>OY754327.1:32567970-33167970 GCA_963573305.1 Pyrrhosoma nymphula
AGACAACGTAAGAAAAGCCCAACCCCCCTCTCACCCCTAAAATGTCTTACGTTATACTTGAATGGCCCCTTAGGGAGTTTTCTGCGGTTGGAAATATAGGGATCAGATGAAACAATCTTTTTTAGTCACTCCTCTGGAAATATTTCTGTACTCCCCTTAGCGTTGCCTACCGATATCGCAACAACGCTTCGTCGGATACAAACTTGATACACTGATCCTGCGAAGACGTCTACCCGCGACAACAATAGTACGCTGACAATGAAACAACAGAATGCGAGGGGGTTGGGCGTGAGACACGAGGGGGTGGGGGTGGAGCGGGCGGCAACGAATTCAGCCGGCCGCCCCCGCCGCTAAGCTGTAATAGCGCCTCATAAGGTCTAGGCAGGTATCAATGTAGTTACAGTGCGCCATCCACACAGACTTCGCTACAGTCCCAGACATAACGTCGACATCGGGCGCGCCTCGACCGTTGGAACCGCCAGCCAATGACTGCGAAGTTTACTGCTTCCGTCACTCACGTTGTCTCCCTCCCCCACCTTATTCTGTGAACGACCAATAGTGCGAATTCTAGCATTGAAGCGCGTGGGACGGCAGTTTCAAAAGACATTCAAACGAGAGCATCAAATCAGACCAAACGGTTGGACGTGGACGACAGGTGTGCGTGATATGTGAATTCCAGAGCGTGCTGCTGCTGCTGTAACTCAAGGTAAGTACGAATAATATATATATATTTATGGTTTACGTAAGGATAACGTGCAGAGCTATGAGCTGCACTAGGAAGCCAGTGCGAGAGAAAGCAAATTGATAGCTATCGTGATTAATACGTTCAGACATTTCGAGTAAATGGCAGTTACATTATTCCATTGGGTTTAGTATGAATGCCAGTGTCATCTTCAATGCCTATGCATCGCCTAGTCAGGCTAGTTCAATTTCCGTTTCCCTGTAAGTATATTTCAATTCTGTGCTGTGTATCTGCTCATGTGAACTACGGATTCTCTCTCCTTCGGGAGACAAAATTTCCTGGAAGAATACGGAAAGCTGAGGTTAAGTGCATTTGCCATTCACTCGTAATGAACTGTCAACCCCGTAACGCCAGAAACCGTGAATTGTATGCAAAAGCTGCCTGCCGCTCAAGTATTTGTTTCCCTCCCTCCCAATTATTAATTCCCCCCCCCCATTCCACGAAATATGTACTTATTTTGAACCCCTTATCAGTATATTTCAAAGTCACAGACAAGAGATTTTATCTAATAGCAGACAACATTTATTTGATCTTGTTTTTTTTCGATTCTTCTTGAATCTTCATTTGCACCTGAAAGGCAGAATTAGACGGAATTAATAAATAACCACTTCGAGGGTAGGATGGGGGGAAGGGAACAAACACTCATTGATGACAGCAACATCCGAGTCGCGGAGTATTTTTTAAATCTCCATATGTTCTAGAGTAGGGTTTCCCAAACTTTTCCTACGATGGAACACTTCGTAAATTCTGAAATTTTAACGGAACACCTAGTTTTCTTTTCAAATATTAAACCATTGCGTTTAGGTAGCAGCTTATAAAACCTTTCACAAGTGTTCCGCGGAACATTGTTTGGGAGACCCTGTTCAAGAGTATTGAGCTCGCGTCGATTGTTGTTGCAATGTAAAATATTAACAATGAAATCACTTGTCGACTAGACAAAGCTTTGCCATGTCAAACGCCTGTCTGTTTTTTTTAAACATGATATCCTGTGATTGAATTTGCTTTTTGATGGAATTGATATCACGAGAATCACTCAATCGGCGGCCGCATGCGAACTTGTTTTACGATTTGTTATTTAACTCTGCAGGAAAAGTGAATATGTTTGTATTGCATGTGCATGTATATTTGTTTAATTTAACGCTATTTTTTTAGATGGGGTGGTAGTTGGAGGAGAGGGAGAGAGTTAGTAGTGTTCATTTCTTTTTTTTTCTGTGGCCTGCTGGGGGTGGAGTCTGATTTCATTCCCCTCCAAAACGGTCTCAGCCCACTCCCCCAACCCCTTACACCGCGAGTCGCCGTGTGCACATTTTGTAAACATCCTCATGCTAATTTCTATTGGGATTCTCACTTCTCTACCGCTTTGATTGAAGACTTTGTTGAACCCGAGAAGTCGCGCTTTGCCCCTTGACGGGAGGAATTGGATTGGGACTCCGTATGCATAGCATGTAGTACATTAGGGTGGGCCGAAAAACACGAAAGTGTCGGAATCGAAAAGCGCGGAAAAGTTGCTACTCGTCCCCCTGATCACAAAGAAAGAAATATTTTTTTTAATCGGATCACATCTTCCGGTCGCACATCTCGTTCGAAGTTTCGAAAAATCATAAAAAAATACGACTTTTTTCGGAATTTTTATAATGAGTTACAGTGATTTAATTGCGTTCAAAATTGGTATGTGCCCTCTTCTAAAGGTCCTTTGTCTTAAAAAAATATAATGTCTCTTCTTTTTTGAGGAGGGGGAGTCGCACATCGCGTTCAAATTATCGAAAAATAGTAAAAACATGACTCTTTTCGGGATTTTCTCTTTATGAGTTACAGTGATCGGATTGCGTTCAAAATCGGTATGTGGCCTCATCTTAAGGTCCTTTGTATTTTTAATAAGATATAATTCCTGTTCCCCCCTTATTTAATGGAGGAGGGGAGGGGCATGTATCGTAAAAATGAGTGACCTTATGGTCGTTGTTTTCCTCGTGTGAGGTGTGCAGTTCTTCGCCCTAAAAACTTTAGGTATATGGGTACTTTCGGCTGCACTGCGAGTTCCAACTTTTACTTCTCTTACTTCGCAAATGCCGACAGAAAGGATCAAATGTTTTTTTACAAACCGATGATACATTCACATTGTTTCGGAAGAAGGATTTGTATTCCGGGCTTTGCTTTCCTCGTGTGAGGAGTGCCGTTGGGTAGGCTAAGGCGTTCAAAGTGTTAAAATACATCCTGCTTAGATCATTCTTATGTAAATGTAATTTACGTATAAAATGGGAGGGGAGCCTCAGTGAGGGCGGGCCTAGCCGCTAGCCAGGCTGGCGGCAGCCGGTGCAAGGACTTCGTTGTGCCGCTGCGCGCAACGCGCCAGAGAAGTCAAGTCACTCCGAGAGCGACCAATGCTGTTTAGTCTAGGGGAGACGAGTCGCATTCCACCGCTGCTTAGAGTTGACGGTCGTATCTTCGAGTTGAAGAGAACTGGAAAATTACGTTGAGGACGTATGGTGAGAAATTTCACTGTCCTTTATTTGGACCGCCTCAAAGTCTAAGCTACCAGATTCTTCCATCGCATGCTGATGTTTTACTGCATTGCCAGCTTGTTAGATATTCTTTAGCACTGGCTTAGGCCAGTCCAAAACAGGATGTCAGCTTCTCTGCAGTAGTTAATGTCGTTGCTGATGAAATAGAGACTATGCATATTGAAAAATCACTTGGTAAATTCCACACTTTATTTACGAATAAACCGACCCAGGTTTCGGCAACTAACTAAGTGCCATTTTCAAGGTATCTGATCGTGTGGTGGCCGAGTATATATACCTTATAGGGTGGAGGGGGAGGGAGGTAAAAGGAGTGGGAGGGAGGTGCAAGGCCAGGAGTTGGGGGGGGAGGGGGTTAGGGTAATCCTGGGAAATTGGAAAGAAAGAAGCGGGAGGGATGAGTCAATCTCGGGTTCTTTTTTAGGAGGAGTGAGAACAACAGGGTGACGGACGATTGTTGTTGACTACGAGGGTAGGAGGTTGTGGGAAGGGGGGATACTGATTTTTAGGAGAGGAGAATGGGTGGAGAACATATGGTCATTACATAAAATACTTTGGCAGTTAAAAATTTCAAATTGCTCTAAAAAATCCAGCTTATAGCCTTTGTCAACTTTATGTAAAATTTCATAATCAAAATTGTCTGTTAAATTGTTTTCCTTTTTCCTCAGTTTGACAATTTCTCTATTACGTATTCTTTTACTTTCTTCATAATTCGTTTCAGCATCTGTTTATCGCTTTCTATTTCACTTTTTCTTTTTGCTGTTCTTCATTTTTCCTTTCATTTACGCATCACGTCCACTCGTTAATCACCTTCATCGTTATTTACCATTTTTGGTACATCATCTCAAAAGATATTTCCGTGTGTTCGTTTCCTGCAATGGATAAAGAGTATGCCTAATGAGTTGTTATCCCTGTGCATCCTTTCTGACAATTTATTATTGACCACTGTCACATCAAAGTCCTTTCTAGTGTTGTGGTGTATATGGTATATACTTATTAGGTATAATAAAAAATACTAAAGTATGCCATCACATAATAATAACAACATGGTAGTTAAAATGTAAATTTTTGTTTTGAGAGGGCAGGGAAGTTTAAGTGGATAGAGCGTTTTAGTGTAGTAAGGAAGGGAGTGCCAGCTCATTACGTAGTTAGAAGGGTGTATGGATTATGTGCCAGTGCAGTTTGCAAGGCATTTTGTTGTACTGCTTCTCTACTCATGCTGCCCCACTTCCAAGCTCCCTTGGTTTTGTTTCAATTTAAAGACAGTTTCAGCAGAGAAGCAAGTTAGTGTGATTTAAGGAAGTTTCAGTTAGTTTAAAGGGAGATATTTTTACCTGAGATTGCAGTATTAATCCAGCAAGCACATTGTGATTCTAACGTTGTAATAACCTGGTAGAAATAATGTTGTTACAACATCAGGATTTTAACCTGCCAATTACACTGAAGAACTAACCTTGCAATAACATAGCAGTATAAACCTTCCAACAACGTTGCGATTTCAACCTTACCACAACATGTCGATGTTAGTTTCCTTTTTTCACTAAGGGCAAGGGTAAATCTAAAGTTCGGATGATTCGTGGCCTTTTTCCAGGAAATGTATACTACCTTGTTTTTTCCACTATCTAAGACCCGGTTTTCTTTTGATTCTCCGTGTTCTATCAAATATTTATTATCTGGTTTCATGTTCCTAAAGCATGTTCTTAGTATCGTAATCTAGACGAAATGTTATGTACATGCTTATGTGTATGAGTATCAGGAATAACATTACCGCCAATGTGATCGAGAAAATCTTTGCCGTGGAGCCATTGATTGATCGTGCAAATTGTTTTTTTTAAATGAAATTATCCATCAACAAAGAAAAGTTAAAAAATCTAAACATATAGGTTTGAACATTTTGAAATTACATAGTTTAAAGGCTTTAATAAAGTTACGTACTTAGTAGTAAGCACAGGCATAAATTTAACCCAAGTCGGTGGCAAAGATAATTACCGCCTTACATGTGTGCTCTCGTTGATATTTATATTGAAAAATGCGTACTTGAATTCAGTGCTGCCAAGCAGCATGCTTTGAAAATGCGTAATTCAATTTATAAAAACGCCATAAGGATTAAAATATATTCAGTCAACTTGAGTATTACGCCGTATTTCACATTTTACCCTAATCTGAAAAAAAATATTGTGTGCCTTGATATCTTTTGCACGTTATACTAGTTTTTTAATGATATTTTTCGGGCCAAACTTGAGATAAAAAATAGTTATATGAAGGGAGGTCATCGTTCTGCCATTAAGGCAATGCATTTCAACGTAAAATTCCATCATTTTCAAATCCATATATCTTCATTAAATGGCCGATGACATAGTAATATTTTTACACCAATCGATAGGATAAATCATGGACAATAATATATGTCAAAATCAGGTCAGGTTTTCGAGCATGCCTAAAATGATTGTTCCTCCTTAATTATCTTTGAATAAGAATGCAGTAGTCCATGTTATTATGATTTTACGCGTATGACCACGCAGTTGTGTAACATTAGGTTTGCGCCAATTCTTTCCAGAGATAAACCTTTTTATAGCGAAATTCAGTCGGCCTTTATCTTTTGGTAAACTCTTTCAGTGCCATGTCGCAAAACATAAAAAATGATTTATCTCGACGGAAACGCAAACAACGGTTGTTCCATCTTTGTTGGAAACCCTTCCAGGTGGTGTTTAATTCGATATGTTATGTATATCGTTTCCAAGAATTCCTAGTAGGGAGGTAAATGCAGGGCTTTTATCATTTTTCCGCCTGATCACCTGTTCCATGATACTACTATAGTACCATGACCTGTTCGTTCTATTGCGCAGCTAGCAAGGGGGGGGAGGGTTAAGTCGGGTGGAATATTGGTTCCGTTCCCCTATTTTAACCCCCACTCCCCCAATGGCACCTTCACCCCCCCTTCCTCCACATCCTCCCCTCGTCCCCCTCTTCACCTTCCCCTCCGCTGTCCCTAGTTCTAATAACAAAAGAGCGGAGGGTGTGTCGCATTTGCGCGAAGTTAAAGCCGTGTCCAAAATCGTTAGGCATTGGGGAGCATGGATTTGGCTACATAAATTTTGGGCAGCTAATAGAAAGGGAGCTTAACTTAGATTATATAGTTCAATAGTAGTATATAGTACCTTAATAACTCTATGGAGCTTAACTTTGGACGCCCTTAGCAAGTGTCGCCATCTGCTGAGCTCGAAGCAAACGAAGGAAAAGGGAAATACGGAATACGATAATGTTTTGAACATATTGCCCTCATGACTAGTGCTGTTTGAAATTTGATTGCGACATATTATTATTATTACATATTCTCATTATTTTCGTAGTTTCGCAATATTATGTGGTTAATTCGTAACATTGAGATTTATATAGTTGTATTCCGTGATTTACAGAGTAGGTACAGTACAGCACGTACTTATAGCTTTTGATCAATGTGTTAGTATCTTTTTAAGTTCGTGGTTTGTGTCAATGTTTCCTTTTGGTAGATAGCGATTCGTGTTGGACTGAGCAGTTTAGTAAATTTGTGATTGTGTATTTATCCGTGTCTTTTAGCAGTATAAAGCACGTATTTTTAGTTTTTGTTCATTGCGCTTATATTAACTTTCGCCGCTATTGCATATAAAGATTCGTGTTAGACTGAGCAGTTAATAGCGTTGCGTACCACTCGGAGTTATAGGAAATTCAAAATTGTGGCAGATTTAGGAAGGACTTGTTGCCTTAATCTGGCGACCGATTTGGCTGCCCAAATCCGCTCCCTTATGCTGCCTAACAAGTTTGAACACACTTCAAGATGGCGTCCTTAAATTTCCGGATTTAGGTACCTAACTGGCGAGTTTGGACCGTTTGGACACGGCTTAAGTTTTTGTCGTCCGCACTTCTCCATCTTTCTCAAGGTGGAGAGAGGTGGACGATACCGTGCATTGCATACCCTCCCCTTGTGATACACCTACATCTAACATAAGGGGCCATTCAAGTATTACCTAAGGCGATTTTGGCCGCTTTTTTTGCCCCCTCCGCTCCCCTATTCAAGACAACGTGATTTCACGAACCCATTCCCTCCCCATCTTACGTAAGCTGTCTTATATTTTTTGAGAACCAGGCACATAGATAACGATATAATTATGGGTGATTACCTGTCCAAGTGTGCAAAAATCCAACTCACCTCCTCCTGTACTTTTATTTTTTACGTAATAATACTTAGACAAATTTAGAAATGTGAATTTTTAGCCGGATATTGTTATCAGTTTTCGAGATTCACATAAAATGCAATCGCAAAGATATGATCGCACGTTTTTCTGCAATTTAGCGTCAATTCAAGCGTACCGCCCGCGCCGCTGATATCCAACAAAGAAAATTATTTTGTTCAACAATGATGAAAAATATGATCGATCTCAGATGTGACTATAACCTTACGTAAGATTGTCTCGGACCTCCCCACTCTCCTACGTAAGGCAACGCAAGGAAAACTCAACCTCCCTCTCCCCCCAAAACGTCTTACGTAATAATTGAATGACCCCTAACTACACTGCGAGTCGTCACATGTGGTGGGCGCATGGCAGGGGGAGTTGAAATATCATACATGAAACGGAAAGAAAATTGGAAAAAGAACGAGAAGAGAAAATAATGAAAAAGGTGGAACGCCTGTAATGCTTCACTTTGTTTTTATTAAGAGAAACACTTTTTATGGATGGGGGTAATCTCGTGAAAGTCTAGCGTCACGCGACACTCGACTCCCGGAAGGGATATATATATATAAAGGTATATAGTACCCGTGGTCTAAACTGTGCCGACTGCAATGGCGGAATTGGCTTCAAGAATCGAGTGGTATGTCGCCTCCATTTCTTTTCTAACCTCCTTGCACCTAATCCGTTGTAATCGCCCTTCATTTTTTTTTATATTTTTTTTTTAGGCTTTGCACCCATGTAGGTCTGCCAACCACATTCAATTTTTCTGACATTTCCTCATTTTTTACAAACCATTGTTGATTGTCCGGGTGAATTTCGTAAATACTTTGAATTTTGGCCCTTAAAATTTGAAAACTCCCTATTTTTTTTCCTGGTCAAATTGGGAAGCCGCTGCGCCGGCCGTGGTAGATACATAGATGGTATGATGATAAGGTAGATTTAGTTAGATGGTAGTGCACCGTTGTTTAATCACGAAAGTCGCAGGATCAACATCCGCTTCTGGCATGGGTGTCGCCTCGTCCTTTGCATGATAGTCTTTGGAAAAACGTTTCGGTTTAATTATAGCAGTTGAAGCAACCGAAATGTACTTCTTACAGGTAATCCGTCAACCATAAATTAGAAGTAATATCATTAAGAGAAATGGATGCTGGGTATTAGTAATATACATCCTCAAAAGTCTCATATTTGACCCAGTTGCCCTAATTTACATATAATGTTTACACAGATATTGTATTTCTAATCCTCCTTCAACACCTAGCTTACTCTAATCGTTGCATACACGTCAATTTGTTGGCGAAAATAACGAATTTGGTGGCGTTATTGTCTTCAATTGTACCCTAATATAGTCACTGATAAATGGTAGTATTTAGTAATAAGGGAAGACAACTGAAATAAGATGGTTGAAATATGTTTTTCCCTTTTCCTTGCCCATTTCTATTTGTGATCCCCCCCCCCCTATTAGGTTTAGTTAGTGAATATTTTTCCTAGTTTATAAGAATTTCAACTTTCACGCAAACAATCCTCACACGCAAATGTCTAATACTTCGCGTTGCACAAATTGAAATGTTAAATGAACGGTTATGGTGACCTTTCGGTGATGGGAAACAAGTAATCCAGCCACTTCCCCAACCCAATTCTCCGCATTCAGTTTATGCTATAACTTAAAATGGCGCGGAACTGGCGTATTCACCGTCTTTCGCTAATGCTGTGTGCCGGTGTAAATGTTTCAAGATGTAGAAACACGAATAGCATACCATTTTACTAGGTATATCTGTTAAGTTGAAAGGTTCGCTTTGTCCTCCCTTTACATACAACTAATTTAATTTCTGCTGAACATTCCAGAATAATTTCACTCAAACATTGCTGTCTGGCTGCTGGATGTGATTTCTCTGGGAAGTTCGCCGGGCTTGGTCCCTCCATAAAAACCGCGCCAAATAACCATCTAGATGTGGCCAATCAAATGATAGCGACAGGTGAAAAAAACACTAGTGGAGAAGACTCGGAGAATTCACCGATTTGTTTCTAACCAATTCAATGAATAAACAGGAGATAAGAGAAGTCTTTTATATGTTCCCATGCGTGGAAATGTCTGGCTGCCGGCTAAATGCGTTTTTTTTATTTTCACGTGAGTTTTATCCTTCGGCTGTTACAATTTGATTACCTTGCTAAAGAAAGTCCTAGGCTAATTTTATCTCTCCTCAGACGTCGGCGCGTCAACCAAGGCCGAGCTATTAATATTCTGGCGTGACCATACCGTAGTGGTGGTATACAGTGCTGTCTCATCCATCTAGCACAGTGCCTGGGGTGAAAGAAAAAAATAAGTCTCTACGATATTAAAAATATAGGAAAAAGAAGGCATGGAAATTTAAACAGAGCATTCTATGTTAGCCCAGTCAGTTTATTTTATGTAGATTTTTTCTACACTTTTCGTGGGCAAAATCTTTAGTTTTCTCCTCAATTGACGAATGATTGATTTAATGCTTCACTTTCCATGGAAAGTAGAAAAAAAGCATTATCATCCGCGGCCGGAATATTTTTCGAAGTAAATAAAATAAGAATTTAAATGACATCAGAATCTATTAACTCGATATCTTCAGGCGGAACTTTTTGAATTATGAAAGAATCAATAATAACTTTGTAATTTTCACTATTTTTTTATTTAAATACGAACGGTTTCATCGCATAGGCGACATCAGCCAAGGACATTCCCACCCTGATGATGTCGCTTATGCGATGAAACCGGTCGTTTTTTAAATAAAAAAATAGTGAAAATTACAAATTTATTATTATTCAGTCATCAGAATCTATTGTTGTAGTCGATGGCCCTGATGTTGGGAACTATAATAGTGATTTGTACGGCGGCTGCGCTGTCAATAAAATGGAAGGTTAGACTAAATTTAAATGTAAGGAGGAAATCAAATTTGTCTAGGTTGAACAACTTTCGTATCTCATTAGCTACATTGGATGAAAATGGGTTTCGCGATATGGTTTTGGTCAAGAAGAATAACTGCTGTGGCAAAAGATGGGCTCGAATCGTTGACCAGGTATCTCGGTAAAAACATTGATGATATCAATAGGTAATGTTACAATTACGTCGCGAGAACTATGATAACGAAGTGAGCACTTCAGAAGAAGCTCGTATCATTGACGGCGATATTGAAATCGTCCGTTGCTGACCCCAACTCAAAATCATTTGATCATGTCGCACAAATTAATTCCGTAGTTCGATTATTTCACAAATTCCATTCTCACTGCCAAATATGGCGATGCTAGTTTCATTTCATTAATTTTAGATTTCAATCTTGCCGTGGCCTCACAGCAGTTATCTAGGAGGCACTGCCTTTTCTTGGCGCATTAATTGGGCTATTATAAATCATCGGCGCATGTACTGAAGAATATCCACATCGTCAACCATTACTCGTATACTTCATCATTCCATCAACCTGAGACTCGCTTATACTTCGTAAGTGTGTGGGCTTTCCAAGGGCCTTTCCCCGCAGTATAGTTTTTATCATTTGAGGTGATATACCGGGCATGGTAGGAGGAATACTTTTTTTAATGTACCTGATTTTATCACGCCGATGCGTCGAAACTAGTTGTACCATAATAAATATAGATGGAAATTTGCATTGTGTTTTTACTTCAGTGATTTCCACTTAGTTCCACAAGCCTGAAAACATCGAATAAACCTCAACCAATCTTTACAGCTGCAGGCCCCTCTCTCCTCACATTATTTTATTATTCAGCTCGGCATACCTCTCTTCATACCATCCATAAAGCCTATTCTCTTTCTACATATTCCTCGCTTACCCCTCCCCTCTTTCACGGCCTTCCAACACCCCCTCGCCCCTCAGCATTACCCGTGTTGCTATTTTGCCTTATCCTCCAAATTCCTCAAGCATTTCCCCTCCCACCATGCAGAGCATTTCCTCGTTCGTCTTCGTTTCCGTTCGTCGAACCGTCTCAATTCTTCTCCAGACCCACATGTAAAATCCCTGCAGCTTCCTCTCATCCGCTTTCCTCATAATCCACGTATCTGCACCACACAGCGCATATCAGACTCTACGCCAATCTATTCTATACGTTCTTGCACAAGTTCCCCGTCAATAGTTCTCTCCTATTTATAACACCTCCTTCAATAACGCCGTTTTCCTCATAGGATCTTTGGTACGAAGTCCATTTTCCTCCTTCGAACTATCCAGGCAATTAAACCCTCTTGGCTGCTCTAGATTTTGCCTTCCTGCTTTTATATTCAATAAAGACATTGAGGTTAAAAGCCTCAAATATAAAAGCCGTGTCCTTATTAGTAATATCTATCGATAAAAGTGAAAACAACTGCATGCTACCGATTTGGTTTCCTGGCAATTCAATGATATTTTATCTAGTACTCTTATGGTACACGGCATATATTTTGAAATAATTCGATTGCTTACGTACAGATTTTCTCCTAAATGCGAAATAATACGTTTCATATTATTATAATAGTTGCTAACAAATATCAAGATATCATGCCGAGTAAGAAAAGCGTATTTAGATATGATTTTCTCGTAAATTTCGAATTTCGCGCCGAAAATCCAAGTCAAAACAATGGTTAAATTAAGGCGAAAATTTGAAATACAACTCTTGCATCATATACATTACTGCATGGTTGGCGATTTCCAACGTATAAACTGGTGTACTAAGGTGAAATGTGGTCCAAGAATATTTTTTTCGAATTGCTTGAAAAGTTATTAGAATGTGCCTTCAACGACTCACGATTACCGCTCCAGCCACCTTAAAGGGGGATTCACATTCAAGCATTTCACGCGTCTCGCGCGTACAGTTTACGTGCGAAACGCACGAAAGGTCCACATTCAAGCGGAGGCAACGTCGTCGTACGCGTGAAATGCACATGGTGACACCTATTGGAGGATGAATGAAGTTGTAAAAATAAGTCGAGCCTCTGCGTGCGTGGACGCGCCGGGAGCGTGCGAGCAGCGAGGTGGTACGAGGAGAGCGACTAAACAAGTATTTATTTCATTATGAGGACATGTAAATGCACGGTGGGCTTCGATCGACTTAAAATTAAAAGTGCTTACACCGATGAAATCTTTTCAAATTTCATTTTTACGATGTCTCACGAATATTTTTATCCCCGAAAGAAAATAATTTGTAGAGCGATTTGTGAGAAAATTGATTTTTATTGTTTACATGGCATTTTTCCGTCAGAATTTTTCGTTGATGAAAATTCCACGTTCGGACTTTGTTCACGTATATTCAATTATGGTAATTTTATAATGCATTTCTAATGAAATTGAATTGGAAATATATATTAAATTGATTTTATCATCTCGAACCAATGGCACGAGTAATGATTTGGAGTCACTTAATGCATGAAAATTGTATCTTACTACCATTCTATGTTATAACATACATATTGTTATTATATAATCTATACTATCATTATTCTGCAAGATAAAACAGCTTACTGTATAATAAATTATTGCTTTAGATCAAAGTCAAATAATGAATTTAGAAAAATAAAAATCCACTTCAGTAATAATTAACTTAAAATTTTTTCAAACATCAATAGCACTAATAGACATTAAAATGAGTGATAAAAAGTATATTTACTAAAAACATGAAGCAGTCTTTCTGTTAATTCCGAATGGTTCTTAGAGATTTGATACTTAGATGATTTTCCCAAAAAGTTTGAAATCAGCGTGGACAGATTCCATTGACTATTCACAGTAGAAACCAAGGCCTACTTGCATTTTGTCGCATAAATCGGGTATGTGAAAAAATACTGCGTGGACTTTAGGTGTTGCCGTTGTATTGAGCATAATAGAGCTCTCTTTGTATGCAGCAATCTTATTTTTGAAGTTGGGATTGAAGTTTTTACCAAAGCAGACCATAACATCATTTATAAAAATTTCAAATACAGTTATGTATATCAAGCTTCTCAAATTTTGACTTCTTGATCGCAGTAAATCAGGCTTTACTCACAGTGTTTTGTAAGGAATGCCATTGAAAGTTGAACTCCCTTGAGGTATATCGCGAGTCACACTGCATGTTTCTGCCGACTGAAAAGAATCTAGCTCAAATTCATTCAGTACATGTTAATGTAAATTGTTCACGACACCTATCATTAAATGCAACTCTGGCGGAGGAACAATTTCGAGGAGAAGAAAAAAAAGGACTGTAGACGCTGTTTTTGTAAAATTTTGCGCCTGTTTTCTGCTCATGCCGAATACCATTGAATTTAATTTACTAACGTATAAGCTATCGTTCTGTAGGTATCGCAAGTACCTATTCAAATTATCATTGGTTTCGTGACACTAGGAACATGGACAGTAACTGCTATGCGACATTATACCAACCAGAATGTAGGCCAATTTAAGATCGGTTGCGATGGTTGATAATAAATAATGCCCGAAAAGTTGATAATATTTACTGCAGACCAGAAGGATACATTCCCATAATTTTCCTAAGAATTAGGTGCGAGGTATTTTATCATTATTTTATATAATAACTATTATTAATTTATAACCCGCCCGACCCTTAACCAATTATAATATATAAAACCACCCGAATCCTTAAAGCGTTTAGCGGAAATACCATATTAAAACATCTTCTTATAATAGTTTTAGTCAAGATCTCCAAAACGCGTAGTTAAGCTGCATTTATGAGATAGTCCTTTTCCAACCAATGAAATACATTAACCGCAACAACTTTCAATAGAGCGTAATTGCATTTTATCTAAAAAAAATACGTTTCATTAGGAGAAGGAATGAACGTAATCGCACAGGGAATCACGAGGAAAAGAATGTTTCAAACGTTACTCATCCAACATTAACTAGGAATTAGTTCGAAAACTAAGGCAGAAAAATTTCCTTCATAAGATTATTCACTAATTTTAAAATACATCGCTATAGTAGTGGCTAAATTAAGTGTTTACGTTAAATATTGAGGGTAAAAAAATGTACGCCACTTGGGATTGAACTTCCGACCTTCACTCTCGCAGTCAAGCGCCCTACCGACCGGTCTACCGTTGCTTTTCAGAGGTTGGCATATACATACCGTTTTGTACGAACTTCGGGTTATGGCCTGAGAAAGTCGGTCCCCACCTTGAGGAGTTTTTTGTTGTTATTTTGCTCATTGTTCACGTATTGAGGTTCTTGTTAACACTAAAACAATTATTAATAGATTGTATCTGATCCAACTTCACATTTTTGGCGTGCATTAATGGGAAAATCGTTAATTATAATGAATACTGCGACGGTGTCCCGTTGTCGCCTGGGATGTTTATGCACGAAACTTGGCCCATAAAATTCTCAATGTGCCAATAATACAACTATTAAATATCAAGCACTGTAGCAATGATTAACAGAAATGGACAATTCATGTATGCATGCTAATATATCCCAGTGAATCTTATAAGTAAATACGAAATGACTCCATGTGTCCGCCATTTGTTTCACGCGTCCAGGCGCGTCTCGCGCGTAGAAAGTTGAGCAAAATTCAACTTCGCTCGCACGTACCCAGGCGAACGAAGCGAAGCACCTGATTGGCTGCGCGCGAAACGCTTCGCTTAGTACGCGTGAAATGCTTGAATGTGAATCCCCCTTTAATGCTCGATGACGAGTGATCCCATTTCGATTACCTAAAATATTTTTTTCGAGCGAAAGCCGGAATTAATTTTGTGTATTTTTTTGTTTTAATGTGATAACCTGGGTCGAATTGCTCGTAGTGACTGCCAATATTTTTTCAAAGCATACGGATGGAGGAAGCGCTTGCAAAGATATTGGATTCGTGCACAAAATAATAGAAATCAACACCAGGATATTGGAAGAGGGCGTGTTAAAGCCATGTGACATCTCTAGGCGCTCTAGAGCTAGTGCAAAGTTTGATTAGGCATTTTTGCCCTATCGCTAATTGCGGACGTATTCTGCGAGACAGCATGACGCACGACAATTTCTTGCATTTGAAATATTTGTCGATTTTGCAATTTTCGAGACTGATGAATGTGTAGAGTGACATTTCAGTCAGGATAAGCCGGTGAGTGGCTCGAAGCTGCTTCGGAAATGAAACGATTATGAGTCAATGACTTCAATAGGAGAAATACTTGGAAAAACTTTGCCGCTTCAACTTCCACAATTTCTGAATTTGACGGGAATCAGAAATACAGTGTGATTTCCCAATCCTTTTTCCTAATCCATGCTGAAGAGCATGATTTTTTTTTAACGCCCGTTATATAAAGTTAGTATTCTTAAAAAATACAGAGTATCACTGTTTCCTGAAAAATCCTTTTTTATGAAAATATTTCTCCATAAAAATTACGCGCGCTAGGCAGCGTCGAAACACTTAATAATCAGGAACACGGCGGATGACGCCATGGAAATGGAACGGTATCACTATCAGCAACGTGACGCGCTTCCATTTAAGTTTCGATTACTATCTCGCAATTTGACGGAAGTTATGATTTTTACTTACTTTATGAAAAACAGTGAACTGTTATTGCTTGATATACTTCGTGCTGAAATTCATGCAGAGCTGAGAAGCGATACCGTGCGGTAACGCCAAACCATTGGGATACCATTTTGGATCAAGTGAATTTTCAAAATGTGTATTCACTTTTTAAAAAGGCATTCGTCATTGTCTCTGATTGACGCATTTATGGGTTGCATATTTGAGTTCGTTAAGGAATAATGAATACAGAAATTGTAATTTTCCACTGATAAAATAGATTTATTACGAACTAGGTTTCGATGTACTACATCATCATCAGGAAAAGAATTTGAAGAAGGGGCGAGTATTGGTATATGCATACAAGTTTACAATGAGGGAGTGGGGGTTAGGGAAGTTGAGGGAATGGGGGATAAGGGGGAAACGGTTAACAAGACGGAGAATGGGTGGATGGGGGGGGGAGGGGAAGAAGTTGTAAGCTATCGAAGGTTTCAAGGGAAAGGGCTTGTTATTATGGTACACAACAATATGGGTACAAACCTGAAATTTTGAAAGAAACCCTAACCATATTCCCTACCCCCCCCACACCCTCTTTTTAAACTTGCATGTATACCACGACTCGTCCCAAATTCTTTACCTGATGATGATGTGGTATATCGAAACCTAGGTCGCAGTAAATCTAAATTACCAGTGGAAAATTGCAATCTCTATCTTCATTATGTTGAAATACTAGCACATCACCCCTGATACATCTCCATTTGTTCGTTTTCTTGGTTCGTTTAAAATTAGCTGTCGTTTGCGCTGCTCAAATATGTGGAATAAACGGTATGCATTCTCCCAATTGTGCCATTAAACCCGGCTCTGTGGTGGGGAAGCATTACAAGTGATTAACCGTCTTGTTAATGTAACCGACTTTGTCAATTGCTTTGAGTTCAGGCCATATGTATGGGTAAATATGAGATTCTTTGGCATTAGATTGCATCTGGATCCTTATTGGTTGGTTGTTTTTTTTAGAGGTGACCGGAAATGACGGTTATTTGGACTGTTGTGATAGGTGGATAAGATTTTAGTGGAATGGGGGGCGGAGGAAAATTAGGCGTCGGCTGGCATTAGCATACTCTCACCAAAAGATGCCAAAAGGGTTCAAAGTTTAACGTCCCATCCACATGACGGAGTAGTACTCTTGAAACGCTCTCCACATGTCATCCAAGTGTGGATCGGCATTCCACTGAAAAAATTCTCCGCCTCTGCCGAGTTTCGAAAATAAACCTCCGAGTTGAGAAGCCAGTACTCGCAGTAGCTTTCATCATGTCGAGGAGAATTGGGAAAACGGAGTTCATGTAATGATCTGATCTGCAAATACGTGGAGAGGCAAAATTATGGAAGCAATATTTGTAGTTACTTTTCCTGAGAAAACGTCGCCCTGAAATAATAAAAATGGATATGGAAGATGCGTCCTGTTACCTTGTTGGACCTCCCTGTCGATCTACTTGCGGCAAGTACGTTGTCCCTAGTGTGAATGAGAGGTTATTGAGGATCTTTCAGAAATGAAAATATCAAGAAAAAGAGGGCCGCGAAAAGTATGAAATGTCATTGTAAGACAGGAAGGAAAAGTATAAATAATAATAAAAGCCCATTATAAATTGGTTGAAAGAATATTTCATGGAAATTTACTTATTTTCAATTCACAAATTATGAAAACCATCCCACATTTTCCTGAGGATATTGCTTTCGATTTTAATTAAAACTTCACTAATGAATTTCATTTATTTGAAAATTAGATACTAAGGGCTGGAAGGGCTGAATGGTCGTTGGAAAGATCTGGAGAGGCACTATTAATGAGGTTGAAGAAAATCATAAATCGTTCCAGAATGATATTCAGAGTTCCGTTGAACAAGTATATTGGTTCTACTGTTTGTGAACCCGAGGAGATCGACTGAAACAGAAGTTATCAGAGTGCACAGTACAATTAAATTCTAATATACCTAATAATATTAATGTGTATAGTTGAATGTAGTTTCACCTCTTCGAATGTAATGAATTGCAGGTTCCATACCCTAACGGGTGGAGTATAAATCATGATTTTTTTGTTCTCATTGGTAAAAATGTACTATTTAATTTCTTCAACGCCCGAAGAAGTGTTTGATAACAATTACGACCTTAAACATTGTATTAAATAACTGGCTGAAATCAAGGTTTATTTAGGGGCGTCATATCGATGCATATCTATCTGACAGGATGTCTTTATAACTAGGTATCTTCTACGTTCCTTCGTGCAGGGGCGGATCCACGGAGCAAAAATGAGGAGGGTTGTGTTTTGTATGAGCGTAAAGGTGTGTGTGCTTATGAGAATCTAATGAAACGCATTACTCATAACTATACCTGTGTATTTTAATAATATTAATTGGCGATTTATTTAACAACATTTATTGTGGGTTTGTTAACTCCTCTCCGTTTATTCCATCCGCGATCTGGTGACGCCTGGATGGATGCGGACGAACCGCGCTGCGTGTGCGGAGTGTCTACATCTACGATGTACCGAGCAAGCCACCACTAGGGTGTGTGGCACGGGGAGATTCCACACCAGGCATGCAGCACTCGTCCCAGAACAAATAAAAAACTCGCACGCTCCCCCGGCCTCTAGGCGCAGGCTAAAAGCAGTCAGGAGAACAGTTCGCAGTCCAACCGGAAACTGGGAGAGTGATACGTAAATGAACATACAAACATGCAGAGCAATGCTATAGACACATCTAGTGGTTAATATTACTGATACTGTTAATTTATGAATACTACGAGATGCTACTTCATGCAAAGAACAAAATAAAATAATGCCGGACAAATCGACCGGTGTGAAGAGTTAGTAATGATGTGGTGTTACTAAGCACAAGTGAAAATTCTACTCTACCTATTGAGGGTGGGAGTTTCAAATGATTGATCTATCGCAACTATTATGATCCCTTATTGCACGTGGGAAAAATGACATTTTGAATCTATCGGTTCGGCAGTCAATTTCCTTTATTTTATTCCTGTGATCACTTCTACCGTAGTACGTTGGCTCTAGCAGTATATGTTGAACGTCCGGCAAAAAACTGTCCGCTCCGAGTTTGCGCAAAAGAGTTAACCTGTATATCTCCCTTCGATCAGTGTCTCGTCCTTTCACATTGGCGCGGACGACATATATCCGCGAGTCAACGGAGGACCCGGAGTGTTTCACTGAGCTCTCACAACAAACTACAATCTGCTTCGTCCGCACAAGCCGTCCGCGTTCATGTGTATGCGCCAACCTGTCTCTGTGGCCCGTACGCGTGCGGATGGACCGCGGCGCGGAGGGGCCACGCGGATGGCTCCACCGCGTGCAGACGGTCCGCGTTCATGTGAAAGCTTCCATTACTGCCAACGGAACTCATTGTTAGTCCGCGTCCATTTGAAAGGTGAAACGGGCCTTATTTACCGATTTCACGACCACTGATTCAACAGCGGTCAAAGTGTATGAAGATGAAATTTGAGAGATGTTAAGGAAAGGTTAGATTCCGTTTCACGATGTTGCTAAAACGTTCAGAAATTGGATGTTCATAGAAAATCGTGTTGTACTACTAAAATCCAAAAAGTGTTGTCCTTACCTGAAATCCCAAGCTTCGAGGCTATTTTATCCAACTTCTGGGAATTTTTAATCCATCTAACTTCATATTATTGAGAAATCCATGCTCTCTCACCATTTCAAAGAATTTTTGTTGTTTATGATTCCATTTTGGGAACACAGGTACACACCGACCACTAAAACTGCAGAAAAATACTCATTGCCCGCTCGCGAAACGCGCGAACAACCCGTCGTGATCGATCAGTTCGCGTGTCCATTTTCTTAATTATTTCTTCCGTAACCCACTCCTTCTTAACCCTCTCCTTTCCACTCCTTTCCACTTAACTCCTTTCCACCGTTCCTATTGCTTTCTCTGCCGCTCCTACCTGTACCTGTTTTTATGATCTCCCATCTTCTATCTATTGTTCCCAACCACTTTTCTTCACCTATGTTCTTTTCTACCAGCTCTTCGTATTCCCTCCTTTTCAACCCTTTCAATGCTTCAAGGTTCCACCTCTTTATCTTCCTACCTTTACAAAGCCTTTTGAATCTAACTTCACAGTTCATCATCACCAAGTTATGATCTGAGTCCGCATCCGCCCCTGGATAGCTAAGCGAGTTTTTTGCAATGTTCCTAAATCCTATAGCAATGTTCCTAAAATGTTTCCTGCCTTTCCATTATATAATCAATTTGGTATCTCCCAGTGTCACCCGGAATTTTCCATGTGTACCTACGCCTGGGGTGATGTTTAAACCAAGTCTTTGTCACTACTAATTTATTTCTTCTACAAAATTCAACTGCTTTTTCACCGCGATCATTTCTTCTTCCTAGCCCAAACCCTACCACTTCTAATCCGTCCCTCCCTTCCCCCACCACTGCATTCCAGTCACCCATCATTATTCTTTCCTGGCACTTCTCTAATTATTTCTTCTACTTGCTCGTACACCTCTTCCACCTCTTCTTCTCCATCTTTGTTGATAACCAACTCAAATGGAAAACCCATATACAGAATCTAGCAAAAAATTAAACTGTGCTGTTTTTCATTCAGTTGTTTAGAGAAAGCTGTTGACCTTCATGTCCTCATTACCCTGTACTTTGGATATTTTTATTCCCACATTACTTATGTCATTCCTTTCTGGGGTTCTTCATCTCTTACCAATAGAATATTTGTTATTAAAAAAAGGGAGTTAAGAATCATGGCTGGGAAACCTCCATGTTCTCCTTATCGACCAATTTTTAAACAGCTGAAAATACTGCCTCGTACATGTGCATTAATCATGTTTACTGCGTTAATTATAAATATTCAATGTTGAAAAACTGTCATTTCCACAAATTCTCGACGAGAAAGAAAAATGATATTCATCTTTTCTCAATCAGCAAACAAAGACTTCGGAAGGGCCTAAGGAAATGGGTGTGCTTAAATCATTTTTATTGGGCAAATTATATTATTCGGTTTACGAATTTCTAATTGACAATTAAGTGTAATTTGAAAATTTTTCTTTCCTACATTGTATTTTACCGACTTTTCCTACCCTACTATCCAATTCCGAATAAGATGCTCAAAGTATATATCAACGTTGAATTTCGCAATTCAATTAATTCATTGAATGCAAATACATGAATGTACACAAGAGAATCGATTAAGCTGTTAATCTCTCAGAAGACGGCTCAAAAGAACCGGAGGGACGAGGTGACCCTTTATCAATCTAGGTGCTATTTAACCCTTAAGCTGCTGCAGCTAGAGCGCATGTCGTCCACCCTGTGCGGGAAATATCAATTCGAACGGAGCCTGTCCTACCTTCCCACGGGCCGAGGCCGGGCAGTTATATGACCCATATAATCCCCTCCCGTCCCTTTTCTCGGGATCCCATGGGTGGGCACCGGAACTTGCTGAGGGATTAGAGGGACTTTGAACAAACTTTGAAATTTTTTATAGGTGTACTTGTTTAAAACAAATATGACAATATTTTTAAAATCAATTTCCTGATTAGTCTGATACCAAACACCAAAGAAAGCCGTTGATAACTGAGCCGGGCGTGAACATAAGACAACTAACTTTTGAGACAAGCATAACCCATTGAGCTAGCAATCGGAATGGTCGTACATTATTGCGCCGGTATGCGGTCCCTAAAGAGCATGGGAAGGGAGTGGTTTGGGTAAAAAGGGTGGTTTCCCAAATGTCTACCGCGGGAAAGAAAGAGTTCGTGTCATAAAAATATGAAAGGGCTGAGAGAGCAGGTAGACAGAGGATCAAACGTACAAGAACGCTTTTCCCGCAGTTGACAGTACACACGTATAAGTACGTTTCCCGCAGTCTAAGGGTTAAGTAGTAATGAGTCTGCGTGGCCCATTTTTGGGTTTCCCGTGCATGAAAGAGGACCAACAGTCACTCATATCTCCGTGCACCTGGAAAACGGTCAGCGTGTCTACTACAACGAACACAACATACATGATAGGTTACGAACTCTTCAAGTGACCACGTCGAGAGTTTTTCTTTGGGCTTTGTGGTTTTTTTATAAAATAAATTCAATGTTTTTCACACCCGTTGAATTTCAACAGGTACCTTCCGCTAGTTTTCATATAATTATCACTATTTGCATTTCTTATTGTTTTTATTTTTTGATGATGTCGATACAAATGCTAAATTTGTCTATGTTCATTCTAAAGCCCAGTTTGGCTTGCCGCCAATTGTTTTAAGTGTTTTCCGTCAGGATCGTGAGACATTTGCGCGTTTCTTGTTTTTGTGTGTTCCCTTGGGGAGGAGAACCAAGGAGACCAAGGAGCAGTTTACCTTGTGCCATCGTACGAGACAGTCGAAGTTATGTTTGTCTACCGCAAACCATGGCGACCGGTCCAAGTGTGTGAGCAAGCAGCAAGAAACCTCCGTCATAAGCTGAAATCCACGTGAGTTTCACATCCTGGCGGATTGTTTCACTAGCGGCATTGTCCCTTTATAACTAAAATTTGAAAATACAGTCCTCTTGCACGAACAGTCTATGGTTAATAACTTAAAATAAATTTACAAGCTCAATTTGCATACTCCAGTAGCTATAAGGAAAAGGATTCAAATTTCACAAAAACAAGTCGGCATAGCCAGGCACTGTACTAGTAAAATGGAATACGTCCTGCAAATTTGGCCAAAATTGGAGAGGTTGAGGGCAACTTCGGTCTTTTTTTGTCGTTTTGACATGGAATTACTCGAAAGGGAAAATTGGAAACCGCCGTAAAAGAATTTTTTTACGTTGCGTCGGATTGGACCAATGTAATTTTCCTGTGTTTGATGCGAAACGTAATCAAATTTACGAAGTTGAAGATTAAATCGAGCAAATGAATTAAACTTTCTTTGCAACTTTTAATAATTACTTGGTTAAGTATTGATAAACTGGTGAGCAGTAATAATAAATGGGGAACATGAGAGTTGAAACAATTGTTGTTTTCGTATGGCATGAGAAAGATTCTTTAACATTTCAACCAATAAATCATTGCATTGACTGTGGTATTTAGACAACATTAATATTCAAAGATAGATCAAGGTAGTTGAGCTCTACGACCTTTATAGATTAACCAGATAAGAAATTTCTCCAATGGCCGGAAAAGATATGCACCTCTCGTCAAAAATCAAACACTTACTGTTTTTAGGAATTCTTCTTGGGCTCTGCACCAGGTAATTGACTTCATATTGGCCTGTATAAATAAACTGTATTTGTATTCTTACAACTATAGCAAAACTTAAATCGTATATACTTACTGTGTTGGTTTGCGGGAATGGGGACTCTGCAACAGAGACCAACCACAGCCTCTCCACCAGAATACCCTCCTGTGGTATTTTACGGGAAAGTTATTTCCTCGCCAGGGACCACCACAGACGCACACACACAACCCAAATGGAATCTTTTGTAAGGCTAATGGGACCCCGCTAAGGATTCCTGGGTAAATTGAATTGAATTGAATTCCGTTTGAAATTTCTTATCTGGTTAATTCAAAGATAGGTTTCTTGTTAAAGACAAATCGAGGTGTCGAGGAACTTCATTGGATATTTGGTATTTTTACTACGAAAACAATGGATTGCGTCTTAGAGGGATTTAGTGTGCGGGAGTTTGTCATGCAATACAATACGATGCGGCAGCCGAGAAATGTATCAAATACAGCAAAAATCGCATAATTGATCACTATGCTCAGATACTTGATCGCATATTGATAAGTGGTAGAGTTAATCCGGTCAACTCCAGCGAAACAAAAATCCACTTCCTAGACGAAACAAAAATGATTAATCTGCCCTGGCAGTAAAATAAAGTAAGACACGTGTAAGCTGACGCTAGCTGACGCCGAGAAACAGATGGGGACGTCAACGGGACAAAACAAAGTGACACATTCAACGAACACGATAGATTCGACGCGCGGCAAAAAGCGAATGAGATCGCGTTAGCGTCCAAACGTTCAGAGTCAGCAGCTAACAATCTTAATAAATGCCGTGTGGTAACTCGCGTCACTACGAGGGAAATGAGCCTTTACTTTTTAAGGGGTCAGGGGAGGCAGTTTGAAACGTAATGACCAACTGTGCTTGTTCCCAAGAGATCTTTTCCTTCAGGGGAAGGGGAAAGCAGCTGAGGCGTTGGTATAACAAAAGTGAGATTAACAATGCCTCAACTGATTGTGAGATTCTTCTCTTCTCCGTCGGATGCTGGCTTGGGTGTCTTCCACTGCCCAACTAGTGAAATGTCCGAAACAACTCTTAACCGAAGAACAAAGTTCAAACTCGTTGGAGGGACACAATTTTTTTTCTAACTTATCAATGCTATTATCATGTTGGTACAATAAGTTTACAATCAAATCCTATGCCTTTTATTGTGAAAATCTGACCTCTTGGGGGGGGGGGGGGGAGTCCTCCCCCCACCCCTACTGCCTTCACGACTAATATTTTCTCTGAATCATTTTTTTTGTGCAGGCTCCGTAGCGAGTTTCCTATCTTGTTCTATTTGTTCAAAAGGATTCCGAAAAGTCTTATTTTTCTTTATTAATCTTCCTTTGCGCCGTTCCTTTCTGCCACTCATTTCTGATCACTGGAATAGCGTCAGAAAACGCTGCGGGTCGGGTGGCTGGGTTGACCAATTTGAGAGGTTTAAAAAAACGCCGCAGTCTAAAGCGGGAGGAGGTGTAGCTTCAAATGGACTTTGCCTACGACTGCTGACCTCTTGTCCGGCTTCCAAAAAAATTTTCGAGAAAAAAGCATTATTTAAGTTACATCGTACCAGTTTCGACAACATTGTAATTGTCCTTATTTTTTATAAAATTTACTCAATCGCAAGTTTTGAGAAAGATACATCACAAAAGAAAATAATAATATATCAGTAAAGATAGCATCCCGATGAGTGTTCTTAACTGTTCTTTCAGATGTTGTAAATGCCAAAGATTAAAAACTTTGGGGCGTGCTGACATGATATCTGGAATTCAATATCCTTAGCAATATAGAAAAAAGCGTTCACTACAGGAAACGCCGGAAATATGCTATCCTTTGACTGGAAAAATACTCTGTTTCTAAAACGAGGAAAAAATTTCTGGAGAAAAAAAATGGTAGCACCTTAATTCACGGTGAGAGGTTTTTCCATTTACTTTGGGCATAAATGTTAGCACATACGGAGAATTGTCCCATGGCCATTTTCTTTATACCTCAATTTTATTCTACCCAATTCACGGAAAGTTAAAAGTAGAATTGAAGTTCCGCGATGACAATCTGGTATTGCAGTTTCAATATATTATCACCAGGTAGCACTACAAAGGATATTACTTCTTTAACTATTTCACAAAAATTCATCGGTTTTATTTCACAATAAGTGCTAAAATAACTATAAAACTAAAATAGATTACTATAATTAAAATATTATACTTTAAGTAGAAATGTTCAAGTATTAAAAGACAATATTTTGCCTGTGACGTCACTGCGATTTACTCGAGACGCTACCGTACAGGGAAGCGGTGGCGTCGGCAAAATTGCCTCATCTTATTTAAGATTGTTTGTGTTTTGCTGTGGTCGTCGTTTTAAAATGGATTCCTCCGTGAGTGATTGGGACGCTTACAATGTAAATATGCGCTTTTTTTACTGTTGATAATGAATATTGTGTGTATTTTAGACACCTAACACTCATCTTTAAGTGGATATTGAAATTGGAAGTGTGATATCGGTAGTTTAAAAAAATATTTTGGTTTAACTGCAACGGGTCACTATATTTTGGTTGTTCATGTTTTCATTTGTCCTGTGTGAATACTCCTTTCGCGATCATGCCTTTATGGTAATGTTGATGTTTCGAGAGTATCTGTAATGTTGATATTATTATAATGTTGTATATATCCATAGGTTTGTGCTTGTTTTAGTTTGAACCCGCATCTTAACTATTATGACCTCACGGCATATGCGAATAGTCCTGTGTGGGAGAGGAACAAATTTAAATGCCCATTTATAATGTCCACATGTTCCTGTGGGATTTAATTCTGTTTGAATAGATTTTTAATTTTGGCGGGAATGTGAAAAGACAGTATGTTTTGGTTCAGTGGACCATTGTTTGTATACAAGCAATGGCTGTGCATAATATATCCATTTATCGTATCATGCCCCCAACATATTGGTAGTCACTGGGAAACACTGGTTACTTTCCAATATTTTAATTTCAACTTATATGAAATCCTTTTAATTATTTTTTAAGTTAGAATAATTTTCACTAAGTCATGAGCCAAGAATATTTTCCTTTTAGATATGTTGTAATTTAACATTGCAATCGGGTACCTGAATCGGCCTTTTTAATTCTTACGTGGGCCTTCATTTCAAACGATTTCGATAGTTACACAAGACAAAAAATATTCAATGTTGTGAAGTTTCTTAGGATCTAATTGCTCTTGTTTATGTTGATGAAAATTATGATAAAATGGATAAACAGACTGTGAATGCTAGAAAATGCTGTAAGTTGAGTATTCTAACTTGACATTGTGGGTTCAGAACATAGGTATTTATTAATTTTAGTGTACAGAGAGCCATGCTTTGTAAGCTTAGTAACAGAAGACATTAAAATTATATTGTGAGTTGCGATGAGTTTTTGAGCATGTTTTAGTGGTAGTTAAACGTTTTTCTCTTTTGAGTACCATTCATGTTTATATTTTTGTTCAATTTATTTTGTAATTGAATGGATTCTAACTAATTGTCTTGGTGGTTTTATGACATTTTTAGGAAATTAACATACTTTAGCAATGCCCGCACCGAGTCCATACACGCCACCCCAACCCATTGAGCCTCCTCATCAGCAGACACCCAGGTTGTCTTTTGCTCATCGGCTCACTACTCCCCCTGCTGTTCGACGGCTCTCAACTCCAGATTCAGAAAGAGAGGAGTCTTCTTTTCAAACTCCTGTGGCCGCTAGGAGTAAAAGATTTAGTTCGGCTACCACTGTACGTCGACAGTTAGTTCCTAGTGAGTCATCACCAGAACCATCTACGTCCAGGGTTGAAGAAGCCCCAACTTCTTGTGATCAAGGTCTTGACGAAGATCTTAGGGATCCGGAGTTTTTTATCAAATTATTCAGCCGAATTGACGGAACTATCCTGCATGCTGATACAGAGCTTCGGGAGGTAATTACTTATATCTATCTATGCTTGGTGTGTTTATATTTATAGGTTGTTATTTTAGTGTTCCTTCTTTTTGTTTTTGTTATTATCCTTAGGTGACATTTCAGTGTACAATTTTTTAAGAATAAAATGTTTTTGTAGGACTTTGTATTAATATTCTGAGGTATGAGAAAGCTGAGGTGGTAAATTATGTGCATGGTAGATGTCTATAAACATGGCAATATGATAAGACGGAGTGGAAGGTATTTATTAGGAAAAGTCTCTCAGTGTAGCTACGTAAATTGTACCTGGTTAATTTGTCAAAATAGAATAGCAGTTATCCTTGAACTGCTGGATCGTTCTTAGGCTTTTTTGTCTTAGGCCAATAGTATCACATCTGATATTGTGTTAATTGCATTATACTCTTTGAGTATACCATAATTGTATAAAGCATTCAACACTCTTTGTTTGATGTATTATACCATTATGTATTGTGTACCAACCATTCCTTAAATCATTAATTCTTTCTTAAAGTCTCATTCATAATTTCCCTTAGTGCTGATTTGAAAGTTTGTCTCCCTTCAAGGATGTGGTGACCTTCAGTCATAATTATGTTATCATTTTGATGCATTATTTCCCCCGACAAATGCTTTGGGCACGTTTGCATGCCCTAAGCTGTTATTTATTTGTGTTGTTGTTTTTAAACTTACATTTTTAAAGTGGGTGATCTCATTTGATGATTTATCCATATTTCATTTTCTGGAATGGTCTTGAAAATTAAAAACTCATTGCCAATGATTTGTAAAATTCTTACAGCATGAGGGCTGATGTTACTCACTCAAAATTTGTATTATTAAAGATGGTGTATCATTATAAATTGTGTGCAAATATAAGTAGGTATGAACAGTTGTCACACTCTCCACCATTGTGCAGATTCTATCACCTGTAATGTGGAGGAATATCTGAAGCTAAAGCGACTACTTTCAAATATTCCTTCACTGCATGAAGTCAATAGATTATAATCAGTCTAGAAGGTGGAATAATGAAATAATGAGTTTTTAATTTGCCTAACCAACCCTCAAAATAAAGCACGGATGAATTATCTCTTCTTTGGTTGAGATTTATGATAATCACATTTGTAGCTATCCCTCTGCCATATCGTACACTCAATAATATGCCAATTTAATATAATTCTGCTGGTGTATGTTTTCACATGCAGTAACACAAATAAGGGTCTGGTTGTCATCCTTAATTCTAATTTGTGGCAAATTATGATTTCATTCTGTGTTCATTGCCAGAAGAAAGTGATGTCATGGGTGTTCAACCTATTGTCTAAGTTTCTCTGTTTTCATTGCTGACGTTTCCCTTGTAGGATCATTTTTTCCTTGAGGAACTCTGGGGGGAAACTGGAAATATCACTCAGCAGATAATAATAGAATGTCAGAAAGGTCATGGATTCTGTGCCAAAACACATTTGACTCGGGCGAGGCTATTTCAGTCAGCTTCCCCAAAATTAGGGCAAAAGTATCAATGGTTGCTGTCCCTCAAGATGGAATGGCTCCCATGGTATCCGTATGCCTTCCAGAAGAGCATCCTCCCTCAATTTGCTGCTGTTTTGCTCAATGAGGAGCTAAATTCAAAATTCCGCATGTCATAATAAAGTGTTAATTAGCTACTGATGTTGAACTTTTAAGTTTCTCTGCCACATTAAAGATTTAACTAAATTTCTCTAAAGGTTTATTGATTTATATGTAGATAATAAGGCTTAGGAGAAAAAGTGACTTGTATACAGCTCACCTTATCTTAGGGGGTTAAAAGAGGGGTTATCTCTTATTGTTAGATGGTTTTGGTAGCCCTTATAGAATTTGACTGCTGACATGTATGCCTTGGGATAAAATCTGGATATAATATTTGTTGCGTGCATACACCATATTCTTAGCCAATTCCATAGGCACAAAGCTTGAAATTGTTGCCATGAGCTCAGTGATTTTTGGCAAATTGTTAGTTTGGAAGTGGTACAAAAGGAAAGTTCTGTATTCATCATTTAAACTTAGCTAAATTCTGTGATCTAGGGTGATGAAAAGGAGATAATTCTGATTTAAAGAGAATAATAGAAAATCTGCTTACAGTTTTTAAAGGTGGCACATCATTTTCCTGTTAACCCTCAGAATGCTAATGTCATCTGGATCCCGAACGCAAAGATCTGGTCATATTTCATCCATGTATATTTCTTTTTTGTTCAGTACAGAAGCTATGCAAACAGTTTAAGGATATTCATGACTTTATTTTCTAAGAAAATGCCAAATTATGAAAGGATGAAGCTAAAACAAGAGTTTATAACTTTCATTAAAAGAGGTACTTTGTAGTAACGCTCGATGCGTGTTGATATCTGTTTTTTTCTATTTATGAAGTTTTTAATATATCTACTAACTTTTTTCAAAAAGACTTCTTAACATCTACCTGTAGAATAGGTACATAGTTGGAATTTCACCTGTGTGCATAATGGTTGATACACAAAAAAAATTAAATTACAACACAGTATGGGTCATTTTGACCCAATCTTGGCGTTCCAGGGTTATTCAGGGTTCCAGACTTTTTCATATATGTAAGAAATATTGCAAACCTATTTCATCAGTTAATAGCAAAGTGCCTATTCAAACATCCTAGTACATCTTTTTTGTACACTGAATTTGTGTTGGATTGCATATTTTTTTTGATTAGACTAAAAATATCAAAATGAAGCATAATGCGCACATTGGACGTTACTTTCAAGTAATGTTTTCTCTTTTAAAATCCATTTTCGTGCACTGTTTGCCACTTCTTAATGAGTGACTGGCCTTGATGGAAATTGCTAAGAACATTGCTGATAGCGCAAACAATTATTTGCTTCTGTGTTTACTCTGTGACTATAGCTGGAAGTTTTAGGGAGGGAGAGTTACTTTGTATCCCAGCATTAAAAAGTATTTATTGTTCTGAAATTCACCCAAGATTTTATTTTATGTTGTTTAATTTGGCTATGATAATTTAATACACTGCCAACATTCTAACTTATCTCCCAAGTGATTGCAGGGGATGTGTATGATGATGCAGCAATTAGAAGCTCGAGTCAAATATCGTGTGCTCTTCTGCTCATTACAATGATGTGTTGTAAAAACTGATTAAGCTAGTGTAATGGATAGTAACTAGAAGTTTGTATATTCATGGGATTTAGTTAAAACTAGTTATATGAGCATCCTAGTCCCAGTGATTTTTAAGTCTATACTGACGTGTTAAAATGATTGGTGATGATATTTTATAGAGGTAATACTACGTTGTTATCATTTTGGCTGTCAAGTTAGGTACTGTTTGTGGAGGCTTTTTAATGACCGCATAATTTTCCTGGAGTTCATTTATAACAAAAGCTCTCTTGAGTTAAGTATGTAGATAATATATAATAAGTCAAGGGAATCATTTCTTCTGTGCTATACTGTTTACATTACTTGACTCCTGTCTTCTGTAATTTTTGTGGTCAGAAAATTGTTTGATTTATGAAACCACCGATAATTACACAAATGCAAGATTATTATTAGGAGAACATGAGTTTATTCTTGGTCAAAGTGGGGTGATCCAAAAGTCCTACTACCATAGTACTGCCTTGTGGTAAATGTTAAAACTTGGTGTGTATGTCGGTGCACTGTCTTAGCTTTGAAAAATAACAATACTGTAATGGCTGTATTGTTCTTGAGCTTGGGAAATATTTTTATTGTGTTCCAAGATGGACAGTTATCTTTGCTATGCTCCTTTAATTTTCTATGCAGTGTGAAAATAAGATTGCTCTTTGAGTATTTGCCAGTTTGGGGCATCATAAGCCTTATGACATAATGATCAGGTTGTTCGATCCCAGAAGTTAGGAACATGTTAGTTTTTTAAACTTGTAGATCCTTGAGGTGCTTCAGTAGATGTGTCAGCATAGTTTCAGCTTTGGCCAACTGATGGCACTACATACAAATTCAAATTGTCTGCCCCTGGGTAACCCTTCTTTCCAAATTATGCCTTAAACTCTCTCTAGTGTCAAATACAGGCAGTCCCCGAGTTGCATAATAGATGCGTTACGAAACTAGCGGTGTAAGTTGAAATTTATGGGAGTCAAAAATTACTGTGTAACTGAGTCCGTGCTCTCAAGATTACGGTCAATTCAGAGAAATACGGGGAAGGCAAGCTTTACTAACATTACAGCACATGCGCTCCCTGAAAGTAGGCAACTATCCTTCCAAATCCGTAACTTTCATAATTCTCGTCTTTTTTTGGGTAAGGTGACCACTTGTCATTGCTAAATTGCTGTCAGGTTAGTTTGTGAGGCATTCACAAAAGTGCTAGTTGACAAGAGCGAACACCTCATTGTGTTCCATGCGTTGATTTACCCTCGTGGACTGTGACGCTAAGCACACACTTAGGACTGCTTCAGTGACATCATATGTACATCAGTCCAGAACAATGTGTTTCTATTAAGCTCTCAAAAATTCCATGAGAGAGAAGGATGCCTCAGTAGCTTAACTGATTAAAGTACTCAGTGCAAAATCGAAGGATCTGGGTTTGAAGCCTGGTCGTGGTGAAATTTTTCCTCTGTGGAATATCTCACTTAGTTGGTGAGAATAATTCATGAACAAGAATTTGTGCTAAGAGCAGTGTTAAGAAATTTGCATAGCAATGAAGTAGAAAATGATGGTGAGGAATGTGTATCTGCTCAGCTTTAGACAGAATTTAATTTGGTATTCAAGTGTTGTTACTATTATTTGCTTTCTCTTCATATTTGTAATTCACAAGGTCTCCGTAATGATGCACCATTGAGCTGCATTGTCATAATGAGCACACACTTTGTGTATTTGTTAATGGTAGCTCATTTGCCTGAATTGTAGCAAATGAAGTTGGGTTGTTTGAGTTTTGGATTGCCCTGCATTTGACCATCCTACTGGAGCTGCATGTCAATGTGTAGGAATGTTTTTGTTTCTTAAAAAACTATCTCTCCCTCATGTACATACATACATGTTAATTTTATAAAACTAAATGAGTGTTAAATGGTTCAAACATACATATATGTAGATTAATGATTGTTGTTTAATATTCAGGGTTTAGTCATGAAGGTGTTGTGATGTATATGCAGTGAAGTAACATAAATGTAAGATATGCATAAAATTCAAATGTTGGGTGAGTATGGTGACTGGCATCAGCTCTTTTCCTTTGTTGTTGTGGTGCCAATTTTTTAATATTCATCGTGGTTCTTGTCATGGATTATGCTAACTTTTGTGTTCCATTAGACTTTGTGAAGGATATTTTTCATGTACACTTTAGTACTCTTTTTCATTGTGAAACATAGTCTTATAGCCCTTGGAATTGTGAAAATAATTTGTAAATATTCCATTATAATTCACCTTTTTTTGAAAATGGAGTGTCATATTTACATCAGCGTGCCTGTTATACAAAATTCAAATTGTAAGTAAAGATATAGCAAAATGGAGCTTGTGCTGTTCGCTTCAACTCGGTATATCTGTGTCAAATAGTATTTTCATACTTTGTCATAAAATATATTTATCTAGACCTTTTGGAGCATCCTATGCCTCTCAATCATATGAGTATCCATAGAGGTTTTTGTTATAAAGAGTCAAAGTTGGCCTTCATATATTAAAAAGTTAACAGCCGTGTATACTTATTTACAGTTCGATGTCATGTATAGTTCAATCTTAGGATATCTACACCTGGTTACCCTAGTTATCTCGCAGGATTGGCCTTTTTTTATTTTGATATCTCGAAGTTCACAATCAATGTATATATATAGAATGATCTAAGTTTTCAACATCATATTGTATGTACAGTATGCCTAGTAAGATGCACGGGCATGTTAGACGCACACTAGTTTTGGCTACCATAAATAAATAACTAACCTTTCTATTGCCCTTTGATGTTGTTTACTGTGAAACAGAGAAGTGATCTTTTACCGATTATCGAAACAAATTTGGTGACATGGCACGATCCGGAATTTCATCGTGCTTACTGTTATTTGTGTCTAATTGTAAGATTCATACCACATCTTTCAATAAGTTTTCTATGATTTCAAGATTTCTGATACTCTTGAACAAAATATTTCAGCAGACAAATTTAAAGTATAATTGGCTCCTTTTAGCAAAAGCCCCTTGCCTCTTAGGGAAATGTGAACTTGAAATTGACCATTAAGGATGTAGCATGATTTTACTTAATTTTTCATGGGAAAAAGGCATGTCCTGTAAACCAGAAAATACAATATATATGTATATTGTGTTTATCAATATAATGGTTAGATTCAGTGGCGTACAGACCGGGGTTTAGGGTTTAAACCCCCCCCAAAAACATGTTTACCTGAATTTGTTTTCGTTCATTTACCTGAATTAGCGTTTACAATTTAGTTTATTAGGCTGAAAAAAATAGTTGAATTGTCTTTACGAAAATTTAATTATTGTTTGAGTGAATAATAATCTAGGTTCATTTTATGATGATGCAGAAATATTAATGAAATGCCCCCAGAAGGCAATCCTGCATACTCTACTGGTTAGATTACAAGCTACGTGCATTCTTCATTTGTCTCCCGTATGTCTGTGGAGGGTTCATAAAATTCTGTGAAAGCTTTACCAGTTTTTTTATGCTAAGGTTTAAACAGTCAAAAGTATTAATCGTGAATAGTTCAACCCCCATTTCTTTGGTCGTAAATAGTCCGTCTATGCGTACACACATCCATACAGTAAATGTATATTTATCTTAAAGAAAATATCCTGCACAAATCTGATGTGAATTTCATTTTACTGTGGAAAAGGCACTGTTTGGTGAATGATGGAATACTTACGTCATTCTCTATATTTATTTGCACAATCTGTTTGGTGATGGAGAAACCCAAATGAAAAGACTACCAAATAACTTGATAGTAGGCACTGCGGGAATTGCCCCCAAATACCTTTCTATTGTTGCATATAGAAGTGCAAGGAGTGGAGATTTTACGAGCAAATGTGTTTTATATTAACTGTTAAATTTGTATCTCTGAATCACTCGGAAATTCTTAAAAAGGAAGAATGATCAGCTATGAAACTGATACCTAGTCAATCTCTAAAGCATATGAAAGCTCAATGTTACTTTTCCAATGAATGTAAGATATTTTTCTTGAATAATCATTTTATATTAATCAAAATATTTATTTCTCACTCCTTATCATTTGTTATTGTTATCGCTAATCATTAGTGGTTGACTTTTTGAAAGAAAGGTTTTCCTTGGTCAAAATAGTATAGTAAGGAGTACTAATGGCAATGCATAACAAGTGGTTAAGCAGGTTTCTAGAAGCTCAGTGAATTTTAAATAGAACAGTGGTATAGGTTATGTGATAAGAGGTGGTTGGAAATATTGATTCTCGTGCGTAAAATATTTTCAGATAGATATTCTGCCCATGATGATTATTTCACTAGACAAATACTGATGTCTATTATTCCTTTTTTGTGCCACATATTGTCTCTTTATGCAGTATTTTAGAGTTCTTTGCCTTTTGGTTTGTCTTCATGATGTGAAAACTTTGTGGATAATGCTAGATAAAAGATTCAGTTGTGAGCTTGTGAACAAGATGGCATCAGCAGACAGCTGGTTCTCACAACCGTGGGTTTCGGGGCATATAGTGGCTCAGGTGCTAATATATATTGTACCATCCCTCCCATATGCATATAGTTAGTATTACATGAATTGAGCTAATTCTGCATTATTGCTCCTAATATGAGGCTGGAGAGAAAAACAATATAATGACTCAAGCAAAATTTAATCTGGAGGGACAGTGAATAAACAGTAAAACAGACCTATCTTTCCAGAAAATATTGAATTAATGGTTTTGGTGGCTTTTTGAAGGAAAACCAAAGGACTAAATCACAAATCACACCAGATAGTTCTGCTCCACCAGTCTGCTCCTAAGAATAAGATTTTTTAATATTATTCCACACATCTTACTTGTGTGTGAAATGTTTTCTTGTAAAATTATCTGTGGTGCATGTAATTTGAATTACTTTCGCTGGCTTTGCTCATTTATGTTGAAATATTCTCCATGCGGCTGAAATTACCTTTTTATTCGCCTAATGCTGTCATATCATATTTTTGTGTCAAAATTAGCCTTTTTACTGAAAAAGTAGAACAATTTTATGTGCCATTTATTCTTTCTTGCCTCTGCTTGTGACAGTAAAGATTTAGTCAGACCTTTTTTTGAATTCTATTGCTCCATCAATTTAGTTAGTGTCTTAGCTTAGGAATTTTGAAATTCAATTTTGAAAAATCTTGAGAAACTGTCACGAGGTGATGATGTAAGTAGCCAGTTTATTGTTGAATTGGGCGATAATAAAGCAGCATCAACTATTTTCATCTTTGTCATCTTCACACCATAGGTGTAATCAGGTTTAGCTATTTTATTCAAATTAAAACCCCTAGGCCAAATTTGACTGCATGTAAAACTTTTTTGTTATTCCCTAGTTCCCAAAATCTTCCAGGTAGCAATTATAGTTAGGTACTTACAACTGCCACATGAGACACAAGCCAAGCTCTTGTACTAGGTACATCACTCATTAGTAATGACCAGTGTGTGTTTCTGTGTTTTCTCCTATTTGTGTGGAAAATTGAATATTTCAGGCCGAAAGATCGAGTGATCAGGAAATTCCGGTAGCCATTATAATAGAAATGCCATTTGAACATGTTTTATGTTTTGAAAAGATATTTGTGGCTATTCTGTCTATGGTTAGTTAGATGAGCATTGTTGTTAAACTACAATTACAAAGACTTTTTATATAATCATGTTGGGACCTTCCTTCTGAACTGTACTACCCTTTGTTGGGTTTATGTTAAGGACATTCTCTTTCTGTTGACTTTTTTAAATAATGCCTTTATCTCATGAGCATGTGTGTATCAGTAGCAGTTAGTGTAGCTTGGTGGTGGATTCATTTTGTTTTTGTAATGGTAATATGTACTGTGTTCTCCCCTTGACCTTTTGAATAGTTTCAATGCCTGGCTGGTTACACTGACTCATGTTAATTTATTTCAATTGTAAGTATGGGCAGTTAATTTTATGCCTTCTCAGTTAGTATGTACTAAATTCCACCTTGATGGCAACAATTTATGGGTAGAACACTGGTATATTACTTGATTTGGATTAAATTGAGTAATTTGAGTTACAACTGAATGAATGAATATTAGAATCGGGTGATGGTTTGTTCTATTTTTTCTATATATGCTCATGTTGTTTTCATCTATTTCTAAGCAGTACCTATTAGGTGTTTTCTTCGAAACCTGTGTGCTTTTATTTTTAAACATAGGTGTAAGAATATAATATAGGCGTTTATTTTTATGTAGGATAGTTGTATTTTAATTGTTTATGAAATATATGGTTGGTGTTGCATGAATATGGATCACCTAAACTGTGGTAAAATGATTGATTGGCAGAATTATTTAGAATTGAACATAATTACATATACCTATGCAAGAGCGCAGGTAGAACTTTCCAATTCATGGCAGGATTGTTCTTTAAGATTCATTTGCTCCTTATGTTTCATTTCCACCACATCTCATCTGAATCAGAGCAATTTATTCTTTTTGAAATTTTAATTGCTGTAACCTGTTTGAACTTCTACAAGATCTCTATCAAATCTTGCAACACCATCATGGATATGTTACTGCTTCCCTCTTCAGTCCTGCCAGCCGATAGTACTCGATGCCTCACATTCACCTTGCATCCGTCAAACTTTATTGAGATCCTTCAATCAATTCCTATCTTAACTTCTACACCTTAATTCCTTAAACTCTCTGGAGACTTGTATCTCTCCTTTTCTGTTGCTCAAGTCATGCGCTGTTGTTGACAGGGATAGTCAGGAGGCACTGCCTTTTTTTTGCGGTGGTTTGGTACCCTCCTAAGTGTAATCTTATGTCTCAACTCAATCAACTCAAGTTGGTCTGGGGACTGTTGCTGAAGGTCAATCTGCTCTCAGTAGCATGGATGCATTCCATACTCCATTGAAATTTGGCTCCGCCCCGATACCATTTATGTATTGGGGACATTGATTAAACAAACTTCAACCTCAGTCTGCTCCTCACACAAAGTAGATTTTTTAAATATCAGTGACTGTGCACTTCTGTGGAAAAAGTTCGGGAAAGGTAGGGTAGATTGAGAAGAGTCAATGAAGTAGATTTCCTTGAATTTCTTGAAGTCTGAGTGCTGGCTACTAGTAACAAGGTGCCCTCAGTTCACTCTGAATTTGAGAAAGTTGCATTGCTCAAACTCACAAAGATTGATTTTCATTGTACATACATATACTGCAGGTGGGAACTTGGCAGGAGATCTATATTTCCTCATTTCCTAGAAACTGTTTATGAGTGAAGGTCAGAAGTGATTTTGTTGTTGTATGTGGTTTGAAATTTCTTTTAGAATTTGCTTTACCTAAGTGGCATTGTGCTTATTTTTTGCCATTGAATTTTGTTAAGCTATGGCTACTTCATGCAGGATTATTGATTTAATTAGTTAAGTTTTTTGGAAGGTCTTTGATCCATTTCTTCTGCAAGAGGTGAGGTAGAAAATTGTAAGGGGAAATTGAATAAGACAATGCCAAATGTTCATGTGTATCATAATACATAATGAGCAGAATGGGGTAATTAGGTGGCAGTTACTAGAAATACTCGGTTAAATTAAAAATCACATTTATGTAGCTATCTTCACTCTGCTACATAATTTCCCAAGAGTTGTTGAACACATCATTCATAAGGGTAATTGGATGTTCTCCTCTTATCCACAGAGAATTTTGTAACTTTTTGCCATGTTAAAAATAAGCTGCTGACATTTGAAGAGGTTTTTCGTCTGAATTACATATTTCCTGGAACCTCATTGCCAATCTGTTGCCTTCCAACCTATAATTCATTAAATTTTTTTCATGTTACTAAGTATTTTATTTTGTTTATAAATGGATTATAAGTTAAACAATTTCATGAGCATATTGAATTTATTCAGTATCCTAACACTGCTGTAGCATTTGGAGTTATCACTTCCAATTACTTAGGCATTTCTTGTTTGATATTTTCAGTGCATTCCTTTTTTTCTCGTGAGATGCCATTAGGTACACAAAAAAAGGCTACTTATTTTTCTAAAATTCTATTCATAAGCATACCATTTTTCTGTCCAGCATGAGTTAAGTCTGGGAAATGGCATCAATAATTTCTTTTATTTGTTCCTACTATGTCTTCAGGAAAATTTCTTTGTCTTCAGTAACCATTCTCAGGATTTTTTTATATCTATTATTTATTATTTTGCATATACATATTATATATGTATAACTATTTCTCATACAAATTCTGCATCTTTTACTAGCAGCAAACACATGTTTTTTGCTCACAAATTATTTTGAGGTCTTTACTCTTACTCTTCCATCTTCCCTAAATTGCCATTGCAAGCTCATTTTTATCAAGTGTCATCGGTTTTGGTAATTGCGTTCCCTAATTTGCTCCTGAAGAGAATTTTTTAAAGACACTTTCACACTATGTTGAATAAGTGACTGTGTGGCAGTGGCCATCACTTGTCCTTTGGGTGTTTATTGTGAGGTGTGTCTGAAGGTTGATTTTTTTTCAGTTGAATTCATGCGGGTTTTAGTTTGTTGTTTGTCCATCCTGTCATTGGTGGCCCCAAGGTGAGGGGGGGGAGGGCAATTCTCCCCCCAAACCATTTTGCACATCGTTTGTTACGAATTTCTGGGGCGAATCCCACGAACCCCCCTTTTCCTGGGGGTTATTCCATACCCCAAGAGCCACTGGTGCTCCCCCCCCAAAACCTCTGGTCTGGAGCCACCCCTGCATCCTGTGCACCAAATCATCATCCATGAGTGTAAATTGTTGTACTGTCTTTATTTCTAAGTACATTTAGGACTTGATAGTTCTTTCTTACAATGAAACTGTAAATAGCAATACATAAACGTGTGCTGGCTGGTGAAAAACCCACCCAGGTGAGATTCAAACCCACAACCTCATTACATACCCATTCACATGTGAAGTTTATCTGGGATTTGCACATGCATGCATTTTTCCTTTTTTTTTCTTTGGTAAAACAAACAGCCCTCTTTTGGCCTTGGAGAAGTTTTTTCTGATGCTATTTTAAAATACAATTTAATTTGGACTATTTTAGAAGTTTTGTTCTCAAGTGTGGAAGCATGATATTTCTCTTTAAATAGTCTACCCTTGTACTGGTAGGGTTTAGAGCCACATACTGTAAAGATAAAAAAGTAAATTTGAAGGTATATGTGAACCTGTAGTATTTATGTCAGTAATTAAATTTTAAAGCCAATAGAAGTTCATTATTTTCACCTACAAAGTATTATTGTTCGAGAATTAGAAAAAATTCTCTTGTTGCTTTATTGTTACAACTGACATACCTGCTGAAAACTGATAGTGACCGGGGTTTGTAACGGTGCCCAAGTGCTGAGAATTATCTGGAAATCCTTCCTCAGGCACTGGTAACAATGATTTATTCACCAAGCACTGGTCTTGAGGTTTGGTTTCTAGCTTCCCAGCTTTGGGTGCTGAACCATAGTTAAAACTGAGTTGTTTCCTTAGGTCTTAGTGGCAATATTGGTGATTTATATGACTAAATAGCAATACTGTAAGCTGTGGAAGATCCCTGCCATTCAACCTGAAGATTCTGGAAATTAATATATATTATTTAAATGTAGAAAAGTAAATGTGTTTTTATTGATTTCCAATGGAATTAAACCCCATCTCCTTAATGGTGAGGAAGTTTTATTTAGCCCAATAGAAGTGAGGAGGATGTGATATGCAAGATAAATTATCCATGTAATTCAGTGCTTGTACGTTTGCCATCATACATGTGCTGTAATTCTATTGAATAGCATTTAAGAGCTGCCTCTGTGCTGATCAAATTCAATTATAATTCTTAATTTATTAAAATGTTTATGAATGCCTCCAAAGCAGTATAATTTTGTTATGCTTAAGAATTTGCAGTGGCATATGTAGCTTTGTGTTGATAGTTAACGCATGCCATTTCTTGTACATGTCATCTGTTGAACTCACCTCATCTGCCATGGTTACTACATATTCATTGGAAGGAAGGAAATTCAGGTGTTACATCATCTCTGCATTGAGTGTTAGTGGTTTTGTTGTATTGTAACATTATAGTTGCGGGCGCATGATAAATTTGTTGCTGCAGTCCTCATTATTTATAATTGTGTCAAAACTCAATCCAGCCAACCTTCAGTGTTTTCATTAACTTAGTAGGATATGCCATTTTCTGATTAATTCGGATGGGAAAATTTATGATCAAGTACTCCCTACCATCCTTGGGAAAATAACCAAGTTGTATTCGTTATTGTTTTATGAGTTGGTATCTTTCATTAAGTTGTGTATAAAAATAGTAATAAATTTTCTGCAGTTGTTTGATTGAGATGTAACGATTGGGATTAGTATATTTTTAGGATAACCAGAAAGGGAAGGCAATATGGTTTTATTTGGGATGACTGTGTGTAAAATTAGGTATACATATCATAAGGTATGAGATTGAGTCATCCCTGATGCTTTAGAGCCCAGCCTGACTCCTTACTATGAAATTTAAAATGTTTATATTTCGTGAACTGTTGGTTGATATAATGGGTTTTGATTAAGGTGACAAATATCAAGGTTCTAATTATTCCATTTGGCTGTGCATGCCTTTAGAAGGGCATGCATATTGTGGTATGAGTTAGTTGCAGTAGAATACGAGTGCATACATAAAAATCATGTTCTTCCATCGCTTATTTTCTCACCCATCCATGAAATGCTTTCCCAAATCTAGTTTCATTGCATGCCTGTCCATGCTGATCCTTCAACTAGATGTGAAGAATCGCGTTCATGAAGTAACTGAGCATTTGGCTTAATAATTTGTTATAATTACCTCTATAGTTTGCTTAAACAATTTCTGTTCTGTTACTTCATAAAATTTTCATATGCTAGGTATGAATTAGAAAACATGCTGTACATTAGTGAGATACATAAATTCTCAATCTAATAAGAAAGTTTAGAATAAAACTTTCTTCTCATATAGCCCTACGCAAAAGGTGTATACGAGGATGTTTGGTTATATTTCTTCATGTTATCTTAATCATGTAGTGCTAAACAACTCCAAAACCAACCAATAAATTGTAATAGTTAACATATTTTGGACTGATAGGACTCCCCATTTTATTGTAATCCGCTGGTAAATAGTAAAGGCTACAAACAAGCTTGCTGGTAAAATTCATTTGAGCAGTATGAGCTCAGTAATGTTAAATGCATTTGATAATGTTTAGAGGTGTGAAGATGGCAAGCCATTCACTCGATAATTGGTATTTATTTATTATTAATAATAGGGCAAAATCCCTCTTCTTTGGTAAATGCAGTAATATTATGAAAATGCCTGATGCATATGAAATGGTATTTAATATATGTAATTGCATTTATGTCTGTTTTTTTCTTTGGTTAGAATGGTTGTATTACTAACAGTTTTTTTTGGCATTATTCTGTAAGCAAAGCTTGCTAATTCATTTATGTCATTAGTTTTATTTTATATTATTGTAGTATTTTAATTTCTTTTAGTCTTAAATTATTATTGGTTTTGTCGTACCATAAAGATGAAGTTTAGAGGACAACCCTTGTAGTTATTTTTATTAAGAAATACCTATGTAATTTGTTTAGTCTCACAGTGGACCCTTCAACTGGACAGTTGGTTAATTTAAGTTCTTGGTCACTTCATGACATGCACTGTGGCAGCCTTTTTTAAATCTGGATAGGAATACAAGAAGAGTATTAGATATTCCTGAAGCTCTCGTTTAGGATGCATCTTAATGTTTTTTCTTGGATGTAATTACTAATTGATCCATTGGCTGAGAATAGAGGTGACATTCAGGAGCAGAAATTTGAGTTCTCCCCCCGCTGTCTGAAATCAAAATGTATTCGCTGTGGTGAGATTTTTCTGGTAATATTTTCCGGAAGGTTCTTTCTCTTGGTGAATGACAGTATACTGCGTAAAACTTTCTCTTGAACCAGTCTTAAAAAATTTCAAGAACCATGTACATATGTGCTTTTTTGGTGCACTGTAGTCATGAAGTAGTGGTTGGTTTTCACATTACCCTTTGATGTAGCATCTTTCCCATACGAATCATCAAAAGTTACCATTTTTTGTTTCAAGGTGTGTTACCGCTGCTTTCGGCTGTCACTATCTGTTTTGAAACATTTTCTATTGAACCAGAGTTTTTCTTTTCCGAAATGATCGTTAGTTGGGTAATTCCTTGGTGAGCCAGTTTCATCTTCATTGAATCCTTCCTGTGTAAGCAATTTTGTTTCCTCTGTATGGTTATGGAATTCCACACTGAATTATTCAGCAGTTTCTGCCATCTTCGGAAGTCATCAATCCTAAGATTCGTTTTCTGAAGATCTCCTTTCAATTTTATTTTCAACATTTCTATTGCAATTATTTTACATTTCTAGTTAAGTTGTGTGGTGAATTTTCAAGATCCATCTATGGTTCTGAATTGTATTTTTTTAAAATTAATTCATTCTCCATCCAGTGTTGTTTTCAGGAGGCTATTGTTTCAGTGTAAGTTAAGTTTTTGCTGAGTTTTAATTTAACGTACTTTCACTGCAGCTCATCAGCGGACTTCATCGGTGATTCGTATTCATTCTTTTTGTCATCATCATTCTTTTATGGTACCGTTTGTCGATTACTTTGAATACTCTTCTGTTCTGCCTCAGTCACTGTCCAAGCTTTGCTGCAATGTGAGAGCTAGCTCCCACTACAGATGTGCTGTTTATTCTCAATGTAAGTTTATATCAAGCACTTCATTGCTTCTCTTAGTTTGTTACTTTAATTGACATAAATATTCTATTCTGATTCTCTATAGTTCAATTTGATTCGGTATCAGCATTTTCACATTGCTCTTCCACTGCGAATTCATTTGCTAATTTCTCAACAGCATGTGCTTCATTGACGATTCATCTCAGACTTATCATCGATGTGTAAAGCACTTGCAAAGTGCTGTGAAAAACATAGCACTTTCTCGTTAAGGATGGCCCAAGTAGAACATGAATTCCTTCAGAACGCTTGTGGTTGAACAATAGTTGTGGTGCCAAGTAAAGATTTCCTTTGGTTAGTCTCCTCATCAACTATCCTTTTATCGCTGCAGTTTTGAACACCATGTTTCAAGATTAAACGTGGAAAGTATCATTGTATACCCTTGAATGTCTCGGGAAATGTTTTCAATTTCAACTTCTTTTTAATGATTTACCATTTCAAGCCGGGGTTTAATCGAGGTGACTATGTACTAATTTGATATGATAATATGACAAGTATGTATGTACGAATTTGTTGTGGGCTTGCACAAGATTTCCTAAAAATTAACGCACAGATAATGGGATCGACCGGGAGGGAGACACCTTCCTGAGTTTCAGTGAGAGAAAATGTATTACGGTAGTGCGTTGAGTTAGTGTGAAAAAAAATGACCGCAACATTGAACCAATTGTCTTGTGCCCAGACAATGTTTTGAAGTAGAACTCAACACACATGTGGTTTACATAGTGACAATCCATCCCTCTGCTCAACACTATATTCTTACAATCGCCACTGATGCGTAGAATTTTAGGAGTCTGTCACCTTTTTATTTTTCAGAAGTAAACAGTAGTATAATGGATTGCGAGTAATGTTACAGTCACGTAGAACTTCAAGCAAGATACACAGCCTACGTAAAGTGTTATGAAAAGGTTGTGTCCTCATGAAATTTTTCAGGTGGCTGTAATTCATGTAGGTGGTTACTTCAAATTTCTAAATCAATCCATGTAAAAATATTCAGTTATTTGTTCTAGATGACTTCTAGCTCATTGTTGGCACCTGAACTTAAGGTCAAATGTTAGCTATGATAATTCCCTTATGTCTGATATTTGTTCATTGAATATCATTGTCCAAACTTTCATTACTTTTCATCCCATGTTTGAGTTCCTCAATGGTTTGTAGTTTATTTCTCTTGTCATTTTATCCATGTTTGTTGTTTTGTGCAAGTAGTTGAGTAAGCAAGCATGCTGATTCATTTCTCATTTTTATTTACTTTATATTGCAGTTGTTACTAAAAGCTTTAGTATCTCTGTTGTTGTTAACGTGTGACTTAAATTAAAATCTTTGACATCCATACTTCCTTTAAGTATTGCCTTAGAAGTGGGGTGATGTGGGGTTTTTATTTTATTTCTGGCAAAAATTTTATGCGAGATAACTATGGTGATGCCCAAAATTTATCATTAAGTGGCATCATTCATTGTTCTTCGGTTGCATCAGGATAGCATTATTTGCCCTTCAGTAGTCAATTGAAATTTGATTTTTTTTATTTGATGGTAATATTGTGTGCATGCTGCTGCATTTCACTGAAGTGGGTGTTGTTGATCATAAGTTACCACAGCATGCTCCCCAGTAACTATTCCTTTTCTATGTTTATGCAGTTAAATCACTGTGCAGTAAAACAATTAGAAATTTCTAGTATTAAGTCAGCTGCTGCTATGAATTAGGGGGTAGTAGAGCATGGAAACGAAGAACTGAGAATGAAAGTGTTTCTGTGTAATAGTGTGTGTCAGTTCGTTACCAACTACGTAAAAAACTCCTGCTCATCAATATTCTTGTCAGAGTTCTGTTTTATTGCAGTCCAATATTGAAAGAAAATTAAAGCTTTTAATTTATTAAAAGCTTACATCTTCAGCATCAAATAGCTCTTATTGGTGGTGTCTTTTTAAGTGAGTGGTGTGACTACAACCCTTTGCTTTTAGTTACTTTACAAGCATTAGCGGTTACCTACCCTGTTGATTAGGAAAAATTATCAGTTAGGACACATTAGGTTACAACAGGTATTATCTTAGCGAAATATGAAGGTTGAAAATGTGATAGGGCATATATTTACTCAGATAATGTTAACGAACCAGTATGAATTATTAGATTAAAATATTTCACGGGCAAAACATTTAGAAGAAATTCTGCTTTAATAGAAGTATAATAGCTTAGTATCATGATTTTTCACTGAACTTCACTAATTTATATTTCTTAGGTCAAATTTAAGTCACTACTTATGAACATTTAATCATCTTCCTCAAATATTCAGATCAACTGCATTCATAAAGGCTGCTAAATTTTATTTGGAATTTATTTTTGGAATTACTATCCAACTGATGGGATATTTTCTGCATCTTCATTTGCGACAGCCTTAATATCCGTTTCATGACTTTGGCCTGTTTCCTAGAACAATTGAAGACATTTAAAGAATTAAATAATAGTTTTGACTGCTGTTCAGACAATGAAATTTCTAAGTAATAGCTCAAAGAATGATCAAAAAATCTGCTTCTCAGTATTACTTGAGCTAATTGAAGTTTACTCCTTCTGGATACTAGCCTGAGATGGCATATTCTTTCATGACAAAGGTCATGTTGATTAAATTTTGGCACTATAATTTCCGCAACTGTTTTAGTTTGTCATCATCTTCAACACTGCTGCCAGTTACCATGCTATCCAACTAATTACTTCCTTTTATTAATATTGTTAGTCCTTGTTGCAGAAACTAGAAAGATACCTATTAAAAGTGAATCTCTACCAAGACAATACTGCACCCATGCCAGGAACTAGCAAAGACAAAAATGCTGGCCCCAGCAACGTCAACTTCGCTGAGGCCGCCCTTGTTGTGCAAGGATCCACAAGAATATATGGCAAAAAAGTTGATTTGCTGTTCAACGCTGCTGTTCAGTTGTTTCGCCTGCTAAGGTAAGCAGTTAACTTTTTGTTTCTAATGATCACTTGAAATTGACGAGATGCTTGTGATTGCCTTAGCTATTTTTTTATTGGTTCTAATTGCATTCGTTAAAATTTTAAATAAACCAGTGGTACTAGGGTATATGTCCTCAATCCGTTCCAGATACTTGGACTTATCCCAAACAAATTTTTCCCATAAGAAATATGTAAAGGGATGATTAATCCATTCTCATGAAAAAAAATTAGTTAAGGGTCGAATCTTTGATTCAGTCAAAATATACAAGGTATAAGGTTTTTGAAAGAGTTGAAAAATAACCTGTTTATCATTCCTGAAGAAGTTTTTTTAAAGTTCTTTTTTGTGAACCAGAGCAATTAGTATTTTTATTTTAAAATGTTTATGGTTTATATTTGAACTAGAAATGGACTTATATGTATTACTTTGGGGGATTCCTCGCAAACTCAACTAAATGCCTATGCACTCATGGCTCGGCCATCTTCGATTTTCACGAATTTTTGTGCCAAGGAAGAGTATTATAAGGAAAGACGTGCTAAATATTTGCATTTAATAATTATATATGTCAAAATTATGACACTTCGAATATCACAAGCCTTGAATTATCCTCAGATAAAAGCACCACAGTTCGTATAGCTTGCAGTTTTACTTAAGCTCTAACCTAATTCGTTGTGAAGACACAAAGAAACAACTTTCCACTCTGAATTCACTCATGACATGTATTGTAATCTTTAACTAAAGAAAAGGAGTAGTATATATATCCCTCAGAAACATTCTTTGTATTTCTTTAAATGAAAAGAGTTAAGTACATAATTCCATGTCCAGCATTCCTGAATTAAGTATACAAAGTTAATCAAAGTGTATCTGCCAAAATGTAGTTGTGGCAGCTCTAGCTCCTGTTTCAGATGATGCTTCGCCTTGAATTAACCTCAGCTACAAACACTGCAGGTCGTATTTATATTTTTATTAAATAGAATGTAATACTTCAAATTAAGTTTAGTCTTCGAGGACTATCAGGACAGAAGATATACTTCTCCTCCCACCTCAGTTCATAGTTAAAGGTAAATTTTTGTTTGGGCAGAAGTGAGGGTTAGAAGGTATTAGTCACGTATCATTTCACTCAGGTATTCGACTCGTGGCGCATTTGCAGACTGCCCACATAGCCTCCTAATGTGCCATTTTCAAAGCCTGCGCTCATTGAAGGCTATTAAGCTTGCCCTCTTTTTTGTATGTTTGACTAAATAACCCACCAATTTTATTTTTGTTTTCAAAAGATAAAGGTTTGAACTGTCGTGAAACATACATTTCAACCAAAATTGAGTTGCCAAAAATCACTTATTTTAAGCAAAAGTCGCAAAAATTTTACCTTTCTGTTTCTGTTACTCCATTGTGCCATGATTACTTGCCACAAATAAAATTTTATGAAATCTAAGAAGTCCTACGTTGTGTCTGTTAGGAATGATTAAACCTAACCCTTTCTAAGAATTAGTTTGGGAGTAATAAGGCCCTAAACATGGATTGCAATTTAAAAAATAGGAAAATTAAAGTCATCTTAAACTTTGAATATATGTCTATGTAGCCAAAAGTTAAAAGAAAATGCAGATTGTTGTCTTCTCATGACGAAAATGTCATTATACGTATGTATTTGAAATCTGGCGATTAGATTGACATGTATTGGAGTGACAGTTTGGAGCTGCCACATGCCTTTTTGCACTAACTTGTGATATTCAAAGTTTCATAACTTTGACATTTGTTATTATTAAAAGCTAATATTTAGCACATTGGCTTTCCTAATTCTATTCTTCCATTGTGCCAAAATTCACTAGAATCAAAGATGGTCAAGCCACAGCCATGGTTGAGTTTGCGTGGAATTGCCCTTTGTTGATAAATTTTACTGATCAACCAGTTGCCTGAATGAGATTAGGTAGACTATGGTGAAAATTTTCAACTTTTAACTGTGATGTTAGCTGGTTGTATGCATACTGGAATTTTAATCCATGTTAGTACTAATATGCTCTGTCAACCAATAGCACTGTGTATCTATACATTATGCTGCTTCAAAAATTCCACTCCGACATTTCTCTGAGAGAAATGGTCTTATATTGTCATTTGTTTTCACACAGTTCACCGTTTCAAGAGGAGGAGGAAGAAGAAGGGGGTGAGGATGCAGGGCCAGCAGATACTTCTAGGGCAACGAAGAACAGCAAAAAACTGCGCCTTGGCATTGAGAACAGGGACTTGGCTGAAGATATTGCTCTCGTTGAGGCAATGAAGGAAGGTAGGTATTTTTATATAGCATGAGTGAATCTCTCCCAGTACATTCCTATCTATGCTTTGAAATGCTTCCTTTTATGGCCCCCATTTATGCATGAGATTACTGCTTCTGATGATTTGAAGGTGATCTCATATTATTTTGATTGTAGTCCATTGTAATATATACTTTTCCAAATTTGTAATAAGCTACCGGATGTGTATAATTTTGCAAAGTTCTGTGGCGTGTAATCTCTATAAGTACATAGATGTCATACAGTGTAACCCATCTTACTTAGTGGCTTGGCTGTATTCAGGTGGAGTCCTGTACGTGAACTTATTTTGTGAAACAATGTGCATTCTTCGAGACTTAATACAGTTATTTCTTCATTTCGCTTTGTGTAAAACCATTGTTTTAAGTGATAGTCTGGAAAGTTCTCTTGGATGGGCTCACAAATAAGGATTGGTGTCGTTGTATAATTTGTGATTGAAATCACATAAATTACATGGTTGATTAAGGATTTTATGTATGTATTTTTTTCATTAATTTGCTTGGCATGGCAGTTTTTTTTAACACATCTATCATATTAAGCAGGGGATACCTGTACTAAGTATTCATGTTAAGTTTTTATTCTAATTATTCTCAGGGTTTGTGTTTCAGTTTAACTTTGTATTTCATCATGGCTAATCATGATTTATTCCTGAAAATTGCCAGTTGTATTGAAGTCAATATTTCAAAAGTCAATTTTATAGTTCAAATGTATTTAACATGCATGCAGTTTTACGTAAGGTCTAACTTAATTCTATCTAAAGACCGAAATAAACTTAACTTTCCATGCTGAATTTACTCATGACAGGCACCTCAATATTTAACTAAAGAAAACAAGTATTATTTATATCCCTCAGAAACATTCTGTTTTTATTGAAATTAAAAGAGTAATGTAATTCCATATCCAGAATGTCTAAATTAAGTATAGTTAATCAAAGTGTTTCTGCCGAAATGTAGTTGTGGCAGCTCTAGCTCTTGCTTCAGATGATGATTTAGAAGCTGCTGAAACATTGTCTGCTATATGCATCCTAAAACTTCCCATTGCCTTATGGTCTGACAAGGTTCACAGATTTATGATCAAATGATCACATGCTGCAGAGCTTGACATTTTAAAGAAACATGTAGTATACCTGCTTTGTATGAATTAACCTCTAGGGGCCTGAGAAGTGACAAAAAGGAGCAAGCGGTGAAATAGCCCTTTTCTTTAATCAACCAAATTTAATTAAATGCCAGTTTGGTAGTGTCAGATGAAAATTGCCAATACTGCTCTCCCTTGGTAATATTTCTAAGGTGTGAAGGAAACTTATTTATTTTTTGCTGTCTAGTGGCTATTTGTACTTAACTATGTGTGGCCATGAGCACATTTTGATAGATTGCTTGCAATTGTTCATTAGTATTATATGATCAACAAGATAAACAATAAAGCCATATTGATGTGTGCCCTAATGTTAGCTAATGTAAAAATAAAGTTTTTTTATTTCAGTATTTTAATTTAGTGATACATAGTACAAATTTTATTATGCTATCACACTTATCCTTGCTATTATTCAATGTGGAAATTAAAGAATAACAATTTTTTCAATTATTTGTATTGCTGAAAATATTCCTTGTGTAGAAGTGAAAAATGCTGTGTTTCAACAGGCTGAGGACAGCTGTATCCTTGCTCACTTATAACAGTACCTAGAGTTAAAACATCCTGAAGCTAATGGATTATTTGTCATAGTCATTGACTTTAGTAAAAAAGTATGGCTTTGTTTTTTACAGATTTGAAGAATAATAATGGAATAAGCCAAAGCCTGATAACACAGCCCCATCTACATGAAAAAATACTGTTTCAATTCTCCATGATTACTATTTTGAAGTGCCTAGATGAATTAACCTCCAGTTATGAAGTATCACTTTGTTGTAATTGGGCCTTATCTGATTTTGATGAAAGTTGAAGATTTGCTCTTACTAGAATTGCAATGAATTATGGAATGGATAAATGCTTAATGGAATTACCCATGAATTGTGCCCAAGAAAGTAAACCAGAGTTTACGTATCAGTATGAAGGAGAAGATGCTAATTAATTGGTTGAAGACTTTGTTGTTCATAAATTAGTGGAAGCAAAGTGATATAAAGGAAATAAAAACCATTGTAAATATTCTCAAAGAGACTGCCAAAGATATTGCCATATGAAGTGAAACTGCTTAAAACTGTCATTTCAAAAATGTTTAAAGGTAGGCCTGACTTAATATCAGAATATATTGGGTAAGGATCTTATTTGAACACATATTATGCATAAAAAAAACACATGGTTATTTGAAATTTGCTAGCATAAAAAGGTATATTATATCTCACCAATTATAAATTATTATTTACCCCTAGTATAAGGGCATACTGATGCATTTCTAATGAAGATGCAAAAAATTTGGGCTCCATTCCAGGTGTTTGGCAGCATCATTTTTTATTGAAAGCCATAATTAATGTTCACTTATTTCTTTGTAGGATTACGGATAGAGCAGAAGAAAACCTCTCGCCCCAGATTGTCAGAGTTAATTAAGAACTTGTCAAGTATGCCTCCTCGTGGTTCTGTGAGGTTTTTACCTCCAAACATTCCCCGTCTAGTCCGCAAGACAAAGACACTGGGAACTAACGATAAAGAGGTGGAGAAAATTAACTGTCGAAGAGTTCCACAGTATGGACAAGGAATGGAGGCTAGAGGATTTATAGATGAATATCGGTAAGTGTAAATGGAAATCACTCCCCCCACCGTTTGTCAAGGTCAAGGGAAAAATATTTTATTTTGAAAGACAAATATATTTGGTAGGGAGGAGTCGATTCCACTTCAAAGTCTTCCACTTATGAGTCGAAAACATCAATGGTCGGTTTATATCGGACCAAAAAACTATTGGATAAGATTGGATGAGTTTGGTGTCTTGATAATAAATTGAAACTAAATTGCTATCAAACTCAGGTTCTGTTGTTCAACCAATTTAGTAACAGAAATATTCCAAATCTGGCATTAGGGTCATTCCGTGTCAATTCAACCACAAAAATGAGGTTTTGACACCCACCGACTCAGATTTTGACAAAACTTTGTACATATTGGGCAGCATTGCGCTGAACGCTGCCCATCTACTGCAAGAGCTGTTCTACCGTGTCCTCTCTTTTTGGCAGCTAAGTAGAGATGAATCTTGATTTTTATGATCAGATTCATTTATTAATCCAGATGAATCTTGCAACATAATGCACTTTTTCCTGCACTGATACACACAATTGTGATTTAATACTTAATTTCGAAGAAATGATAAACATGAGTTCACAGAGCCCAGGCTTTTGAAAGTAATGCAATGTATATGCTGGATGAAAAGGGTGTACCCACCCATTCCCAGTGTTCCAAAAATGGAACATTGTTGTTTTTGTTAGTGTAGTAAAGTAAGCATGAATGATATTTTATCTAAGTGCCATGTCATAAAATAGATATTCAGCTTTATAATATGAATAGCAAGATAACTAATTTACAACGATCACAAAGTGTTATAATAAAAAAAATAACAATCATAGCATAAGAAATTTAAAACCATGTTTTCTGCTCCGTGTAACTTCAAACATAATGGCAAACATGCAATGTCTTCGGAATGATGGCAGCATTTATGTTTCCTAATGTTAAAATAAACCGTATAACTTCAAAATATTTCATCAGAAAAAAAGATTAAGCCAATTCTTGAGATCAGGATTTTTGTTCCAAATTTGGAACACTGGGAAAAAATGGGTTAAACATGAACTTAAAACTAACTTTTTGTCACTTGTACCTCTTGGCTTCTAGGCTCCTCAAATGATGTTTTTCTTACTCTGATTTTTTTTATTCTTTCTCAGGCTTAATGAAGTTATAAGAAAGACTGACTTCATGCTTGTGGAACACTTTGTTCCAATCGAGCATGAGGGCCACAAGGAGGGGCACACACAATCTGGTAAGGCCCTACATCCCAGTCAATGTGATTCTGGGATCGATTCATGCCCTTCATCTGTGTACAATCCTGTTGAATGCAGTGACAGTATCATATGGGAGGGAAGTTCTGTTGGGATGTGTGGGGAAACAGACATGATGAGCTGTGGTGATGATGGATTCACTTCGGAAGGTGTGCATGAGTGTGCCAGTGAACTCGAGGAGGAGATGGAAGTGGATGTCAACAAAGAGTGTGACTCTGATGTGATGCAAAAGGAAAGTGAACCGAAAGAAGCTGACTCAGAAGCATGTGAAACGGATACAGGTGAAACTGACCTAGGTGTGAGTGAGGTAGAACGCAGTGGTACAGAATCAAGTGGTGTTTTCTCAGAGCATGGACCAATCGATGAACCCCAAGGTGTAAGTTCGACGGAGGATGAAAGGGGACCTGAATCACATCCAGAGGGTGCAAATGAGACTGTGGATGAACAGTTATCTGAAGCACAAGCAGATTCCAATAATGAAGTAGTGCCAGAAAAAGTCACTCATAAAGAACGTGGTAAGTTAATCTTTTCTTAGATGTATAAAATTTGTGCAACAATTAGTATTCAAATCCCCTTATCTATGACTTATTGACTGAATATTAATGTAATTTATATTTGCTTTAAGTAATATTTGCATTCATAAGATAAAAAAAATGGTGGACGCTGTTAATGCTTAATTTTTGCACTTAATGCAGCAAAAATACTTCTTTTATAGTACAATATTAGAGAAGTTATTCATTTTTTGAGACTCTACAAAGACTTCAGTAGAGAGAACTTCAGAAGTGTAAATCAAAAGAGGAAAGTTGCGGCAGTTGGCAGTGCCGTCAATGGAATTGTATTTTCGATAATGCTATGGAGTCTAGGTCTTTCTGTCTGCAGCTAGAGGTAGTGACCTGGCTGCTGCGCTGATATGCTATTGACACATTTTTCGACTGACTGGCACATAATAAGTTCAAAATCCTATTGCAGTCATAAAAATTTCCCTGATAAATTTACTATTTATGCTATTAATAACAGAAAATAGAATCAGAATGTATTTGTGATTACTGGGAACATGTTGCCATTAATTAGGTAGTTACAATATATGTACTTGAAAATTCAATACTTGCCTTACTATTCTGGAATATCGTAAAATATATTTTCATCACTTATGATTGTACTTAATATTCAAGCCACCAGTTTGACTTGGAAGGTCCTTTGCATCACGGAAAGTAATTAAAAAGTTATCCGTGACCAAAGGTTCACGAAAGTTAAGTGTACCTTTTGAGAAATCTCGAGATAATCCAGACTGTGTAATAACCCCTTACCCGATGTAGTCGGCATGAGCAGCTTATTATTTTCACTGTTACAAGAAGATTCTTACAAGAGGAGTGACATTTGCCCTGGGCAGTGAATGAATGGAACCTAGATTACAGTCAGGGTAGAGATATCCCATAAAATAATTGTATGATACCTCCTTGGCTTACTTGGCTTGGCATTCACATTTGTGGGTGCTGGATTATTAAGGAAAATGGATGTTTCGATGGCTAGACAAAAATTACAGTAAATGTTTGCCTTGTAAAGACCTGAGTGTGGGAATATCATTGTTTTAGCAGAAAGTAGTGCAACCCAAAAGTTTCCAAAGCAAAATTACACCCAGTAGCTTGTGCTTTTTCACAATAAAATATAACTACGACCGGCAGGTTAGCTGGGACACACCTGTGAACAAGATAATGTGATATTTAGCTCTTGTGGATTTATAAAGCAAAACCTTACTTTAATATTTTTTGTTCCACCACTCTAGAATCAGTAAGTTAGTTAAATGTTTTATTTTAAGCTTGCCTTTTAAATCAATGATCATTTGGAATTTAATATTGTCAATTTTCATGAATGAAGAAGTAACATATTTATAACAAATATTAATAGGCTATAGCTTATGAAAATAATTTCAAATGAGACATGAAAGCCGTATTGAAATCAATATTATAGGTTTTGTAGTACTGTATTGCAGTAATTGCACGTTGCATGCGAATTCGGCAATTGAACGAAGTTCAGCCAGCTGCCTTACTATTCCGCAATGGTGGATATCCGCATGACCTCGATTCGTCATTGCCGTCAATCAAATCGCCATCAACATCGCTATCCCCACTTCCTACACCTAGTCCAGCGTGTATCATTCTCACACGTCACGAAAATAGAGATGAAATTGTCAAAAAATAAAATCGGTAAATATCACTTAAAGAGAGCAAGTGGATTCACTGACTAGGCCTACCGGAAGATCGACAGTCGATAATCTATTTTTCTAATCGATAAATTGATCGATGTTTCAATCTGGGTGCTTTCGATTTGCGGCGATAGACAGCGATTGCCACGCGGTGGTGCTTTTGATTTAGCTGAATCGCCGGCTGTTGGTGGCTCTCTGTTCCGAGGTGAGCCGGCAATAAACGGCACCTGCATCCGATATTCAGCTATCGCTGTACTCAAATGAAAAGCACTGATAGTGTTTTCATTGCTTAGAAACTTCGGCTTTGTTTCAAGGGCCGAGATCTAGTAGTGCCCCCTTCTCTCAAAAAACCAACTTTCCTAACGACCTTCGTCCTTACCGTCCTAGGCGCTACAAACTGTGTGAATGTGTGTTGGTTTACAATGAACTAGTAGTTCCTGACGCTACCTCTTGACAGTTGTCAGAGCTCGTGTAGATGGTGGACACGCCACTGACACTCCGGTCGTTTGTTTGGCTTTACTTTGAAGCCGTGGAGAAATGGTGAACTACGCGGTGCTGCTAGTCGTCCAGCCCATGAGCATTGCGTCTGCTAGAGCGAAGTTAATGATGACGGAAGGTATTTCGCCACTAATTGATGGAGTTATTGAACTATATGAATTGTTTAACATGCTTCATAAATTAGCGGTACTTTCGTAAATAAATTTGCGAGTGGTCAACTCTTTTGGGGGACGACGACAATAATTATCGACTGGTAAAGTTGTGACATTTCCATACAATATTTTCCTGTAAAGTTTAAGTTGCCGTTCTATTTATTTGAAGATAATACCTCTGAAAGTAATTGCTCGTGACTTCATATTTTACTAATCCATTGGTGAAAGAATTTGGCATCGATTGCTTCACATTTGTTTTCTATTTACATATCATACAATTTATTTCGTGACCTGCCAAAACAATGATGCTTATTAAGACTGAAATAAGTGATAATAAGGCGAAATTCCGAATGCTCAGAATGGTAAAAAGTACTGGACGACGGGCTAAAAATACTTCTCGGACGTCAAACCTCGACGGCGTAGTTACACGAATGTCCATTTAATTCACGCTATCGTAATGGTAAATATTAAGAATTGATGATTTTGCATAAACTCGGCCGCGATTGGCAATAACAGGGTGTCCGGCGACCTGGAAAACCTTGAAAACCGGGAAAACTCAGGGAATACTCAGGGAATTTTTGTATTTTTCCGAAAAACCCTGGAAAATGCATGGCAGCCGATTTCCATCAAGGCAGAGAGAGAGGTTTAACCTGCGGCTTTGCTTGCATTATACTCGGCTCAGCGTAGCCTTGCGCTCCCTGTTCATTTAATACTCTTTTCATAGCTGTGCGCCCGCTCGCAGCTTGTGCTTCGTCATCCCACACCACTCTCCCTATGCGCAGTCTAGGGGGCCGATTGCATAACAAGGCAAATTCCACACGGAATAATTCCCATGTAAAATGGCCACTACGAATGGTCACTGCGTATGGAAATCACGGCCCTCGGGTTCGTAGTCGACAGGGCCACTGTACAGGGGCAATCCAACCTAATTTAAATTCGTGTATTGTCCAAAAAATACAATTTTGTTTTACATAATTAAATGCTTTTGGGCGTTAGATCCGTACCTATCACAAAGCAATTAATTCACAGCTTCCGAAATGTTCATGTAAAGTACAGTGAAGCCTTTTGGGAGAAGAGGAAAGGTACCAAGGCCTCAAGAGAAAAAGAATAAGAAAGAGGTACATACTGCAAAAGTTTCAAGAGCTGCAAACCAAAATAACGTAATTTCTTGAAAAGCCGAGAAATGTGTTGCTGAAATTGAATCGGAAATGCACTCATTGAAAAATGTCACACCAGTTTCTTTTATTTACATGTTCTTTATCAAACTAGTCTGAATCTACTTTATTGTGTTTAAATTGCACCTGACTCAGAATTTTGTTGTCAGTTAACCGTTTTTGTTAATTTGTTGGTTGAAATAAAACCTGTAATACTCCACATTCCTTGTATACTCTTACGTTTTTAACTCAAAGTAGGGACCGAAATTTTTCGTTTTTTCATGTTTGCAAAATTATGCCGATTTTATTAGAAATTCATCAAAAATATGTTAGAAACAAAGTGCAGCAAGACCCTGGAAAATGCAAAACATTTGCCTGGAAAACCTGGAAAACTCAGGGAAAAAAGAAATTGAGATTCACCGGACACCCTGAATAATTATCTGACGGGGCACGCCCACTACGTTACTGCTCATAGGTGTACGGAGGAGTAAGGGAGACAATAATAGCGAATGTTCTCGCATGTCATCCCATTGCAATGGCTTTTAAAACATCCCTAGAAAGATGAAAGATGTTTGAACATGAAAAATTGACAGTTTTACATAAACTCGGCCATTGCTAATAATTCGGGAATAACTCATTGGTGAGTGATACGGAGCCGAAATGGGTGCAGCCCGGTCAGCACAATGACAACAAAAAGCTGTTATTACTTATATTGCCATTATCTTGTCTTATAAAACTTGTCATTATCAAAAGAAAGTCTTAGAGGGCACGTTCAACACGAAAGAAGAACCCGACGACATTGCAATAGTACCAGAAAAGGGTCACATCGCAATAACTTAGTGGCAATGAATAGAACAAAACAGGCTTGGGCTAATGACATCTTTAATGACTCAAAGCAGAAAGATCACATCTCCGTGGTAGCTGAAATACCACATCAGTATACACATTCGAGCAAACCATAATTTAAGAAACTGTGGAGAGTACAGGAAAAGGTAGTAGTACCAACATAAAAATAGACATGCAATAGCCGGAAAAGAAAGAAAAGGTAGAATTCTTCGAGCCGTATCCCTCAGTGCAACCTGGAGCCACATAACTCCTCAGCATTCTGAAATCCTGCATGAGAAATAGCAATTAAGACCGTGTATATTCGGAATGCATTAACAAATTACTGTAAAAATAACATATACACTCACCAATGATTCAGTTTTGGTCGCCAGAAAACTGGAAAACACTGATGGAGAAAGATATTCTTGTAAATTTGCTCCGCCTTCAGGACTAACACCTCTCTCTCAGTGCAAACTGTCAGGAAACCCTGGGCTACAGAACAACCAGCGCCAAAAAGAGAGAACTACTACCGAAGCCTCACACGGTTGCCAGCCGACCCCTTAGGGCAAGATAGGAAGTGACCAGACCTGTATGTACGACCGTGATGGTGGAATTCGGAATAGATGAAGTGCAATAATTAAATAAGGCAATCAAAATGGAGAAGGGAGAATTATTATTTTCTTAAATAAGCAAAAATGAGTGTAATGTGATTTTAAATTCCTATAAAAAGTGTTAAAATGTCATATTCATCAAAGTAGCACCATATGCTTCACTATTTTGACTGACTTTTTTGGTTATCGTCCTTATCATTTCCGGTTTCCGCTCGTGACACCAGTGCCTGACCACTGTTTAGTAGCAACGTTAAGAACTACTACTCTATCGGTAACCAACGAGCGTTCACACAGTGGTTAGCGCCTACGACAGTAGGAACCACGGTCGCTATATTAGTAGTGAACATGCGTGTAAGGTTGTTACTTTGGTACGTACATTAGTTGTCCATACGGGTGCTTAGCCAATTTCGAACTGGAAGTTCATGATGGATCAGTCGAGGATGGATCAGATCACATGTTAGGCCTCTTTTCAGCCAAACAAGAATCCCGAAATTAGCTCCGAAAGTCTCCCAAGGGGGCTGATTGAAAATCCAGAAAATTAAAAAAATATTGTTATTGCCATAAATGTATGGGAATGGGTAATGTACAGTGACTCCGTAAAATATTCGAAAGAAAAAAAAATTGACCGTACTGGGATTTGAACCCGTGCCACAGTACGGGGATTGTTGGTCCAATGCCTCTAACCGCTCGGTCACGGCTTCTGTTGACTAGCACTCGCATTTAAAAGGATTTATACGGAGGGAAATTCTTTAGTTGCATTTTTCTCTCGAACTCAGGTCCAAATGGAAAAAAGCCGTGACATTTTTCCCGCATTCTCTCTCTAGTTTCAGAAAATAATTGCGTCATTTCGGTCCCTAACATCACTCACGCGATGTCTCCTTGTAAGAAGGTTAAGTGTAGAAATATCCATTTGTGCCAAATTTTTGTATTATCTACTGTGATTATTTCGGGAATGTACTCATAACTTTCTTTTTTTTACAGATAATGTGAAATCTACTGAGATCTCTAAATCCTCTTCATCAGAATTGAAGGAGGTAGAATTCACCCCGACCCCAAGAAGAAATAAGAGAAAGTTGAAAAATTTCAAGCTGCCTTGTAAGCTTTCGCTGCTTTTACCCGAGGTAAGTTGTACACAATTTTATAATTGAATTTAAATAGCTGACTGTAAAGTAGGCTTTATCCACAACTCATATATGATAAAATAGATATAATTTATACAAATATTTTGTTAGACCTCATTGGTAATTCACCCTCATTTTTGTTGATCCTTTGTGCTGATTTTATTCCTTGATTATGCTCATGGTTTCATCAATAATATGTGAGGGTTGAGTATCAAATGGTTCCAATTTACAGTAGAGACTCAAGGAACACCCTCACCTCATTGGTGATATTGCTTCAAATACCTTAATCGTCTTGTCACTGCTGAAAAAAAATATTTTTCACACACTAGAATTTCAGTACTTACATACATGCGTATATACCTGCCATACATATGCTGTTCGCTTTTGAAGTCGTCATTATAAAAAAGTTTAATTCCCGGAGATAGGCCTGCGAAGCTGACTCCGCTTTAATAATATCTTCCAACTTCTCAATTAGTGCATGCATCTGTTGCTTCTTTTACCCTCACACATTACTTCATACCCGCCTTCCTGTTCTTAAGACTCCTAATATTCCTCCTCCTGAGAGTTCTTCGACAACATTCACCCGTGACTTTCGTGGTCTGCCCCATTCATTCTATTTATGTTTCGGTTTGGTTATTCGACTCTCATCCATTCTCTCAACTTGGCAAAACCAGCAAGCACACTCCTTTCATACATGTCCACTACCAGAGTATCCAACCCACCCCACTTTCTTTCATGGCCCACTCATTCTAAACTCTATTCATCCTACTTATGCCACTAATACTTCTCAGGTATTCCATTCCAGTGGCATGTAGCCTACTTGTGTGTTTATCCTGAAGTAGGATTACATTAAACTCTCGATTATTAATGCTAATGGATGCATGATAAATAGGGTGGAACGAAAAACAGTTTTTTTTCTAAATCGGTCTGCGGCTAGTGCTTAAAGTTTGTGGTTGGTGGTCCTTATAACCCATAAAAAATTCCAACTTGATTGGATTATACCTTCTGGTGTGCTTTTTAGTCAAAATTTTAAATTATTATGAAAAATATCAAAAATGTGCAAATTTTTCTGATAGTTTCTACATGTTTCCGGAGTGATTTTATGGCATATAATTACATATATTGCTTGTATGTTGCTTAATATTAGTGATTGAGAGTGTTTTAATCAGGCAAAATGGTTTCTTAGTTCGCCAAAACTCGTCAAAAAACACCAAATATGTATACAGAAATGCTACAGATGTTGGGTAGGCGATAACCCGCTATAATAACTCGACCCCACCGACTTAAATTTACCAAGAACGATAAGGTAATAGGAAAAGAAGTAAACTGCAGCTCTTAGTTCATCGACTAATCGACTATCCAGTACTCACCAAGAGGAGGTGGCGGCCATCGAGTGCCGCCCGCCCACCCACCCGGGTAGACTGGCCTATTTAGGTTTTAAAGTCTGCTTTGGTATTAAACTTTGGTTATATTTTCCTGTCCTCTAATCGAGCTCTAAAGAATGAACTATTACGCATTTAAAAAATCCTATTTAAGAGTATAGAAATTGAATACGGCAGTGAGTGGCCTTTTCAGTTTTGTACAGAAAAAAATTAGTGCGCCTGTGCATCAATTCTGGTTCTTTTGTCGCTAAGCGTAGGCTTCTGCTAACTTAAGTGAAAGCTAAAAAGCAGCATAATTCCTGTTCAAATGGAGTTAGTGGTCACTAAGTTCAGGAAGAATTTCTCCATAAGGTGACGTTATGCCAATAAATCAACATATTGAGGTAGAACAAAACAACTGCAAAATTATTGATGTTAGCAACTGCAAATTAAACAAGCAGTATTCATTCTGTAGCAATTATAATTATTATGGTGTTCCTATGGTTGATGTTCATTAATCTTTTACAGGTAAATGTTGATTGTGTAAGATGAATATATTCATTACTTTCATTTATTTTATTCCCATTGATATACAGTGTGTCCTCGTTTAACGTTGTCCCGTTTTACGTTGTTTCGCGATAACGTTGTCCAACAATTAAAACCCTTAATCGTTCAACGTCGTCATTGCTTCGCGATAACGTTGTTTAAATTTTGCGCAACCAAAAAAAAATGAATAACGAATAGGAATTTGGCGCATCCGATGCGTAATTTCCATTTGGCGGAAAAGTTTGACGTTAATTCCTCATAGCGTGTGTCAAAATTTCGCCTGAGCGAATAATTATTGCGTTATTTTGATCATAACTGTATGTTTGCTTATTATTTACTATGCTGTTATTGGGGGGCAATGCATCGGGTGATTTAAAACTCAAACCAACGTTAGTGCACCATCTAGAATCGCATGGTATTAAAAACACCATGTCCGAATGGTAGATCCAGCGGCAGATATCTACGGGAAAAAATACCTGAAAATCCAATGCCGCCATAAGGTAGAACTGGTGGAAGAAAAAGTTGATTTACTGCTGTTTGAGGTGAATCGAAAACGTGTTTTTCGTGTTGAATTAGTGTGTAAGAGGAAGTTTTCTAAACCCTCCATGATGCAGTAAATCGTCGAGGGTGATACTGTTCCTGAAACAGTGTTACGAAATAAAAATTTTGTACACAGCACCGAGTTTCCCTAGTTCACTCACTATTTTAATTAATATCCTACGTCTTCGCGATCGCAGCGAGCGAAATTTTTTCCCTTCACTGCATTTGCATGCGCACGCTACCGCAGTGAAGGGCAAAAATGTCTATTTACTCAGAGGAAAGCCGGTGCTAACAGCACTAAATATCAGAGATATTGGAGGGAAACCTTGTGCTTCTTGTTTTTAAAATGCCTTTTCAGTTTGTTTCATCTAAGATATGAAGATCTCCCAATAGTGAAATGATCTGTTCGACTGCCCGCGTAATTAAAATACGCCGTGGTATTTGTATCATAGCGTCCAGTCTGGGAGAAAATTAATTTCACCTGCTTCCCGATCACCTTATACCACCTATTTCACTTAAATTGCTACGCTACATATGCGCATTTATATGTCCTAACCTTTCGTTTGCTTCATAAATCCTTTTTCTTTCGTTAACTATTCAATTAAACCTGTGATGTGAATCTACTTCTGGACGCCATATTGGAAATACTGACCTTTTCCTCCTAGTTCCCTCAGATGGCGCAGCGGTCGAGCAGTGTCTTCATTTTCTATACCACCGCCCGTGACTTTTCCCGCCTTCAACTTAAAACTATTCCCGCTTTTCGACGGCTATATGACACTCAGGAGGTACGGGTAACCTCTCGGAGTTACCCTATAATCTTTGGAGGTACTTCATTCCACTGCCTCCATACGGAACTTTCATCTCCAACTCGCCTCTCGCCGTAATTTTACGCAAACCAATCACCATTGGGGTGGGTTGTGTAATAACCAACGGTGTAATAACCGTTGGTTTAAAAGGGTGTTCGTGAAAATAAAACGTAACTATCCTCCAAATAACCTATTTTTTCTGTTCAGAAATGGCCTTCTCGACGCCGCGTACTGTCCCACCTTAGCACCCCTGTTTCACTCCACAGACCCGCAACGTTGTTGGGGGGTTGTGTAAGGCCATATTTCAGACGTGAAATTAGTCCGTATCCCTCTACCGGGACTTCCAAAAATCTCTCAATATGGCGTCAAAATATCACAAAAAATACGAGAATTTGGTCATTTTCAAACTTTATTTTCTCCAAAACTAAGAATCTCACGCCTTTTTTTCTTACATTTAATAAATGCGCATTCCTTTCACTTTCCTTTAACATTCATCGAATACCCCTTACTTTTCTACTATTCTCACACAAGAATTTCTCCCAGACTGGACCCTATGACACCTTTACCATTGGTGAGCTTGGAACCGATTTTAATTTTTTACATTGTTTCTTATGGAAAATACTGCTTCGTTTAACGTTGTTTCGCTTAACGTCTACTTTTTCAGGAACGAGTTAACAACTTTAAACGAGGACACACTGTATTTCCATATTTTATTTTGCCGAACGGATAGGTATGGGAATTCGTTTTTCCCCCGAACAATAAGGGACTTTAATAAATGCAAGGCGTAATTTCATAGAGCGTTTCCTTTTTATATGTAAACGGCTGGTGTCCTAACACCCCCGCGGGTAGTATGTAGATGTAGATGTAGATGTATTTTACAAGTATGAAGGCAAAAGTCAGCAATGAGTTTAGTAGCAAGTAAAGGATGAAGCTTTTATTTATATTTATGTAGCAAGTAAAGGATGAAGTATTTATATTTTTTGCAGATGAATTCAAATCATCCTGGAGGCCTTTTATTGAAGTTACTGCTCTCGATAAATAACAATGAGTGTCACGTGAAAACTAGAAGTTGCATGCCAAAATACTATTAACTCCTGGTCCTTATTTTCACTACTTATGAATTTTGATACTGATATTTACTTGGATTGCCTTTTTTCATAAGATATATGATAGGCCAGTTCAATAGGAATGAACTTAAAGTATGTTTAATAAATAGGATTTGTCATTTATTCTCCTTCCTTCTCCAAATTCCAGAAAAAGAAGAGGGTGGGGAGAACTAGTAAAGCAGCAGAACTTTGGAGGCCAAGCCAGTCACCTAGTTCTTCTGTGTCAAGCCACTATCCACAATCCCCAATGTCATTCACTCCAGCATCTCCTGATCCTCATTCTTTGGGCCAACTCATGCTCCAAGATGACGATCACCATGAAGACCTAGACAATCTATCTGAGTCTGACAATGAAGGGGAATATTTTGATGCTTCAGCTGATGGTCAACCTCAGGTTAGTTCTAACTCTGCTATGAGTATGTAGCAAAACTTATGTTTTATGTTTTTGGAACACACTGCCTAAAAGCAGAGAAAAATCAAGGAATGTGTAAAATAGGAAAGATGAAAATTAATTTTCCGATTTACATACATGTATTTATTTCTGAAGAAAAAGCCATTAAAAAACCTCTGGCCAACATATTAGAATGAAATATTCTCGTGGTGCTAGTTGAACATTTTAAAAGCATCATTATTGGCTAATTGTTTTGTGGGAATCAATATTAATGATTAATTTTGATAATGACTCAAAGTAACTTAACATCACCCTTTCATTCCCTATGATATTTAATGGAAAATATGAGGTGATGCAAAGACAGCCTATGACGCCACCTTGATTTCATTCTTTTGGATTTCATTCTAGAAGTGTAGTTTAGTGAAGCAAATCACCCTCTTGGCCATGCGAATCTCATACCATGCTCTGCTCTACAAAATATCTACCATGTCTCTACATCAAAGTTATTGTAAATCGTGCATATAACAAAAAATCAAAAGTTACACTGTTGCATTTCTACTTTTTCTTGCTCTTTTCCCTTTTAATACTGGATTAAAGTCAAGTGATGGACATAAAATATGCTACAAAGGTGCCCCTCAGAATTTGTGTTATATCTTCGGGATCCTCAGAAGTTAAGAGTTCCTGAGGAAGTCATTTAGGAATTCCAATTGCCACAAGAGACTTAGTTACTGTAGGACACCCTCCATTCCCATCACCTGTAAACACTAATTGTAAAATTATGAGTGTGGTGGAATGTGGACAAATACTAACATCTTATGTAAAAAATCCGTAGTAATAAGTCCTTGATGCTTGATGGGTGTAATAGTTAGTTCACCTTTGACGCTTGTGAAATTGCATATCGATGCTCTTAGGAATGAAAGAAAATAATTGTTTTTAGCAAATTTCCTCTTTTTCCATTGCAATTTATGGAATAAAAAACTTCTCGCTTTTGGCCTTGATTTTTTTACCTGTTTGCTTAGATTTTATCTTTCTTTACTCTAAATCACCCAATGAGTGGCATAGCCAAACATAGCATCCATATCTGAACGGTGATTATTTTCACTCCACTGCCCTGCCACTGAAATTATTGAGAAAAGTTCTTATATTTTGATCAGAATGTCAGTTTTGTGCTGCTAGTAGGTGCCAAAATCATATTAAATCTATGATTTCAATGCAGATTTTCATGTGTCAAAGACTAAGGCCCGTATTGGAAGTCACTCCTTCAAATCTCTCCTCAATGGAGGTGACCTCGTTGAAAGATCTATTTACGTTTGAGAGACAAATCCACAGAGGAGGAGGCCTTCTCAATTTCTGTCCTCATTCAAGGATTGATCTGTTCCGAAATCCACTCAGTTGCTTGAACAAAGATGCAGCGTTACTAACATAACAGTCAACAATTTAAATTATGAAGCAAATATCCTGAATTGAGAAAGTTTTGCTGGTTTGTCTACATTTTGAAGTGAATATCCTGAACTGAGGAAGTTTGCTGGTTTGGTTTTTAGTTAAAAGTAGTAATATGATTAAAACTGAATACCAAATCTGTTTCATAGTCAACAGACAGTGCTGGGTGAAGATACAAGATGAATTTAATGGAAATGGTAACGTAAATTAGATAATTATCCATTCATTTATTCCACAAGCAATGCATTATTTGTGACTGCATTGGCTATGTAGTATGTACAATTATTTATATAATACTGATGTGTTACAGGTTAATCATCACCTGAACAGTGTCATTTGTTTTAAGACAGCACCGGCAATCTGTAAATTACAAAATCATAACTTTTAACTTTTTTAGGTAATCTTGTGAGCATTCACATTCAAACTAAAATATGTACTTGGAAAAATCTATTTCACAGAATAAACGTTTAGTACTGTTTGTAGAACTAATAGAAACTGTTCAAATGGGGAACAATGAAATAAGAGTTTTTATTTTCGCGATTTGAATAGCTTGTATGCAGTGTAACTGATAGGACGTTTTTACAATGAAAGAGAACGAATCATGTACATTTTTTCTCATAAATTAACCCTTTACATGATGTTTTACACAAAACATAGGTCAGAATTGTGTAAGACTCCAAGCAAAAAGCAAATAAGATATGGGTTGCATTACCGTTTGAATAACATTCATGCACAGAGTGTAGGTCACTTTACATACATGTCGATATAAACTATTCTTGATAGTATTGAAAGAGGAAAAATTTTCTCGTAGCTGAAAGCTGCTGTTTGCTGACAATAACATGAGCAATGTCTCTCTCATATTTGTCTCTAGAAAAACCTGAATCCAGTCACAAAAAACCTATCTGAAAATATGTAATTCTACCACATTTTGCCATCTCACAAATATTGCAAAATCATGGGGGTTGTTGCAAATGTAATTGGATAAATCATTGAGGTAGTCGTCTTGTAATTCCACCCCCCTCCACCGCCATTATGGAGGTGAAGGGGGCCTCATCTCATCTCTGGAACAAAAATCTCTCCTCAAGGAGCCAAAGGAGGTCAAGAGGGCCTTGAAGGAGCTACAGACAATACAACTCTAAATCCTTTCTCAAAAACAAGCCTATAAAATAAAACCGGTAGAAACTAGTTTGGAAATCTGGAGTTATTAGTGTATAGGTTGATATCCAGAGAAATGTTCCAATGTATTTTTATATGAACTATGTAAGTCTCACAAATTATAACCACCTGCTAGTATAGGTGAAGTAAAACTCGACAAAGCAGTCATGTGGGGGAAGCTTGATGCCTGGTAGAGTAAAATATACAAGAGGTGGGACAAAGGGGCTGAGGGTATCTTCAGAGGTCTCTGGGGATGTCCTTCCATACATATGTCCAACCATCAACACTTGATTAATCCTCTATGGACTCTCTGCTGCCGAGTGCTACCAAATTTTGCTATGCCTATAATGCTCCAAATACGAGTTCATTACCAATATTGTCTCTGTATAGAGAAATAGAAATTAAGGAACATGAAATCGCTAAATAATTGCATTTGGGGCTGGTGAAATACATAGTGTTAATTTGAGAGAAATTTATATGAATGTGAAGATATTAAAATCGTGGAAATGTTAACATAGTTCATTTGAGGTAGTAAAAATGATATTTTGTTCGAGGGCATGTTGCTCAATTTTTCTGATTTTTTGTTGGATTGTCTGATGGTATGTAAATATGTCTTGAGTTCAAAACAAGGAATGAAAATCCCCAAATTTTTTTAAGTGAATTTTTTATTGTGTTTTTTATGTGCTTCACGTGAAACCCTATAACTTTTTTTATTTTTAAAGATAAGGAAATTATTTAATAACCATTGCATTCAAAAGGAAGTGAACCAATTATTTTGTGTAGTGGTAATTTTAAGGTAAGTATGTACATATTGAAGAAATCATACTCAATTGTATAAATTTAATGTAAAAAAACCACTATTTTGTTAAAAACCATATTTTTCACATAATAATTTCAATGGAAGTAAGACTTGATTTGACTAGTTTTTCCTTTGGTAGTTCTTCACGTTTTTTATTTTATACTGTATCTGAAATGGGACTGAGTAGAAGATTAGGAAATTTTCAGAGGATTAAGACTTTAGGCATAAATTTAATGCCTGAGACAAGTTTTCAATGATTTTAACAATTGCTGTAGCCATCGTTAAAACTTCATCACTTAGACTATTGAGGATGAGCAATCTTGAAACTCCAAAATATTTGACTGCCGACATTATCATGTCTAGTCATAATATCAATGTTAGTGAGAAATTCATTATTAAATTTTTTTATTAAGCATCTCTTATTGCTTTTGAAGGAGAATCTCTTATTCTCCTTAAGATGCTCCTCTTGAAAGGAGTAAAATGCTAGCAGAGAAAATAAATCAAATGCAGGAATCCCCAAAGCTTCTTTATGATATATTTACCTATTTAAATTACATTTTGTATGGAATGAAAAGTAACAGATTTATTGTATAAAAAGGTCAACTTGATGTATATATCTGCAAGTTGCAGTTTTCATACGTACACCAAGGGCTGGTAAATGTTGACCCTGGCAGCATGAAGGACGATCAATTGGGAGGTTAATGAACTCATGAATTTTTATGGAAGACGAATTCAAATAGCCATTAAATGTGAAAGGAAACAAACTTGAGTTTTTTTCCTTTTACCCTCAAGTAACTATTCGGATTTATCTTCTATTAAGAAGTATATTAGTTAACTAGAGCATGTGCCAAGGTATTTTTTATTCTTTCTAGCTCAAATGCTAGTCATTTTTGGATAGTCAAACTGGATGACATTCTTCTTCTACTTTTTCTAGATAAACTACTGGATTCAGAATCACCAAAAAGATTTGACGAGTGCTGGCCAGCCAACTACCTTGTCAGATCAAGTGGCTCAGTGGCAGGAATTGATCATTCCACGGCTTGAAGCAAACCTGCGTTTTGGCCCGTACAGCCACTTGCGATATGCACCTGTTGTGATGGAACTTATGGGCCGTAAAGGATGGCCTCCTCCTGAATCCCCGCTCCAATATAATGGTGGTGAAACAGAAGATGGTGTAGAGTCCGATGATGATGATGGATTCATTTGTGATCTGTCTCCTTCAACACAAATTGTGTCTCCGTCCGAGCCGCGAGAAAGGTGCTTGCAGCGATTGCGCTATGACTCTGACTTCCATGAACCTGAAGAGGCTGACTTGAAAGATACAGAGGAGGAGGTATTTTTCGGTTTTCAAACTCCCAAGCGATTGAGGAGACGTGGGTTTAAATTGTCAGAACCGAACTCAGTTCTCTATGCTTCCATGTGTAAGGTTTGTGGTTGGGGCTTAAAAAAGCCAGAAATGGAGATATTGGACCGTGAGCGGAAAATGAGGCAGTGGGCCTCTGAGAAAAGGGACTGGCTGCAGAGTAAAGTGAGGTCCAATCAGTTGCAAAGAAACTGGGATGAGTGGGAAGAGGAAAATGATAATATAGAAACTAATACAGAGTTGGACGTGCATTTGCCAAGTGCCATTGGTGACAGCACTGGACCAGTTAAGTTTACAACAATGTTCTCTGGTTTCAGGAAAGAGGAGGTGTCAAGGCTTCTCTTTACAGCTTTACATTTGGTAAGTTATTAATTTTTTCAAAATATTTTTTTTATTGTTTACTGAGCGTTTCAGCTGTTAATGCTTGAAAGGTGGGGTATTCAGTGGAAACAGATAAGATGCACATCTCACAACAGTTGAATGCATGTGGGCTAGTGGTTGCGTATTCCATTCTTCATTAACATTTTGTTGTACAATGATGTCATGAGGTACCACTTAAGTTTTTCAAAGCTCAAGTCTTGGTAGTGATGGAATTGAAACTAAGGTTGAATCAATAACAGATTGTGTGGAAATACACCATCTTTAATTTTTTTAAATGTAGTAATTCTATTGATTGTTGTGCAAAACGTTTGACTCTCCCATTTAATGCATGATTCATTAAATGGTAGAGTCAGGGTTTATTACCGACCTTGAAAATGGCGATCACTCACTGAAACCATGGTCGGTAATAAATTTTGTGTGGAGCTGACAAATTTATTTGTTTTATTTTATAATGATGTGGTTCCATAAAGTAAGGCCTGAGTCAATTTATTATATTAAAAATAAGAGGTACAAAAATTAATGATTTTAAGCACCAAGCAAGTTTAAGACTACCATCTTTCTCTTGTGAGCAGAATCTCAAACTAAGAAGTTTTTTACACTTTGTTCGTGTTATGCATATCTTTATGTCCTGTTAGCCGCACATTTTTTATAGCTCACCAATGAAGAAAATGAAATCCCAAAATGGCTGAGTTTGAATTTAAAGCCATTTTTGTTTTCTATTATAGGAAAAAGGGTTAGTGCCACAAATATTAAACTTTCTAAGGTTATCATTCTATTTACATAATTACTTTGAAGTGCAAAAGCTCTCAAATCTCAAGACTTATCATGTGCATGTACATTAGTGTGCGGCTTATTTTTCGAAAATCGGAAAATCTAAAAGTTCCACCCGTCAAAACATTCATTTTGATGAGAAAACACATATGTGAAATTTTTGTTGAGTTGCGATATCGTTAACACGTGCCGCATGGGGTCTGAAATACCCCACTCAAAAAATGGAAATGTCGCATCATAATAACTGGTTTTATAGTAAATCTATGATTTTACGGTTCTTCAGGGCTAAAATTTCATTATTTTTTACCTAGCTTTAGCCGTTTAGGAGATACAGCAGGGCGAAGCGAGCTCGAAATGCTAATTAGGGGGCGCCGCGCGCCGGCGCGGACGAGTTCGCCTATCCGTAAACCCCCCCTCTAAGCGGCCCACAACGACACCGCAACTGCTACGGTGTCTTGTGGTAATTACATAGTTCTGGAGCACTCATTCACTGGTTATGGCGAAGAACATGGTGTTTTAGTAATTATTTCAATTTATTATTAACTCGGTCATAAAAATTCCAAATCAGTCATCTTCATTTAAAAGAAATCTGTATAGCTAGCAAAATCAAACAGCAATCTGAAGGACAGTGAACTAATGAAAAGGAAAAATACAAGGAGTTTCAGATGCCACTACTTATCTATACGTTTTTATTAAAGTTGTTTTCCTTTCATCTGGCACCCTCCTTCTATGTTCTTGAACAACAAGTGACAATTCCAAGTCTTTGGTCAAAGTTCTGCAAAAATCTTTCAACAATTAAACTTCTCTCTCGGCATGGTCATTAAATACTTGCAATGACTTGACTACTCTCTTACCATGGTGGTAACTTGAATTCCTCGCCCAACTGCTGACTGGTAGATCAAAAAAATCGCAGTTAATTCCAAAATTTGAAAAAAATTAGCCGTTGTTTTCGTGGCTTAATTGGCAATACTCATTTGTGGTACATCATCTAAATGGATGTGTGTCCTCCTGGACCATTCTTCTTGTGCTCCACGAGATTTGATACCTTCCACTAGCCTCGCTCTTTCTTCATTGCTAAGATAGGAATTGAATACTGAGAGACCCACCAGCTCCTCACTCAGGTACCAAAGGTGTCCCGTAATTTTTTTCTAAGCAACTATGGCGACAGTGTGCTCTCATATTCAATGAGTTTCTTTAAAAAAAGTAAGTCATTTATAGGTGCTGATGTGGCTAACGGGGAAACAAACCAGGCATGGATATAAACTTTTACAATAAATATGCAAACATCAAATAGCCCCTTGGAATCAGCATCGGTAAATAGCACTTGCTTAGAAAAACCCAAATTTTAAGTGCGTCAATTGCTTTGCACATCCACTTCGCACAATGCCTTTGGCAGGTTCACCCCCAAAAAATATAATTGAGAGCTCTAAAAGCTCTAAGTAATCATCTCCATGCTGGCCGATCTGATAAAGGCAAATTGGGATATTAGCTTTGTAATATTTTAATAACTAATTCCTACGAACAAAAAATAGTAGCCGCGTACATTGATTTGCTCCTGTGTGAAGTTAATTATTGTGAGTTTCGTCTCCATTTAAAAACTTTCTCCGGCGTCTGGGTAACAATCAATGGCCTCATAAGTACTTGTATCAATAGATGCCCACTGAAGCTGGAAATATTTTTAATAGCAAAGTTTCTAGCCCAGCTGAACGTCCCCTTATTTGGTGATAAACTCCCTCCAAAACAATTTCAAAGATATGGTGTCGGCAAGGCAACCATTGCAATTATTTTTTTAAACAAGTGCTCAACCTGTACTGCGGCGACATTCTTAATCCCTTGAAAAGAATACAACATTGATATAACTTATCAGTTGCATCATTATAACTGAAAACATCAGGAAAAGAAAAATAAACCAACCCTTGTTAGCGCTGGTTGTATCAAATGCAATTGCTTTAACATTAATGGAAATGTTCCATTGTATCACTATATTAAAAGCTGCTATTGCAATGGCTTTTCCGCTTCCATTCGGAAGCTCTGGGGCTGCAAGTATTTACTTGGTTCTGACACCTGTAACAACTATTGCCAATCTCTCTTTGGTGTCATTACTACCAAGAAATGGTAGCATTTTACCATCCCAATGCAAAGTCAGTATAGGGTCCGGAGAAAAAAAAATCTCTCACTTTCTCCGCTGAACTAGCCCTGTGCTTATCCCGTTGTCTCCGAATAGTACTTTCATTTATGTTTGTTTGGGATATATCTCCTCCAAAAATGCTCGCAAAAATGATCCTGCAAAGGTGTCGTCGAGTGCCGCTTACAGGGGGTCTACGGACAGGTGAACTTAAATTAAAGGTGAAGGTTAAATTGTTGAAAGATTTTTGCAGAACTTTGACCAAAGACTTGGAATTGTCACTTGTTGTTCAAGAACATAGAAGGAGGGTGCCAGATGTAAGGAAGACAACTTTAATAAAAACGTATAGATAAGTAGTGGCATCTGAAACTCCTTGTATTTTTCCTTTTCATTAGTTCACTGTCCTTCAGATTGCTGTTTGATTTTGCTAGCTATACAGATTTCTTTCAAATGAAGATGACTGATTTGGAATTTTTATGACCGAGTTAATAATAAATTGAAATAATTACTAAAACACCATGTTCTTCGCCATAACCAGTGAATGAGTGCTCCAGAACTATGTAATTACCACAAGACACTGTAGCAGTTGCGGTGTCGTCGTGGGCCGCTTAGAGGGGGGGTTTACGGATAGGCGAACTCGTCCGCGCCGGCGCGCGGCGCCCCCTAATTAGCATTTCGAGCTCGCTTCGCCCTGCTGTATCTCCTAAACGGCTAAAGCTAGGTAAAAAATAATGAAATTTTAGCCCTGAAGGGCCGTAAAATCATAGATTTACTATAAAACCAGTTATTATGATGCGACATTTCCATTTTTTGAGTGGGGTATTTCAGACCCCATGCTGTGTTAACGATATCGCAACTCAACAAAAATTTCACATATGTGTTTTCTCATCAAAATGAATGTTTTGACGGGTGGAACTTTTAGATTTTCCGATTTTCGAAAAATAAGCCGCACCCTAATGTACAGTTGTCTCGAGTCGAAAACCAGTGATAAAAATTGGAAAAAAATTTTGACTTTATGCTCAATTTGGGCTAACTGGTAGTTTCATGCGTTACTTGGTGGAACTTATTCATTGTATAAATGAAAAACTTTAACTTTGTGATTCCACAATGATACTTTTATTAGCACGACCCAGGATTTGCATACTATAACGATGACGTTATAGTTCGTCGAAACCCGGGTCGTGCTACTAAAAGTATAATTGTGGAACCACAAAGTTAAAGTTTTTCATTTACTCAATTTGGGCAATTAAGAAACGTAAAAGGAAAAAAAGTAGCAAAGAAAATGTTCCCCATTATGTGTGTAAAGTAGTATGATTTCAGTCCGTCATAATTACTTCTTGAGATATTAGGGGCAGAGTAAACAAAAATTTTGCATTCGCCGTCTTGGAAAAAGGGCTGCTGCGAAAACAGCCAATGCAAAAAATGGGTTGTTTTTTTTTTTTTCAAAAATAGTCATGCAGCCAATTTATTTTTCAATTGATCATTTGAAATGGAATTACCCTTTCACTGATATAATTATGAATATTGGTCAAGAATAAAACTTTCCACCAGAGTGGATACCATGCCCATTGTGGTCAAAGCAAGAGAAAAGAAGACTCATGTAAGAGGTCTGAAACAAGTAAGAATTGGAATGTTAGGATGATGCTCATTTGATGCTGATGACAGGGGAAGTAGAAAATTTAGAGCAAGAAATGGGGATTATAAATACATGTATGGCTTGTTCAAGGTGAGGTTGAAAGTCAGTGAAGACCTCAGAGGCTTTTGCTACATCTGTAGTAATCTTTAGTGAAGAGGGAGAAAATCATCATTGCCTAAAACTAGGGAACATGTATTACGTATTTTTTGACGAATGGTGCCAATTTATTACGGCCATTGGAGAATTTTATACCTTGTAACTTGTAACATCATTGGCTAGCATTAATGTTGAGCTGGAAATTTTAGAGAAGGGTTGTATACAAAGACAAGGGAATCAATAGAATACTCTTTGCTAGGATGGAAGCAGACTCAAGAAAATTATTTGCCATTCAGGTGTGTCAACAGGTGAAAGGAAGAGTCTAGGCTTGTATTAGAATTTTCGTGCTGCTGCCAATGCTCTGATATATGTTAATGGAGAGAATGGCTTGTAACTTCTGGCATTCTAAAGATATGTATGTACATGTATGCTAATTGGAGAGGAATGACATTGTTGAGCCTAAGAAAGATAGCTATAACTGTGGCCATGAAAGGTTACTGGTTCTGCCTCACTTTTGTTGTGCTAAATCTATTCTCCTTCACTCTTGGCTGCATCCTCTCCCTATGAAATCACTGATCTCAATTGCATTTGTGCAGAACACCCTTACCAATTGAAGGTTCTCTTGAACAAAAAATGCTGGGTTCAATGTGTCTTCCATAATGGAAAACTTTTCATTCAGTTTTTTTACATCACGCGAGAACTGACCCATGAACACTGAGTGCTGTAGGTGAAATGACCTTCATGCTCGTCACATAACCCTACAGGCTGGCTGTGTCACTTGTTTTCGCATGAGTGTATTGTAGACTAGCATTTGCCCAACCGCTGCACCATCTGTTGAGGGAAAAGAGAAACACCACTTTTTTTCAAAATGGTAATGAGTGAAAATTGCTCTTCAGGTTTAATGCATTAATGTTCCCTTAATATTAGCTTAATTTGCCGTAGTAAAAGTTGCGTAAGAATGAGCTTAGTGTGCAGAGAAGGTGGACGTGATTTGGAAGCAAAAGTTAGGCTCTAAATAAGTTCACAAAATGTTTGAACTGGCGAGAGGAAAGTACTATTTCATTCATGTATATATCACTGTCAACTATACACTATACATATATAAAATATTATTTGGTAATAATATATGTATGATGGTGTATTTATGTTGGGAAATCATTTAGCTCCTTGGGCTGGGAAATTTATGGTACAGGACTTAGCAATGGAGCAACTCTGTTAAGTGCAAAAAATGCCTATATAGAGGGCACTGTTTGCTTGCTCATCTTTTATATAGCAATTTTCTGCTCCATCTGGATATTGTACAAGAGATTGGTTAAAAACTTAGGAGGAAATATATGTACATATATGTGCATCATTATAGTGAAAATGAAGTTTCGCTAAATTATACAATGTATTGCAGCTCATGAAACCCAACCCCCCACGGTTGACGAGGGATATGGACCTGTATTAGCAGTTCAGAAAACTCAATGATTTTCCACAGAATGTAACTTTACAACATGGCATTAATGTGTTAGAGAGTGTGCATGAAATTAGAGTGTATTTCAGATGTTATTTTATGGTTTTGGAGAATAACGGAGGGAGTTTTGGAGACAGATTGGAGGTGTGGAAGAGGAAGGAAAAGGATTCTGTTTCCGATAGGATGAAGTTACATACACACTAGGACAAAGAAAACAAGCCAATATTGAAAGGATCGGGCTTTTGCTGGTACATATAATATTTTAACATTCATAGAGGGTCTGTGAACTGAAAAAGTTACAGCTGATAGAAAAAGACCATTAGCTTAGAGCAGCGATTCCCAAGCTATGCTCCATGGAGCGCTTTCGGCTCCTGGATTCTCAGAGGCCCCCAATTGTTTCCTTTGTTAATATAAGAATTGTTCATTGCAATTGCATTGGAACCTTATAATTCATACTTCTGTCTATGTATTATTTGTAATGTCAGTGTCTACATATTATGTTAAGCCTACGTTAGAATTTTAAGTGTAATGCACCTAATAGAACATACACAGAATAAAACATCTACATTCAGCACACAAACATTTCTTGGGGCTCCACATGAAACTTCTGCTTCAAAAACGGCTCCGTGGCTGAAAACGTTTGGGAACCATTGGCTTAGATTAACTGTAGTTTATTTTGTGAAAATAATATAAAATCGATGAATATATTTTATGTTATGCTAGAGGAGAAATCAGCTGAGTTATACACATGAAATTCATTATCTTTTTTTTTATCTGTTGAAATGTTTTTGCTCAATACAGTAGCTTTAGTTTAATATAAGTAGTTTTTAGTATTACTACAACTATTGCTTCTGCTTGAAGTGTTAATAATTGGGTATTTTTCCTTTTACCAGGCATCCCAAGGTGTTGTGGATATATCTGCAGAGCAGGGAGTTATAAATTCCATGAAACTGTCTTTTCAAACTAATGAGAGGTGATAATGATGACATTGACAATCCTGTTTAAGTGCAATGAACATATTTCGTTAGATGAATATGTTGTCTGGATTTTATTTATTGAAGTGAGATGTTTCAATCATCAGAGAGAATTATTGCATTACCAAGGTTTGGTAGTTGGCAAAAAATGTTCACTGGTAGTGGGGTAGGTAAATGGGATGGGACAAAGTCTAGCACTCTTTTGGGACTAATGTTTCGTGTGCCCAGTCAGTGCCACCGTGGGTAGTGTGTTCACTTTGTGCTGTGGATGATTTACCCAGCTAACTTGGCTATTTGCTTGTTGTGAAGTGTTTTCACAAGTTGTTGTAACTTTAATATTGGTGTGTTGAAATGAGACCATGTGCATTCTGTGAAGGAGTGCATTTTAAAAGAGTACAAAGACACTAAATGTGTATTATAAATTTTGTATAGTATTTATTTTGTTACCAAGATGAAAAGCACAAAAGTTACTGTGCATATTTAATAGTTTTTAAATGGGCAAACATGTTTTTACTGGCAATAAATTTAATTTGGGTTTAGATAATTATTAACTTAAGACCATAATTCGAATTTTTTTAAAAATTGTAATTGTTTTAATTTTGAAATTTTTTATCCAATTTATTTTTGAGTTTACGTGACCCCAATTTGTTTAATCTGGGGCTAATGCCAAATGCTCCTTATGCTAGTCATAAGGATGAGAAGTTGAGGAGAAAAATTACTGGGAACAGTATTGAAAATATTTCCTAAGAAAGTTTTATTTGGAATTGAAGTGTTCATTTTTTATGTAGATGGTGATAAATGAAGATTTGTAAATGATATTTTATGCCTTAACATAAAGCTGTTTTACCAAAATATTTACATTGATTTAATAGATTTTGATCTTCCTTGTGCCCTTGACTTATGATTTTTTCTGAACTTCACTATTTTCATAAAAGCATCGAACTCGTTATCTACAATATGTAGTAAGTGGGAGCTTTCCCTTCACTTTTGTTTGTTAATCAATTTTGCTGCACAATGGCGCACTGGCACTCCATTCCCTGGCACTGTGCACTTCGAAAAAGATCAGGAGCAGAGTTCATTTGCGCTGAACAACAGAAGAATGCCGGTAATTGCATCTATGATAGAGGTTTGTGTGTTGATTTTCCATAAAGGTGTCAAATGTGGATGTTGTAAAGTTGTTAATTATTCTGTGTAGGACAGCTAAGGCTTTTAATTACTTATTTTGAAAGAATTCAATAACCTTGCATGAATCATTCAGCCATGAATATTGTGCATCCACGGTACCCAGGTAACCAAAAGTTTCGCCAGGGTACATCGCAGTGCCGAATATATGGAGGGGGGGCTCGGAAAATAAGCCTGTGGCGAGAGGCACTCAGTGCATGCGCTGATACCTAAACTACACCCAGTCGCCGCTAACTAGCCGGTCTTGGCCCCCCCCCAAAAGTTATAACCTTTATTCGTCACTGGTACATCATTCCATTCATCGTCATTCGTGTGCGCTGATATGTTCTGATCTGTGCAAACTCCCTGAGTGGAAAGTTCCCAATATTGTAATTATTAAGTGGTAGTTATTTCACCTGCCAGAATGTGAGAGAGTGATAGGAAGGAGAGGGTGCCCTTAAAAATTTCACAGGAAAAAATTGAAATTATTGCATAGGATTAAAATAGTCCTTGCTACATATTCCAAATGCAAATACTATGCATACATATATTGATAGAGATGGATAAATCTTGGTAATTTTCATTTGAGATAAATTATGGTTAATTTTGAAAATTACTGTAATTTTCCAGTAATTTTAAGTTTTAACATAATAGTTAATGAAGGATTAAATAGGAAGGGTATAACGATGTATTAATCATACCTAATACTACTAAAAAAAAAGGGTGTCGCCACCCTGACCTACTTTTAGTCGTCAGGGAAAACCTGGAATTGTCAGGGAATTTTGAATTTCTGGAAAAGTCGGGGAATTCTCGTAATAGTTAGGGAAAAACTGAGATAGGAAATTCTCGTTATTTTTCTACCATTATGTTTATCGGCCAGTCATTCTCGCCATTTTTTTCACCAATGTATTACACCAACTAAAACTAATGTCCGTCGCTGACGTGCATGGAATAAGCCCCATCAATTTGTGGTACATTCAGTGGTGAATCTTATCAGTTGTGTCTTAATTATTTAGTTGTGAATCAGACGTACAATGTATCCCTTTTGTACATCCGGTTTGCGATATTTGCCTAGTAGTGTTATAATTCATGATCATAATGTATTACGCTCATCACAAGGAATCCGAGGATATGTTGTTCGGAAAATTTTACCTCGCTCTTTTTTTTTAACTTCCGAGACTCAGGTCGAGAGGTAGCTGGAGCACACTAGCTCGTAGTAAATAATTGCTTGCAGTGTTAAAAATACGAGACGATGATTATTAAAATGGAAACACAAGTACGATCTCACGTGTAAACAAAGTCTTACGTAAGATCATCTTTGATTCTCATACCCCCCTTCGTGAGACAGTAAGAAGAGCCCTCCTCCCCTCCCCACCTTTCACGCTCGACGTAATTATTGAATGGCCCCCTTAAGCTCCCTCTCGAAGCAATTTAGTCATGTCACAAGCCACCTCAAATATGACATTTCTGAACATGATGCTGCCGTTGCTAATTGCCTCCTGTTGTCCTCGCTCTCAGTGGCGCGCTTACTTTTTTTAACCAAATGTTTTTACATTTTGTGTTCCCTGATTCACGTGAATCAAATTGTTATTCGCTTCTGAAGGTTATTCGCGCCATCCGATTTTGATCCAGTCCAACAGCTTTTCTTTTGTTTGTGTTTTTCGCGCACCTTAGTGATACCTGTGCCGGAGTCCGCCAGTAAATTGCCCATTAACTTTCCCTTCGATGTCTTTTCAGTAATCCTCAACTTCGCAAAACTACCACGATTCGCTACCTCTTTCTTGAAGAATTAGACATTGTCAGTTTGTAATTTTACCGTAGGAAATATACACGGCCGCGGAAGGAATATAGCTCGCTCGCCTGGGTCGCCCCAACGCTCGCAATCGTTCAGGGGACTCACCATAATGCAAAACTGTTGTATGCGTAATTCAATAACCTGCTTTAGGAAAACTGCTTGTGTGTAGGGAAATGTTGCAATTTTGTAGACAATAAAACGGCCGCTGCGACGGCGCATAGTGGGATGAAATAAAAAAAAAGGGGAAAAAATTATGTAATGGAATATTTTTAGCTTACTGATGGATATGGAGTACGTAATTGAGCTATTATAAAATGAAGATTGATTATAGTGATTTTTAGCCATTAAAATTAATATTTAATGCAATTTTCGAATATAACAGTCAATTGAAAAGTAAGTATATTTCGAGCATTATGATCACACTTTGTTTCACCGTGGTATCATCTGCTCTGATATTTATAATTCTATTTCCTCGCACGAGGAGGGTTGTTGGACGCTAGCAATGATGTCTCTAACTTCCGCGGGCAGAGTGCATTTATGTCTTGACTTTATGTTGAACGTTGAGGTTATCAGTGGATCTGAGGACAAAACCAGTCTTCTGAACAAATCGCCAGTTGTATCTTTCCTGGAAAACAGATAAAAATGTTTTAAATATTGTGAAGTACTAGCTGAAATTGATTAAATATTTCATCTCGATATGCAGGCTATGTAATTATTTAATGAAAATCCACCTTGAACATTTCCGGGTATGATGCTCCCTGTAATATCGAATGTTTTTGTTTCGTGCCTCCTGCGCTTCTTCGGATAGCTGCCCAATTATCCGGGTAGTATTGCTATGCTGAGGCTACTTCACTACCATGTATTAAGATTTTATGCACAGAACTTGGCATCTTGTACCATCCATAAAGGTACCACTGTGCGCCGCGGCGCACAGTGGTCGGAAATCGAAAATAGCCGGACACAATCCAAAATTGCTTTTTATTAGATTAAGACTTGAAACATGGCATTTATACTCACAAATGATTGCTTATTATGAAATAGTAAGTCATTTTTCTTAGGTCATAGCCATTACTTGTACTTGTTAAAGTAGTCGCTTTAATTGGTTTCACGAATTTGTCCACCGAGATATTTGTACAGAGTTTAACTTGAAGACTTCTTAAGATTTTTCTGAAAAAATCTTCGAAAAATGTCAGCATCTTTGGGGTAGCGGATGGGGGAGAGATAGTAGTGTCCTTTGCCTTGACAGAGCATTCGGGGGTAGAATGGACCCTCCTCGATGTTTTTTTCATTAGGATGTACTTTGTAGCTTTTAATGTATTGATTTCAGCTGTTAACATTTTCTGAGTTTTGACGAAAATTTAATTCAGCAGAAATAAAATATTCCAATAATAGGTGACCTTATGGCGATTGGTCAGGGAAATTGGTGAATCCATCAGGAAAAAGTCAGGGAATTTTAAAATTGGATATCAGTAGGTACATTAATGTATTAAAAATTTTAAAAAGAAATACTGCAGCAACACACACTTTGGTTATTTGGTTTGGACCATTGTGACCGCAACCTCAGGACGACCTTTGTTACGTCGCTGCAACGTTGCGGCGACCAACTCTGCTACTGGGGTAGATATTGGACTTCCCTTTACGGACAGCAGTTCATAGAGGTGCATGAACTTCAGCTGTCTCTTATAAGAGGAAATGAGGACACAATGAAAGCATTGATACGCACACAAGTGAAAGCGTAGTGCATAGGTACTCAAGCAGTCAAAGGTAAGGCAATGATTTTCTTATGTGAAGAGAGTGAGCTGTGCTGAGGAGCTCGGCAGTGAGATTGTCTGTGAGGCATGAGAGCTGCTGCAAAAAGCACATCATATTTCTAATGAGATCAGAAGTTATCGCACTTCTTTTCGAGATCTTTTTTCCAAAAAAATTGATGCCACTTTCCATGGTTTATGGTACTGCCGTGAGCTCCTGAATAACATTAATGGCACTTCATTAATTCATTTCTAAATAATTATTTAAAAATGAATGAGGAGGGTTTCCAACCGACTAAGGGTTTGTCTGCTGCCAACGTTTCGACGGAATACTCCTCCATCGTTCTTTCAGGCGGGGAAAATCTCTAGGATCCTGGCCAAACGGAATATACAAACTATTCACAAACCACCAAAGAAACTGCGTGACGATTTGGTGCGAGTCAAGGACAAGTTGGGACTCAAGACATCGGGAGTTTACCGTATTCCTTGTCAGTGCGGCAAAATATACATCGGGGAGACAGTTCGCACTATAGTGACCCGAATTAAGAAACACAGGAGGTGTATTAGACTGTTCCACCCGGAGAAATCTGCCTTGGCTGAACATGGCCTATCAGAAGACCATATCATCTCCTTTGATGATGATCAACTCGTCTCCAAAGCCAAAGGATATTGGGAACGTCTAATAAAGGAAGCCATTGAAATCAGGCTGGAAAATAATACCTTAAATCTGGACTCTGGGTGCAACCTAGTAAGCAGGGAATGGAAACCGTTAATTCGAAAAATAACGGAAAAGGGAGACAACAATGCCCCCCAATTAGACGGGTATATAAGTGATGGCAGAAAGTCCTGCGAATCATTGCTCTGAAAAGAAACGTTAGCAGCAGCCAAAACCCTTACTCGGATGGAAACACGAGAACCATTTATTTTTTAAAAATCGCCGAGAAAGAACAAAATGTTATATACGAATGAAGAGGTTCTGACGCATAGGTAGCGTGAGAAATGTATGTAGCAGCATGTTTTCTCAGTTATTTTTACAAATAAATTTATTGTACCGTCGAATACCTTTTATAATATTGCACAATAATCTTGGGTTGTAAAGGCGTTTTTAGAATACGATGTGAAACTAATAAGTGAAGTTAAAATCTCATACGTGTATGTATGTTTATTATTTAGTCAGTGATAAGTGGAGTCATAAAAATAAAGGATTTCCTTAATCTATAAGTATTATTATATTTACTTCATGCTTCTTGTAACTGCTAAAATATTAAAATTGTTGGAGGAAATGTACATGCCCTTAGGAACACTAATATAAGAACTTCTCTTTTATCGACCACAATATTATAATAGAATATAATTTTTGGAGTATTGGCCTTTTTCCTCGCTCGTAGATGAAGGATTTATTTATGCTAATGTCGGATGAAATTTCCGTTTAGGATCATGCGCTGCTGTAATAAGTATTTTTTTCAAAACAAAATCCGCTAAGTTAAATGGTAGATACTTCTACAAATGTAGGCCTTCAGGCAGTTTGAGCAAAAAATCACTTACCCTAGATTTTGATGAATTTTACCTCATTTTAAAGAAAAAAAAAGTCTCATATTTCCAATTTTATCAAAATATTAACCCTTATCCGAACTACTTTTCGAGCAATTTGCCAGAAAATACAAGCTGTTTTACATGGGATAGATTACGGCTGTTCGTTCCAGTGGGAGAATATTGAAAAAAATTAGGAATTTATAACACCTAGATTTCGTCATTTCCTAACGGTGTGTAGTTTGTTAGTTTTCTTAACTATTTATAAAAATCAATCTATTACTCACTAAAGTAATATTTACATGATCACAATATAACCTGCTGTTTTGAAGGATTTTTAGCCGTATGGCGTGAAAAATTGAGTCAAGTTAATGACTTATGTAGCTTCATTTATGTATTATTTAACTTCTGATAACTTTGGTCATATATAACTATGTCTCTTCGCCATTAATACTAATCTTATACTTCTTACAGACGCTGAAATTAAAAAAATAAAGTTTTAATATGGTATCTATAATGACTAGGAAATTTCGCTCAAACCACCATAAGTCATTTTACGGTGAAATCGTCTTTCGGTGGTTCCACCGCAAAATGACTGACTTTTATGCCATTTAATTCATATTCTGTTCACTTATAGAAAAAACATGTCCTCTATCTGATATGGACAACAAAATGCAACCTTTTCACACTATTTTTATCGCAAATTAAACTTGAAATTGCGTGTAGTGCTAAATCGAAAAAACAAGGGGGGAAATAGTATTTTTCCATGTAATACAAATTCCGTTTTCTCAAAAAACTGTTTATAAGAAGCGAAAACTCCCTGGAAATCGAATAAAACTAAAATGTATGCATCCTACCACCGTGTTTTTCGAGTTATTAGCTAATTTCTGCGATCATTGAAGTCAAAATGTGCTAATTCCATAGAAATGGTGCGCCGCAGTTTCCATCTATGGCTATATAAAAGTGTTCATAAAAACTATATTGGTGGAATAATCTGCATATTTTGTATCTTACATGTCGTTTTCAATAGTTAACGCATGTCTTCAGCGAAAGCAGGAATTTTTTAACCAGATAAACAATAAGTTGGAATTTAGTATTTGCTTTGACTCACGTAGATGCGTAATTAGTACTATTATTTTCCGCTCTCCAGCGAGGAAGGCGTTTTTTTTTTTAAATCGGACGGAGGAATGCATAGAATGGTCCAAGACATCAGACAGGGAGGTGTAATGGGACAGCCAGCCGTGCGCCGAGAGAGGAAGACGGCGATAAAGGGAGAAAGGGGGATGAGCTCCCGGTTGAAACGTGTTTCCCAAAAACAAACGAGTGACGCAGAGGTGTTTCCATGGAGCTCCTTCGCCTTTCCCACCATATCCCCCCCTCCCGCAGTCTGCTTCTTAAAAACGCACCACGTTGCCATCCCCGAAATAGAATAATAATGGCGGCGGTAAGGAAATGTTAAAGGGGGTTGGGGAAATGGACATGGAAGGGCGGGAGGGGGTTGAAGTAAGGAAAGGGGTCGAGAGCCTCGCGGCGACTCAACCCGAGCCAAAGACGCAGGCAAAAGGAACACGCGATGGATGGCGCAGAGTTGGAAAGGCGCGGTGGAAAAAAGACTCCCTTGTGTCTTCTTGAATTCCTTCAACCCTTTCTCCACTCAAACCACCCCTCACCGTGGTGATTAACCTCTATCTCTCTCTCTCTTCCTTAAGGACGTTCGGTGGTTTAACTCAACTTAAGGTGGTTTGACCGAGATGGTTCCCTAGTCTTAATGGAGACTATATTCAATTTTATTTTTTAATTTCAGCATCTGTAAGAAGTATGAAATAAATATTGTAATATTAATGGCGCCAAGACATAGTTATATATGACCAAAATTCTCAGTAATTAAATAAATAAAGCTATATAAGTCTCTAACTTGACTCATTTTTTCCCGCCGTACGGCTGAAAACCCTTCAAAACAGCAGGTTTTTTTTGCAATTCTGTAAGAAGTACTGTGGTGAGTAATAGATTATTTTTTATAAATAGTTAAGAAAACATGCAATCTACACACCGTTAGTTTTTTGACGAAATCTAGGTGCTAGAAGTTCCTAATTTTTTAAATATTCTCCCTCTGGAGCGCACAACCATGATCTATCCCATGTTAAACAGCTTATATTTTGAGGCAAATCGCTCGAAAAGTAGTTCGGCAACGGGTTGATATTTTGATATCATTGGAAAGATGAGAGTTTTTTCTATAAAATGAGGCCAAATTCATCAAATTCTAGGTGAAGTGATTTTTCGCTCAAACTACATAAAGGGAATTCAACGAAACTTACTAGAAGCATTAATAATGTTTTCCTAAAGCCACCTGAATTTTTTCAAAATTATTTACCGCAGATTTCTTAGGATATTTGATGTGGAAGTGGTCCTGAAATTACATGGGTTCTTATGGGAACGCGAGGTGCGACTAGCTTCATTCATCGAAAAGAACGTTTTCTAGTTAAGAATAAGAAAAACAAAAATAATTTAAATCATCAAAAGAATAATGTATGAAAATCATTTGATGTACCTACTTTTTTTATTATTTTTGTTTTTCTTATTCTTAACTAGAAAAAGGTACTCTTTGATGAATTAAGCTACTAGTACTTTGTGTTCCCATAAGAACCCATGTAATATTTTGTCCACTTCTTGATCAAATATCTTAAGTAATCTGCGGTAAATAATTCTGAAAAAAATCATGTAGATTTAAGACAAAATAAGTAATGCTTCCAGCAAGTTTCGTCGAATTCTCTTAAGTTGAGTGAAACCACAGAAACTCCATAAGGCAGTTTGAGCGATATCGATAGCGAGGGCGATATATATCAATTTACCTAGAATTTGATGAATTTGAACTCATTATAAAGAAAAAAACTCCAATCTTTTCAATTATGTATATCAAAATATCTAGATGATTCTTCTTCATGACCTCATTCAATAATGTAATAGTTTTTTTTTTCAGGAGTTATAGGTCTAAAAATTTGAAAGATATTTAACGCAGCACTAGCTCTTAATGATATCTAGAAGATTATGTAAAGAAATGGTGCACATCACAAAAAAACATCCTGCAATAAAAGAAACATACATCGCCAAATAAAGTAAATTTTATTATAATTTGATATGTTATTTCAACACTTAATTATATTTTGATTTTCGAAATCACCTAAATTTACAACAATTGTCAGACAAATTATAAATAGCAACGAAGTTATCACCAAACTATTCAGAAAGAACTCTCTCAGAGGTAACTTGAAAAATTATATGTATATATGTAGTTTGATGTTTTCGGGGAATGCTGCTTTTTGTTCATTTTGAAAACTCAACGTTTCGCTTCTCTTACTGGAAGCGTCATCAGGAGAATGAGCGTTTACCGGCTTTAGTTCGCTCTTATGTAGCATCGATGTCCGTTGCACCATTGTTGGGCCGATTTGAATCTTTTTCGGAAGACGTTGGGCTTTTGCTGGAGCCAAGAACCCTTTCCAAACCCTGCTAAGGATATATCCATCCTCCCAACGGCTATCCTCTTCCGAAAAACATTCAAATCGGCCCAACAATGGTGCAACGGACATGGATGCTATATAAAAGAGAACTAAAGCCGGTAAACGCCCATTCTCCTGATGACGCTTCCAGTAAGAGAAGCGAAACGTTGAGTTTTCAAAATGAACAAAAAGCAGCATTCCCCGAAAACATCAAACTACATAGATAAGAAAAGCTGTGAAAGCCTTCAAACAAAAATTATATGTATATATTATTTTTATAACTATGTGCCAAAATCGAAAACCAAATTCAATGAATGTACAATACTTGCAACATTTTTCATTAAAGCCCTGAAGTAGCATGCATACACATGCGAAACGTCGGCAAAGAGAATAAATATCTTTCAAATTTATTGATCTAGAAAAAATATTGTATCAAAATATTAGCCCCTTGCCGAACTACTTTTCGATCAATTTGCCTAAAAATATAAGCTGTTTAACACGGGATAGATTACAGCTGTGCGCTCCAGAGGGAGAATATTAAAAAAACTAGGAAATTATAACACCTAGATTTCGTCAAAAAAACTAACTGTGAGTAGTCTGCATGTTTTCTCAACTATTTATAAAAATTAATCAATGATTCACCGCAGAAATGTTTACACAATATAAAAAAAACTTCTAATGTGAAGGCGATTTCACCGTACGGCGTGAAAAAATGAGTCAAGTTAGAGACTTATGTGGTTGCCATATTTAGCTATATTTTTGCACCGTTAATATTTCAGTATTTACTTCATACTTCTTTCAGACGCTGAATTAAAAAAAATATAATGAGAATATTGTCCCCATTATGACGAGGGAACTATCTCGCTCAAACTATCCTAAGGTAATATCCACAGCTTCAGGCTCTACTTTGAAGAAACTTTTAATATTCATTACAATAAAGTTTTATACTTATGCCATAAAATTGGTGAAACGCGTAGTGTGTTTAAAAAAATAAAGAGTGTAGACAAGTACAAAACTTTATTGCAATGAATACCCTAAGGTAGTTTGAGCGAGATCTCACTTCACTTAAAATTCGACGAATTTGGCCTCATCGCAACGAACAAGATATCATCTTTCCAATTATAACAAAATATCAGCCACTTACCACTATACTTAGAATAAAAAATAAATAAATACAATATAAAATACATAAAGAATAGCCAACTTACGGCTCCTGGTGTGCAAAGCTGCTTTTAGAGCCCAGTGAGAAATTGACTTAGTTTTTTTTTTCAGAAGTAGACTTCCGCACGTCGGAACTGTCCCCGCCGCTGAAATGTGTTCCATAAAAATTGAAAATAAATTCGGCAAGGACTTGTTTCGCGTGCCAGAAAAAAATGCCACACGTGCCAAACGTGGCACGCCGGCTCTATAGCCATCTCAGCTCCTTTACTAATGCCCAGTTTATCATATGCGGTACCTACGATAAAAATTATAAACAAATTAAAATATACTTTGAACGTTATTATTTCATTTCTGTAACCTTCATTATCTAATGATGAAGAGGAAAAACTACTTTCTCTATGATAAAAGTTTTGGCCCATAAAGGGTTATGTAATTGGGTTGGAGGGAAATCGGTATAGGAGTGATGACATTAGAAGGAGAATTGCGATAGGTAGCGGAAAATGTGTTCATTAATAGGAGAGAACTAATGAAGGGAATACCGGGTATGGATGTGAGGAAAAGCATATGTAGGAGCAGGGAGTGTAAATTGGTTATTAGCGCTGTATGGAGCAGAAACATGGACCCTGAGAATAGACTGGACGAGAATAGACCGCAGGCTTTTGAGCTGTGGGTGTCGAGGAGAATAGAGAAAGTTCAATGAACGGAAAGGAAGATAAACGAGGAAGCACTTAATTATGGTGGGTGAGGAGAGGCAACGTCTTGAGGAGATTAGGAGAAGGCAGAATAGGTTGTCGGAACAGGTGATGAGAGGCGAAGGGATACTGATGGCCGTGATAGAGAGGAGGATGTTGGGTTAGCTGGGGAGGGGAAGTAAGAGAATAGGCATCCAAGTTGAGAAAAAGAAACAAATTTGGCTTGACACCATCAGTTTTAAGGCTTTACGGATGGATGAAGAAAGGTGAGACGAATACTAAGTGGTGCAAAGAAATTGTGTAAGGAGTCTAGAAGAATTATACTTTCTCCCTAAAAGTAACTCTACTTGTCCGCCATCATTCAAGTTTTGAAGTTTGATTCAGTGGAAACATTATTTTTTCTAATTGTAGGTTAGTGCCTTCAAAAATGATCATTTATGATGAAATCCTACGATTAATGTTTGTTTTAACTTTTTATGATGTCATATCATATTGAAATTTACCGTAGTAACTGCACTACTTACTTATTTCTATATACAAGTTATTTTTTTTTAATATTCGAGGGTTACAGTTCAAGCAGTGGATTCTTAATGTATTTCTTTCTACCTTAACTTGCTATCTTAACTGTATTTCCGGCATTACCATTACACCTTATTTTTCAATATCATAAAAACCACTTTTTTCGTAAATATTGGCGAAAACAAGATATTTTTTTAAGAACCCTTGACATTTTTCTCTTTATTTTTTTCCAGAATAACTAATAGTTAGCGAGGAGTAAAATCTCATTCACTTTATTTATTCTTACATATTTCAAATAACGTTCGCTGAACGACCTAACTGCGCCGTAGCATGTGGCCCTGAGTATGAAAGACGTTGGAACTATTAATAGAAATATGAGTTGGTCTCGCAGGTGGACTACTGTATTAAATACTGTGCACTAGCAGTGAAAAAATTAAATGAGTGGACTCCTTTCTATAATATTGCATTTTGAATGTTGGCTATTTTTAGCTAGTGAGGACAGTTTTAGCATATAGGAAAGTCTTCTCAAAAAAGTCGCATTAAATAGTTGAAACAGTAATTCCAAAATTGCACACAGTCTGTGTAATTATGTTTTCCGAGTTTAATGCGATTCACTTAATTTCAGGTTTCAGAAAAATCGCTGGTTTGTGAGTGTTTTTCTGAACTGATTTCAGAGTTACGCAAAAAAAAACTCCGGATGAATTTGAATGGAAAATTGTATGTATCTAAGTAGAATAAGATAAGAATATGAAACACGAGGGGCACGCATTTTAAATTGTATTTCACCTTTCATGTTACCCTAAATGAAACAATAACAATGAGTTTTTTTTAAAGAGCTTAAACAAATGTAGCCATTGCGCAGCGTAAGTACGAATTAAAGCGTGAAAAAAAATTAAACCTTACTTACTTCAAGGATGAGCATTTTAGAGCGTTAATTCTTAAATTAGGCTGATAAATTATTCACAAGAGTGGGCCATCCAATATACCATTGAGGTCTCCTCACAAGAAGCCATAGGATTGACGACCTCGATATCATTAAATTTGGAAAAAAAATTAATCTGTAGGGCTATTGGTTAAGTGCGCATCTGGGGTTTCTCGCGGAGGCTGAAAATTGCAACGCAAAAACACAAAACCCTTGTCTTAACTCCTGTCCTTCATGCGAATGAAAGATACCACAAGGCACAAGCATTGGGTCCGTTTTGTTCCCCTTTCTGATGCCTTGCCAGAGCTTCCTCAAAATCTCTTTCATCGGAGTCTAGGAAATTCTCTCGCGCCAGGCGTCTGTTTATAAATGAATGGCCAAAAGGGTTCGAACTTGGACGGGGATTCCCAGCAACGCAACGCGGTTTCAACAACCTCAGTTTTCTCGCTAAAACTACGCATCTCCACGTGGTAGGTTTCCTACCAAAGTCGAAATCGCTATTAATAGATCCTACTGAATGTCTCAGGGCTGCGTTTTGAATTGTTGCCGCGCAGGAGTCCCAACAGTCCTTCGCTTAAAATGCGCTTCCAGATCAACAAATTGGTGGAGGGCCAAAAATCAACTTTCCTCTCTTGGCCGCAAAAGATTTTTAAATAAAAATCTCGGGGAATGAAACAAAGTATGAGGAGAATGAATAATTCTAAAGTTTAATATGTACTTGAGTATTAGTAGGAGCAAACTATGTTCAGAAAGAAATACGAATGACGTAAATACATTGATAGACACGATGGGGAAGACAGAATACTTATGGCTTAAGAAAGTTCAAAACCTCACATGTTTTCCGCTACTGTCGTCACAGATACATAATTTCTATTTTAATTACTCCATAGAACAATGTCAAAATGTTATAACCCGGGCGATTCTTTTCTCTTAACCCTTCGTTACTCAGGCGGGGTGTACAGAACCACAACGGATCAAGTTGTCCTCGATTCTTCTAGATGACATGAGTGTATACTTCGTCTGCGAACCCTCCGCCATCAAAGAAACTAAAGCAGGGAAGATGTGATGACTGTCCAAGGGTCAAAGACTGAAAAGCACGATTTCAATACTATGCCTGTGACAAATACATGTGTATGGACCATGAGACTCCTTCATGCAAGAACTGCAAGACAGGAGAGGAACAGATCTAGACCCAGCAGACAACTTTTTAAATGTTGTAATAATTTAGGATAACATATTTTTTCATTTCATTGCGACGTTTTTGTATTATTTTCAACAATTTCATGTAAACATTCAATGCCCTTTGAACTAGAAAAAAACATCCAAAATTTTATATGAAAATTTATAGCTAAATTGAAATTGGGTGCTTTACACCCCACCTGAGCAATAACGATGAAATCAGGAACCCGAGTAATGGAGGGTTAAGGTATTGGTTAAGGTAAGAGGGAGGTAAGGAGGGTAGTTGGAGCGAGTTATTTCCCTGGTCATTATGGAGACCATATTCGACTTTTATTAATTAAATTCAGCGTCTGTAAGAAGTCTGAAATAAATATTGTAATATTAATGATGCAAAAATATAGTTTATTATGACCAAACTTCTCAGTAATTAAATAAATATATCTACATAAATTTCTGACTTGACTCATTTTATATTGTAATATTAATGATGCAAAAATATAGTTTATTGTGACCAAACTTCTCAGTAATTAAATAAATATATCTACATAAATCTCTGACTTGACTCATTTTATATTGTAATATTAATGATGCAAAAATATAGTTTATTATGACCAAACTTCTCAGTAATTAAATAAATATATCTACATAAATTTCTGACTTGACTCATTTTATATTGTAATATTAATGATGCAAAAATATAGTTTATTGTGACCAAACTTCTCAGTAATTAAATAAATATATCTACATAAATCTCTGACTTGACTCATTTTATATTGTAATATTAATGATGCAAAAATATAGTTTATTGTGACCAAACTTCTCAGTAATTAAATAAATATATCTACATAAATCTCTGACTTGACTCATTTTTTCACGTTGTACAGTGAAATCGCCTTCGCAATAGAAGCTTTTTTTGCCAATTTGGAAAATTACTGCGGTGAGTACTAATTGATTAGTTTTTACAAATAGTTGAGAAAACATACAAACTACAAACCGTTAGTTTTTTGACAAAATCTAGGTGCTATAAATACCTAATTATTTCAATATTCTCCCTCTGGAACGCACAGCCGTAATCTATCCCATGTAAAACAGCTTGTATTTTCTGGCAAAATGCTCGAAAAGTAGTTCGGAAAAGGGTTAATATTTTGATATAATTGGAAATATGAGATTTTTTTTCTTTTAAATGAGGTAAAATTCATCAAATTCTAGGCTAAGTGATTTTTTGCACAAACTGCCTGAAGGCCTACATTTGTAGAAGTATTTACCATTTAACCTAGCGGATTAAAAAAAATACTCATTGCAGCAGCGCATGATACTAAACGGAAAGTTCATCCGACGTTAGCATAAATAAATCCTTCATCTACGAGCACAGCATATTCAAGAGAGGCAAAGTATGTAGAAGCAAGTTAGAAGGGTGGATGGGACGATAGTGGCCATAATGTAAGGTGGAATGCTGGGAAAAAGGAAAGAGTGAGGAGAGGGGGAAAATATTTCGGATGTAATGCTGAGCTGAAGAGTGTGATTTTGCAAAGAAAATTTGCTACTCTAGAAAGAACTATAGAAATTAGAAAAAGATTTATCGTCTTAGGAACTTTGCACCTATAAGACCAATATGTACTCGCATTAACATTAATGACATTTGTTAAATTATCAAACAAAAGCACGATGATGTGGAACAATGAGAGAAAATAACAATAAGTGTTATGATTAAACTGAAAGCAGAATCAATCGGTATTACTAGTTATTAAACTACGAGTAGTATAAATTTCCAACATTAATGTTTACAAAATATGAGATTTACGTGTTTCTGAAGCTATCAAAATACTGAATAACTATTTCTTCAATTGTTCAGAAATTATTTATCAATTACTGCCATCTAATGCGATTGTTTACTACTTAAATCGAGTGATGTAACAAATATATAGAATTTTCATTTTTAATTTACGTATTTGAACTATTGTTTAAAAATTTGCCGATCATTATTGATATTATATTGATTAAATATTTTATTATATTGATTATATATTACAAATGTGTTCCAAAAACTGCATGGTTTTACTAGAAATGATTTCTTTAACGTCACAGTGCTGAGACACGGTATGCATAAATTTGTATTGACATCTGTTATCGTCTCTTTTTTCTATTTGTTTTGAATACAATTACTATAGAGGGAAGGCGATTGCCCTTTCCTAATTTGTTGAAACATAAGAAGATTGTTTGGCACACTTACGAGTTTCTACTTTTATAGCATTCAGTCTTTTTAAATATGGCGATAAATGCTCCCCGTAAACAATATTTAAAAAATCTATCTTATTCCTGAATTTAGCATCTTTTGGAGCTTTGATATTTGCCCTCTGTTTATTACTGAACATGTCAGGGCATAATAAATAATCAGTATTGAGAATTAGAGGAGTAGTGCCATCAAAATCCACCCGCACAGAACAAAAATTAAAGTTTAGAAAAAAGGACATATTTAAAACTGGAAATGATCCAGGAGGATTCACCAACTGCTGATATAACAATAATTTATGTCTTGAACAGTCGAAAATTGGTCTTTCTGCCTTTTCTTCGAACTCTACACTTTCCACCACAGAGGAGAAAAGTAGCAAATCATGTTCATCATGAAAGCAGAGTGTTTTATAGTGTTTGAATAAGTTGGTTGAGATAATATTTCCTCCTTTAGTTAAATGAAAATTTTATTCCGCAGTCATCCCTATCATCTTAATTTTCCGTTTTCATTCCGAGAAACCCAGTGTGGCCTAGTAAAAGTGACAGGTGTAGTGGAGGGAGTGTCATACTGAAGGGTCTGTAAAATGGAACTAACATAGCTGAGCTAAGAGGTCAATTTCACGGTAATTTCACAACCTGGATGGTGGAGAGAGAAAAATAAGACCCTTTGGACCGTTTAGTTGGCTTCTCTGCCAAATAACTTGTGAAATAACCTTAATATTTACTTACTTAACTTAAGCTTATTTCGATGTTAAGATAGTAAGATCGTTGTAATAGATTAAGGTAAGTATGCACTGTAATATCCGTTGTACTTACATCCTGTTTTGTTTTTTCTCTAAATTTGGCAAATAAGCTCACAGTTTAAAATCTCCTTACATGAACCTTACTTACTAATTTATAACATATAAAACTGAAAAAATTTTTTATTTCTGTATTTTGTATGTTATGTATTATATGTATTATTTTTTCCTTGCAAGAAAATTATGTTATGATGTAAACTACTGCCCCATATGAGCATTCGCTCCTAGGTCAATAAATGTTTTTTTCTATTTCTAATACGATGGCAGGGTGAAAAGTTCTCGGCCTGACAGTGTAAGACTGAGTGTTTTAATTCAAAGTTAAATTTATTTGTCTACGCCGTCTTCTTTTACTGCAATGCATTTGCTCCTACTAATCTCCAAAGAATGGATCCTATCCCTAATGTGTGATTCTGGAAGGTCTGCTAATCTACCCAACTACGGTTGCTATCACTTGTTCATTTGATCCAAAACGTTTTCCAGCCACAAATTTCTTTAGAATATGAAATACGTCGAAGTCAAATGGATCCCAATCTGGTGATTAGGGTGGATGTTCCAAAAGGTTTGTACCTAAAATCCCTCAGGTTTATAAAGCACCTTCGTGTGCAGCTGCATTGCCTTAATGAAAGATTATTCTTTTCATTTGTAATCCTAGCCTCATTTCACGAGTTTTTATATTTTGTTCTTTTACAATCCAAGCAAATCGCAAATATCGCAAATTTTTGCATCTAGCTGGTCTTTCATGCTTGCATAGTATTGGCCAGTTTTTTTACCCTTCTTTAGATAATTAATAAAAAGAATCCCTTTTGCATCGCAGAAAGCACTGGCCATGATCTTGCCGGCTATTAATAAGATAATGAGTTGCTATAACTTATTTCCAAATTCTAAATGGCGATACTTTTGATATACGAAACGTGTAAAAAAACCTATGATGTATGATAAATTTTAAAACTACATATATGCAAATATGAAATGAAAGATAATTGTAGTAATGCGAACAATTTTAACCTAGTAATGGGATTTCTAAATGTAAAAATGTGCTTTTACTTATTTCCGAATTCCTAATTGTGATTATTTTGAAATATGAAACGAGTGTAAAAAAACTTATACAAAACCGTACCCAAATGTAAAATTCTACAAATTTATGTGTGTAAAATGAAAACCTTCAAAAAAGACAATGAAGAGGGGTAAGAAAAATTGTATATACCCTCAAAAAATAAAGAAACTTTCAAATAAAAAAATAATAAAATAATAAAAAAAGATTAAATCGACTTCGCCTTTTTTGTTCCTGAACCACCGGCTTCCACCCACTGCTCTGATTGCTGTTTAGTTTCTGGTTCGAAGTGGTGGATCTACGTCTCATCCGTGGTAGCATATCGGTGCGAAAATCGGTTGGATCCTTTTTAAAAACTGTCAAAACATTTTTAAATTGAAATATTGGGTGAAACATCCGATATTTGGTGGATTGGGGAATGAATTGAGATGAGAATATGGATGGGAACATCAGCACCAGTCGATACAACATCAAAGGTGACTTGGTGCACCAGACACTTTAAAGAAGTGAACTAAGTTGTCTTCCACATCTCAGTATTGGCCTTTACTGTACTCGCAATGAGTCATGGGACATCTAGTTGGATCAGGCAGCCAGCTTGTTTGATAGCCGGGGAGCTTTTCAGAAATATGACGGTCAGCAGAAGCCCCTTCTATGAGGCAATAGTAATTACTTTTTTTCTAATAGAATTTAACCAAAATATTGGCATTGACTAGCTAAACAATGAGAAAAAATTTAGTGAAATTGGAGTGACTTTTGCTGTGGTTATGGACAGCAATGGGAAAGTCACTTACTACTACACGCTTTCTAAATGCATCTAATTTTAATTCCTATTCAGTAGCTAAGATTTTGCACTGTAAAGAAAGGAGTAGTTAGTGTAGATGATATGTGTTCAGGAGGTCATAAGATAGCTAATTATAGCAGTCAAATATTCTTCCAATACTTCGTACCTCTTTGTTTTTTTATTTATTCTTTATATAATTCACTTAAGTTGAATTTGGCATCAAAAAAGAATGGTTTCCTCACCAAATTAATCGAATAGCTCCCCTGAATCTATTTATATAGGAAACAAAATCCAATTCCTGGGTTTCTTCATCCAACATTTTCCTTCAGTGAAGAATTTTGATTTCTGGAAAGGAGAATCACCAATAGTAGAATATATTCAAAAAAATTATTGTGAGTAGAGAAGCCAAGAAAAGAAGGTCTACCAGAAGAAGTGTCCGGTGGCAGCCACAAGCACAGGGTTGAAATTTAGGATACAATTCAGTTAAACTAAGTAGTGCAGCTAGCTCTTATACGACTATCAAGCTTGGAAAATAACAATAGCAGAAAAAAGAGGAGTAGAAGTAATGAAATATTGTCTTCTCGAATAATGAAAATTATTAAATGAATGAAGATAATTGTCAATAACACTGCGCTGCGAAGAATTGGGAAGAAAATACGCTCTATGAAAAATCTCTTTGGAGTAAAAGAAACAAACCCAATGGACATAAAAGCTTTCTAAAGACAGTTCTGGAAGGAGAAACGAATGGTAAGAATTACTGAGGAAGACCAAGGGTGGAAAAATTGTGACGGACGAATATATATGAGGAAATTTGATTGTTTCTGGCTTGACTTCGTGGAAGTGATAGATATCCATTTTGAACACATATTTTTATTCAAAATGAATATATATGAAGACTTGGGAATTTGGAATCAAGGGGTAAGCAGATTGGATAGTGAAGGAAGGAGGAAACCAATATTCGGAGTAACGGCTATTGATGATGACCATGAATACTTCCGATGACGACGTGGTTTTTTTTACATACTCTTACCCTTAATAGAATCCCCCTTAATTAGAAGGCCCCTTAATAGAACCAAAATATGCAAAATAAATAAAGGTGAAACGTTTTTTTTTTCCTCGTACTGAGCGAAACGGCCGGAGAATCCTCATCAGGGAGGAGAGGGATTAGGGTGTGTGGGTAAGATCTATATCTACATACAACCCTATGAACTGTCTCAGGAGCGTGTGGCAGGGGGTAATGGAGGGTATCCATTTAAAGGTTAAAGAAATGGAAAGGGAGATGTCTAGGTGAATTGCATATCAAGATGTCTTGGTGTGTAACGCTCTGGTTTTTTCATAGTCACTAATGGAGCTTGGAAATAAGGGATTTGGTGTCTATCAGATCGGTAGTGCATTTCTATTATTTTGCCACTTCTATCAGTTCTAAATATATAGTTCGGGGTATATTCTCCTTGTCTTAACTGTAACTCTTCTGATCTAAATTTTTCAAGTAGGTAACCTTAGCCTAAAAGAAGTTAGGGATGTTCGAAGGATGCACGGAACTTGAGGCGTTTAGGGGGTTTAAAGTCACTCTGTGAAGAGAGAGGATGGGTGAGGGATTAATAAATGGCCGACTGCTGCAAACTGCAGAAACGCGCTGTCTCCGAAAATAGACCCTAGAAGGAGGGATGTATTCAAAGAAGGAGGAATGTGGCCGTGGGGTGAGGGGGGAAATGGAGGTGTGGAAGGGGAGAGGAAAGGGGTGGGGGAAGGGGAGAATTCCGTGAGTCGGGCTGTTCCGCGGATTCGAAATGCGACGAAAGGCTTGAGTGAAACATTAAACTCGAGAGAGAGGCCACCCCTTACGCAGAGAATCGCGACGCAAGGGGGGGGGGGGTGGCGAAAGACGCGACGACGGTCTTTAAGGGATGGAAGAGGAAATGGAGACGAGAGAGAGAAAGAGACCGACTTGACGAAATTCGAAAAATGAGTCTTGGGAAAGCGTGCGTGGCCTCCGGGGGCCATCGAGATGTGTAAGGACGCGAGACCAAGGGCGTGTGTGGAAAGTGTCATCGCTGTAAAAAAAGAGGAGCGGATCCTTATTGAGCTAAGCTCTTACCAATTGCTAAAAGGAGGTTCATTATATTCCATCTTCTAGAAGTGGTCGGATATTTCATTGGTCAGATTGTTCAACTGGATTTTACTTGTCACGAGGATAAAAAAATACTTGGTAATTTTCCACACTTTTTACTTGAACTAGGTATGTACCTTTGACCTATTTGACCTACCTTCGAAAATAATGTTAAACCATTTAAACTATCACGAGAATTAAAAAAATTACTAGTTTTTTTAATATGGTGCAAATGTCATGAGTTTAGGTCAAATAATATTTTTTTTACGTCGCAAAGTTACGTCGCCGGCCAATTTTTCTGTTCAACTGGAGTCTGATTACGGTTTTTTCCAGCTGGTACCTGGTCCTCAAAGCCAAACAAAGATAGTACTTGACAAATTAAACGCTTTTTTACTACTGGCAACAGGCTTTTGTAAAGTTACTATGATGCTAAAATATTATGCGTGGAATTTTTTCCCTTTTTGGGTATGAAACATATACGTTAGGGACGGAGGAGAAAAGGGAGATTTAGAGTATTTTGTAAAGAGGTAGTGTAAGAGAATGACAGATGAAGGAGTTTACATTTTTGAGCTTTTGGAAACTCATGCAACCGAGAGAAGTAGAAGAAACAGGAGGACAAGACTGATATCATACTCTTTGTTAGGAGAGCTTGATTAAGACAATTTTGGTTGGATTGAATGGAGGAGGGATGGGGATTTCGAGAAAATGCCTTAGGTATGAATCTGAAACAGGCAATGGAAGATGTTAACTGTTCCAGCTATACTTGATTGAAAAGAAAGCTGGAAATAGAGTCAGGTGCTGCAGGCCAATTACTCACTATAGTACATGCGGCGCACGACCATATACCTATCTAGATTATGCCATCAAGATTATTTTGAATAACATACATTCTAGTAGTAGTATTTTTGTTTAACGTGCTTCGACGGCTAAGATCATTTCACACTTACTGTCTACCACGTGCAGACAGGGGCAACAGCACTCGGACGAATCGGAGGATCACAACATACATTCTATCATTAGGATTCATTCCAATATTGTTTCTTCAAATAATTTTTCATTTATTTTTTATATTAACCGCAGAAACAAAAAATATAATTCATTTTAAAAACATTGTATCTGGCCATAATCTACGGTGCAAAAGAAATATTATCGCTTAAAATTACTATGAAACGATTAATCTTAATTAAGCATCTAAAATAGTTTTAATCTGTTCCTCAAACAATTTAATCTTAGACTTAGGTAATCTTATAACGCTATGGCGGATGTGAAATACATATGACAGCGAAGAAGTTTCACATCAAGAACTGCATGTGACGCATAATATTCCATCCCCATGTAATACACTTCATATATCCTACCCCTTACGCCGAACAAAATACTTTTTATTTCCTACTACCTCTTCCCATCCTACTCAACATTCTTCCTTCTACAGCCTTCTTAGACTACCCATCGCCTCTCAATACTATTACAAATTATTATAAACATTACTTGTGAAGCATTTCAACTACAGTGCCCGCTTCGGGAGCGCTTAAAATACAGATACGCCCTCCATTAAACTACTGCGGATGCTTAAATGCTACTTTAAAACCGTCTCACTAAACATAAGTAACTCATCTGGCTGGAAAAATTTATTTGTGTACAGCAACAATTTCATTGTCATGATAAACATATAGTAAAAAAAATCTCGCGCATTTTCTGTAAGATAGTCTACAAGACCTCACTTTTATATCTTCATATTAGCTTTCATTGACATCTCTACTTCTTGTTCTAATTTAATTTTAATAAGGTCCTGTTTTTTCCTCCCAGTTATTTAAATTTTTTTGGTGTATTTTTTTTGAAGGACGATCTGTGTGAATACAAATTCAGTCAAGAAGGGGTTAAAACGTACGTAAAAATAGATCGGAATATCGCTTGCGTCCCTCAGACACAACGTATCACCTGTAAACTTGGAAGCACTTAGCTGCAAGGAGTTATAATTAAAGCCCACTCAAGACGTGTCTTGTGTATGGGGTGGGGGTCTTCATAGTTGCCATTGGGGGTGTAGGCAGGGGTAGTGGGACGGGGAGCAAAAAAAATTGGGTCAGGCATCGCCAAGGGCGCTGTCCAACCCCCATCCCCCTCCTGTGGTTGGACCCTCATCCACATTTCTCGTCTACCCTCCTCTCTCCATTCAAACGACGCCGGCCCTAAGCGATCCCTTCCTACGCCCACATCTTAGACGCCGAGGAATCCTCCCCCGTCCGACGCTGAATAATCTCGCGAGATCCTTCCCCACCCCCCTCCGTCACATGACCGGCATCCCACGAATATTATTACTTGATCTTTAGCCACGGCGCTCAGAAAGTATTCCTACCAGAATATCAATCGCCAAGGACTTGGTCCAAATTTAATCAACTCATATACCAAGTTGTCGACGTTTCGATTTTATTTTTAATTCATTCTCAAGGCTACAGAAGATATGTCACAGAATGTATACCATAACACCAGGCGCATAGCATTCGGAATATAAAAAACGTACATTTCCCCTACTATACATACGCGTTTTAATTATCTCAATCTATGTGAGTGATTTTCTCGATATGAAAGCCAAAATTAATATGTTCGCCCCTCTATAACGTTCATTTCAACTGTCCAATGCAAAATAAAAGAGTTTAACTTTCAGTTAACATCAGATTAGCGTCACCTTACGGTTAACGTCAACCAGGCATAATGAAACTGGGCTTTAGTTGACAGTATGGGCTCTTGTGGAGATGAGTTTCTTGTGCAAATCTCCATAAGGCTAGGAATGCAATGATGAAATTTGTCAATAGTAGCAGAAAAAGTATGGTAGTACTCTGCAGTATACTGACTGCACATCAGGGAGTCTTCCAATATCCAAATCATCCAAATATTATTCCATAAACTAACGTATATAAATTTAACGCGGTGTTGGAAATGATCAACTGCGTGGCCTTATATGTGAGCACTCGAAGCATAAGTTTGGCAACGGCGTTCTCTATGAGGCCCCTACTGCCGACTAAACTTGGAACCCTCTATATTTTATGTAGCAGAGTATTTTTGAATTAATAGAAAAAATAATATATTTACATGGTTAGATTATATACTGAATGTCCCGTTCCCGTGTTTCTCCGTCGAATGATATCGATTGCAGCATTCACAGTTGCACAGTGTTAGTTTTTTTGCTTCTAATAATTTAAAATTGGAATAATTTTTACAAATCCTACAGAAATTATCGTCTGTTTTTTCCTCGAATCTTGTGGTTAATATTAGTTAAAATGTAGAAGTATGGATGACTGTTTGGCTCATTTCGAATTTGGTCAGTGTAAAAACACTCCAGCTCTGTATTCCCGTATTTCTGTCAGGCGAACCCGAAAATATTACCGCGATGGTGTTAGAGGGTGCGAGATAAATTGGAAGCTCTACATTCATTTTTAATGATTTACAGCTGCTGACATTGAATTTAAAAATATAAGCCAAAATGCAATTATTGCCTTAAATGGCATTTAATTAAAATTCTGGATATTCATAGAAAATGTTTTCCTCTGATTAATATGAACAACAAAATCATACCTTTCCTCGCTATTTTGTTCGTAAATAGAACTTCATATCACATGGTGTTTCATGCAAGAATGGGTGACAAGTGGGGAAAATAGTGTTTCTCTATTCGGTATGGATGTACTATTTTTTTAAAGCTGAATAAATAGAAAGCAAATGTTCCCAAAAACTTTTAATGTAAGCCGTAGATTCGTGCCAATCAAAGTTTTTGAGTTGTTTGCAAACGAATACAATAACGGGGCGCTGCTCAATCAAAATGGTGCGCTGCAATTAGTTCCTATGGCTGGAAAAAGTGTTAATCAAAAGAATATATATTCGTCGACCAATCTGGATATATTTGCTACCCTCATTTTATTTTCCAATTACTAGGCCTTGTCGTCAGTGTAAAAAGTTTTTCTTGTTGTTTTATTCCTACGTTTAGTGTAGGGTAGGCTGTTTTCTTTAGCTTCAATGGCTAATTTGCTTCTCGACTTTCTCACCAAGCATGCCGAAACTTAATTTCCTGTTCGTATTCCGATTCAGTAATGAAGCACGTGGTTATCTGTTTTGTATCAGATTTCTGGTCTTCAGATACTCACTGTGATATCTATATATGCATATTTATCTTTTTACACATTTATGTCTATTTACATATATAATTAGTATTAATATTTATTTATCCCCATTTTCAAGATATAAAGCATCTTAAAAATATCACCAGGAGACATAAATTAATGATTTTACTATCGTTTGATCAGTTATACATATACTTAAAAGAGCCACATGTTTGACCGAAAAAGACATTTTGCCTCAGAGTAAATAACTTGCGATATCTTCTTATTCAGGTCTCAAACTCCCTCATTCCACAACTAAATTCCAAAATGGGCTGTGCAGCGTGCATGTAATTACTGCTGCTGATGCTGCTGTAATTACGTATTAATGCCACATGTGCTGCTCTCTTGGCGAATTTAAGGGAAGTTTTCGATGCCAATAAATATAATGCGTTCATGATTATCTGTCACAGCCAAGCACGAATGTAGAAAATGAGTTCGCGATTATGTTCCCGGCTATGAAACGTGATTATCGCTTCGCTTTAAATTTTTTCCGGAGTTAAAAGTCTGCGGTTTTTTTTTTAACACAATTTTCACCCGGTAATGGCAGCGAGCTAAAAGGTCCATCCCAGTAGTTGATGCATCACTCTGAACTGGGTGTTGCGATATTAGTGCGTTCAGCCGGTTCATTACGAGGCACCAAGGATTGTTTCCTTAATCGCTTTCAAAAAATTTCTAATCGGAATTGATTTTTAAAAATTAAAACCTTTCCGGCACAAGCACCACAGAACAGTGATTTCCTACGTCAAACGGACACTGCTACGTCATTTCGGACAATATAGAAAGAATGACATCAAAATAATTGTCTGTAAAATTATTTGCTGGTGTTATTTAACTAAATTTTTATAATTAAAAAAAGGGATGGATAAAAACTTTACTGCAATTTTGCACTATAAGTTCAAATGTTATGAAATGTACATCGACGCTATTGTAGGACGTTTTTGATTCAATTCAATTTATTCAGCCTGACGATTTTATTATTTATTCAACGGCTATAAAATATGCAAGTGAAAATATTTAGATTCTAACGCAATGTATTTAAAGGTTTAACTTCAATCTCACTATAATTATTGTTTATGCTAAAAGTATTACATAAAGTAATGTACACGTATTGTGAATATAAAAAAATATTGTAAAAACATTTTTTAAAGGATTCTTCATGATGTTGCTGTTAGATGTAGATACGTGTGTAGAATTGGCTTTAGAAGGGGACGACACAAGCTGTTGTACCAAGTGACATCGGTGCTAACGACGCCACTGGGCGCGGTAGTGATGGAATATATTATTTTCCGTTCGTTGGTCAGCAAATGGAATATAGTCCGACAGCATTAAATTAAGAAATTTTATATATATCAGAGTAGAAATGTAAAATATTATGAAATATGTATTAGTGTAAAAATGTTTACTTTAATTAAAACAATTATTATACTATTGCATTAATCCTAGGAGCATTTTTTTAGTCAAAGGAGGATATGCTTTTAGACAAAATGAAATATTCCGCAGTTAGTTAACACCTCTCTCCGGTTTATGAGGAATGGCCGAATTGCGTTAAGAGCCCCCCACAAGGAAGGGATACATGTCCCAAAGTTTTTCATGCCACTTTTTCCTAACAGGATCATTTTGGAAATATATAAAAAAACACGCCCACTGCACAGAAACAAATATTCGCCATTTTTGTCATTGTCTGATAAACTCGGGGGTTTTTAGGTACATACTTCTCATTTCTAAATTCTGGCTGGGATAAAAGTTGGAAGCCTTCCTCAACAAGTTTGAAAGCTGAGCAAAATGTTGCCCGTCATAAAAAACTACAAATGAGTGCGTTTGGCTCAGAATTCCCCATTACTTGTATAGTAGGCCATGGAGTATTGATCCGAAGTTTTGCGGCTGCAGAACTTTGAAATTTTCACTGCTTTTTAAAAATGACAAGTTGTTACGCGGAAGGGTTCCATTAATTTTTATCTTTCTAGATTTACAAAAAAATAGTGCCTACAATGTACACTCATATTCAGATTGTGATGCGTCCAGGTACATACATACATGCGTATTGGGTCATAAAATGCGCGGAAGTCAAGCTTACGTTATTCACATCCCTTCCCTAGCAGAGGAGGGTCATGAGGTCATAAAACTAGCGCGGCAACCCGAAAGTGGATATTATTTTTTAATAAGTAAGTAGCATTCTAAATTCCAACTGGATTGGAATTCTTAGATGCTGCGAGCGTCTCGTATCTTAGCACTTTTACAGGGTAGCGCACAAATCACACCGCGTATAGCATTCACGCCGGTAGTGGGAATCGAATCTAAACCCTTAGCATTAACCCCGTTAGTATGCTGTCCTCAACAATAACTAGTACAACACCTTTAAGGAACGTCGGAAGCATATACTTGCATAATACTGGTACTTTAATGTATGTATAGTGTCTCAATACTTTCACCCGCTTTTCTTCTGTAGTTGTCTTCAGTCACAGTCAGTGTTTTTATTAATTTCAATGCTTTAATCATGTATGGGTTGTACTATTTTGTTATTTTTCCATTGTTATTTATTTCAAATTATTGTACCAAAACATTTAATCCTGTTTATATTTAATTCATTGTGTGAACTTGCTTCGTATCCCTTATTCTATATTGTGTTTTGTTCATGATGTTTATTCCATTCATTTGGCATGTTGTTTTTTTTTCTTGTTGTTCACTCAATTGTAATACTTTCTTCTTAAATTTGCTTTGCACACTAAATTTAAATGTATTTTGAGCTCTAATGTGGTTCATGAAAATTGTTCATATCGGATGTAAATCTGTGAACAACAAACTATATTATTATTATTATTATCCAAATCAACTCCCCTCGGTCTTCTTGTGAGTTTTTCGCACAATATGATTCAACTGCCATGAGCGAAAGACTCGAAAGAAATACACTTCCTCAAGCGCTGCATTCTCTACGGTCGTTTCTTGGCTGTCTGGCTGAATAAGGTTCCTCAGGGCCCGACATTAGATCGTAGTGTTGGCCCAGCTACAATAATGACTGGGTTTTAAGATTTTATTATTTCTCTGCGTACTCTTGACCAATGAAAGCTAGTCCCGGTAAAGATGATGCACTCATTTACGAAAAGCACCCATCTCCAACCAGACTTGAATCTCGCGAAATTTAGAAGCATACCTATCTTGAGTGTTTACAATGCTTGCCTGGGATTCTTATCCAGATTTTTTAAAATTATTATTCTTGAATAATTTTCAGTTCGAAGCGTTTGAGTAGATACTAAACCCATGTTCAATACGTGCTATATTTTAGGAAGTACTTTTGGGTCAAGAGATCGTCTCCTACGATAAACATACAGTGTGCTAACCTATAATTTCAGACACTTTCTTTCGTGCCACACGAATGAAATTTGGTACCTAGGTAGAAAAAGGTCGCAATTTTTGTTGAGTGTAAGCGAAATTTTATTAATACGAACTTTTGACCCCATAAATATGGCCCAACCAAAAATCCAAATTTTGCCTCATGGGCTTTCAATGTTAAATTTTTCGAAATACAAAAAAGACAGAATTTCTTTGCGAAACTTTCAATTTTTAGGTTTTTGGGCACAAGAAACACGATGGAAGAACTGTCGAGTTCGAAATATCAACCGTGACCCCTGAAAGAGCACAGTCAAGGTCATAGGGGTAACGAAAAGCGAATCGCCGCTACAAACCTGTCGAATCATAGGTTTTTAAAATGTGCCAAGATCGATGGTGTATTTATTTGAGCGCCAGATCTCAGTTTTCACTAGGACAGGTTACGAGATGATAGAATAAAACTTTTGAATGGAGATAATTCTTAGACCAGTCACCATTACCAACCAGCAGTGTGAGGACTCACCTGTGCATTCAGTGGCCACCGGAATTCAACGATTCGGCATTTCTCCGATTACGACATTCTTTGTGAAAGAAAGTGTTCCCTGATAAACGGCAACTTTCTCGAATAATCAAGAATCTCGATTTCCTCACTCTCGTTTTAAAAGTCAAATAAAATGTATCGTGACCCAAGGCTGCCTCGATTATGATGAGTAGTGATCATAAGACTGTTCTTGTGTCCTAATATCTAGTACTTAAATAAAACTACAGTAATTGTACTGTCTGTACAATTACTGTAGTTTTATTTAAGTACTAAAATGCTGTTCCACCATATATCGCCCGACACTGTCGAATTTATTCCTAATATCTAATTATTCGCCAAAAGGCTTATGTAATGCGTATTTTTCTAAGACTTCCCTGCTTATTTATTTTTTAAATTTTATTATTTTATTTTAAAGAAAGATAACTACATACAGCAGAGTGCCATTTTATAGTGGCCAGGTAACAATACATACTTTTGAGGACATATACAAGCAAATTTAACAAGAAAAAACAAGAATGAAATTTACAAAAAAAACAACCAAAAAATGACGGGAACATCTAGTTAGGTAATGGATACGAAAGAGAATGGCTTATAAAGTATTTAATTGGAAGTGGAAAGGGATCAATGTGTGGAGGGAGGGAGTTCATTAGAGAGGAGAGGCGGAAGAAAAGAGAACGTTTGGTAAACGAAAGTCTAGGAATGGGCTTATGGAGTAAAGGATGAGAACGGGTGGGGCGGGTAGGAACTTTGAAATTGATCAAGGAGAGCAATTCAGGGCAGTCGATGGTGGAATTTAGAATATTATAAATAAGTTTTAAGTGTGCTGTGAGTCTATGGGTGGTGAGACTAGGTATGGAGAGGGAGGAGAGAATAGCATCGGTGGACATGTTACGAAAATGTGGTAATCTATTTTTAACTATTTTAGCGAAGAAATTGCAGACACAGTCCAGGGAATTTAATTCGGGCATTATAAAACAAGGAGCGATTCACTGAAAGGTGCGAATATTCCACGTGGAAAATGTCATCCGCCTTGTTCAGGACTCGATCCGGGATCCATCGATATCGCGAAAATCCACAGTGAAGAAAATATGTCACAATTGCTTAACTAGTTAAAGCACTCGGCGCTATTCTGAGGTATCCGGTTTCGAGTCCCGGTCAAGGCTGATGATTTTTTCCCCCATGAAATTTTCGACCTACTGTAGATCTGGCGGGTGGCGTCGGGATGCTGATATCACAAATGGTACTCGGTTTTCTCAAAATACACTGAAAGGTAATGCTTGATAAATAAATTGAAAATGCAACATGTTTCAGTCAAATTCCAAAGGATATTTAAACGATAGACTTCGAGGACTTGGAAGTTGACTGACTTGAACTGTTAATTGAAGGCAAATAAGTAGGTGATCCGAAGAAAGATCTGTCATAGCATCCACTACTTATATGATTGATGAGTTTAGAAGTTAATAAACAGAAATATGGGGCATTGTTGAGTGGTGGAAATGAGAAAACATTAAGTATTGTTATTTTTACGTATGCACTGGACAATATTGAAAATTTTGTGAATAGTTTGTAGATTCCAGGAAAGAAGGGCTAAGTTTTCGGTAAAAAAAACACATAAGGCATCAGTAGTTAGAGTCATGCTATTAAAACGACTAATGGTAGGCCGTCCGACTTCGAAGCACTTGTGACGCATGGTTCTCGTGAAAGGTAACTAGGGGAATATCATTTACGCATATTGGATTTAATCCCGACTTCTTGGAGCGCACAAGGAGAAACTCTTGTTCTCATTAGTGCCGTCGAAAAATTTTCGCGCGTTCCCATGGTGCAGAAAGTAAAAGTCGGAAGTCTCGGCGGGAAGGGGGGATACGATGGAAATGCCGCGGGATTGATTTAGGCTCTGTTTCTCCCAGCTATCACCTATTTCAGTCAATGGGGAAAATACCCTGTGAAATCAATCTTAAACGTTCGATCAAATAATGAACCTTGCAAAAGGTGGAATTATGGAATACTGATGAGCGGGGTATAAGTTCCTCGGAGTCTACACGCTAGGATTTGATGAACTGAAAGTTTAAGTTTGGCCTAGTTTTTGGATGACACGGAGGATATTATTTTAATTCCGCACAATATCTCTTGAGACGAAAAAATAATAGAGGTACGCTGGCGAACTGATTATTCGAAAACTTCCTTATTCTTACGCAGCATTGATTGCTGAAACAAAAACAGAACAAGGCACTCCATTAGCATGCAATTAACTTAAGATCTCTTCCAATTCCATTTTCCCTTACTCCCTCCCCTTGTAATGGCTGGCGTCCTAATACCGCCTGCCGCTCGCCCATACAACGGCTCGCATGGATGTTTTATTATTTATATGTTACTTTTGTAGCATTCCCCTCCGAGTTCCCGGCAAGGATCAGGTTTCATTCCCGTCATAATGGCCGGATTTTATTTCTATTATGGGTACGAATGTTTTTATTGAAAGTTAAACTCTCATCATCACCTAATTGTATTCATTTTTATCGTAATTTTTTTTCCTCATTCATCATCTCTTTTAATGATTGAAGTTTCGGGTTACTCAGCCGCGGGGTGACGTGCTTTGGGAAGGGGACGCCGAAGGAGCTGGTTACTACAACCTTGTCCCCATAATCCCTCCCCGCACACGGGCAACGAATTGTCTTTTTTCCCGGCCTCCTCCGTACCCATCTACTCAGACAGCTAGCCTCACGGTCTTCCTTCTTCTTCTTCATGATGTTGGCCTGAAGTCAGAATCTCAGTATCTTCTAGTAGTGGTCCAAAAACCAGGGTTTCCTCTTCTATGTGGCACAGTTCTCCACCTATTGTCCAAAATCTTCGAATTTTTTCATTGCTCTTGTTACTTTTTGATCGTCATGATCATCGGGTGATCTGCCATTCAGCTGGGCCTTGGCTTTCTCTTCCTACAATTTCCCCTCCAAAGCCAGTATCTTTCATTCGCCAAATCCATCTTTTCTCTTCAGTCCATCCAACATCTTTGTACGCCTCCGTCCCATTCTGCTCCTTCCCTCTACTACCCCTTCAACCGCCGTCTTCAATATTCACCCATGCCTTGGAAAGTGGCCAACCCAGTTATTTTGCCTTTTCAAAATCACCCACATTTTGATAGGTATGTGGTAGTATATTTCGCATGGTAGTGCGTTGATGTATGGTCCATTCGCGATAATAAGGCCAACACGTAGTAACCCACTGCGCAGAAGGAAACAATCCATCTCAGAAATTAAGGGAGATGAGACTTACTTGGGAAAGTAAAAATACTGGGGACGCTTTCTGGGCATTCTGAATAGCTTGAACACTCTCCTCTAAGTCTACCCTTTTCCTCCACTTTTTTCTCCTCCACTGTGACGGATTTTGACCATGTTGACGCTAAAGCAGTATCTTATTTGCAATTTTCAGTCAACTCTGCTCGATAAAATAAAAAATTAGGTACCAACTCTAATTGTTCTTTATTTAAAAAAATACAACCTTTAAGAAATTTTTTTTGCACATTAAACTTGAAACTATGGTGAGTTTATTGTTACGGTGAGATTATTGTCATGTGCGAAAATGGTTGAAATATGGGGAAAAATAGTATTTCTCTTTTTACCATTTCCGCAAAAAAACTTTTGTTATGGACTTAATTCTCTCATAGAGAATTGAATTGTAATAAAATTTAGTTACCTGCCCATCATAATGTTTTGAGTTATTAGACAATTAGGTACCGTAATTATTGGAGCCAAAATGAGTAAATTCAATGGAAATGGCGCTGTGATCGACTCCTATATCTCGATTAAGTGTTCATTTAAAATATGATCATCGATTAATCCTCCTTTTTTGCACTTTTTTTATAGCCAAGTCATGTTATCTGTGAAGGTAGAAATTTCATGTGTGCATCACAAATGAAAAGGTGGAATTCAATATTTTATTTGACTCACAAAGTCGCGGTGTAACCTCTTCCTTAAGGAAGTCGTAGATCGCGATCAAAGCGCGAGTGTGTTTCCTAACGAGAGAGGGCCGGACTCTCTGGGGATGAAAGTGTCACAAGAAAGAGGAGGTGGAGTAGGTTTAAAATGGGTCTTGAAGGATGATGAATGGAGAGAGGGTTGAAGAGGGTTGGAAACAGGATGTGCGGTGAGTGGAGGGTGGTGATAAACTTCTCTCTCCACGGAAACCACGCCGACTATAATAACTCCCATGGTTTCTCGAGGGGCTGTGTTTGTGGATGCGTTTAACACTTTCGAACGACTCGCCCTGCAACCTAGTCGGATGGCAGGATGCGACTCTAAGAGGGTCTGTCTTCCGCCAGAAAGGGAAGAAAATTCCACGGAATAAAATCTATGACGGCTCCAACATGGTCTAACCGTAAAATAACTCAAATATCTACTTGATATTACTTCCCTATTTATCGAATTACGAAGTCGATATGATGAACAAAGAATTGAGTAATTTTCCTATCCCTAAGATGAAAAGGCCGAGGGATGCGAAGACTTAAAATAATTAACCTTACAGCACTTGCATTTAAAAAAATTGACCAGAAGTATCTACTGGAGGATGGAACTGAAGATGAAAGTGTTCCTGAATGAAGAAAAATTCGGATTCAGGAAAATTAGTGGAACAAGAGAAGCTGTTTTAGCCCTGAGACGTATCATAGATCAGGAGATTCAAATGGACCATCTGATATATATTTGCTTCACCGACTCAGAGAAAGCATTTGAAAACGTGGACTGGAACAGAATGCTAACTACACTGAAGAGCATACAAGTGTCATTTAATGACAGAATATCAATATGCAGGCTGTGTGAGGAACAGATGATAGTGATTAAATATGGCGAAAATGCATTGGAGGAAGAAGTGGGGAAAGGAGTACGACAAGGATACGCGCTGTCGTCAATGATATTCAATACATAAATTGAAAAAGCCATAAATTAAATAAATGACAAATTGAACACAGGAATACAAGTGCATGGAGCAAAAATCAACATGCTACGCTTTGCTGGTGACCTAGAAATTCTTGCTGATAAGAAAGAAGATCTGACGAGAATACTGAACTTTATGCACAAAACTCAGCATAAATAAAACCTGAAGATTAATGTTAAGAAAAACAAGGTTATAGTTCGTGGAAGAAATCAAAAAGACAGAATTGCCTTTAAACTTGAGCAGCAAAATCTCGCGCGAGTGGAAGAGTTCTGTTATCTGGGAAGCAGGATCACCAGTGATGGTAGAAGCAAGAAAGACATTATGAGCATAATAGCCCAAGCAAAGAAGGCATTCTACCAGAAGAGGAGCCTGCTGACAGCTGGTGACACAAGCCTGGAAATTAGGAAGCACTTTATTAAAACATATATTTGAAGCATGATCTAATATGGCAGTGAAGCCTGGACAATAACAGCAGCAGAGGGAAAGGGAATGGATGCAATGGAGTTGTGGTTTTGCCAGCGAATGATGAAGATTGAATGGAGGGAGAGAATCAATATCGTAGAAGTCTTACGACAAGATGGAGAGAAAAGACGCAAAGTGAACACTCTGCAAATAAGGAGAGAAAAATATATTGGACATATTTTATGACACAACAGCCTAATCCCTAATAAAAGTTATACTGGAAAGTCAAGAATGGAATACATTAATGAAATAATGAGGGACGTCAAAGTTATCAATAAGGGAGGTTCCGCCGCGACTGTGTGAGTCAAAACAAATACTAAATTCCACATTTTTTATATTTTGTCCAAAAAATCCTGCTTTCGCTGATGAAATACGTTACCTACAGAAAACAAAAAGTAAAGTAGAAAAAATGCAGATTATTCCACGAATGTATTTTAAAATGTGCACTTTTTTCCAGCCATTGGAGCCGACTGCAGCGCCATTTCCATCGAATTACCGCATTTTGATTTCAATGACGGTAGTAATTCCCTAATAACTAAAAAAAATAAGGTGTTAAGATGCCTATATTTTATTTTTATTCAATTTATCTGGATTATTTCTCTCATATAAATAGTTTTCCGCGAAAATGGCATTTATATTTTATGGAAAAATACTATTTTTCCTCGTGTTTCTCTCATTCCCCCATTGAACACCCTGTAATTTCAAGTTCAATTATAGAATAAAATAGCGTGGAAAGGTATTATTTTGTTTTTCATATCAGATAGAGGACAACTTTTTCTACAAGTAGACAGAATATTAATACAATGACATTTAAGTCATTTTACGGTGGAACCACCTTAAGTAGGAATGAAGTGGATGGCAAAGAGGAGAAGTTGAATGGAGAGATGTTGCAAATCAATCTTCGGATTGGTGACTACTGATGATGAGGTTAGAGTGAAGGGCTGACGCCAACCAATCTTAGGTTTAAATGACCATTTGTGATGATGCATGAAAGAAAATAAAGAAAGTTATATGAGAAATCCTTATATATCAGTTCTACTGGTATGATGGAGTGAGAAGGCCCCAAAAAGCGACCTTTCCCCGAGTGAAAAACATTTTTCTCGGCTGACTGCGGATCCATGTTTAAGAATAGAACTCAGTGACCATGGATACGAGACGAAGACGTTGCGAACGAGAGATAAAAGTTTAAAAAAAACTTTGATATGTTGGTAACTGGATGTCTCAAGCATTTTTAGGAATGGTGAAATAAATATCAACTTCAACTGTGTTTTCCAAGTCCACGTCTTTACCTACCACTTGCTTCCACGAAGACTGTTTTCCTTAACGCGGGCTGCGCAGTGCCGAACGAATCATTTACGAGGAAATGCGGAGATCGTCGTCATGGCTAGCACGTGGCCTCGGAAGTTAATGCGTCGCCTAGAAATTTTCCCCGAGCCCTAATCGTGTTGATCGCTGTTAGGATTGGGACAGAAGGTGCGTAGTTTGCCGCAGGAAATGCTCTAGGCTGACAAAGAGTCACTTTTGCTATTCCCTGCTCGGCCCACCTTTTGGCCGATCTCGCAGCAGATAGGAATTGGCATGATCGGTCTCTTCGAGGAGTGTGTCGAAAAATAATTACAGGCAATTTACCGATGAAGGTGGATTGGAATGGGTACAGAAGGCTGGGTAGATTTCTCCCTTTTTCCCGCTTACCAAACACACTCCCCTCTATCACGACTCTTAGCATCCCCTCTCCCTTATTTACGGCCCCATCCACCTAATACTACAGTTGATTGATTTTTTCGGGGAGGCGACCGACAACTGAGGTCATTTCGCTGTTAAGGTTTGGAGGGTAGATGATTAAATAAAGGATTATTTGGGGAAGGGAGGGAAAAATGAGAGAAACACCAAAGAGGGTCAAATTCGCCATGAATAAAATCATTTGACTTGACCGAGATTCGAACCCGGATTGCCGGTCAGGTAGCCAGTTACACCACCAAGCCATCTTGATTCAAGGCGAATTTCAGCGGGGGTTTAAACGAACAAAGCTGTTTTCGTCCCCAGCCAACATTGTAGCACAGGAGACGTGGTCGTGCATGATATGCCACATTCGCGGAGATTAAACCCGGCATTGTCACTTAGAACGACTAACTTCTGACGAATTGCCAATCATTTCAAAACTATGTGGTAAGCACGCCATCTGCGCAATCGCAAAGATTGTAAATTCTAGAGGAGAGAAACCCGGCGTCGGTATTAGTCTGCTCTTAACGAATGTCACCAAGGTAACCACAGTTCTACTGCCCATCCGAATGATGAAGTACTTTATTTCCTATGCTCTCCACACCGCATGTAGTAGGGATGTAGTAGGAAGTAGGGATGAGGATGAGGAATACGCGAAGCAGCCGGGATTCGAACCCGGACCCTCGTATTTCCTCTTACGCTTGCTCTTAATATCCTTCAGTAGCTTCCTCTTATCACCCACCACGCCCGGCATTGCTCCATTCCTCCTTCTCTCTGTCCATCGTACCTTCTCCATCCTCCTCCACATCTCAGACGAATTTAATGCACTAACATTCTCTCTTCTTAGTGCCGAAGTTTCTGCACCATGCAACTCTGCACTACATGTTAGACCACTAACCAGCCTTTTTTTTAACATCCATACATGAAGTCCCTGTAAATTAGACCTTCGAGTTAGAAACGTATGACAGAAAAAAAATCATTTCCATCCAAAAAATTAATTTAACGTTGAAACTCAACGTTTGTGGACGTTAATTTTATATGAGATTAATCTGGAGTCAATTGGGACGGCGGATTTTGGTGGTGAAGGAAAATGGCGGCGTTCTAACTCTTAGGTTTATATTTTGAGATCGTAGGTGCACAAATCTACATAAGCTTTCATGCCACCTTTATTTCCTCGAGCTGGGAATTAGGGAGTGAGAAATAATTCAATTCCAGTATTTATTTATTTTTCAGCAATCCATCGTGTTTGTTTCATGATTTGTGGCATCCCTAACTCGTATTCTATAGATGCCAAAAAGACCAACCCTTTGCAATGTATTTTTTACGAATTACAAAAATAATAAAAAATTGTCGATATTATGAAAAAATAGTCAAGTTTAAACGGCAAAGGGCGGCCACTGAACCAAGGCTAGCACGCCAGCTTGGCAACCAAAAGGACGCGGTTTCGAGCACATCCACATGGAGTGGTCTTAGGAGTGACGGCTAGTCTATACGGTGAGACTGTGCAATTTATCTCAGCAGTTGGAGCAACTTGAACCCAACTCTACGAATGCTGGAAAGCTAAATATATACTAGCTGAAACCGTGCAATATTGGTGCGTATACCTATCATTTAATAATGTTTTCAAGATTTAGAAGTAGGTATCTAAATTGTTGTCAGTGACCCAAAGTTTTAATTTTCAATTTTGAATCGTTATCTATCAGTTAATAATTTTATCATTTTGAAAAATTTCAATGCTGAAATTAATCCCCATTATGTCGTTACTTAATTAAATTGTACCCAAAATTATTTAATATTATTTGGAAATTCTTGTCCGTCTCAAAACCTTCTTGGGCTTATCTTTTACTTATAAGTACAATTTTCATTTAATTTTAATGTTCTCAAGGGACTGTAATAAGACATATTTGAACACGCACAACAATACGATTGGAATAAATATTGAGTATTGATCTCTAATTTCTAATAACGTAGGTAAAGAAGAACTCACAATCAGAACTCCGTGCTGCAGACATTTCGATGTTCATACCCGTCACCTGTGACTGGAGATTCTTTTTCTAGAACAATAACCGTAGACAGATTCACCCAATGAAGCGGATTCTAATTTCAAGATTTTTTTCTACTATAATGGTAGACAAATATTCACTTTCATTTAATATAATACTACAATGCCTATATTTACAGAGAAAAGAGTTTTAAGGTAATACTGCATCAAATTAAAGAGAGATCTAGTCAAGAAAATCCATTCAATTAAGTTCTCTCTTATCAATCAAGGCTTAATTATCAATTTTGCAACAACGAATTTCCTTGACCAGGTCTCAGGAGGCCATGGACGTTTTCACGATCTTTAAGTTTCTTACGTAGAACACATTAATTCTGAACAATGATATTTCAGCCTCGAGTACTCACGAAATTTTAGTTCATGGACACCGTGGTACACCAATGGAAGAGAGTTGGGCTATTTCCCGGAAGTCCAGGGTTCAAATCTGGGAGTAGTCCATTGCGTCCAGCTAACTATAAATCAAAGCAGAGTGATTTTTCAGGGAAAACAATCTTCCTGGGAAATCACCGGTGGCAGAGGGAAAGGAGCTGGTAACTCTATTCATTAGTGTGAATTTTCCGGTGGAAAAATCACTTACTCGAGCCAAATAGATCAAAACTAACCTCCTCGTTAGTTTGTTTCACAAAGACTGTGCTTACGATGACTGGCTTCGTCACCTTCTGTCCTTCCATCTGTGTGTCAAAAGTGAATTGCCAGCAAATCCCTCCTTTCCATTCCTAGCCCTTCCCTGGTAGAGTCGATTCTGCATAACAGTTAAACGAATAAATTTTGGGCACTTTTCATTCGCTCTAATACGCCGCTCACTTCGCAACACAACAACGAACTTGCTTTCCATTCGTTTCAGACCTTGCGCACAAGGCCGCGCACTTCAAAACAGATTGATAGCAGAGTTGATATGCACTAAACCATAAATAAGAAATATTTGTGGCAGAGCTCTGAAGAAGCTAGTCGTCGTCAAGCGTATTGTGGGAAGATTTTCGGATGAAAAAGTTAAAGAGAGGTGCTATTTCGTAATTGTCCGGCCACACCTTGTGTATGCAGCGAGCATATGGGATCCGGTGCAGAAAGACTTAATCCGGGAACTTAATAAAATACAAAGGAAAGCTGCGCGATTCGTCAAAAACTGCTACGGGCGTACATACAGTGTTACACAGATGTTAAACGAATTAGGCTGGGAGCCGCTAGAGACTCGGAGGCTGCGCGCTAGGCTTAGATTCTGGAGCAATTGAGAATAGATATCTCTAAGAACAACACGGAGAACATCATATTAGAACCCCACTATATTTTCAGGTCCGACAGAAACGATACATTAAGAGAGATATTTTGCCGAACGGATAGGTATGGGAATTCGTTTTTCCCCCGAACATTAAGGGACTTTAATAAATGCTAGGCGTAATTTCATTAGAGCGTTTCCTTTGTTATATGTAAACGGCTGGTGTCCTAACACCCCCCGCCACACGCCTATTGAGACGGCTTGCGGGGAAGTATGTAGATGTAAAAGAACTTCTGTAAATGCATCCGCGATTCTTTTTTTTTGTTTTGATATTAAGTAAAACCGTCCAACATGGACGATGTTAAGTTTAAAAAAATTAAAGTGTGGTAAAAAAACTTAATTTTTTAATTACTTATTTTGAATAAATTCGAGAGCTATATTAAAAATGTTCAGCCATGTCTGTTGTGAACCTAAAGAATGCTACCTACCGGCAGATTATCGAACGTTTCGCCTGCGCCTATCGGTCTTTTCATCGTCTTCGTGTGCGCTGATGTATTGCGATCTAAGCCAACTTCAACAGCGTGAATGGAAAGCTACCACTGAGTTGAGAATGCTATACATTTACGGAGGAAGTTGGAATAAAAACAGAGTTAGTTCGTTCCGGTAGGGCTGGCTTTATATATATTCAAACTGTTGAGGAACTGGAGTGCAAGAAACAAGTTCGACGGCATGGCATCTAGAAATCTATCCATTAAGTTCCGTGTTCACTGAAGTTTCACTCTTCTCGTAATGGGTTTCTTTAATTACACAAATATATTTCTCAATCATATATGCTCACTGAAGGGTGCTTGAAAAAGGATGATTTTGAGAGGAAAAACGGTGTGTAAACAAGATGGACAAAAGAAAACTCAATGAAGAGAGGAAGTCAATTAGCAAATCGGGGAAAGGAAGTACAGTTTTTACACAATGAAATTCCTTTTAATGGTGGCTATGCGAATGCCATGGAGAATGTGGTGGCCTAGTGGGTAGAGCGCTTGGCTACTGATCGAAGGGTCCCGGGTTCAAATCCAGATGAAGCCTTTGGACGCCCCTGAAAAAATCCTCGGAGTGCAAGGTGGCCCAGGGTAAGGAACTGGCCCTCCTACCCTGAATGAGTGAAGTTCACACGCCTGTGGCTTAGTCTGGGGTGAGCTCTATCCTCACCTATCCAAACCAACCTTCGGGTTGAATCACTGAGTGAGTGATGCGAGTGCCCTACAAAATTTGAGTATGAATCGGGATGTCATGGAAAAATTATAAGCTACGACAAAATAAAGCAGGGAATCGTAATTGTCACAGTACCTGATTATCCTATCTGTTGGTTTCTGTATATTAGGTTGGGTACATGCCAGGCGTATGATAATATGGGGGCTCAGAAACATGGCGGTGTTAGCCACTTTTCTGAATTTGAAATCCCTCATGCAAAAACTATTTTCCTAGTGTCGGTCACGTATTTTGTAATAATAATAATAATTATGATATATAATTTCCCTTAAATGACCTTTTAATTAATTTAATCAGTTAGATAGTTTTTTGATATCTTCAACGCACAATGTTATTTTCAGCGAACATGAACATTTTCCGTGAACATGACTTAACACCACTATGTATACACAAAGACCCCTTCCTTGAAAACTTCTAATTATAAAGAGGAATTGTAAACACGATATATTCACCAGAAGCAGATCTTCGTTTCCATTAAAATAATCAACTCTTCAAAAAGCAATGAAGAAAAATTAGCATTAAAATCAATTGATTTTGCAAGCCAAATAGATGCCAGCAACCTAAGAGCTATAGTAAGTGCATGTATCTTTATCTCAGGATTGTTAAACTGGACAGTTAAATTCATTTTTATCGAAATCTTCGCGCTAACTTTGTTCTTAAGGTCAAGGGTTCGAATCCCTTCTCGAGCATGGATGCCGTGTTAGCCATTGAATTGTGGCATTTAAGGGAGTTAATAATTTAAGGATATTCCAGTGAAATTCACCGGAGTGAAAAAGGATTTCGAAAAGGAACGATGTATGCAGAGGAGGGGAGGCGATTCGGGCGGACTGCGGGACTTTGGCGCGACAGCTGCACTGCCGGCACATAAAACCTCCGAGAAAGGCGTGTGACATTTTCCTCATTCGTCACGATCACAGAAATTATATGAAATTCGACACTATGCAGAAGTTACTATATTCATAGGTGAATGATCATTGCAAGACGTTCATTTTCAGACCACTCCTCATTATCGAGTATTGATCCGTAGAAAATTGTCTATTTTTAGCGCAGTTCGCGATTTTTCTTTCCGATGTGATTAGTATTGACTTTTCCCCCAATGGTCCACATTTTAAGCGCCATCTGGTGGAAACAGGATAATTTATCTACTGTGCATATACTTGTGCAACCGTAGTGATGAAAACCCCAGCGGTATGAACACACATTTTCTGGCATAGGATTCGCCCCTATTAAGTTAGACGGTGCCATTTATCCAAAGCAGTTGGAGGACGCTAAACCCAAGCGCGCCACCAACAGCGTTTACGATGAGGTATCCTGTCAGATAAATGGGAGCATTCCGATCGAAAATTTTATCTACCTAACTTTCGTGTTCCATTTTTGCGCTGCGGATAAATACTTACCTCAATGATAGAAGCCTGCGATGAATCTGAAAAAAGATAAATGCACCTGTCATTCAACTAAAGTAGTAGCCATAAGTTTCGGTCTATCAGTCATCAGTCTCCATATAATATACAAATAGTAGCATCCCACGCTATTTAGCATGCGCATACCATCAATAGGAAGGCGTAAGAATACCATTGGGATGCAATGGTAACTGCGCAGGCCGCAATCACCCGACTCCCTGTCGGACTTTTCGTTTCTGCGGTCGTGAATGACCTCATCTTTCAAAACCGATTTCGACACGCTCCAAGGAAAAAAAAATAATCGAAAGAATACATTCCTGAATGGATTAGAAATCATGACTTTATAATCGGAAGTGAAGAAACTGAACAGCACAGAGGAACGTCTTGCGGTCGACGACGTCCGGGCAGTCGGAGAGAAACAAAACGCGACCCGAGAGTGAGAAGAAGGAAGGAAAAATATACATCAAAAGGGTTGAACAAACCTGAGAGCCGGAGAGGAATGGAATCGGGAGGGGATGGAGGGTGGAGGGAGGGGGGGTAGTGGGGAATTCTGAGGAAATACAGGGGAGGGGGAAGGGAAGGGAAAAAGGAGGAAAAGGGGTCTTGGAAGTAGGAAGTGCAGGGAACGGCGGTGGCGGTGTTAGAAAGGGACGGGGAGTGAATGAGGAGGGTGCTGCGTCGTAGTTGGGGGAGGAGTTTGAAGAGACTTCTGCGTAGTAGGAATACCCCCTTCCTCCTCCACTCAAAACCTTGCCCAGGAAATCCTCCTCCTCCTACACCCTCCCCACACCCCTAAACACCCCACCGACTGCGCCACAATGTTTACACCACCCACTTATCCACCCACCCCTCACCCCCAGTGGCCTTCTTCCTTCCCCTTCTCCCCCACACTGATTCCTCCCCAGACACATGCTTCTCCTCCATACAGTTAAACCGCTCGGCCATTGCAATATTTCATTCCCCATCCCCTCTTCCTCCACTTTTCTTCCCCAAAGATCCTTCCCTTCCTTCCCGACGCCGTGAATACGCACTTGTTCCGCCGTTTGGTAAGGTGAAACACCACGTGTGTTGAAAAACAACCCCTCGTGAGAAATAATTTACGGGTGGAAGCTGAAGGAAGGTGAGCGGAGGCGCTTCTCTTTCCCGTAATCTCCGTCTCGCTGCGGGCCGAGAGGGCGGGGGAAAAAATCGGGATCAAAACATGTTGCGACGATGAAAACAGAAGATGAAAACACTGTCCTTTGCTACTGTAGCCGTTTCCTACGCACTTGTCCTAAGCCAAGAAATGACTTCTGCGCATTGCTGGCAATGCAAACCACACAAAATTAGGCGATAAAAAGTCCTTAGTAACTGCAAAGGATTAACCGCGAAAAATATCGTCAACTGACAGCAATTTTATATTTTGTTCATAGTTTTCACAGGTTTCACACCGGTTGAGGTAACTATAAACGAAAGGTTGTTTATGACAATTTTCACCTGCTGTGAAACCCGTGGAAACTATTTTCAATCCGTACGCCGGAAAAAAAATACCAATCTACTTGCTAAAAATCAGAAGTACATAATGGAAATATATATTTTAGAACGCATAGTTTTCTTAAAAATAGTAACATATACTGTGTAATTTCGCCCGTTAGAGTACATAATTGTTTAAGCCTTTCCAATATTTTAAATGATTTCGAAAAACTATTAAACGGCTTTTTGTGTAAACATAGTATCCATCATCATTTTACCACACATTTATCCTTTGCTAAGCCATCACACCTATCTATTGCGGTTAATTAGTACAATGATAAACACTAATAAAATTATTGACATGTTGATCTTAAAGTTTTATAACCGTTAACGAATTATTGCTATGAAACAAGGATTGAATTATTTAATATTGATTAATAAGTTTTCTATAACTATAAAATAATTGAGTGTGTATAACGTGAATTAATTCGAGTGATAATATATGATTTTATGATTGAGTCCAAGTGAAACGATTTGATTATGTATGCTTCTTGCGGGAACTAGGAATGGAATGAGAAAAGACAAGGTCGTTGTGGAAGAGCAATGGTGTAGTGACCCCGTATATCCCGGGGTCAAAACCGGGAAAGACCTCTAGGCACGTCCAGCTGCGTGATTATATTGCTGGGCACTACGGTGATTAAGTTACCAAAATAATTATTTTTAGACTAAATAAGTGCATGCTTCCTCATCACATGACCAGGTCCGATGAAGGGAGAAAACATTAACTACTAATCAATAATATTAACTAGAATAACTGCCAGATTTGCTAAACAATTTCGCCATTGAGGATATATTAATTTCTGCGGATCCGTTCAAAAGGGAGGTTTCAGTAAAATCTAAGGCAAAATATCAGACTAAGTACCTATTCTTTATCCTAACATAACCATCCAGTTTTTTTGACAGCAGCATACTTCCTAACAATAACATTGGAAAAGTGACTTTAGATATGTTGGCCAAGAAATAATCCATATTTTATCTGCTTTATCAACAAGTGCTAACTTCATACTTCTATTCCACTTTCCTTTCCATCAAACTTTAATTTGTTTAAAATCTTTCAAAATTAAATTTTATTTTTCTGCTTCCTTTTTACAATCATGTTGAAATATTTTGAGCATTATTGGCCAAATTCTTGAAGAGCTTGGTTGGTAATCGCTAGTTGATAGCGTCACATATACGACGCAAAAGCCTATTCTAAAATAGGAGAGGTTCTCGACCCTAGAAAAATAATCGTGCTTTGCTTGAAAGGCTTAAGAATTTTGCCCCGTGAATGCATGCTTCTTCATCTACACATAAAACGCAAATCAGAATCTGCCATTATTTGGGCGATAGCATCTTATTAACATGATTATTTTCTGTGATTATCGCTCTTTTGTATGATATAGTCTACGAGATCAAACTGCCTCCATAAATCTCATCATTAAAAAAAAATTACTTCTTAGTATCTTCTAATGAGATAAGTAGCCATTTCTTCTCTTACTCTGAACGTTCAGGTAAAGATACAGCACCATGTGAAATGATTTCCTCGTTTTGGCAGTGGACTGAAAAAACAATAGAGTACGTCAATCAATAGCGCAGGTATTCTGAAAATCCTCATCAGTCTTCTTTAAAATGCATCGTTTCCTCCGGCTTGGGACATTTCCTTGATGATGGGACTACAAAAAAAGGGAAGACTTTTCGCGGAGGAGTCTTTAACAAATGACAAAATGGATGAAATACCTCAAATTCAGTAGGTACTCGTAAGCCCCGTTTAGACTACTATCGTACGCACCATCGTAGCAACTCGCACGCATTCACATTACTATCGTAACTCAGTGCTGCCGTCACCAGGAATCGGGACGAACAAGTAAAGAGCAAGCGAACAAAATAGGGATTCCCGCGTTCCAGTGGCGTTTTTAAGACTTTCGACATGGTTTTACAAGCAAATGACACCTATCTTTGTTTATTCGTCAAAGTACCACCATCTAATTCAATATAATGATTGACGTTTTTGATTATCGTTATTCATCATTGCCGATTTCCGGTCGTGATACCAGCGCTAACCATCGTAAAAGTGGCAGTGTTAAGAACTACGTGTACCGCTGTCCGGACTTGCGTTCACACGACTATTTCCGGCAACTATCGTCAGGACGATCGTACGTACGATAGTAGTCTGAACGGGGCAGTAGAATTAGTTAAAACAAAAGATAGGCGAAAAAATTCCGAGAGTGCCTCGTAGAGCGCCTTTTTTCAGGAGAGAACACTAGCGGAAACGGAACTAAGTAACATCCTAAGGGTCGAATCTCGAAATTCCGTGATAATTATCGCACGCGAGAATAGAAAACTCACGCATTATTCTATAGAGCCATCTTATGCTACATAACTTGATACTTCCCAATAAGAATCATCGCATGCAGAGAAAGTGTAGACTACCCGAGAATGCTGAATCGACGAAACCATGCGATAAAATTAGTACTTTTGCATGCGATAATTATCACGGCGTTTCGAGGTATTTAACTGCTGTTAGTTCCTTCTGAAATCCTGCTGACACCTTGTGGTCTGAAGTGGTGCTGCCAATGCGATGCCATTCTCAAGCCTTTTCGCGTAAGAATGGGTCTACCGCACCCAGCTGGGTAGATTTTTTTCGGCTTACATCTTAAATAAATGAACTTTCTAATATCAGCTTCACGATGTAGTCATTGGTAAGCGAAATGAGGAGGGGGCTGGGTGTTATAGGCTGAGTGGAGATGTTGGTCGAGATAAAATTATCGCAGCCACGCAAGTTTCTACCAGTAATCCATTAGTTTCATTCTATCTCTAAGAAAAGTGAAAATATTTCACAGGTTGTCATTTTGGATCAATGAAAATATCAATAATTTTAAATGACTGTGAATAAATGCCTGCATGTATCTCCGTCTTTATTAAGCGTGACTCGTGGTGAGTGGACTCCTTGGTCTGCTGAGTCGAATAATTTCCTGATAAGGAGTTCTATTTGCGGAAGAGAATCCTAGTTCTTTTATTGCCGTGGTGTTATCCCCGAATTGCCAATAAAAGGTGTGAACAACCTACAACTACTACTATGCAGCACCATTTTGAAACACGATTCTCTTGAGGATGCCCTTGACTCTACCCGTTTGGTAATAGACGTGACCTGGGATAGGCATCCGAGATTATGTTTAATGCTAAAAATGAATGTTTTTTATGATTCTGTGCACCACAATAACTAAATTAGAATAAATATTGGCGTACGAAAGCTATATTGCTAAAATTGATCAATCCACCATGGCTATCGCGGGCACGTTTTCTATTTAATACAATTTGAAATTATTTCGCTGCACGCATCAAGTTCTTTAGTATTACGTACGTATCGGCATAATAGTTGATTGAAATTCGGCAAAATCTATATAATTGTATGAAAATGGATGTAAGTATGTATTTTCCATCATAATTCAAAAACGGCTGCACCGATTACTTTGAAATTTTGCATGCGGGTGATTGAGTGCACTGTACCTTAACATTTCCTCAGAGCCCCTAAGGTCTCTAAATGGACTCTATGTTTTTACTTCTAAGCTACTTTTGCATGCTAATATCCTACCCTTTGATTTTATTTATTTATTCTATGACTTTTTAATTTATGCTTTATGATAACTCCTCAGAAACCAAAACCGCCAAGGTAGGAGGGATAATCACTGTCTTTTCTGAAGGCGTCCACAATTTTGTTTGTAGAAAAGGAGAGGCAAATATTTTATTGTTATCATCCCATTGTGAACATACAAAAATGACAAAGGGGATTTTAAGGCTGAGAAGAAGCAAATGTATGTTAATAATATTTACGATGCAAATAAATAAAAGTTTTTCAGCAAATGGCTGAGATTTTCAGATCTAACGATAAAAAAATGTCACTGGCATCAAGCGAAGGAATACTTTCGCTTCAAAATTTGTAAAGAAAAGACTTGGGTTTACTAAGTGCTATTAGGAAATTAATAGTTTGGAATAGAAACAAGACCTTTTTGACATATTTTTAGATCAAAACTATGATAAATGCTGGTTGTACAACTTTGTAGCTCCAGAGGAAGTAATTTCTTCATCTTCAGTATCAAATGCCATAAACACCTGGTGAAGAAGCGTCCACATCTCAATATTTCGTTTTCCACTCTCTGATGAACATGTTAAGGTGGTTCCACCGTAAAGTGACTTAAATGTCATTTTATTCATATTCTGTCTACTTGTAGAAAAATTGTCCTCTATCTGATATGAACAACAAAATAATACCTTTCCACGCTATTTTATTCTATAATTGAACTTGAAATTACATTGTGTTCAATGGGGGAATGAGAGAAACACGCGGAAAAATAGTATTTTTCCATAAAATATAAATGCAATTTTCGTGTAAAACTATTTATATGAAGGAAATAATCCAGAGAAATTGAATAAAAATAAAATACAGGCATATTAAAACCTTATTTTTCTAGTTATTGAAGAATTAATGCCGTAATTGAAGTCAAAATGCGGTAATTCGTAGGAAATGGCGCTGCAGTCGGCTACTATGGCTGGAAAAAAGTGCTCATTTTAAATACATTCGTGGAATAATCTGCATTTTTCTACTTTACTTTTGGGTTTTTATAGGTAACGCATTGCATCAGTGAAAGCAGGATTTGTTTGACAAAATATAAAAAAATGTGGAATTTAGTATTTGTTTTGACTCACACAGTCGCGGCGGAACCTCCTTAAAATGCTAATGTATATTGGAGAGATTCCCTCTGGCGTCACTTTGTGGAAATATTCCATGTTGAAAATAACAATACTTGGTGCATTTGCGTGAACCTTGCCAATGACGCTCAGACGTTTAAACCGTAGTCGGTTATTTTTATAAAACATTGTGTGGAGTATACCAAATATTATTTTCAACAAGCTTATGTATAGATTATCACGAGCCGTTTGTGCATAAGTATGGCTATACCTGGTGAATTTAGACGAGGCTGGCTCCAGGCTAATGACAGTTCCCCGCTTTGAAACATTTCCACCCCCTTTGTCTCCCTTCCTTTCTATCCGTAGTCCTTCTTCCCTATTTCCCTTTCATCTCAACACCCTCGTCTGCCTCATTTTCGAAATCTCTCCACAAAATATCATTGCCCAACATCAAACCAATAAAGCCTTCAGCTCGTCACAATCCACTGCCAGGGACTCAAATCCCATTTCCTGATCTCTTTCATTTCTTCCACGCTTTCGAGGTTTTTTCTTTTTAGGAGTGGGGAGCTATCGCCCCTCAGTCATCGCGGACCAGCAATTAAATCAACTCGTTAAGGGCCCGTGGAATCGCTTCGGGTCTAAATTCCTCACGTCAGTGCCGTAATTACAAACAGTGATGAGGTATTACGTGACGAAATCTACTTTTTTTCCCTCACGTTTATCCTAGTCAAGATAGATGGTTCTGATAGATGGATGGATGAAGTTTTTTGGTTCAATTTATTGAGAGTAAACTATTAGCGCTTTGATGGTTGAAGTTTTGAGTTGGCGTGATTTTAATTCACTGAGATTAGATTATTAGGGCTAAGAGAGTGTACATATATGAAGCAATGCATGAATGAAATAGAAGCAATAGAGGTGTGCAAGAATGGGGTTATTTGGAATGAATTATTATCAAAACAGAGCCAGTTCCCAAGGCTTAACAGCTGTACCTAATTAAACTCGTTTGACTTGAGTTTACCCCGAAATAAATGGTGTAATGGGCAATTATGTTTGATGCCAGAAGTTTGAGTAAAACATTTGATCTAATTTGAGCCACTGCGAGTACATACCTAATTTCTTTGCGGATAATACCTCTGCCCTTCTTTTAATGCCAATCGCGCGGTCAGTTGGGTAACAGCGTTCGACTATGCACCTTTGAATCTTGGGTTCAAGTTTTTTGGTATTTGAATGTTCCCATGAAATTCGAAGCAACATGATTACTTTGATGCCTTCATGGGAAACCGTGGCATGGTTAAAGGGGCAATTTTTTCTCTCCCATTTTATGACAATTTCATTTACAATTTCTTATTTCATCATCATAAACGAATCATACTGTGTGTGTGTGTAGCGGGCGGTGGTTGTAATGCCATTATTTTTTATTTTTTTAACCATGTTATCTGGCAAAGGAACAAAGCACGGAGTTCACGAGTTCAAATATCACCTTGTGCGTGGGAATTGCGCTTTTGTTTTTATGGACCTTGTGTATGCAGATTTGATCCCGTGTGGGTGAGTAGGAGCCAGTGTTGCAGTTTTTCGCGAGCTGTAATGACGACGGCATCGACGAGTGATGAGTGCTTAGCAAATGCACTGCGATGATTCAAAGAAAAACTTTATGTAACCTCGTGATTATAAATTAAACTTCTTCTAGGATTAAACTTCGGCTCATTATTTAGGTAGGTATATAACTGAAGGAGGCATCTATGTGATCAAACCTCTCCAGTGCATCACAATAAAAAACCTGAGTGGAATTCTAAATGTTGTTTAATTTATAAATCAATGCAGCTCATCTCCAGTCTAGACCGACCGTTGCTCTTGGACTGTGGAGTTTACGTCAAATAAATTAGTTCTATAGCTAAAGATGATTTCCTTCTTCTTTGGTTATTCTGTTCAATTTTAGTTATTCGTAGTTTTTTTCATATTTTTTACCTCTCTCGCCATTGTCTTTCAATTAATCAAAGTTTTCAATTTATCAATTTTAGGTACAAATAAGATATGATGCTCGCTTTGTTTGAAAAAATTCACCTGGGAAGTATCATGATTATCTTCCCAACTTGGCAAATCATCAACGTTTGGTGTGCTCTAATTTTGCACGTAGCGACATGTATGAAGTCATGAATTGGAGGTGCACGAATACTTGCGACATTCTACCAAGGCAACCTTCCAAGAAAAATACCGGCGAGTAAGAAACATTTCAAGCGCTTACATTGTTTCAGAGAATTTAGCAAGCACACTTAATCACGATTCAACAAGTAAGATTGAGCTTAGGCTTGCGTCTACCAAGTTTTTTTCAGATTTATTTTAGAGCTGCAAAAAATCATTTAGTTTGACATTCGGTAAAGGTGGCTTCAAATAGTGGATCGATACCTCTTCCTTCAACTCTCAACACCTTACAACATTGCAGTCACTAGTCAGCTTCTTCAAAAGTGTGAGAAATAAAAAGTGGCGGAATTGTTTTTACAGATAGGTATTTTTTCCTAAAAAAAACCAATTCAAACTACTTACCAAATAATAATATCCTATAAAAAACATGATCCAAGTAAATAGTTGTCTCACTTTGTCATCACTTCCGTTACGATACAAATTAAATAAGATTTTGAATCAATGCAACCTAAGAACACATGCAGCTATCCACTAAAGAGACCCAGACAGCAAATGAACTAGCTACGTCCACATAAAATAGTCAATATATATTTGATTACCAATAAATTTCAAACTCATTTCCACTGAAATTTATCAATGCCAGCCTAAATTTGTGCGATTTCCGATTCGGCGTAAAAATACCAAAATCGATGGCAAACCTATAACCACTAAATTTATCGATTAAACACAGTTTATCATTAATATTCTACTGAAGATAGAAAATATATCTGTGCGATCAAACATAATTGCGTTAATTATTTTTTTCAATCCTGAGTATTTGCTTTTTTGGATCGAAAATGATGACGAAAGACTGTTGAAAATTAAAATCTTCAAGTATATCTCAATAGGTCTTCATCGGTGATCTCTTTTTAGTCTTTTTGAAAATTTGGTAAATTTGTGTTATTTTTTATACACCGAAGACCCAAAAATAAAGTATAGCATCAATTCCATGAGTCACTTTTCTTTTCAACTAGAGCTTTTTGAAATTCATATCACCATAATTACGCCAAGGCGGATATTCAACCACGAGCACCAATTACGACCTGGCATGCGAAGAAGTCCTCCTCAGCATTTACGACGACGGATCCATCACTCCATGACTTTCGGCCTCTGTGGCAATAACTCTTTATTGCACCTCGAGCAAAGATGATATCCTCATTTTATGGCCATTATTTAACGCGCACTGATCTTTCCTCCATGCAAGTGATTCCAAAACCTTTCCAATCGTGAAGCACTTTAATTCACATTAGCTTAATTTTTGCAGCTCACTCAGTTCTTCATCGATATACAAAGAGTAAAAAATGCTCCATTAAATGAAATACTCCTTGGGTGTTAGTGGCACACTGTAGGTTATATTGCGTCGCAACTGGTAGGCCGTGTGCAACAACTGAAACGGCCGGATTTATTTCCCGCGAAACCTTCTTTAAAAAATTTAGTTAAAAAAACTTTTAAAAACTTAAAAAAAAAAATATATCATATTTTCATATATTTGTGGTTCTATTTTGCACGTTACATTTACACGTTTGCCCTTTATATGAAGATATTCACGAATTCTCGAAGTAGGCTCAGAATTTGTAGACCCGGCCCTTAGAAAGTTCGTCCCTTCGGTGCAATGAAATATTACAAGGAAATAAAAATTATTTTGAACTATTTCAATGTTTTTTCTATAGTATTTACTATTTAATGATAAGGATTAAAAAATCATTTCCCAATTGATAAAAATTTTGCAACATAAAATGTTACCTTTCACGACTACGGGAGACCACTTTCATTTCATTGAACTCCGGGTGTATTTGAAGAACGTTTTCCGCTGTGATGAATGTTTTTCTAGCTGTCGCTAACTTATGCTGATGGAAGAGTTCGACTTAAGCGTCCCTCATCGTCATCCGAAGAGCTCCCTGTGGTCTAAATAACGACCTCGATCGAAGAAACTGGAAAATCGCCGCGTCGCGGAGAACTTAATTCGAGCGAGCCCTCCGCAATGCCTGGCTAACTTTCCTCTTCTTCCGGAAATGACGACGGCTTCTTCTTTTCATCCATCTTCTTGCCGATCTCCCTCACCCATTCCCTTTGCCCCTCCTTTCCCATAATCCTGTGCAATACCTACGCTTCCTATCCTCTTGGTTGCTTACCTTTGGAGACGACCGAGGACCACTGTCCATGTAAAAAATAGGGATGCTCGATCTTGAGACGTTATATCTCCGTAGCATTTCCACGAGAAAAAATTGGCATCGAATATGTAGAGAACTACAGACTTTTGACTCGCCGGGCAAATGTGCAAGACCACTTCGCTACCCAAGCTTCCTAATTCTCGCGGCGATTTTAGGAAGTATTTATGTAGTGTAGTGGTCTGCGTGGTTCGATTCCTGATCTAGGCCTATTTTGTTCTCGTGGCAATTTTTTACGCATTTCATCGCCGTTTTTCGGAAGACATGGAAATTGACGATATACCTCGACAATCAGCGAGCCCCTTGCATTGAGATAAGGCGTATGTTAAATATTAATTTCTAAGTTCTACAATTGGTGTAAAAATATTTAGATCATAATTAACAATTTGTTTGTGGGACTACAATTTTTGAAAATTAACCTTTTTTACCGCCTTAAGGTAGTTTGAGCGAAAAATCACTTCACCTAGAATTTGATGAATTTGGCCTCATTTTAAAGAAAAAACTCTCATCTTTCCAATTATATCAAAATATCTACCCTTTCCGAACTACTTTTCGAGTAATTTAACTAAAAATACAAGCTGTTTTACATGGAATAGATTATGGCTGTGCGCTCCAGAGGGAGAATATTAAAACAATTAGTAATTTATAACACCTAGATTTCGTCAAAAAACTAATGGTACGTAGTTTATGTTTCCTCAACTACTTATAAAAATCAATCTATTACTCACCATAGTAATTTTAACGGAATCGCAAAAAAACCTGCTGATTTGAAGGGTTTTCAGCCGTACGGAGGGAAAAAATGAGTCAAGTTAGAGACTAACGTAGCTTTATTTATTTCATTACTGAGAATTGTGGTGATATATAACTATGTCTTTGCGCAATTAATATTACAATATTTATTTCATACTTCTTACAGTCGCTGAAATAAAAAAATAAATTTTAATATGGTCTCCATTATGACTAGGGAACTATCTCGCTCAAGCCACCTTAAGTACGGTAGGACCATTTTAAACGATAATAACTTGAAAACTACGCAGCATATCAGCAGGAGTTTTTTTTAGGTAGGGTCATTGGTAGCCAGCGCCGGTAGTAGTCTACTCTTGAAGAAAGGGGCCAAGCGACCCACAGTCAACGTCCTATCTAACGGCCGGAGAACTGCACTTCCAGTTCTCTCCACATAACATCCAAGTTAGGGTCGGGATTCCACTACAATAATCTTCACCACAGCCGCGATTAGAACCTGGGGTGAATTCTCGAACACCATTATAATTATCCACGCCAAAACAACAATATGATTGCACGTTTGCGTCGACTCAGTATTGTCCATCCACAAGTACCAGATATGATTCAGAGTTTTTATTTTCCCAGTCATAAGTCAACTAAGTTTCTAAACTCATTCACAGTAACTGCATGTCATTTGAGGAACAATCTACCGAAACATGAAAAATAGTCCCTCTCTACTTTTAAAAGGAAATATTATAATGTATTACTTGCTGATTCGTAGTGTTGTAGTTTTATCTTTATTTTTATATCACGAACTTGTTTGGTGAATTTAAACTTCATTGTATTCAATACTCCGCAGTTCACCTTTGCCTTGTACAATTTTATATTGTGTTATCTGTGGAATCATCTATCTTTATATCATAAACTGTTTTAGTGAATTTCTCACTTCTCTTTAGGTAATACTTTGTAATTTTCCTGTATACTTGCTAACTGTTATTATTTTCATATTTCGATTTTTATGTAATAATGTTATGTGTCCTACAACCATGCGTCATTCTTCTTTGCCAGTTATAATTTTTATGTATGTTCACAAACTCGCATTTACTTTGCATATCATTTTTTGTTCTTAAGGGGCATGACCCCAGAACAATTCAATAAATATTATTATATAATACTGTTGAGTAGCCAAATCCTGCCTACATGTGATCATAATTAAATGAAAAATATCAATTGGTGTTTTAGCAACTTTTTAACTTCAACGAAACCATTCGATAATCGGTTATATTCACATGCGACATCTCTAGAATAGATCCTTAGGGCGTAGATTCTCGCAATTCCTTGATAATTATCGCATCCAAAAGTAGCAAACTTCCTATTATTTCGTAGAAGTATCCCATGCTGCACTGTGACTCTACTTCCAATCAATAATCATCACATGCGGGCAAGATTTGAGGACTCAAGAATGCTTGACGTAGCCATGCGCTAAAATCAGTATTTTCGCATGCGATAATAATTACGGCGTTTCAATACTTGAGCTCTACGGCTCACGGGATTGGAAGCCAGTCCTCAGCCTAACAAATCACCACAATTCCCTCCCACTATCTCTCTCTCTCCCTCTCTCTCTCATCTTTGATCTAAGTAAGGACTCTCGCATCTCGGAATACATTAAAGCTTTATCTTGGCTAAATATTGACAACAGACGCAAACATTCGGCTATATTACTTCTAAAAAAATACTTCTAACGAACTCCCCTGAATATCTCTCTACCAAACTCCGCCTTTCCAATACCATTCGTAATCGTATTCTAAGAGCTAGTAACTCCATGCTCCGTGTACCATTACATCGTACACATAAGTTTAGAGGGGCATTTTGGATATTTGCTCCTATAATATGGAATACTCTACCTGAAACCATACGCACGATAAACAATTATAACTTTTTTAAATCCCGTTTACGTGACTACCTACAAATTACTGCATGGTATTGCTACTCACTTGTAGGTTTATTTATTTATATATTTTTGGTTGTTAATTTATCACAATTCATTTGTTTATTTGATAATATATGCGCGTTTTATCTCTAGTGAGATGCACTAAACTGACATTGTATTTTGTATGAATTGAATTTATTAATGGTACTCTCGCAGGACTTTTTAGTCCTTTTGTACCTTCGATGAAATAAAGAAATGTCAAATATCAAAAATATCAAATATCTCTCTCTCTCTCTCCATTCTGACCATTCCTCCTTTACATCTATTTTCCATTTTCCCCACACCCTTCCTTCTTCTCACGCATCTCTCCTTTTTGCTCTCGTCGTCGGCAACTTTTTAGACACGTGTCTCCCTATGTTTGAAAAGAAATTTTTTTAAACGCCTCTTCCCCTCTTTCACAAAAGGCCCTCTGTGACCGCCGACCTTCAGCGCGTTGGGGGGTATTTCTGTGGGAGAAAGGTCCATTGTCTTCGAGGAAATCGACGCCATCAATCCTTAGAGGCGTCGACAGTGTGAGGCGAGGGTGCCTTGGGTGACAAGAAATCGCCGAATGGTGATAGGCCGGAAAATTACGCCTCCTGAATCCTACTGGTCCCCTGCGACCCCCTATAAGATGGACATACTGTCCTTGAAAAAAAGTCGAGATACCCAAGTTCGAGACGTTATAACTCGATAATTAATGAACCTATTACAAGTAAATGGAATGCATGCCAAAGATTATTTATTTTTACGTTCCATAAATGGTGTGGGAAATTATTTAATCGTGATTGAATATTTCTTTGGGGATTCGATTGAAAAAAAACACTTTTTGCCACCCAAAAAATGGAAGCACCACTTTTAACGCTAAATATTTGAAAACCTCGCAATTCACATGCTTAAAGTTTCAATCAAATGAAGACGAATCTATTATAAATAAAAATATGAAACAAAAAGCGCAACAAGAAAGATAGTACCTAAGTTCGTCTGAAACCTTGTTATTTTCGTTTTTTATGTGTTTATGAGAAATTTTAAAGGTTCATACGCAACGGGTCAGAGCCTACTTAACAAATATATTAGTGGATACATTGTTTATTCGCATATAAATCGACTCACCATTTATAATGCCTCATTAAACATTTTCGCGCCATCTTCGTCGAAACTTTTGCCATTAGTACTTTTGGCGAGCAAATGACAAATAAGTTGAAATATTTGCTAGGTGGCATAGTAAAATGAAGATGTTATTGAGTTAAAATCTCTTAAAATATTCCAACTACATATAATAAGGGAGAATATAATATGTTATTTTTAATTGAAGTAGTAGCTGACCGCAGTTCAGGGTAAAATTCTGGAGATTAAGATAAAAAATAATAAGACGGAGGTGATGGCATTTTCTAGGAGTAAGATGGTGGGGGTGAATATAAGGGTGGGAGGGTATGGAATAGAGCAGGTGGAACAGTTTAAGTTCCATGGGAGTATCTTGGAGGAGAATCAAATGTGGAATTGCTCCAGCCAAGGAAGCATTTTCGAAGAGAAGAAAGTAATCGAGATTGGTAAGAACTCCAATATGGAACAAGTCGCGGTATGGGTCGGAAACTTGGTTTTTGCGGAAGGAAAATTTGCTGAGACTCGAAATATTGGAAATTCTGGGGGCGGGGGGCATTATCTGAATATCGAATAAGACGGACAAGAAAGTACTGGAAATGTTGGGAGAAGAAAGGAAGCCGATGGCGGAGATTCGGAGAAGGCAGAAAAGATGAATGGTGGACGTTTGGAGAGGTGAAATTATGTTGAAAAGTGTGATGGATGGGAGAACGCTTGCCAAGCATGGAAAATGAATGAAGATAATAAGAACTTTGGAAGACATTGGGTGAGGCAGACGGTTTGAGGAACTTAAGAGAACTGATAACGAGCAAATTATGTGCAAGGAAGTGAAAAGTTGACCCAGAAATAGGGAAGTGAGGGAAAAGACGGCCCAAAAGACTACCAATCAGTTAGTAGAGCACTCAATGACCAATGGAAATTAAATTCAAACTCACGGATAAGAAAAATACTTCCCATACTCCGCGCAGGAACGAAGAGAGCTTAGTCCTGGAAATCGTTTGCTTATTCGCTCGCGTTTTGCTGAACGTAATTTTTTTCGGATCGTAACCGTCTACAAAGCAAACAACGCCACGCTGAGGAAATAACAATTTAAGCGAGAAAGGAGTTGGATAATTAAACTCGATGACTGCAACACCAAAATAGGAAAGTGGATCATCACAGTCCACTTGTCCTCTTGGCTTGAAACGGATTTTGTTGGCCTCCGACGTAAATATTTTGGCAGAAAACCTGACGTTGCATAAACTCGCAGTTAAAACACTATCCGTATTCTTTGTAGGATCGGTGACTTTTCACCGTAAAAAAATATATTTGGAAAATACGGTAAGAATCATTGACACTATAATCGCCAACAATTTTCATCCTATTTCTACAATGATTCGCACTCAGAAAAAGTCAGCGTGGACCAACAACAAAACCACCACCTTAGATGATTTGAGTTCTCAGCAAGCTTAATTCTCTAATAACTGTCGTGGAAAAAATAGAATGACGTTTTATGTACGGGACAGAGGCCGAATTTACCTGTAGTAAATATTGCAGAAATGCAAGCAACCTAGCAAAATTAACAACAATTGTGGTTGTACTTATTTTTCTAAATGTTTTTTTTTACAGTGTAGGATTGATGCGGTTAAGAGTTCTTCCTCTCGCTGCAATGTCGCCACAGCTTAATTCAAGCCATGGCGTCCCCGCCCACTCTTACCTTGTCCTCCGCATGTCCTTTCCAGTTCCTGATCCCGAGTAGTCCTTTTGCGCCTTTGCTCACGTTGTCCCCCTATCAAGCCCTGGTTTTCCCTTTGTTCTTCTTCCTCATATTTTCCTTATGAATACATCAATTCCGTATTTTTTTCATTTATCTCAATATTTATTTTTGGGTGTATATCCTCAGTTTCCCATGTTTCAAAAATCATATTCATCCATTTATGCAGTCTTCCTCTATTATTCCAATCACTTTTCTCTGGCTTTATCTGAGTTTTCGTGGAACTGAGTTTTTCTCCGGGGAGCGATCTTTGACCGACCGCCCCCCTCACTTTTCGGAAGACCATTTTCCGCTTTCCGTGTTAGTCCTGGCCCTATTTTCCAGTGGGCTTGGCTACCTCGTCATCAATGTGGTTGCTGCAGGTTACCAGGGTTCAACATGTGGAAGTGAGAGTAGGAATCGCATAAATGGAAGCTAGGCGGTGCTGATAACTGAATCGCAATATAGCCTAATAGAACCCTCTGAGCCTCCTGTAAAGGTTCCTTATCAAAATATTATTTGCTCAACTACCGAGTAGCGCAGTTTCTTAACCCTTTACGTAAAGTGTGTACAACTCGGTACATACTTTTGGAGACATCCCAGCTCATTTATCAATATCCGATGCCTCTCTTCCAGCCAACTTCAGTATAATAAAAAATTATGAACCAATTTAAAAAAAAATGCTTTAAACATTAATTAATATTGTTCCTGTCATTACTATAAATATATTTAATAATAAGGAGAAATTCTTTTTCAGCTTTCTAACTTTTGGTCAGTAAAAGGTTAAAGGATCATTTGTACTCTCTATCATCATGTTGAATCCTCTCACATTGGGTAAAAGAATATCTCCAAAAGCCGCAAACGATTTTTTGATTATTTTTCAATATTTACCTTAACATACGGTCATTTTTTACCCAGTATTTTGTTGGCCACACCTCTATCATCTCCCTCTCTGTTTCCAGTTCTCTGCGTGCCTCTGTCCTCTGATCATAACATCTGAAATCTCAATCTTTCTACAAATTTCTCTCTCCCAGCATTCAATCTTTCTAAATGGCCCGTAGTATCCTATTCTCCTTGATTACTTCTGCCATGCACTTATTTCATCAAAAGACTTTCTTTCTTCCCTTTCTATATGAAGAAGTTATTCTTCCTTCACCTTCCTTTCCATCCATCGTTCTCGCTCTTTCCTCCTCCTCCTCATCTCGAACGCCTCCATTCTCTTATAGTCCTTCTTTCTCCGTAGGGTCCAGGTTTCGCTGCAACTCTGCTCCTCGTTGAATAAGAAAAAATTATTTTCGAGCTTCTTTTAATATTCCAAGGACCCACCATGGTTTTGGCACTATTTTCCATTATCAAGGTGCCGAAACCATAGCCGGTTTTTACAAATTACAAAATTGTGGAAATAGCGTGCCTTTTCTTTTTCAACATGTTGAACGCAAAATCTTTCCACCAAATGACACCTGGCATATTTTTGAATGATCACATACCTCCTCCTTATGTTTAGCATCAACCTTTTGTTAATGCAGTTATTTATGGTTTCTGTTGTAAGTTCTTTCTTATTAAGGACTCAAAATTTCGCTGACCCAATTCTCCCTGTGATATGTTAAGTACTTCGTCCATTTTCGTCCAAAATTCCCCCAAAGTTACTAAATTGCTTGTGCCTAATGTAACTTATGCGCTCTCACTACTATGTTTAACTTCGAAATGCAGCTCAATTGTAATAATTTTATGCTTCAAGTGGTACTTTTAAAGAATGGCAATAAAGGAGTGGCCCTCATGGAGTGGCCACTTGGCCGAGGTCTTCAGATCGCACGTGATCTAAAACGCGTACATATGACGCAGTACTGCTTTGGCAAGGCTACAACTTTTTAAAACTCCTAATATTTCCCAGGAAAGTTCCCATGAGTCTGGCTCTTTACACTCCTTGCAAAATCGTGCTGTCATTATCAAACGTGAAATAGCTATAAGTGAAATAGTAATAAGTAATTACGTTAAAAATAAAAAAACCGTTTACCTCGAAGCAATTAGGGGGAGAGTAGGATTGCGACGATACTAAAAGTATTTAAAATAGCCGAAAGAGTGCACTCCAAAGAGCTCAGAGGCAATTATGTGCAACGCGACAAGCACCTGGGGAACTTTCCGTGCACTAAGGACCTTGAGAGCGAGCCAAGAAAAATAGGAAATGGACCAGATGGCCAAAGAGAGCGCATGACGTCTTTGCAATGCAAAAAAAAATATTTCAGTTGTCGCCTGAGGGTGATTATCCTTCCATCAATACTTCAAATTGATCAAGAATGTATGTAAATTATTCTTGGAAAAAATTATCAAACTTTACCGGAATTCGAACCCGAATCTATCAATTGCTGATCATGTGTATTAGCCAGCTACACCGGCTGAAAGAAACATGCCTATTTTCTCCTCATTTTCTATCGAGAGTGAATGAGGCCAGAGCATTTTTTTAATTAGAGAATTTTTTGTAAAAGCTTAACAACAAGTCAATGGAATTGCGGTATCCAGTTAATGTTTACATTCCATGAATATGCACGTGACTACCGAGGATTTTGAAGTCGCTGCCAGTTATGGAAATGCATATTTTGATTATTGTACCCCTGAAAGGAGATACCTATACATAGAGAATATTTAGCGTTTCACAGTTAGTGTCAGCCGGTTTGTAAGGAGTATGTTCATTTGCCCAGTTTATTCGTTTATTTATTTGCCTTTATGGACAGCAAACTGTATATTTGGTTAGAGCAAATTCTCCTTTAAATATGAGCGTTCCCTTAGTTTAAAAATTGTAATATACTTGGCAAATAAATCTTAATTTTAATTTTATCCATTATTTTTAAAACTTCCCCCTTATTTATTGCATCCAGCATCCTTTGCCTACTAAAATGCTGAACTGCTATGTATAAACAGATTTTCAATCTAATTTCAAACCTAAAATCTACTATTATTATTAGTAATAATTTCTCTACACACATTATCTACATAATTTAGCCAACGAAGCAACACGATTTTAACATGCCTATGGACACAAGTGAAAGATAATAATCTCTGCCTAACACAATACATCGTTTTACCAAAAAATAGATTGCCAAAGTAATTAGATTCATTCACAATGCTGAGAATACCCATGTCATCAGCCGTTACTGACTCTATCACTTAAATGCAAAAAAAAGACTATTTTACCCATTTTCATCCTTAATGTGTGATTACTGCATTAATGGTTCGTTTACATCTGCTACTTTTTTGTTTCCTCCTAGAGGTGAAAGTGCTGTCATTACCATTTCTAAAAAAATTTTTATATTCATTAATTACCTGGGAAACCAGGCGACTTACACTACATCCACCCACGCAAAACGCATTGCATATGATCTCTCTTCCTTTTTTTTCAATGTCGTTTCATGAAAAAAAAATGTCTCGTTTGAAAGCTGTCTCGTAGCAAAAGGTTTCTACGCTGCCGACAAGCAGCTGGCAATTAGCACTGCGTCATAAGGGAGTCTGGTCCTGGACCTCTCTCCCCTCACCAACGAGGGAACATTTATCTCAGCATTTATTTTGTCGTCCTATGCCCATTGCTATTCATCTCTCCTCCTTTTCCTTTGCCACCATTTCTTCTCTTCCATCCTCTCCCTCTCCTCACACCTTCTCCTTCCGACACTCATTCTTGTCCGCGGGCCAGAATCCCCGAGTTCTCTGACTCCCTGGCCTCTTTGTTTACCTGTTTACCACCAGGGGGCATTCCTTCGAGCGGATACCCATACGTATCTACTTCAATATCGCCACTGTTGCGGAGAGTGCTCTACATTTTTTTGGCCTCAATGGCATTTTTTAACCGCAGAGAGTAAGAAAAAACGTATAGTCATTCCACTTTCGTCTTGGCTTTTGGGCAAGATGCCCTAATGTGCATGCTTTGGGAAGTTAAGCGTAGCTCTGACCTCCAAGCCCGCCGCGGGGAATGCACCAATGGTGAATACACGAGGCCCTTGCATCTGATTGTGAGATAAAAAACAGCATAATGCTACATAACTACAAAGAAAAAAATAATAAGGTTGGTCCATCCAATGATAATGTATGTTTAAAACTCTAATAATGCACTGCAGGAAAGAATTGATAGCAGAAGTGGGATGATTTAATTCTACCCCACATCTTTGCCGAAGGGCAAGTTGGTGGTTCCACTCCTGGCATATGTTTCTCAAGAAGAAATTATCCATAAAAGGATTAAATATTTCCCTTTATTTTTTCTGGAACTGTTGTGGAATCAGTTATTTTCCCTGTAGGTACGTAAAAACTGTTTGCTACTTTTTATTTTACTCACATACGATCTTCTAACTTTCATTCCTTATTTTTGTCTGCCACAAAATATCGTGTGGTAGTGAAAAAAGATACCAAGTGACCTAACTTGAATTCTGGCATTATTCACAGTAAATAATTTAACCCATTTAATGCTGTCAAGCACCGAAGATTTCTCTTAAGATGGGCATTAAAATATAAAAAAAGTCAAATTCCAGTTTGTTAGTACCAAAGATTGCACCATATCCTTTTAAGTACTAAAAATATAAAACGCATAGATCAAATCTCACTATCCGTATGCTCTGCGTATAAAAATTAGTTTCAAAGCCATCTTGAAGTTGAGCAACTTTTCCCACCCGGCTGATAAAATTCATTATTCATGTTATTAAAAAAAAAGATTATCCTACATTCTTACATACCCATCATGGCATTTCCTTTTGGGTTAGTAACAGCCCTAAGAGCTTTATGTTCGATGTTAGGCCTGTAAAACCAACTTTGTTTCAATAATGTCTTCCATACTGTCCTATCCTTGGTTTTATATCCATACTGTCCTATCCTCTTTTGGTTTAGTTACACTCATACATTGCTTCATATAATAGTAATAATTTTTTGCTTCCTTTTTTGTACAGTATTTTACAACACATTTTAAACAATAGATGGAAGCTTTAGGTTACCCCAATGATAAATAAATACCTGTGTGGGGTAACCAAAAGTTACCGTGCAAAATAGAAAAGTAACAATAAAGAATATATGCACCAAGTTGACATCAGTGCTACACTACACAATATCACTATTTACAAAGCTGTTTCTGGTCAAAGAAACAATTTCATGAGAACTATTTAAATTTTTTTTAAAAATCATCCAATTTGAAGAGCAATATTTTGACTTGTCTTAAGAAAAACAATTTTTTTATTTTTACATGCTGCGGAATTAGGTTAAAGATCTATGGTGCTAAATAAACAAAACTTCTCTGGAATGTGGTAATAAATGGCCTCGGGGGCAAAACATTGGATTGAATACAAAAGTTCCAATATACGCCAACCTCTTCTTATGACTCCTAATGTTCCTACTCTTCAAGTGTCTCTTCTACCATATTCACCCATGACTTTTTCGGCCTACCCCTTCCTCTCATACCATTCACTCCTTTATCATAAATCTGCTTCCTTATTCTATTCTCATCCATTCTCTAGGCATAACCAAACCAACCAAGCACGTTCCTTTCATACACCTCCATTATCGGAGCATATACATATTTCGTATTCATACATGATCTACTCCTTCTTAGCCTAACCCCTCTTGTTTTTACAACAAGCACTTCTCAGATACCTCATACACAACGTATTTAGTCTGCACTTTTTGCTTATTATGGCGTACCAAAGCTTTTCTGTCATACAGTCGTGGGAAGGAGTACCTTTTTTTCAATGTTTGCATGTGACAAGAGTTTTGGTCATTAAAGTATTTTGTATCTAGGCATTAAAATACCGAGAGTGTAAAAACATGCCCTCCATAAAAAGAGAAACCCTTAGAATGATCATGATTGGTGAGAGCATTGAATAATAATTAATGGCATGGATGATTGAGTCGATGTATGAATGGTTGCCCTTGAGAAAGTGATCGGCTACTTGGTGACCACGGAGTGAATAGTGAAAACAAATTAAAGTTTACTTGGAAAAAGGATTGTCCGTCGAATAATTGATTTAAGCATGAGCACGCTTTTTAATGCAGAGTAAAGCAATAATTTTACGATAGTTTACTTTCACTTCGCATAACGGAGTGGGATAAGGATTTAATGATATTTAGAAGTAATGAAGGTGGAACGGAATTCACTTCCATGGTATCTTAGAAGTCATCACGGTAGAAAGTGGAAAGAGTGGGATACTTGGCAAATGAGAGTAAAAGTATTTAAGTTTCCATGCGTTTGAAATGAGAATGCATTGAGGATTCGTGTTTGAGGATGAACCTTATCCAAAGCGGAGAAATTAGGATAACTGTATCGGAAAAGTCAGTTTCATTAATATTTGGGATTGATTGAAATGGGAGATTATAAAATGAGCTAAAACTAAAAAAGAAGAGTTTCCCCGGAGAGTGAAAGGTGGTGTTGGAGGATTGCAGTGAAAAATTCAACAGGAATCCTCCGATTTTTCCTTCTCCCTGGGAATAACTGGGCTAAATTCAAAATTCCAAGCAACTTTCTACCCTCCAATTCTTGATAACCAATTACCTAGATGAATAGATGGAGTCGAGGCATCTTATTAATTTTCTAACAGTTAAACACCATGCACTAAGGTTTGAATTCATATTTATTTGTCAAGGAATAACGTTTTTTTAAGACATCGTCCTTTACTGGTCCATTACACTTATTGGTTTACACTTTTTGCTTCATACCTCTCATGCATTGATACCAACAAATGTTTCTGCTAGACTCAGATTCAGATTTAATAATAATAATAAATTGTATTACTCCAACAAAATTGTACAGTATAGGAACTTGATTACATACTGGAGTAACTTTAGGTAGCCATTAAGGAGAACCTGTTTGATGGCTACCATCATTTACAAAAAGGTCATGCGCACATAGAAACATTTTTAGACAGCATTTTTATTTAAGGTACATAAATATATTACATGGTATTACATCAAAGGAATATATCCTCCATACTTTGTCTCGTAAATTTGATTTAATCTTTTATCAGCGCCTGAGTGACATTGTGATTATCCTGATACATCCTGTATGTAGTGGGTACTCCCACATTCATATTCTACGGAAGTGGAAATCAAGCATGTCGTAAATGCCATAGTCACTAGGGGTTTGACTCAAAACCCTGATGACAATGGAGGAGTCAGCCATCGAAATGTCGGCAGCCCATTCACTGATCTAGTGGAAAACTCGTGATGACTTACTCAAATCATACGCCAAGAAAAACTAAATCCTTCAAAAAAGATAGGAATCAGTGGAGTTTGGAAAAAAGGAATGGTTCGCGAAAGATTTGGGCGAATTCTGTCGAAGATATTCTCAAAGTGGGTAATATTAGAATTCTTTGAAGGAAGAAATTGTGCATGGGGTACGGCGCGGCGATGCGAATCATAAATTTTAATTTCTTACGATCCTAAGTGAATCTTACAAAAATATTTTTATCATATCGAATATTAAAACTTTTAATTAGAATAAATTTGTGCCATGAAGATTCCTTCCCGAAAATTTTACAGGGCCTATGCTCCTTGGTTTAGAAATTTTTATAATAATTCTTTATATTCGAATTATTCGAATCTTTCGGCATCAAAACAGTCAGTTTCCAGGTGAATCAAATAGCATGAATCTCGGTGCGGTGGGAATTTAGTATGAAGTAGTACACAGTTGTGAATGCAGCCAATAGTTAGTAGCAAAAAAAGGAAATCATGGAAAAAAAGTGAGGGAGTGCCGGATTTCTATTTTTTTTAAATCGATGGTGAAACAAATTGACTGTGCCTAGGTCGAAAATTGTTGGCGTGAATGGTACCTAGGTATATAATTCAAGCACCCTGTGCTAGAACCTGTAGCGTCTGTCAACCTTCACCAGATGCAGCTCAGGGGACAGAAAAAGATGTCTTAGCAACTACTAAAACATTTTGAAAATCCAATGATCAAGCCCTAAAAAATATAAGAAGAACCAACCAGGGAATTAAAATGGGAACTAGAATAAATACCTTATCATATGCAGATGATGTGATTCTCCTCGCAGAAGACAAGGAGGAACTTGAAAAACTAACAAAAATTCTACTCCAGGAGACGGAACTAGTGGGTCTAAAAATAAATGACGAAAAGACTAAATACACGCACTTTACTAGAACAGAACATCAACTAATGACTACAATAAATATAGATGGGCATAACTTCGAAGAAGTGGAACAATTCAGATACTTGGGAACAATAATATCAAACAAAAATAGTGAAGAACCGGAAATTACGAACAGAATTAATTTAGCTAACAAAAGCATGTATGCCTGTAATAAAAATATTAAACTCAAAGGTAATATCACAAAAGACCAAAATCAAAATATATCACACAATAATTCGACCGGTACTTCTATATGGTGCAGAAACATGGATCATGAACAAGAAAGAAGAAAGGAAACTGATAATATTCGAAAATAAAGTCCTGAGGAAAATCTTTGGCCCGACAAAGGAAAATGAAATATGGAGAATCAAACGGAATAAGGAAATACAAGATCTCTACAAAGAGCATGATATTTCTGCATGTGTCAGGGCCAGAAGAATGAGATGGCTTGGGCACGTTATGAAAGCGGAGCAGGGCTCAGTACTTAAGGTTGTTACCAGTGGGAGACAGAGGGAAGACGACCACCGGGAAAACCAAGAAAAAGGTGGTGGGTTGGAGCAAACATGGACATAAACCGGATAGGGGGAGCAGTAGAAGAAGCTAGAGACCGAGAAAGATGGAGGGCACTCGTTGGTGAGGCCAAATCCCAGCTTGAGCATAGATGGCCATGGAAGTAAGAGTAAGTAAGTAATGATCAAGCATTTTGACTGTGCGAACCCTGAATTGCGGTGCCCGAAAGCGAATCTTGGCAAACTGTTGACGGGTTCTCTGCCAGAACCGGTTGTATTTGTCGATCTTCACTCGGAATAACCGAAGGAGGTTAAAACATATGCCTAAGAAACAAAATACAGGAATCTTGTGAGCATAATGCAAAATCTATCATTCCTTCTTCAGTTAAAGGAAGCGGATATGCTGGGGAGATGAAGCCCGCATCGCAAAATACTTGATCCAGCGGAAGATTTAATTTGCTAGCCGGTACCTGTATCCTGTATGTACTTCCTTCTCTTCGAAAATGCTTCCTTGGCTGGAACAATTCCACAGCTGTATGATTTGAGCGGTCCTAGAAGATTTAACACGATCTTAAGAATTCTCTGAGAGGAGAATTACTGGTGAGATTGAGGTATTTTCATTCACTTCGTAGCGCATTTCTATTACAATTTAAAAAAATTGACCAATCTATGGCAGCAGGCGACCAAAACAACGGCCGGGACACTTTCATTTATTGTTGATTTCCCTGCCAACATAACACTAATAGCGGCAAGGAGGTATAGGAGGTGCTGTTTTCAATATGTGAAGATCGCACGGTGGCAGTAAAAGCTATCGTGATCGGTCGACGGGTTGGAACTAGAACCTTCTGGGAGTGAGTGGCAAACTGGTACAAACTAGTGGATCAAGTATCATGTATGAACAATTATTTATACAATGACATTCCATGACAAGTGGTCTTGGGGTCCCCGCTTGACCATCTCAAATTTTGATGAAATTTTGTATGTTTGAGTTCAACATGTCTCAAACGAAATTTTATAAATATATAGGTCCATTGGTGGAATACTTATGGGGATATAACCGTTTGTGTGACCGAATGGTACGACCACTTGCAAGATGACTGAGAAATTTGAACAGTTTTGAGACGCAATTGGTCGAAATTTAGAGTGCGTTATTATATTGTTTGATTCAAAATGGAAGTCGATGAGTTAGGTGCTAAAGCCTCTCCTTTACCTGAATTGCAATATTGTCTAGCGGGGCACATTTCAAAAACCAGACCTCTTGACATGGAATGATCCCAATTATGAAAACAAAGACCGAAAACAGTTAAGGAAATAACAAAAAATAACGTAATGGAATTTTTTTCACTTTCCATGGGAGATACGGAGGGGATATCGAGCAGCAGCGGAATACTTTCTCCCAACGGAATATCTCGTTGGAAATCTTTATTTATTTCCTTAAAATTTTAACGACCGAAATTAGTACACACAAGGAATTCGTCACCAAAAAACTCACGGCCATCTCCATGCCTTTATCCTCCTCCGTAACCCTAAGTGACCCCAATTCTTTATTTCATCCGGATGTATATTATGTATCTAGCGCTTCTAGCAGATGATGGACTTCCGGAATACTTCGCTTCCGCCTCTTCCATGTCATAACTCTTACCTAATGCTCACAAACTACGACCGAGATGAAACTCCTTTCTTTCACACTCTTGCACTCAATTAAGAAAGATAACTGGGAGAAATTTTCGGTGCTAATGAGAAAGCATGCAACACGTTAAGCTTTCCACGTGAGTTGAATCAGATTTCAATAGAATTGTGAATGCGCCAATGCCTAAAGCCACAGATATGATATTACTTATTTTGTGGGGCGCTGATATGAGTAACTGATGGAATAGATTCAACGGTTGTGGGTGATATTTTCTCACCGCTCATCTTCAACGAATCGTGGACAGGAATTTTTAATTTTTTCGAATCAAGATCTGCTCTGTGATATCCAACAAAATTGTTTCCCATGTATCATTCCTATTCATCGCGACTGGAAATAAAAGTATCCACAACTAACGCATCCGATTGTCTACATCTACATCTACATACTACCCCGCAAGCCGCCTCAATAGGCGTGTGGCGGGGGGTGTTAGGACACCAGCCGTTTACATATGAAAAGGAAACGCTCTAATGAAATTACGCCTAGCATTTATTAAAGTCCCTTATTGTTCGGGGGAAAAACGAATTCCCATACCTATCCGTTCGGCAAAATATCTCTCTTAATTTATCGTTTCTGTCGGACCTGGAAATATAGTGGGGTTCTAATATGATGTTCTCCGTGTCGCTCTTAAAGATATCTATTCTCAATTGCTCAAGTAATCTAAGCCTAGCGCGCAGCCTCCGAGTCTCTAGCGGCTCCCAGCCTAATTCGTTTAACATCTGTGTAACGCTGTTTGTACGCCCGTAGCAATTTTTCACGAATCGCGCAGCTTTCCATTGTATTTTATTAAATTCCCGAATTAAGTCTTTCTGCACCGGATCCCATATGCTCGCTGCATGCACTTGTAATAATGATATGTTTGAACAACCGGGCAATCAAGCATTAATACTGCTCATAATAATAGCATAATCATTCCATAAAGGATTCTTATCGTCCCATTTATTCCTGCATAGCTCATCTACTTTATCGTTCAAGACTCATCTTCGAACTTTTGACTTGTGCTGCAAAACCTTATTTCGAGGAAGTTTTTGGCAAAAGTCAAGGGCTAACTTTTAAATAACGTCCCATTCATTCGGATCGCAAGGCCTCATTTCAAGTAGGTCCCAGAGCAGCAATGTTAGGAGAAGTTTCAAAATGCATGCCCGAGATATCCACTAACTCTAGACGGAAAAGCTAGAAACCAAGGCCACTTATTCTCGGAAACTCTACGATGATCTTCGTTTCCTTAGCAAAGGAGGGGGTGGTGCTTGACTTCCGGAATTATAAGTGGGACATGAGCTAGTCAAGCAAAGGAGTGACCTCAGCCACTTCGAAATTGCTGTGAAAGTTTAATCAGGCAAAGGATCAATCTATAGTAGTGAACAATGATATCTGAAAAATTAATGACCCTCTCGGTAAGGACCTGCCATTTCTTAAGTTTTAAATGCTCTAACTTCAGCTTCAAAATTTCCTACGGCTTACTTTCAGGTTCCATATCAAATTGTAACCCAGCATCAGAGTAATTCTGTAATTAGGAGCCCCTTCCGAAATTTAACGCGCATACAACCGAAAATTTTGTGCTCTGAACTGAAGTCATTTGCGTACGAGAAAATTTATATTGCCCCCATCATCTCCTAGTCTTCTTGTACATCCTTCAAATAGGAATATTAGCCTCATTTTCTCTTCAACTTCTTTCATGAAATCTTCTCCATATCCACATTTTCATTGCTTCTAAACTGTACCTTTATTATTGTTTTCCTGTCGTCTCTTTCTCATAAGCATGTTGGAATGTGGTCTAACTCAGTGGTTTCCAATCAAGGGGAACACGTACCCTGAGCGGTACGTAATTGGTGTTTTTGGGGTGCACGAACAAAGTCTAATTATGGCAGATGCAGGGTGAACATATTTGTACTTAGCATTCAACCCAGATTTCAGGGATTTAATCGAGGGAAATGGGCTGACTTAAGGTTCGCGCGACAGGAAAGGTTGGTAGCCGCTTCTATATATTTATTTATTTATTATATTCGCACAAAAACACCGCAAGGCCACTTATATTGGACAAATAAAAATAGCAAATAAATAAACAACAAATAACAACAGTAAACAAATAACGAGAGTATCATTTAACAACGAAGAAAATAGAACATAAAACACCACGAGCGATAGACGAGTACAAAATCAGGAGGGAGTAGGGGTCCATTAATTACGTAAGGTGATTTTTCCGATTTTTCGACCCCCCTTTGTGAGATGTTGTGAGATTTGGCTCGACCCCCTCTCTCCCCCTAATTGAAGATGAGATTTAAAAAAATGCGTATTTTTAGTGCAAATACGTAACTCTGTGCTTGATTGCGTTGGATTTATAAAAAAAAAACAAAATTTGCTTAGTTATTTTTATTTCATACTAGTTAAGACTAGTATTTAAGACTACTAAGAACGTAATCTAGATTCACAGTGAGAAAATCTAACAATAAAATACTTAAATAGGAACTACTAAAATTCGTAAAAGAATACTCATTCTAATTCAGTCCACGGGGATTCATGTGTGGTCTCAAGAGTGACTACTGGAAACAACATGTCCATGTGATTTGTTTCCACATGTTTTACTTAATTTAACTCAGTTTTTTCGCAATGTTACACTGTTTCTTGCGGATAAAAAATTACGTGATATTTAACCCCCCCCCCCCTTCTCCCCCATGTGAGATTGGGTGAGATTCGGCTCGACCCCCTCCCCCCCCCAACGCCTCACGTAATTAATGGACGCCCCCTAGTGTTAAGATATGGGATGAATGGAAACGATCGAATTCAGGAACACTTTTCTTCGTAAAATTCCACGCAGATGGGAGTCTAAAGATAAAAGACTGTTTGGAGACGGAGAGACGTGGAGGTGGTGCAGTGGAGTACCTCATTCAACCACGTCATTCATGAAGGAACCCGTAGAGAGAAAAGAGAAAAAAGTAAAGGTTGCAAAGATTTCCTTAGTAGTAATAGTATTTTTGTTTGACGTGTTTCGACGGCTAAGGTAATTTCGCACAAACTGTCTGCCTCGTGCAGACAGGGGGAACAGCACTCGGACGAATCGGAGGAACACCCCTCCAAACTCGAGCCGAGCCCAACCATGCTTAACTTCGGTGACTGATCGGGAACCGGTGTTTCCATCGTGGCAGGCCGTGGCCCTAATAAGTTTTTCCTTTTATTCATATAAAAAAAATAAAAAATATCTTAAGTTATTGTTTCATTTTCGCCTCCGTCGCATATCTATCTATACCCAATCATCTCCTACCTATCTATACTAATCCTCGCCTATCTATATACACCTAATGGTAAAATTGATCGCTCTCGGTGTATCTCGCTTCAAAGGTCAAAGTTTTTCTCAGATTCACGAGGCGCGGAGCTCAAGACGTGGACACTGGTAGGGGACTCTGGACCGTTGGCAGTCACCCATGCCTTAAACCGCCCCCCCCTCCTCCCCAACCGTTCCTCACTTCCCTGCACCCCCCCTTTCTTCCCTCGTTTTATCGGAGATGGCTCGTCCCTCCTGAGGGGCGCGCGCGCATCAACTTCTCTTCCGCATCTCGACCGATCCATCTTCACGGTCCTCCTCCTCACCCTCTTCCACTCGGAAATCCAGCCCTTTCCTCCCTCACGGACGTTGGTGGTCTCCTCTCCGCAGCAGTCCGTCGTCCGTCTCGTTTTGAAAAAAGAAAACCAAATGCCCGCTCTTTAGCTCTCACTTGCGAAACACTTTGAAGAGAGAGATCTAGTCCGCCCGAGACATTAAAATGGTCGCTACTTCTGAAAAAAATTGGCCCGTCAGAAGGGATGTCATTGTATTATTTTAGAAATAAAATGTGTGCGTGCAAATATAGGCATATTAATTATTATCTTCCGGCTACAGTAGGTTTAGGTGGAAAATGACCGCAAATACTAGTCTTTTACAGGCGTAGACCGCCATTTAATTGCATGATTTCATGAAAATACGAATTGAAAGAGCCAATAATGCATTGCTTTATTGTTGACTTACTGATTTACTAAAATGTTGGTTTAGTAGCTAAGTAAAGGTATCTTACTAAGATATTCTTACGCCTTGTTCTTACTTAGCTGATTATAATTTGATGCGATCTACCGTAGGTTTACCTCTATTTTATAGTCCTAAACCACTACCTCCTTACACTTTCTTCAGCTCGGTATACGTCCTTACCCCTCGTCATTCCAATGATACCGGCGGTGGTAAAGAACTTGAAGTTATGGCCAATCGGAATTGGCCAAATATGCATATGCCATCAAACATCGGGAGAAAACTTAAGAAGATGGATAAAATATCGTTACAAAAAGGTAAGTAACGAATCAGTAAAAATTAACAATCTATTCTTAATTATTCGAATGAGTTTATGATTACAGATCTCAACTCCGGCGAATTTTTCAATCTGTAACTTTTGTAAAAAATTTAATAATGTTTGAAAATAGCTTGGAAAAAAAATTAAAGGTAAACTTGATTTTTCGGCTGCATTGCATTGTATTTACTTTTTTGTGACGACATATTTCTCATCGAATTTAAGAAAATTTTCATAGTTGCTTAGGAGTATTTTCCTCATAGTAATATTAGTTACATTGTAATGCTGACCCTGTCATTCTCTGATTTATTTCGCGGCGGGAGGGGGGAGGGAGAGATAAAAGGGTCTGTTCTGGGATTAAAGGGTCTGCCCCCCCCCCCCCAAATCCCTTCCGAAACCCCTCTATTCAAGTAAATGAACTGTGAGAGAACCGTCACAACGCTAATGTAGGCGTTATTTTTTATGCCACATTTTCTTTGGTTTATCGCCCTGAAAATATGGAATTGAAATCATTCAAGTGATCATTCAGGAACGCTAATGAAATATTTTCCACTCGTTCGGAAACTCCCTCCCATAAGCACCTCAAATTCCCAAAGGCAGTCTAATTTACACATTGGCCACTCTATTTTACACATGATTTATCCCGGTTCATTTTTCATTTGCGGAAGAACGAATAAAATATTATTCTCTCTCCATCTCATTATCAGCGGATGAATTTATATTCAACATTCAAGGAAAATATCAACTGCTCTGTCTTTACATAAATAACGTAATGCCGTACTTCTTTATAGAGCAAGAATGTTCGCTTCTCAAAATCCTTTCCTACCGCGACTGATATTCTTCCCGCCTTAATCGTTGTTTTCATTGCCACCGAATGTAAGCAAGTACCGGCAGCGCGTATTTTTACATCATAACTTTTTTCATTGAGACGGTACCGAAACCATTACTAAATGCTAACTCACCAGCAGTGAGCATTGAGGAATAACTTTTTCCGGTGCGGAAATCGAATCGCAGATTTGACTTCCCGGGACAACACTATTCCTTTTACACTGTCTTTTCCTTACCACTTCATGCCACCATGTCAGTTTTTGACTGAAGAAAATTGGCCTGAACTTTATTTTGGTGACTTGGTATTGGTTTATATTTTAACGAAAAATCATTGTGCAATGACTATATTTCTTCTTACATGGCACAATTTGGCACAGTGAGGTCTTATTTTATAGTGTGTTCACGAAAAAAGATTATCGTAATAAATAAATAAATGAGTTTACAGGTTTCGGTTACAAGCACCTGATATTCAAACTTTTTTTAAATACGAAACTCAGAAACTCTGTTGGAGGAAATGCGACTGGGCCAACTAGGCCTCTCTAAAGCCCTTGTCCCATGGTAAATTTTTTCGTGAATTTATTCATGAAATATACATTAATGAAACAAGTTTCACGGACGCGCATGCCTCGAAGTTACACGAGCAGGAAAAAATCGTGAATTTGGGGCTGACCTGTTGACGGCCAGAACGAAAATTTTTGTTGCAATGAATCTATAGTGCATAATCGGTACGAAAAGAAAAAAATAGCGATAAGTTTTTTTTTCAGTCTACGTACCGAAGTATAATAATTAGAGGGAAATAACAGCAGCCTGAAGTATCAACTGAATCAATTGAATGAAAAAAAATATTAGCTCACGGTAATGCACAAAAAATACCAACAAGCATAGCAGTTCGTAAATAATTATACGTGATTTATTGATCAAATTACAACAGGTGATTTAACAACAGATGTTTGCACAGCATAATTCTGCTTCTGCCATGCAATGAAATATCATTGACAATTCGTTCAAATATACTAACATATATAATGAGGAAGCTTGGGTAGCGTAGTGGTCTGCGCATTAGCCCGGGAAGCTAAAGGTCTGTGGTTCGAGTCCCGGTCCAGAATTTTTTCTCGTGGCAATTTCTACCCTAACCTCTTTACCGTTTTTCAAATGTTGGTTTTAAAAAATGGCGTACTTCAATGACGTTTTCTTCTCCAGTGGTCAAAGTAGTCTCTGGCAAGGTTCGAAGCGTATGCTCGCAGAAAACCCAATTATTGGTCGTGTTCCTTCAAGAATTTACAGAGTTACCTAATTTACAGAAAAAAAATAATATCACGCTCATGCGCAGTCCAATTCTTAGAGTTTTCATGAATTAATTTACGAAAAAATTACCGTGGGACACCGGCTAATAGAAAACATATTTTTTCTCTCTTTAACTCAACCGCAAGAAATTCATAAATCGGTATTGATGGGTGGCAGTACGGTACGGCACCATGTTATCAGCATTTCGTACCACCGAAAAAGTACCGCATAGATATCGTGCTGTTCATAGTACCGTACTTGTACGAAAAGCATCGTATCGTAATTTCGTATCTCAGTATCTAAGAGAAAAATCTTCGTCAGTGAGGAAGTACATAATACCCATGAATACCCATAATTTTGAAATGAAAAAATGTTCAATTATTGACCATTCAGGACAATTAATAATAATACACGGCGCGTTACTCTTTTGCAACATCGTTGCTTTGTAAGTAGAAGCGTCGTCCGTTGCTCGTCCAAAACGAAACTGATGCTAAACAGGTTAATGATTGCCACCACATGATTCGGCTTTCTGGTTTAAATATTACGACAAAGACGCGAAAAATAATATCCAAATTGGGTATCACAACGTGCTCAAGAAAAAAGTACAAACATTTAAGACCGTATTTTTTGGCCAAAGTAATTTCGAACCGTTGCCTGAATGAGGCATTCGAGCTGTTATTTGGTGTTCATCAAGTAATTATGCCCCTGCAATAAACTCTCTGGTCCTATTCTTTAAACTCATGTTGAAGTGGATGGAATATTTCTTTCTGCTCTGTTTTTGCACAGGTAATTCGTGGTCCTATTCGCTGCCGTGACCTAAGAATGATATACCTTTAAAAGGAAGCTAATTTTCCTCCGAAGCGATAGTGGCGGTGCTTAGTTTGCTATTGGAAAGCTTAATTCCCTCACATTGCTTGCGTTAGGACGTGTCATGTGTTTAAATGCGTTTTGATCCTATTCCTTCGCCTTCTTTAAAATAAACTCCAAGGAATGGAATTTTCGCCAAGAAAAAATTAAATTTTGGCCTGTAAAACCTGGAAAAGTCCTGAAATGTCTATATCTATGGTCTGTGGTAATCCTTCTACTGCTACCCTTGATAGGGATACATCTACAAAGTACCGAGCAAGCCACCACTACGGTGTGTGGCACGGGGTGGTTCCACACCAGGCATGCAGGACTTGACCCAGATAAAATCAGGACTTAGCACGTTCCCGCTAGGCCGCTAGGCGAGACCATAAAGCAGTCAGGAGAACAGTGCACAGTCAAACCAGAAACTTGGAGAGTGCTACGAGTAGGTGAACATGAAAACATGAAGTACACTGTTTAAGAGACCATTACTGGTTAATATTACTAATTCTATCAATTTATGATCGCTGTGAGATACTACTTCATGCAGAAAACATAATAATGCCGGATATTTCAAGCGGGGTGAGGTGTTAGTTATGATGCTATGTTATTAAACACAAGTTAAAGGTCTACTCTACCTAGTGAGGTTGGGAGTTTCATAGAATTGACCCATCACAGCTATTATGATCCCTTATTGTACGTGGAAAAAATGTCATTTTAAATTTATCGGCTCTGAGTTCTATTTCCTTTATCGTATTCCAGTGATCGTTTCTACCGTAATACGTTGGCTCTAGCAAAATATGTTGAACGTCCGGCAAAAATTTGCATGCTTCGAAGTTGCGCAACAGATTTAACTTATAATTTTCCCTTCGATCAGTCAGAGATTCCCACTTTAATTCATTTAACAATTCGGTAACGTTGCTAAGTTTATCGTAAAATATTTTATGCAAATCTTGCTCTTTTCCGCTGTATTCGATCTATTTCTGAGACTAGTCCTACTTATAGATATACCATTTCCCCTTCGATTATCACACAACAAGCACAGAACTCCCGTTCCGTGTATGCCACTGAACTCTCTCATTGGCGTTCCCTTCCCTTTCCCTTCTCCCCTTATGCTCCCAGTTTGCTCTTAATTATTCGAGCGTGGAGTGACGGCGGGTGGAGTACGACGCCACTCGAAAACTCATGCTGCACTCGCGCGAGGATGCTTCACGGAAGGAAAGAACGCATCCTCTTGTTCCTCGGCTCTGGGGATGAACATCGGTGCTCGATATTCTGTGTGCATGAACGGTTAGAGCCCGAAGGTCGATGTTTTTGTGGTGAAATGTCTCATAAATCGAAGCAGATGGTCGGTTGGCAATCGTGTGTATCTATGGCCGGCTGAGATGCAACACTATTGTGTACACCATGCATTTCCTTATAACTCGGTAGGTATGAGAGATATCAAAACGTATCATGTGTCCTTCGATGTAGGAAGATTGAAAGAACAAACATAATGGCCATCTTAGAATTGATGACGTCATCTTACAAAAGAAAAAAGCCTCCCAGTGCGGGTATAAATTCACAAATTGTCGCCAGCGTAAAATTAGTGTAGCCCGACGAATAAAATCGTGGGAGGAGTTCTTAAGTGAGCTCATTTGAAAATTATCCTACAGAATTAAATCACGAGAGAATATGAATTCTAAAAACTTGTGGGAATTTGAAAGATTAAATTGGTGAAATATTAAAATAAAATGCCTATTTCAGTTGGGATGTTTGAACATCTCCAACATAAGAAAGTGAATACATACAGAAAATGATTATAAGATGAAAGAGCATCGAATTCTGAATCTAAGAAGTTCAGAATGTTGTCCGTAGAACGCACCAGAAAATGTTTTAAATTTCATCCTCGACTCACGAGAAGACGTTTTACGCAATATGCACACTAACGGCAGTGTCACAGACACAACCTGTTTAGTTAGTAAACAACCTCTGATGTTTTCATACAATTGATGAATTTATTTCTTGATTTTTTTCAATCGCAGTCATTAACATATCATAATTTCCAGGTTCAAAATTTTCATTTACAAAACAAATATGATCCTGTTCAGTTTATAATGTTTGAGCGTGCGTCACTTTGTAGTCATAGTTGGTTAACAGCAGAGTACATTTAAAAAAAGTGATATTCGGTTGAAACTTAGATAAATGCTACAATGGGACATCCGTGCTTCCTGAGGTTTCTGAGTGCTCGTTATCACAGCCTGGGTTGATACGTAAGACAAAAAATAGGTTAGAAGAAAAAATTATCTCCAACCTTATCTGTATTTTAAATATAATTTTAACAATTACAGTAAATATTCCTAACTCTGTCCAATGAATTATTAAACCACCCTAGAAGCTTTTACCGGTAGTAAGCTTTTTAAATCATTGTCTTGTTTATTATTTATTGATGGAATTATAGCTCACTCACTCACTCACCCGAAGGTTGGTTTGGATAGTTGAGGGTAGAGCTCACCCCAGACTAAGCCACAGACGTGTAAATTCCACGCATTCAGGGTAGGGGGGCCAGTTCCTTTCCCTGGGCCACCTCGCTAGGATGTTAGCTAGCAGAGTTATTAATGTAATGAATGGAGTAAAGCAATTAAATTATGCGCGCAAGCGACCATATCTATGTTTAAAGGTTTTTAATTCAACATCGATGAAGTAGCTTCTATGGTCTATCGACACTGACAATCGATATTTTTCTTTCGATGTCCGTCCATACTCAGAGTGTTATTTTTTTCCCTTCCTTCCGCGAAGCAGAAGTTGGAACAATGAGGGCCGTGATGCGCGATCTGACGAACCCCAGCCGCTCGGGGAAGCGAGGGTAAATAAGCAGCACCACTCTACAGTGTTCTGAGTACCCTGTACTCGCCACGCATACTCATCCACACGCATGCACTCAAACCCTTTCCAACCCTCATACCCTTCTCCTTACACACGAGACGAGAAACATCTTCCACTCCTTGACCAGGACACACTGGCTTCCTTTCCATTGAACCGGGTTTGAATACCGGCGGTGGTGGAGATTTTCCAGCTGCGCTCTAGATCCGTAATCAATAAGTTCGTATATTGCTCACTTTCTTATTATAACGACCATGTTTTTAAGGCCGTTTTACACGAGGTACTTCATAGCGCAATTTGATGAACAGAAATTGCGAGAACGCGGGCACGGAATTAGAGCAGTGGCAATTTTCCCATCTGTCGTTTATGCATTTGCGCACGCATTCTTGCAATTCACTGCTTTACACAACGCAATTTTCAATGCACATCCATAGATACATCAGATTGCGCTATTAAGCTCCACGTGTAAAAAACTTGGCCTTCGGAAATGAAAACGCTGCTGGAAAAATACGTATATTTTTCTTTCTCGTTTCCACTTGTGATCTTTTCTCTCCAACTCTACGTAGGGTTTCTTCGTTGGTGATTCTCTCCGTCCATTTTATCTTCATCACATTTACATTGCCTCCAAACTCTTTTCCTGTAGAGATTTTGCTGTTCAGGCATCACGAATTATAAGAGCATGATACATATTTATGCTTCAATGAAGTGCTTCGTTATTCCCAGGCTAGTGTTACTAGCCTTTAGCAGAATTCCTTCTTCCAGCCCGATTTATCTACCTGTATTTCTTATTATATACGTCGATCAATACCACAAATTATTGGAAGTATCGGCATCGGCCAATATCATTCGGGCCAGTCCAAGTCATTATTTTAAGTCCCTTCCCATCGCAGGAAGAGAGACATCTTCCGTTCCCTTGCCAACACACTCCCTCTCCACGGAAGCATCCTTCCTCCGACCCCCACCTCCCCTCTCTGCCACCCCTCCCCCTCATTCAACCCCTCCCCTCTTCCCCCTCCCACCGCTTCCCCCCCCTGGCCAGCCTCCCTCCCCTCTCCTCCCCGCCTCCCATTCCCATTCTCCACCTTCCCCTCCCTGTGACCCCCTCCACTCGTTCCTTTCTCCCTCCGCGCAGTCAGCTGATCGACGCCTTGCGCTCAGGGACGTCGTATATAAACAAAACACTGAAGCGTGCTCGAGCAGAATTTCACGTGCAGTGAGAGGTGGCACTTCTCTCTCTCTCCCGATAGTCTCGGTCTTTCTAGCCCCTTTATTCCTTTTTGTTTCCCTTCGCGGAAGAATAGCCTAAAGGGTGGAGAAGGAGCGAATCTTCAGGAAGTCAGAACACTACACGGAGTGATCGAAACCCCGATCGTCGTCTTCTTCGGAGGACACGAGGAAGTGCTTTTGTGAACGAGGAGTTCCGGATAAGAGTTTTTCGTGTGAAAACGGACGGACCGAACACATATCCCTGTGGCATCCATGCACCTTGCTCCAGCGGGTCGATCTTTTCACGTCGTGGAAGAGCAAGAGCGGTGTTGGTGAAGGCGGCGGCCCAGTCGTTGTGGATTTTTAACTCCGACGTTCAGGGAGAACTGAACTGGGAGGGACAGTTGATTTGGTTGTTTCTCCGTCGCTGTCATCGGTGGTGACTCCGTTCAGGAACTCCCGTCGACGCCCAAGAGGAGAGAGGTTGTGCCCCCGTGACCGTGTGGTTTCCCACGTCTCATTAGCTCAAGTGAAGTAAGTGCACTCTTCTGGTTTTGGCTGTTGTGTTTATGGTGTGAATGGAAACGTATTCATTGTGTCGACGAGAGAATCGGTTCAGATCTTTTCGGAGAGGCCAAATTCTGACATGATGGGGAATAAACGAGAGAAGCAGGAAAATACAAGTGCGAGCTTTAGATGGATCCATGATCCCCTCAGGGTGAAATGGAAAAGTGTAGCCAACTCTCTGTTTTCTAATAAAAAGTGATAAATATATTGTAAACCAAAGACGCAAACTCGCGAACGGATGGGCAATTCCAGAAGCAAAACATTTGTATTAATTTTTGATCTATCCAGGGATCTGATAGTTGAAATACTAACCCAGCCGATTCCCTTTCTTTTTTTCCATAAATATATGTTGAAATTTATATCGATGGAAAAGCGAAGGGGAACGAACGGGATATACGTATCGAGCCAAGGACGGCTTCAAGGATGACGGATGTCTCCGCGATCTCTCTTCCTCCTGCATCCCTCCGTCGGTGTTTTCCTCGTCACCTAGGAATCGGATTGTTTGTTTCAGTGCTCTGACTAGCGATCGCCAAGCACCGTTGCTCTCGTGTTTATATGTGCACTTACTTTTGTGCTTCTCTAGCTACCCTATCATAATAAGAGTTTTATTTCATCGTCCGAGAGGGTTCCTGTATTCGTCAGAACCCTATCTTAATATGAATCTTATTTCAACGTCCAAGAGGATTTGTGTATTCGTCAGAAATTTTGTAAATATTTATACTTTTACTCGAATTCAGTCGCATTCATCCTCACATTTCCCCATCACACGACGAGTTTTTAGTTTTATAGGGTGTGTTTGTTGAGAAATCCAAACAAACGAGTTTTTTTCTGATAAATAAAGCGAAAAATAATATTAATAATAATTCCGTTGAATTCGTCTCGGTTAACGCTTTCACCTCACTTGCGAGCGTATTTGAGACGTGGTGAGAAAAAAATTGAAGAGTTTTTGGAAAAAAAATCAGATCCGCATCCGATGACCTGACGCTCATTTTTTTTCTTCCTCGACCGTTTTCATTTTTAGTTTTTTTTGCGAAAAAAAAATTTCCCCAGCTGAGAAGAGGTCGTGGAGAACGCGTGTTCTTTGCCGTGTTTTTCCGTGCTCCACCGCTTTACGTAGTAGTCTTCAACAAAAGCGAGCGGCGCGGCGTGCTTTCCGTGCGGCGCAATAGAGACGGGGCTTCCACGGGCTGAAGGCTTTCATACTCCTCCCCACAAGAGCCACCACTCCCCTTCCCCCTCCCATCCCCTCCCACCCTCCCGGTACTCTCCCCTCGCTGCAAGTGCGTGGGTTTCCTCCGCCGGAGAGAGAGAGAGAAACACATACAAGAGTGAGAAAGAGAGAGGTGTAACAGTAGGGATGCCAGTTCACAAAGAATTGATTAGCTTTGTCCGTTCCCAGGGAAGGAAATTCCATGAGGTGCCGTGTTGTGTAATACGATAATTATAATTATTTATTTAAGTTTTAAAGCACCGCGGTAAGGATACCAAGTGTCCATAATTATTTATGAAAAATTTGTGTAGGAAAAGAAAATATTACTAGGAGCTTGATTACCTCTGTTGTCGGAGCAGTAAATTAAAAATATGCTACTGATACCGCCAAGAGAATCTGGAAGATAACATTCGAAAAATGCAGTGTACCCTCAAAATTTGATCGGTTTGACTATCGAACAATTCGAGTTCTCTACCGTACAATTCCAGGAAATCCAGGTCTTAATGTTGGACATAAGTTAATAATTCGATCCACATAAATGCGGCTGTCAAAACGCTCTGATTTCAGTACGCTGGACCTACTAGATGATATGTCCCAAGGCAGATAGACCTTTAAGAGAGGTGCTCTAGTTTCATTCTAACTTCTAGGGTAGGACAGATTCTACTCCAGGAAATATCAAATGTAGGTAGTTATGTAGGTGATGGTGAGCTAAAACCCACAACTTGCAGATTCCAGAGGAGAAAAGAATTCAACCAATAATACCCTTCTTCCAAACCATCTTTCTCTCTGATTCCACAATACGTCATAATCAGTCAACAAATGCAAAAGACTTCGGTTTCTGTTTATCAAGGGCAGATCTAACGTATATATGTTTTTTTTTTCAATTTTAGTGTTATTGTTCCTGACAAATTAACTAATATTTACACTTGGAAGGTAACATAGGGGCTAATGATTGGGATCAGGATTGAGGATCATTCCACTTGCATCGTTTCTTGAGGGTAAATTTGACACGAAAATCGAACATATTGAAAGTCGATCTAGCTCCTGGAACGTACGGTGTTCGACCTCTGAGAGTCCACTGTATTTATAACAACCACGTGGAATGTGTACTCGATATTAATGAGCAGCATAACTGTTCGCATGCTTATTAATTTTCAATGTTAACAACTAAGAAACTTGAAATACATAGACAAGAGTTCACTTGCGATGCATGGTTGTCTGTGATTGAATGGCATAAGCTTGAATCTTTTAAAATGTCGCTTTATTATTTGTAGTTATTAACTTGAGAGAAAATCTTTGTCCTATAAAATGGAAATTTAAATAACATTATAAGTCATCATCATCATCGGTCAACAATCCTAGGATTGGTTTGACGCAGCCCTCCACTCAATTCTTCTGCCTGCCTATTCTATTCTTCATATTGACGTAACTCCTCTCATTTATATCCTTCACAACTTGCTCCATATATCTCATGCGAGGCCTGCCTTTTCCATTCTTCCCGTTCACTTTTCCCTCGACGATTGTCTTCATCAGGCCGTCGTGTCTCAAGATATGGCCTACTAAGTTGTCCCGTCTCCTTTTGAAGGTTTTCAGTAGATATCTCTTTTCTCCCACTCTTCTTTAAGACTTCTTCATTTTATAACGTTTCATTACAAATGAAACATTATAAGTATGTATTATAAATATTGAATACTTTTATTCAAAGCGAACATCAGGTTATTGTGGAATATTAAATACGCTATGAAACATAGTGCAAGGAATCCAAATCCATCAATTTCAACTAAGGGTTACTCAATAATTTTACCAGGGAACATATTCAAACCAAGAACTGTTGAAATGCATTCAAACACCGTTATATTTGTCATAAAATACAGATGAACAAAAGTTGTAAATCTAAGCAAACGATAAAAATTTTTAAAAAATATTTCTTATTTTAAAGCGTGAGGAACACGCCCCAATCCGGGAGGAGGGAGATTTTAAATATCATTGTTGGATTTCGGAATCCTCCCGGAGAATCCTGGAGGGTTGGTAGCCCTAAGTGCAGTGTTAGGGAGAGGGAAAAATGTGAGGCGGGAAAGAGAGGGGTAGAGAGAGAGAGAGTGAGAAAGAGGTGTGGACACGGAGAGAGAGGGAGATAGAGAAAGGGGAGTGGGCGTCCTTTGTGTATATCGAGCGAAAGGAGCAGTTTGGTGGTGGCTGAGGCAAACTCAACATCCTTCCCTCCTTTCTCATCTCTCCCCGTTCGTCATCCCTCGCTCGTTATGACCCAAAAGATAAAGAGGGGAAGGTAAGCTTGAAAGACCTTGGCTTCCCACGTCGCTGAGGCCCCCGGGTTTGATTCCCGGAAATTTTTAAGTGGAAATCATCCTTCGGCAATATTTTTTTATTCGGGTTAAAATCCCAGCGCCGATGGAAATTAATCGTCGGTAATTTGTTTCCAACTTGTTTGAGTGATGTAGATCGAACCCGAGAGGCAGTTTGTGTGAGATATCTTGTTAATATACAATTTAACGAATTTGGCTTCATTGTTTAAAAAAAAATTAATATTTCTAGAGATATCAAAATATTAGTCCGTAATCGCACTAGTTTTCGAGATATTTCCAGAAAAATAATGGTTGTTTTCCGTGGGATTTGGTTCTGCTGTGCGCTCCAGAGAAATATTATTCAAAAATGCGAAAGGTAGAAATGTAACGGTGTGCAGTTGGTATGTTTTTTCAACTATTAAAAAAATATTGTATTAAGTACTCTCCGTAATAATTTTATAAGTTGTAAAAAAAATCTTCGATAGTGAAGGCATTTACAGTGCATACCGAGAAACACGTAATACAAGTTAGAGCCGCTGATTTGCTTATTTAGTTATTTACTGAGATGTTCAGTCAGAAGGACAAAGCCTTTGCGTCTTTAATGTTGCCATATTTACTTCATGCGTATTCTTAACATTTCATGCACTTGCAAAGCTCATCTTGAAAACTGTATGCATTTTCAAATTAAATTAAAACATGGTCTCTGCTATGGCTAGAGAAAAATCTCGCTCAAACTGACGTAATGGACTGTGTTCCCTCCTTAAGATGGGAGGTTTAACTATGATCCCTTGAGAATCGTGATCCCAGTGGCGTATTGCGTTTAGAGCAGAGTAATTCCGGCACCTACAAGATTATCTTCTCGCCTCTACCCAACCTTTTATTGCTAACCTAATGTGCCTTTCCTCATCGTCTGGAGCGCTGATCCATGCGGGATAGATCTCCATTGCGTTCATGATGAACGAGACTGAAGAGGGAAGCAAGGGAAAGAGGCGTGGTCGGACCCTGAGGATAATTAATCCCCCCAGCTTCTTTAGTTTGTCAGTCCTTAAGATTGATTGGCTTCCTTCGTACTAATTGACTTCCTTCCTTCTAAAATTCTGACTAAAATGACTTTCTTCGTTGAAGAAGATTAAGGTCTTTAGGTGCTTCATCCGCAGAGTAGGCTACATATTTCACAACCAAACTCAGGGCCATATTTTGAACGCAAATGTGGGAGTTAAGGCGGGATTCGAACCAGCGACTTGTGGTTTTCCAGACCGGTGCGTCACCGGCCTGATTACCTCCATTCACAGTACTTATCTCTCTAACGCCATATTGATTCTTCGTCTTTGATAAAATGATATCAGGTTAACTATTTCACCCTCGTGCGTCCTCATCCTCGACCTTTCCTTCGATTTCCCTCGCATTATATTCCCAGCAGGCGTATTATGAACCCGTACTTTCCCTGTTATCAGCTTTCGTTCAACGTGGCGGGAAAGGGTCAGGGTCTTGTTTCCCGTTGATAAAGGACTCCTCTCCTTGTGCGTTGGAATTTTCCTCGGGGTCTTTTGGTGTCGTATTATTTTCCTCCACTCCCTGACCCTGGAGTCGCTATCGGAGGAAAATGTTCTTCCGAAATTCGAGGGAAATAGTTCCCGGAAATTCACCTGAATCCTTACTAAATGGTCGTTGAGTTAGGGATTTAGAATTTCAGGTCTCTGTAACCTAAACCGGCGATAATTATGGGTTTATTCTGTCATGGCACGTGCAATATTTAAGGAATAAAAAGCTCAAGTCTCCTCAATTGATAAAATCAAGCTGTGTTCATTTCGCACACGTTTCCGTGGAGGTGTGGCGTGGGATTTTATTTTGACGGAAATCATTAATATATTGGAGAGGCGAAGGAACAATTTTCAGATTCCACTTCGTGCGTATGAGGAATGCCCTTTCTGTGATTTTGTGGATAATAATGACTCAAATCACGGCTGGAGGATCGGCTTTACAGAAATGTCCGATATGAGTGGTCGGCTCGTCTCTGTGACTAAGTGTTATTTCTAAAGACACGACTTGACCTGCAATTCCATCGTTACAAAAGGCAGTGATGAACTTGATTTATGATGTTGTTTTGATTTTCCACGGATGAATTCAAGGATTGTCGGCATTTTCCAACCTTGTGAAGATGTGAATTGACAGAGAAATGTACATTCTAGGTTACCCATTTATTTGGTTTTCTACCAACTGTTTTTCAGGTGTTTGAACATACACTTTACTTGATTTAATCCAAAACGCGGTCTTATTCGAAAATTACCTGAAAAACTATTTGCTTTTATTCAGGTCACTCCTTAGCTCTGCCTACTTATTACCTCCCCTTACGCAGTCCATAATTCCGATTCTTTTCCTTTTAATTACGCACTGTTCCAATTCCTTTCTTCTGTCGACCGTTTCAATTAGCTGTTTCCTCTCATTAAGTCCTCCGCCCACTTATTCAACCTTTTGCGTATCTCCGCTACTAACTTACTTGCCTCTCTTGACACTTTCTCATTCATCGCTACCCAGCTTACACTCCCGAATATTCTCCACATCCCAAAATCTTCCAATCTATGCATATCCTCTGTCCGAGACGTGGAAGGAACATCTCATTATTCTACGAGAAATGTAAGGCTACTGTATTTTTGAAGGGTGGAAAAAGAGGATGGGCAAATTGAAAGCAAAAGAGTTTCGTGCTGATTACGGCTCATTAATATTTCATGGGTGCCGTCGGATGGGGGCTGTTTTCCTTTAACCCACTTAAAGGAAAATAGCCCCCCCCCATAGAGAGACGGGGGTGTTTCCCTTTTTGAAGAGAAACACCTCCGAGGCTTGGAGCCAAATGTTCTCGCGGGCGCTAGATCGATGCGAAGAAAGAAGCCGTAAAACTTCGACTGACTTCCATCAAGTCTCCCGCTCCCCGTTTCCACGAGACGTGAAACGACCCGCGAAATCGCTTAACGAGCGGGTAGGGTGGGATTTCCGTGGTGCCTCCCCCCCACCATTCCCCCCAGTACACCCCCTCGGAATACATTTCAGCCCTAGGAGTCTCCTCCACCACCCAGTCGTCAGGGCGTTGTTCATTCTTGTTTTTTTTACGGGTTCGCTGCTGTGTTGCACAACAAACTGGGCTGCGCGAGATAAATCTCCTCAGGCGATTCGTCCACCTGCATATTGACAGTTTCACCGACGAATAGTGGGTGGAAATTGAAAGAAAGCTGTTCAAAATTCCTGTTTTTTGTTCAAGTTTTCATCTGGAGAGCGTGAATGCTATATTGATGTGGGGTATCGGATTGAGGTAGTGGGTAGAGTTCTGGCTTCCGATACCGAGAACCTGGATTCGATTCCCGGTGGTGGTGGACATGTAGGAGAGAAGTACTGATTGCCTACTTGGGTGCTTTGTGGGGTAGCGCAGTTCCCCATCCATTGAATGGGCCGTTGCAATGCGAACCCCTGGTCACCTATATTAATGAGTAGGTCGATTCCCAAATATCTCTCCACTCGTCCTCCAGTCCGACCGACCCGATAACATACCCACCTGTCCTCAATGGCAGTTGTCGTTCGCCTCCGTCAAATAACTAAATAACGAACCACCCAAGCGATGTCGTTATTCCTTAATGCATGCACAACAAGGCATGTTATCAAGTGGTATTTTGGTAATCATTAATTTAGTAGAAAGAACTCTTCAAAGTTTCAAAAAAAAACAGCGCTGAAATCATTACCGTTATTTTTACTCTAACGGGAAACAGAGATTCATCATGGTTTAAATGAACGTAATTTTAGTGGAAATATGTTTTCAGAGTTCCTTCTGAGGTTAAATTCTATACCTACTTATCAGTAAGTGTCACAAAAACCCAGATTAAAATTATAATTCCATGAAATTAACTTGGGGTAAACACGTAGTCCAGTTTTTGTTTTTATTTTTTAAAATTTAGGTATACCTTAGATCGCATTTCGATCTCCTATTGGTGCAAAGAAATCAGAATCAATGAATAGACTGGTATCTGTAGAAGACTGTGAAATTAAAAAAAACTCCTCAAACTCTAGTAATTTTATCTTCGCGGTTAAAACTAGCACGATGAGACTCATTTACTGGAAAGACGCGACGCTTGCTTCTCCGACGTCCGGACGCTGTGAAGATTTTGAGAAGGAGAGTGGAGAGTGGACCACTCCCGTCACTTGCAGCTGTGTGTTCGTCTTGGCCGTAAGCTGAGTGGTTTCCCGAAAGTGACCGTGGACATTTTGGCCTTCCCTCCACCCACCTCACCATAAGCAATCTTAAGTAGATCTCCCTTAAGAAGAAAGGAAGAATGGGAGAAAGCATATCGATTACCTCGACCATCGGACCGGTTTCTTTTCGTCTATGCGGTTCGAAAACTTTCTATTTCCTAAAAAACAGAGCGTGGTCGTAAACGGGATAGATGAATACCTCCATAGACTTCTTATCTTTTGGAATGGATCTCCGTTATGATATAAAATTTGCATGGACGTGTTGATTTGTGTAAAATAATGGCTGAAACTCTTTCTCGAGAAACTCAAATGGTTTATATTTGTTTAGATTTAATTTTGTAATCGGTTTCTCTGGATTAGGACTTCGTCATTTTGAGACAAGACATTTGAAAATGTAATTAAAACAGTGGAGAAGAAAAATTCAATATTTCCTCGACATATATTCAATTTTTCAGCACAAGTTTATTATACTAGAAAAATAAATCCGTTGCTTCCGCGTCTCATATCCATTTTATACCAAGAAAGATTTCACCTTAGCTAACCAAACAACTACCGCTCGCTTCCTGTAGCTGCAATAAAGTAAAATGGCCCTGAAGATTATATTATTTCGCTCTAACCTCACAGTCTTTTTTCCCTTCTATATTTTTTGAAGTCTTCAATTTTATCACTTCAGATGATCGCATACCTCTCCTGGAATCATTTTCAATCTTAATTTAACCCTTATACCTAACTTATATATGTTATTTTTACGAGTTAATTTTTAGGCCTAAAATTCGCTCATAATAAAGTCGCCATTATTATCATTGTACCCTCTAGGTACCAGCCAATATATTAGCTTCCCTCGGTCGCCTCAAAACACTCATCGTTCCGACATATCGGTTCATGATTAAGTTTTTCGTTTGAACTATTATTTTGGAAAATTAAGAAAGGTTTTTCTTGCGACAATTTTTAAATTTAAAGTTGATTTCATCATTAAAATATATGCAAATATTTTTGATACACCAATGGCGTGAAAAAATGAACCCGAAAAAAGTGTTTTTAAATCAATAGTTGAAGTTTTAAAAAGTTAAGCATGAAATTTCCGAGAGTGAATCCGAAACATACAATCCGAGGGAGTTTATCAGCAGACTGATGCTAAGGAGGAAATTTCGAAGATTACTGATGGACAGCAGTGGGTCAAATGAAATATCTAGTCCACAAACTAGGCCGGAGATCCCCTTCAAGCTCTTGTGTTTTCACAGCGCGGATTGCGAGTCGTCCGGGGAAGCGCGACCTACCGCAAGGCGATCTGACGTATTCCCCGGATAGCTTCTAACCATATGCCCACCGCATGAAAATAAATCGAGCTTTCAAAGGACGCGAGGCCTTACTCTTCGCCGATTCCTCAACTGTTTTAAGCGATATCAAGAATCCGTGAATTTCTCTGTGGCCGCCAGAAAAGACAGCATCAACTAAATTGAACGATCGTATGAACAAATAGGTAATCTCAAGAAGCATCAGTGATACACAATAGAGCCCGATAACAATCTTGGACCATTGATGCATTAACTACGCCGCGAATAATCACAATAAATAACCTTTTTTTAATAAAAACATAAGTGGAACGTGAATGGCGTATTACACATTTCACCAAGTTCAATCAGCTGATCGGGATGAAAATAACCGCGGATAACTTCTGAGGTTCAAATCGAACTTCCTGCACCGATTAGCGCTACAGAAGAAGGTCTAGTTATCTCACCACTGATAAAGCGAGGAAGCGTACGTGACTTTTTGATAAGAAGTCTATTAAAAAAGAATGAAAGTTCTCCCGAAAGGACATGAACGGAGGCCATTAAGATTCGACTTCGATCGACGGCTCCTGTTTACATTTCAGTAATTGCTCGTTTTGGGAAATATCTCGTCATTTCGAACCTGAACTATCAGCATGAATAATGAAAAGTGATACGGCTGAAATGTTCGACCACAAAATTCGCTTTCAAGGATAATTAGTTCCTCAGCTAATGCTAAATATTCCGTGAAAAAATCTGACCTGACCGTAAGAGATATTTTGCTCGTTTATCAATTTGATTCATCCTTAAAATAATTCGCTTTTATAGATTGAGGGACAGTGGCGACACATATTTCGTAAGTTAAATTGTAGCCGGTACTCCAAGGAGCAGAATTGACCTGCAATAAAACTTGAGGCCCTTTCATGGAGTCTTACAGTATGGTGATTTGTCGGCTTCTACGTATATGCAAAATCAGATGGTAATGTAGAGTCGCCAAGTAATACGATGATCTGACGTGTGTTAAAATGTATGCTACATTCCATTTTAAAAGTCAAGTCTCTCGTTTGAAATAGTATATCTATCCGATGACACTTCATTTCGGGTTCATATAAAAAAGTCTCTGTGCCAATTGTTTCATATCAATATCGTTCCGAGCCAACATAAGGAGAAAAATATGCTTAAAAATTGCACTCTTTAAATTTCATAAGGTCAAATACGATCGGATGTTCTAGTATCAACTAATCGATGGATCATTGTGGATGGATAAAAAGTTGATTCACTCGTGGTAGCGTAGAAATGTGTTTCAATAGCAGTAAAAAAAATTAACCACCAGCCGTGCGCACATTTCCGTACTGTCAAGAGAGTGTAGGCAGGTATCGCAGATCTTGGTGGCACCCTCCAGAAGAGAGCTTAATATTTGATTAGGTGAAGTGAGCGTGAATGATCGGGCAGAGGGTATCTAGCGTGGAACTCTTGGAAAGACCCTCGGTTCATTTGTCGCGCCAACGTCACATGCTTACTTCTCCCTCACGTGAACCCCACTCAGGCGAGTGCCACCAAATTATGAGATAGCCTTACGGATCTCTTTGGGAATTGGTCAAAAGTAATCGATACAGAGTAGCTATTTTTGGTAGAGAGCGGCTACCTCCGTAAGACAGTCACTTAAGAGTTAAAATACCACGGAAAATGACGATTAATTGATTGGAGTTGACAGACGACATACGTCACCAGCACGTCTAAACGAATTACATAATGGCACTACTGAGGGGGTGGGGATATTTTTATAACTTCCGCACCGATCATTTATAGGGCGAAAGGGAATATCTACGTCACATTCGAGCGGAATGTCTGAACCAGTCTGAACAATGCAAGTTTTGTTATTTTCTTCCGATAAACTTTCCATTGTTAGCACCAGAATTTTTGAATTCCAATTTTTGGCAACCGAAACTATTTCTCCATTCGGATATGATAGATTACAAAATACGTACGAACCCCTGATTCAATTTCTTGACAGAATAGAAGCTCCTCTACCTACCGATGTCGATATTAATTGATATCGCCCAACGCGTTTTTAAAGGCACCTTTTTGTTCAGTCAAAGTTATGTCGTAGTTTTATTGCGCAGTCTGACGTATGAGTGAATGTGTAGTTAAATATTTCGTCGTGTTAAGGGATAATTGCTATAATGACTCCGCAAGTCCATTAACGAGATATAGGAAAAATAGCCCTTGCTCCATTCCGTGTCAGAGTTCTCGCATATTTTAATGAACGAGGCACTTTATATACGCAGCATATAAAGTGCCTCAAGTGTAAAAAAGCCTTAAGAATCTTGATTTCTGACATTATTACAGAAAGCCGTATAGAATACTAGTGGAACTTAATTTTCTCTGCGATGTCGACCAATGTAGTCAATTGTTACGTCTAAACCGACGTTTAAGCACCTATAAACATTGATTCAGCGTTTTCTACGGCGAGAATCAGTGGACAGCCCGAACATATAGACCCGGGGCCCCAGGTGTTTAATAAAGTAATTTCCCCCCTTTTCTTTTCCTTCCCCTTTTTTAAATAATAAACAAACTCTATTTTTTATTTATTTAACGTTCTTTGACTCTTCTATCGCACTGTGCATTCCGTTTCGTTTGGAAATTTGACACTATTTTCAGTGTCCTCTGTGATCTATGCGTACTATTCGTCCCCTATTCGGAGCCCCCTCTGAGGTCAGGGCCCTAGGTTGTTGCCTAGTTTGCCTAGTCAGAAGTTTGCCACTGATGGTGGAACAGCTTTTTTTGAAATTCGAATACATAATTATAATAATTTTATTGACATTGTGCTATATGGTGACGCTCAGACGTTGAAACACGATGTAAGTTACAACTCCCGTTGGGGAGAACTTCGTTTTTATTTTATTCAAATTTAAAAATGTTGTTCCACCACGTCTCACCAGTCATTGTTAAATCTACTTTACCACGTTTTTAATAGTTCGGTTTCCGTCATGTCTGTCTCTCTGTCCGGGTGGAATATTGCAACCGAGTTTAAACTAACTTTCCGATCAGCTAGAGACTTGAAATTTTAACCACAGCTCAGAAGTGAATGACAATACAATATTAGCTATCTATTATAACAATTAATTGATTAATTAATTAACATATTTCCTGATGTGCTAGTAGAGGCTTGTAATTTTAACCATAGCTCAGAATTGGATGACAATGCAATGCTAGCTACATGTTATAACAATTAATTAATTAATTAACGATTAATTAATTATTTCAATTCCACAGACTGTCAGCAGAACAGAATCTGAAATACATCGGGAATTTCCTCTGTGTCCCTTCAGTGTCTCATCAAGAATATAAAATCGATTGGAAACTTTCACCCGGGCATAAGACTAATAAGCCGAAAATAATTAATTAAATAGAAAAAATTTCTTAATATACCACGTTTTTAAAACGGATAAAAAGTATAAAGTAATTTTCCCTGGGACCTTCTAAATTTTTGAGTGTGAATTTTTAGAGACTATGGAGATATTTGCAAGACTTGAAGAGAAAAAAGTGGGGCGCAGGCAGTAGATAATAGAAGTAGATAATCCGGATGAATTCACAACCAATTTCAGTGTATCATGGGTTGCCTGCGCCCCACGTTTTTCTCTTCAAGTCTTACAAATATCTCCATAGCCACTAAAAATTCACCTTCAACAATTTAGCAGAGCTCAGGGAAAATTATTTTATACTTTTTAGTCCGTTTTAAAAACGTGGTGTATTAAAAAGATTTTTTATTTAATTAATTATTTTAATTAAATTAATTGTTCACATTCAAATTTACATTTCACCAAAAAACTTGTATTGAAAATCGTTTCAGTAAAAAGTCGGTTATTTATAATTCTTTCTTTTTGGCGCCTTCCAGGATTTCGGGATTCGGAGGCCCTTTAGTGAGGTGAGCTCCGTTCCTTTCAAGAAGGAAGAGAGGGAGGAAGCGGATCCAAGATGCGTCCACAGTTCGGAGCAGACTTGACCAACCGCCAGCCGGGAGGAGGAGGAGTCGGCGGAGGCGGCGGAGGTGGACAGGACAACAATGGAGAGGGCAACAACAATGATAGCGCGCCCCCGGTGGTTCCTCCCCCGGGAGGGGTCCTCATGTGCTCGCGATCGGCCGGGAAGGCCATCATTCGGGTCGTTGGGCGGTGCAACGATGCCCAGGAGAACTCCAACCTCGGTGAGTCAAGATGCAGAGATGCATACTCTTAATACCTACATTCTCACGGTCGAAGCGTTTTGATTAACCAAACGAGTTTGTTTGACTCACATGTATCTATTAGGCAGGATTCGGGGGAAAATTAAATTTGATCAAAACGCCTTTAAAAACATTTGAGCAAACAATTTGTTCCAGCCGGTTAGGGACGCTTCTAGTTTTTGTGATCAAAGAAGGAATCCCAGACAAGCACTCTAGTGCTTCCTCCTGTTTGTCGTCTGAAAAAATCGTCAATTTTTAGTTGCTCTCTGGTATCAAAAAGTTGCGCAGGTTTTATTTCCGAGCAATAAGGCCATAAATATGAGATATCATGGTCTGGAAAACTGTTTTAAAAAATACCCATGATTCTCTCGAAATTGGCTCTTGCAAATCACACCCTACAGGCCAATTTGAAAGACTAAAAGATTGCTCATAAATAGCATTAAACTGTAATGACTCACTTACTCCTGGCTTGGATTTTATTTTATGTAGCAAAGAAAGTTCTTTATTCTATCGACGTATGTTAAGAGCCTTTTTTATCGGACATTAATCTTGGAGAAGTTAGCCCCATGACAGCCCGATATCTTCAAATGTTCGCTTTTCCAGCGATAATTCAGGCTATTTTTTATATTTATTGGTAATTTTCTATAACTTCAGTAAAATAAGTTACAAAGTTTATTTTTAGGTGTCATTGAGTCTTTATCTATGAGGAGGGGAAATCACCTTATGAGTTAAATCCTCCGGTAAAATTAGTATATTTTAAATTATATCTTTGTTCCGATCATTGAGAAAAGTTTTAGCAGAACAACTACCTTTTTTAATTCCTCAAAAGAATTAAAAGAATATCATGGATGAAAATCGTAGCAGGGGGGAATTTATTAATTGCAAATGTATATAACAAGGCTCCAATCACTCTTGTTTTAACGTTAATATAAGCATTAATAGGCATTAAGCAAGCGCATAAGGAAACCATAATTTATTCCGATCATAATTTGGAAGAGATTAACTCTTCTTAATGCATTTTTAACATTCATCCATTTCTCTCTTTTATGTGGATCTTTTGAAAAGCAGAAGGACTTTGACGGCTGTAATCCACTACTAACCTAATATTCTAATACTAAAATGAAGCTGCTTTCTGAGCTGTGGATAAGCTTCAATTTGAGCGTATGAGGTCAGTTTACAGTAGTGTAGAAGACCTGTGAGATAACTTTATTAATGAGACTGCGAAACGGTTCGGAGTTTCACTTCAATTAAAGAAGTCTCAACCTTATTAGGTGCTAAAGATCTTTGATAGTTGCTAACACAAATATTAGAAAAAACATTATTTCTATGATGCATGTTTATCATTTCCGTGAGAATATGTCATTGTGCTTTTCTATGATTGGGGAGAATCGCCATACGCAAACACAGCCTATTAGTGTACCGTCATCATCACCAGTCGTTCAATTCTAAGATTGATTGACTGCAGTCCTCTAAAATGGATTTAGGTTGAGACGGAAGAGAGTAAATCTCCCTTAACGTTTTACAGGCGCAGTCCCATTTCTCCTTGGACGATTTCTTTCTTCTTCTCAGCATACGTCCACACTCCCTTTAACCCGTCCATAAACCCTTTTTCCTTTATTTCTCTCCCTCTCTCACAAAACATTCTTGCCTCTATCACGGCCCTCAGCATCCCTTTTTCACTATCCATTCCAATCACCTACTCTGCCTTCTCCTAATCTCATCCAGACGTTTTCTTTTCTCACCCACCATGCCAAGAACTTCCTCGTTTGTATTCCTTTCCGCCTACTGCACCTTCTCTATCCTCCTCCACACCCACATCTCAAAAGCCTGCAGCCTATTCTCGTCCTCTTTTTCTCAGTGTCCTGCATCACACCCATATTATTGTACATCAGACCCAATTGTTTTGCGGGCAACGGCCTGCCACGATGGAAACACTGGTTCCCGATCAGTCACCGACGTAAAGCATCGTTGGGCTCGGCTCGAGTTTGGAGGGGTGATCCTCCGATTCGTCCGAGTGCTGTTAACCCTGTCTGCACGTGGCAGACAGTAAGTGCGAAATTACCTTAGCCGTCGAAGCACGTTAAACAAATATAATACTACTACTACTACTACCAATTGTTTCGCGCAACACCTCAAGGCAAGCCCTTATACCTTTTGCACCCTTTTCCCCGTGAGCTACGTAGTTGTGTCACTCCGTGTTATTCTGGAGAGGATTCACCATACCTCGATTTCGTGAAACATACATCCCCCGAAGTCTCTATTGATCGGTTTAAAGCCACCGCACCGTGGGGGGGGGGGGTAACGCACACCAAGGGCCTCCGCACCTCGGCTCAAGGGAGAGGGTACGACAGGGGGGCGGGGTCTTCTCTTCTGCGACGCACATCGTCGCCCCCCCCCCGCTTTCTCGTATGCGACCGGTGCATCATTTCGCAGGGCGCATCTCGACGGCGCGCTATCGCCACGCCGCGACGCAACTCATGGCTCATCGAGAATCGTTACGGACGCAGTCGTTTTTCCAAGCGAAGCTATGTGTCCTCGGTCGAAGATTGGCCTTGAGCGAGGTAGGAGGAGACTGTAGCGGTGAGCTTCAGGCGCTAAAAAACGAATATAATTTTATGACTCAAAATACCGACGATACCGATCAGTTACCGGTCAACGATGAGCGAATTGACGAAGGCCGTGTTGTTCGAGACAGTCGTTCTCGCTTCGTTATTAGTTATTTAATAAACACTAAAATGAGTCAAGTTAGTCAAAATTGAGCATTTTTCCGAAATACTTTCTCCATCAGGGTCAATGCGCATTCTTATTCATATAAATATGCTCAAAAACTTTTATTTTATTTGTCTACTCAGTTTAATACCCGTGATCGGAATACTAGTGTTTCGCAATCAACCTCAGGAACACTTAAAAAGCAAGTTCTTTGATTTATAGTTATCCTAGTATTGGAAGCTTTAAATTTAAGATGTTGACGTTGGCGGAGATCGGAACAAATCAGCGCACAAGGACGAAGATGAATAGAACGATGTGCGTAGGCGAAACGTTTTATAACCAGCAAGTTTTAGGAAGCATTATGTAGGTACACAATAGCCAAGGTCAATTTGTTTTTAGTATTTTACAAATTCGATCACACTACACGCTTAAAAAGGAAATTTTTATGCCACAACTTCATTAAAAATGTATGTTATCAATGTTTGATGCCTCTACTGAAAATAAACATTAACAACATTCGCGGATGCGATAAGGGAAGTTCTCTTGCTCTCAAACACACCCCAGCGCACATCTGTTCATAACAACTCTGCTCCCGATCTGTTTTGATGTTCGCTGCCTGGTTGCGTAGTACCTATAACGAGTGGAAAGCAAATGTGCTGCTGTGTGGCAAAGTGAGCAGCGTAATAATGTGACCATAATGCGCCAAGTATTGAAAATATTTAAGTGGCCTCGAGGTTATGGCGGAGCAGTTTTACATTCCCCTGAATCTGTATACACCGCCGCAAAGCAAGGCTCTGGCGACCGCGCCAGACACTTCCTCTATCGGTAATCGTCGAGAAAAAAGAAAGCGCGTATTTTGTTATTTAAGGTGGCTTGAGCGAAAAACCACTTCACCTAGAATTTGATGAATTTGGCCTCATTTTAAAGAAAAAACTCTCATCTTTCCAATGATATCAAAATATCAACCCGTTGCCGAACTGCTTTTCGAGCTATTTGCTTGAAAATATAAGCTGTTTAACATGGGATAGATTATGGCTGTGCGCTCCGGAGGGAGAATATTTAAAAAAATTAGGAACTTCTAGCACCTAGATTTCGTCAAAAAACTAACGGTGTGTAGATTGCATGTCTTCTCAACTATTTATAAAAAATAATATATTACTCACCACAGTAATTTTGACAGAATCGCAGATAAACCTGCTGCTTTGAACGATTTTCAGCCGTACGGCGGGAAAAAATGAGTCAAGTTAGAGACTCATATAGCTTTATTTATTTAATTACTGAGAATTATGGTCGTATATAACTATATCTTAACACCATTAATATTACAACATTTATTTCATACTTCTTACAGACGCTGAAATAAAAACATAAAATTTGAATATGGTCTCCATTATGACTAGGGAACTATGTCGCTCAACCCACCTTAAGACTACCGTTAGCAACTCTCGTTCCCATGGTGTAGCACCAAGGGAGAGTACGGCGAGCCTCTGCAGTTGTTATGGGTCGAGGAAAGAGGATTCCCAATTGGAAGATGTCGGTGGTTCGTCTTCCGAATTTCGCTCCGAGCCACGAAATGTCGATTCGCCGTGACGGACCCTCGCGTCCCAGAAAACCACTCGCCCGAGTCACTGAGGGGTCACTTCGTGGCGAGAGCGCTCGCCTCGTGGATTCGTAGCAGTAGCGTGATTCACTACGGTGAGTAATTCACTTCACGGAATCGCTACGAGGGAAAGGTTTTGTTATAGACGCTCATCTTGAAAATCTACCTGTTTTACACTTTCCGTTCCCTCTCTTCGTTCATCTTCAAGCAAGGATGTCAATTTAGTTTATAATTTATGGAGAAAGAATTGCTATTTATTTTGGGGTTCTTTTCATTTTTTGTTTCAAATACCGAGTAATACGTCTAAAATGTGTATTATTTATATATTCAAAAGTATATTCCTCACATTTTTCTATAGTGTTAACAGTCAAATCTTGAAAACGAATAAAATGTATCTCTACTTTGCCCGTCGTTCCATATTTGAAGTATTTTAGTTTCCTTGTCATCAGCAACCGAATGAATAGGTATTCATATACAATAATGTTCCGTATTTTTATTTTTTAAATATTGAACTGCAACAACAGTACCTATTCGTATTTATGTAAGACCAAGACTGAGGTAGGTCTAAGAAAGTTGGTCCGGCACATATGTTCAACTTAGATACAACTTAGAGCGTCGTTTTCACTCTCACTGGCTAGATTCCCGTCAGCTTTAGTCGGGAGAAAGTAAGCCTGTACTGTAATATATAATTTTGTGTTTAAATTCGTGTCGAAGCCAAGTATATCAATTTTTAGCGCCATTAGACCTTCAGTTAGACCAGGATAAATATGAAATACCTCCTCAAGGTAGTTTAAATGAGCTATTGTTCCAATCCTAGTAGAGACACGATCTTGAAAATCTACCTGTTTTACACTTTCCGTTCCCTCTCTTCGTTCATCTTCAAGCAAGGATGTCAATTTAGTTTATAATTTATGGAGAAAGAATTGCTATTTATTTTGGGGTTCATTAGTATTCAAAATTTAATTAGTTGTAATAAGCATATGGTAGACATAGGAATATCAGTGACGACAGAAAATTACTGATATTCTCAAAGATTTATTGAGTGCACACATTTGAGGCTTTACCTCGACTTGTATATTTCACGCCGTTCACTGAAAACGCATTCAAAACCTAACGTAACTTTTTTGCGAACAAATTTTCTCTGGCGATTAATGAATTTACTTGTGAAAATAATTGAGAAAACGTACGAAATGCATAGAGTTACATTCCTAACATAAACTTTGAACCAGAACGTCCTCATTTTTTTTTAAGTAATGTTTTTCTGGAGCACGGCCGTCCCATGGAAAACGGATTCTATTTTTATGGAAAATATCTCGAAAAGTGGTGTGATGAGTGGTAGATCAGGGTTTTAAACTCAATGAATTCGGATCTAAGGTTTGGTGAGGAGCGACCAATCCACCGCGTCCGAATAACCCGTCATTCCCGTCGTGGTCTTCCCGTTCGAAGATGTTCTGCGAGCGAGCGAGTTCCCATCGGAGGTGGAGCAGACATATAGGCAGGTGGTATATCTTTCCCACCTGCTTGAAGACGAGATAAAAACGGCGTGACGTTCTTGCCCGGCCCGCCCACCTCTCCCCCCTCTCTCCGTAATAGAGAGGGGAGAGAGAGAGTAACTGCGTCTAGTCAACTGCGCAGCTTCGCGCGCGTCTTTGTTGTGTGCGCGTGTTTGTAAACGCGACACCGCGTGCCCGCGGCGTCCTCTTTGAGTCAGTCACGGTGTCGATGATCCCGGAATGGAGAGGCGGGAAGAGGGGAAGAGGGATAGATAGGACGGACAGGGAGGAGAGGGAAAAGAGGAGGAGACTGCCAATCGTGTTTATCAAAACGTTTTTATTAGGCTGAGCTAGCTCTTGTCTGTCTGTTCCGTACATATTTTACAAACGGTTTTAAACTAACTTGCCGATGGGCTAGATACTTGAAACTTTAAACATAGGTCAGAACTGGATGACAATGCAATAATATGTAATTATATACATAATATATGTTATATAAGGAGTCTAGAAGCCAAGAGGTACAAGTGACAAAACGTTAGTTTTGAGTTCTTCGTGTTTAAAGTTCAAATTATTGCTGTTTTTCAGTGTGTTTCTTTAATTAAATGAAATTTACTCCTCAAGATCTCAGCACCCATCACAGTCATTCACTTATACACCTTGATCACAACCATTTAACATACTTTAGGAACATATTTCGGCACTTAGCTCGAAAAAACTAAATAGTCACTTTTACTGTACCCCTTGGCTTCTAGGCTCGTCATATATATTAAATATTACAATATAATATATATTATAAATTATACATACAATATATACACAATATAATATAAAATATTATAATATAAAAAAATATAATAATTAATTTAAAATTTAAAACGTTAGAAAAAAACGTTTTTTTCTTTAAAACTTTTTAATTACAATCAGGCTGTCTTTTCCTACGGGGCAGCTTTTATCAGAATAGGTATAACTTAGCTCTCGTCTTTAGCCGTCTGAGGACCAAGTACAATAACCCAATGCTTTCATTTTCCTTTCTTTTTTTCTACTTTATGCTTTCCAATACTTTTTCGCGATTTCGCTGCGCTTTCTCCTCCTCTCTTCCGTCCAGGTGTTATTTTCGCTCATCCGGAAACCCTTGAAGTTCCATATCAATCTGCTAAATTTAGTTTTATCCCGTACTAGCTGAATTACTGAGCTGAGTTGCTCGGGATCATACTTCCTTCATAACTCATCATATAAGAGAAGTGGAGTTAGTTAGTAGTTGTCAAAACAGACTAAAGAGTTATTAATTATTTTGTTTACATAAATAATTTGCTGAAAGTGCTGTTTTTAGACTAATACTATGCGTAAAAGAAAATCGATTGAAAAAACGAAAAACTTCATTCTTTCGAGTACCTGATAAAATAAATTTTAACTCTCTTTCTTGAGTGAGGATAGTATTAAAAAGCAAAAAATAAAACATTGCACAAAACCCATTGCTTAGCATTCCTAATCAGCTTAACTAAGCAAAATGAGTTTATAATGCGTTAAAGACCAAAATCTGGTTGTCAAGGAAATATGATATTGTTGATTTCAGAGAAAAATGTGCGTTCTTGCAGCTAACAACGCGATTTTCAGACAAACAAGAGTTGGAAAATATAATTGATTGAAATAGTTATAAACGCCATTTTCTCAGCCATTTTATTAAAAAATCCCAATCTTCTATCTTGAGCGGAAGTCATTTTAAAAATAAAAAAATGAAACCACTGCCCAAAACCCAATACGTAGCGTAGACCACCAAAGGGCCCACCTTTTTGGGACCTTTTGGGGTCCTGAGATCTTTTTACAATCGCCTCTAATTTTCCTCCCGTCTTGAACAATTAGACTGAAAAATGTCAGCACCATCGGAGTAATACTGTAGATTTTTAGATAGATAGAAGACAGCCAGACATTCTTTTATATGTATACATAGATAATTCATTCCGTTATCCCCATCTCTTCAATCTTTCAACCCCTCATACTTCAATATTTGCCCCATGGATCGACTGGTTGCCATTCATTTGAACATGATTGAAAATTTGTTTTGCAAGTTTACCGTTTTCCATTCTCATTAAGTGATCGAAGAACCCAACTCTCCTTTTTCTAATCTAATCTGACATTTTTTTACATTCTTCATTCTAGTAGAGATCATCACTCTTCCTGTTCCTAATCTCGCCTTTCTCTGTTTTTATTGGTTCTAGGATTTTCTGAGAATCTTCCTTTCCTACTTCTGTTACTCTTCTATTTCACCTGATCCCACTGAGAACATGCATTCATTGGCATAGAGACATTCTGGCTTGATTACTGTATGGTAGTGTCTAATTTTAGTTTTAGTGGAGGGATTTTTCTTAAAGTGCACCTTTATTTGAAAGGTTTGGGCTCTGAGCCGCACTTCTTTTATTCTGAAAAAGTTCAGGAATACCTTGACATTACTGATTTCTTTTTAATGACTACGATTATATCGCCTTTTGCATTTATCGGACGCAATTGGGCTTATGTAAAGTTGATTTTATTTTTACTATCGGAAATTCATGTTGAAAAGGAAATACCGATCAGAAGAAATATTTAACCTTCTCAGTGTCGTCTATTTTCGTTGGTACTTTTCAAAAATTCCGAGGGCAAGTTTTAAATATAATGTAAAATTTCAGAAAATAACAACTTTAAGTACCTAGTGATCTTTTAATAGGTGTCTTTAGTTTACTTTTAACATCTTATATTTGTTTAATTGTTAACAATGCTCTCATTTTTCCCCTAAATAACAACAACGAAAATCACCACAGTAATGCTCTCACGTGAAACTATTTTCATCGAGTCAATAGCGTTCGTCACGCGTCATGATTCGAACGAATCCCTTAACCCCCTCGTTACATTACCATCGTGGAATGTCTGTGCCAAGGGTATGATGGAATTGCGATATCTCGTATGGATTACTACCAAGACCAATTATATCAGGCACAAATGAAAAAAAAACGTATGCGTGAAAAAGATAAAGATTGTATGCTTTTGCCATAAATCATTTATTTTTTTGTGAAAAAATGCAGTAATTATTCCTTTTATTGTAAGACGTAAATCAGCTTCCATTTAAAATACGCCTGGGACCACACGAGACATCGCCATCGCAACCGTAAGTAAACAAAGAAGATGGCCGAGAAAGTACACTGCGAAAATGCCAAGAGAAGGACTGGACGGCATTATTGCGCTGCAATCTGGTTCCAGAATTTTTCAGGATGCAGAATTGATTATAGAATTACCTTTTAAAGTTTCCCCTGATAAATAAATAGGTAATTTCCCACTTAAATCTGCAAGATATTCAATGAAAGCGTATACCTTTCGCGCTCTTCCGCTGATAGTTAGCGCCTGACCGCTAGAGTGCTCTGAGTGAAATGTATGACCATTGGAGTAATGTGAGTGTCAGACCCTAGGTCTGTGCTCGTTTAATTGACTTCCAGTTCGATTTCTCGATCGTGGAACTTTTCCACGAGTGAGACGGGAAATATTTCGAGAGGAGAAATACACATGAAGGCTCATCTCGAAGAGCGGAACGTCCGCCACGAGATATTCATCTGTTACGAAACAAAAGGCGAACTTAACTTCCGCAAGGAGCTCTTCCGGATGTTTTACGTGCGTGAGAGAGAGAAGGGGAGGAGGGGGGGGGGAATAAATGTTCTATATTGCAGAAATCGAATGCAAAATCTGAAGTTTTGAAATGATCGCAATCCACGGCAAAAAGAAACGCTTATAGCCTAGGGAATGATGAAACCACTTTCGCCTAGGTGTCTTCAAGCACCTCTTGGCTGACTCTAGACAAATCAACATTCCTGACCAAAGATTAAAATAAGAGAGCAGATGGCGTTTTCTTTGCGAAAAAATATACACCTAGCATGGTTTTCGCGCTCACTTTGTCCTGAAAATGTAACAAATATGCTTTTTGTTTTGAAAATATTTCCGCATTGCATTTTTCTAGATAAATCATTTTGGTATCGCGACAATTCCGATTCTGATATCAATGAGTTTGATGTATTAAACTGTTCTACTGATACTTATGGCCTATTGCGCATTTAAATTGCTTTAATATTGTTTACTGTAAATGCCCTGTGCTATCTCACCTCATGGTTCAATATATTCTCTTCTTCAATATATGGTTCTGACTTCTAGCTCCATTGCATATTATGCAATCTGCATTTTCAAATCAATATGCGAGAGTCTTAACACACCAAGCGTAACAGTCATTAATGTGTGAAAAATCATGAAACGAAAGAGATTTCTCGGATAAGTCCCTGGAAGAAAATTATGCTGAAATCTAAATTATTTTTAGAAAAAATCTCAAGCTTAAAATCATCCACATGCGTATATAATTAGAAGCTATTTACCAAATACAAGAAATATGAAATCCCTGAAGAGGCGATAGCTGAAAGCGGGGTCCGCATTTGTTGTTGGTTTTTTTAATTGTTGTATTTGTTGTAAATTTTATTTGTGCTGCAAATGCGGAAATAAATATGTATTGAATTGAATTTAGCGGTGCCATAAAGCAATTCACTTTATGCCTAGGGAATCACGCGAAATTCACCCTTTGAAAATTTTCATCAGGAATTAAACCTCATAAATAAGCCTTCCTGCCAAGATAATTACTATTCCAATAATTACTACTGTTTCAGGCTGGATATGGTGGAAGTTCTCGATATTCATAATGAATAAAGACACTTGGTAATCTTCCACAGATTTCCAAATCTGTGGAAGATTACCAAGTGTCTTTATTCATTATGACTATTCCAATGTTTTCCTTCTCCAGTGGAAGTAAGAAGAATGTTAGAATGACATGTATTTTTAGGGTAATCGTACCCAAATACTGATTATTATGAAGCAAAATTAATCAATAAATGACATCAAATATAAATGCTAAATATGTTCTAATTTAAGTCCAAATCCATTACATTTTTAGCTCTTATCCTTGTCGTTATCTCTCTCTATAGCTGAAAATTATTCAATTAAGTGTCTTTGTTCGATAAAAACGTCGTGTTGTATGTATCCCATTGGAATTCCCATTTCTTGATCATTCATAAATAGTGTTTTATCCAGAATCATTTAAATTGATATCATTTTTTTATTTCGAAGTACTAGGAATAGTATAGTATTAAAAATTTGCCATGCCCAAATGGAAACAGGATTTTTTGAAGCTCCCGCTTTTGCATGAGAATAGAGTCTTCACGTATAAGATGAGGGCAATCCATTTAATGGTATTTAAGAAAATTAATTCATAAATGAACCAGAAAGCTCATGAAAGCCCCTTGGTCCTTGAATTAACATTCAAAATGGAACCCTTTTTGGGAAAGAGAGAAAAAACAAGCGAGACTTCGAGTGCCTGGTTAGAGAGATCCGCAACTCAACGGCCAATTACCTGTCATCAACTAGGCTAGGAGAACTCTCCTTGCCACGGTGGTGCCGTTATGCTCTCGACTATTGATCGCCAAGTGGGACTTAAGAGGGAAGCTTTGTTCTTGCAGAAAAAAACAGGGATAGATTTGGCAACATAGAGAGCTCGGGATCCATCCTCCGCCTTTGTATTTCTCTCTACCTCTCACTCTGAAGAAACCACGACGGGACGGAAGCCATGGGCTTATTTTGTTCCGAGGCGGAGTCCATTATCGCTCTCGCTGAGTGAAAGTATCACGGCGGGGGAGGGGGGGGGGGTGGAGCAGGAGAAGGGTACTTATGTAATACGACTCTTACTTCACCTAAACAATATTCACTCTGAACTTAATGTGACATAAATGAGTATAAAGAATTGGAACATGTGTGCTCTAGAGGAAATTCTGTTTAAGGCACGTTACATTCAACATCCAAATTGATTAGAGGGAAAGTTAAATAGTGTTTTTTTACTTATTTTTTTCAATTCAATAATTAGTGCGTTCTAAGAGTTAAATTACAATCGACTATTTTGTTCACGATAATTAATTCCAAATTCAGTACCTTGTCAGTCAGTTTTTTGAGCTTTATCAAGCGAAATAAAATCATATCAGACATGATTTTTTAAAAGGAATCTCTGAAAATAAATCTATGTTTAGAAAGAAGCCATTTTTTCCAGTTCCTTAAGAATTATGATTATAATTACATTTAGTCAATTTATTTAATTTGTATATTATCTAATCTTATCTATCTATCAATCAATCTAATCTGTCTTTTATCAAGTAATCGGCAATCTAATCTATCTTTTATCTAGTAATGACTTTGGTGCATGATACACCTAGGTATGCATCCTTTATTGCTTTGTTTTTGGACCAAGTGATAACTTAACTATGGTCGCATTTATACGTTATATTAAAGGGGAGAGGGGGAGCGGCTTACGACCACACCCCGGCTCTTAGACTCTAATTCCATTATGCCATCTCTCGGGTAGATCTTCACTCAGGCAGTCCTGCCTCTCTCCAGAAGATTAGACACCTTCATGTCTAAAGTTCAAATTATTGTTGTTGTTCAATGTGTTTCTGGAAGTAGATGAAATTTAATCCACTAGATCTCAGCACCCATCACAGTCATTCACTTATACCCCTTGGCCACAGCAATGGCTTGGCTTCTAGGCTCCTTATACATATTAAATATTACAATATAATATATATTGTAAATGATGCGTACAATATACACATAATATAATATAACATATTATAATAAAATATAATATAATAATTAAGTTAACATTTAAAACGTTAAAAAAAACGTTTTTATCGTAAAAAAACGTTTTTTTTCCTTTAAAACGTATTACTTACAATCAGGCTGTGTCTTCCTACGGGGTTGACCCGAGTTGAGAGATCTGAGTTCAACAGTGGTGGGGAACAAATCCCCCAACCAATTTTGCCTAAGATTGGCCCACATTGGACACTTGCCATTTATGTGATACAATCATGTCGCCATTTCCATTCTCGTCTTCATCATCTCCTCTCTCTCTCGGTCCATCATTTCTCCTCCTCCCCCCTACGCAGTCGTTTGAATCTTTCTTTTCTTTTTAACCCCCCCCCCCCCGCGTATATCATCCCGACTTCTTCCCTCCATTACCCATAACCCTCACCTCTACTCCACCCCCCCACCACTTGCGAAATATCCCCGGTGTTCGCGACCTTCCCTCGCCCTACTTTAGAGCTTCGTGAATCTCCTTCCTGCTGGCTGGCTGCTCGTATATGGGTTGTGAGCGCGGTATTCCCCTTGATCCAACGGATCTCCCGAACGCCGTGAACATACACCTATATTAAAAGCGGAGATCATATAGCGAAATGGGGAGACGGTAGCCGTGGGAACCTTCCCCCCCTGCCTGTGACCTCGGCTTCAGCTTAGCCGTGGAGAGGCAAAGTGTGGAAAATCTTAGGATACATTTGTCAAGGGAACCGCTAAAGAAGCAGAATTACCGCGGTTTTTCCTTTATTTTACTTTTAAAATATTTCGCTCCATTTTTCGTGGCGTTGCTACTTCGAGGTCAAAGGAATTAGCATTTCTCGGCTGAGGCATTCTTAATGACAACATACGATGCGCTGCGTCATGTCTAGTTTGAAATAATAGATTTTCTACTAAATAAATGATTAATACAAGGACAGTGCTACCTATTGGAGTTTTCCCTAATATTTTCTGTTTGCAACTATCAGTTCTCAAATGCTGAATTCGTTCGTGTATTTTGTACACATAGGTACGTCTTCGTATATTTTACCTCCCAGTAAACCGTCCTAAGTTCTGTCAGAAATAAATAAAAATTGTAAATATCTAAAATATTCTAAGATCCTCGAGTTCACACTCGTCTTAATTAAAAATAAAAGGCTTCCTTCTCGATAGCTCCCCGGAATTTAGCGCCGAATCATTAGCCATCATGCCTAAAAGTATTAAAAATCGCAATTCATAGGTTATCTATCCACTAGCTGACTTCCATGCAGCATACATGACAGCGTAACCCAAATACTTCCAAATGTCATCAAGATGAGCCGTGTGGTTGTAGTAACATGCAAGGCGCTTTGTGTCATGATAAATTGTGACCAAGTCTAAATAACTTAGCATGATTTTAAGTATCCTTCCTTTGTTAGTGAGTAAATCAAATCATAAATGGATATTCGCATTAAAATATTATCCTCCACAACAAATTCGGAGTTATCATCTCTTCTCAAAAGCGAAATTCTCATGGTTTCCATTGCCCTAGAAAATTCCCCGAAACATTGAAAGTAGGCGATTCATATTTTTTATTAAGGTGCTGTATAGTGAACACTATCTGTGTCCGAGATACATGCCGAGATGCCTACTCTTAACACAAGTTTCTCTTTTTAGTCTCGATGAATAGCCTGAGGTAAATCTCTGATATTTACGCCAGCTATCTTAGCGTAGAGGAGAGGGTTATTTAGCCATGAGAATGGAGGGTGGGTCTTTCTAGGATGAGCACCATAATATCCAATGAATAAGTATCGACTAAAGGAGGCATAGTCTTAAAATTAACCCATCGGATTCCAGAAAAATCCCCGTATGCTACTGCATAGAAGACCGGAATCATTAAATGCCGTATCGCAAAATAAAAAACTTCTCCATGTAATAGTACGTTCAATATGTAAATGCCTTTAACTGCGGAGACGTATATATGGAAGGACTCAAAGCATTGTGAAGGAAATAATTATGAGTACTCATAAAAAATGAGCAAACGAAATTTGCTACTCCATTGTGTTTTGTGTATCTTTATTACTGTGGAAGCAATTTGCATGTTTCAATACTTTGACTACTAAATTTAAATAGGTTCATATCCAAGGGTGGAGACTAATTAATAAAAATAATATTCCCTTCTTTGAAATCTCGATATTTTATTAAGAAATTCGAAAATCATTCGATAACTTGGGTCATTTTGGTATGATATCTGTAACTTAAAAATAAAACTTACGATTTTTCCTGCGCTTATGGCCTGAATTTTGAATTTAGCGATTCCTTCTGACCAATAATTACTGTCGCTTGTTTAAATCTTCATAAAATATTGCACGCTGTATAGATAACTTCGATGAGCGGGAACGTAGCAAGAATTCATCTGGGTCGCTACTTCTTTTGGGTCGCTCGTTACGACCTTAGTTCAGAGACGTTACGTTTTCTTTCTTGATCCAGCATTTAATATTCACGCCGGGTTCTCTCGTAAGAGCGAACGTTCCGTGCAGTCCGAAGCCCGAGTTCTCTCTTTCCTTAACTATTCTCGAAACCCCCTCCATGCGAACTGCTGAGTTATTCAAACCGTAACTCCCCTTGCACCTGTGTCTGTGGGGCACCTGGGTCGTTCCGATCGGGGATCATGCCTACACGTGGTCCATACGTCGTCTTTCGTCCTTAACCACCTCACTTTCCAACGCAGCGGGAATGAGACGGAAACGAAGCGGAATGTTCGCAGGGGATCCCTCGGTCTGTTTCGTTCTTCGCCCATAGCCTTCAGGAAGTGTGGCCGTTCGCTTACCATTAAGGAGTATAAAAATATATCAGGAAAAATATTTTCAGAGAAATATCACAACTTTTGCCAGAAAAAAAGACACTGTCTCAAGTTTCTTAGAAGTATTTGAGTAGAGTTGCATATTGCGAATCCATCTGATAGGTACCAGAACAACTTTGATGCAAGATACTCGAACCTATGTATACTAAAATGTTTTGTTTTTAGGCTTAGACTTGCTACATACCCATCACACTGTTCCCTTTTGGGGTAGGAACAGTCAAAAGAGTTTTATTCTCGGCATTGGGCCTAGAAAACTGGCTCCATTTTAATAATTTCCTCAAAAATGTCCCATCCTTGCAAACCTCCTTCCTTTTCGCATGATTCCTAATACTATGGAGTAGGTACTATTAATGCTAATCGCAAAACTAAGCGTACTTAATACTGAGTGCAAAACAATGCTCTGTGAAATGTAACCGTGGCTGTTCAATGTTTTTAAGGGATAAATGCGCAATTGATGCATGAGGTAATGTTGTCGGTTTTGTGGTTGGAAATAAAAATGCGCGAGTTCTACTTTACGCGGATGATGCATTGATACTATCAGAGAGCTCAAAGGGATTACAGAAGTCCCTGGATGACTTATGTGATGCAACAGAGGGAATACAAAGGCCGTGATTATGTAAATGCATGACTGCCATTTTCATTATTGCTGTGGTAATCGTTGACTCTTTTCTCCTACATCATCATCCTTTTCCCTATTCCTACACAGCTTTTGAATCTTGCTCTTCTTCCACCCTTTCCGCTGCAAAACCCTCGCCGCCAGGAAGTCTGGCCGCTCGTCTTTCTTGTCCACTCACTAACAAGTTCTTCCCTCTCCTTCCTCCCTCCTTGCCGAACGCCGAACGGTCAGACACGCAATCCTACGAGGTATTCGAAAAATCTCTTCGGATCCGTAACCCGATTTCTCTTCTGGGCCTCGAAAAAGAGATAATTAAGTAATATTACGGCGACGGGAACTTGTGGAGGAAGCACGGGGATATGTAAAAAAAAAGAAACTCCGAAAGAGAAAGTTTTTTAACGGGAGTGTAATCCATTCAAATTAGGCATCGGTCTCGCAAAGTTTTGTTCCAGAAAGAAATACTCCTTCGACCGAATTATCAATTTTTCTTATCCATAGCTCCAGTTGAAAACACCCAGGGGTACATTTCAATGTTTTTTTACGATAGCCGTGTAGAGTGCCAAGGTCGCACGATAAAGAAGTCGAGTTTTTCATTCATTCAGAGCTCACATCACGTTGTTTTTCTCAATGTCGAGAGGTACCTTAGTCGGTCTCCGCTGTAAATAATAAAATAGCAAGGGATTCATTTACATTCATATCCCTAAATGTAAAAGAGCGTCATATTTCAAAGGTTGTGACAAATATCTCTTCAGTATGGCATGCTTCCTCCGATCTGGCAAAGTAAGCGGCAACAGACCAATCACGGTCCAATTTTGAATCATGCGAATTTAATCAGATTTCTAATATCGTGGAAAAAGTATACTTATATAATACGGTAGATGATATTTGAGCGAAATAAACGTAATTGAATTTGGTGTTAATGCGATTTTGTAAACAGCTATGATAAGTGTCAATAAACTACGCAGTTAAGTAATCATTCGTTTCTAATTTTTACTGAATTATTTTGCCCTGCCATTATCCCTCAGTCTTCCCGAGCAATCAATCATTTTCCATGTCCATGGAATTATAACAAAAACGAACAAATTTTTCCTAAAAACTTGGGAATAAAATATTTCAGGATATAAAAGAATTGAACCCTTGATTCGGATAATTTCATTGTTTTAACGGTCTTGTTTTAATCATGGATTTCTCGGAAACGTTTTCTTTTTACAAAAAAAATGAGTAAGACAATTTTGGTGCAGAATTTTTTCATCTTTCTTTTTGACCTCTGAATTTTCTTTCCTGAAAGTATAAGTCGATTCTCCTGTTCATTGGGTCAAAGTTTTAATACGACCGTGGGACTCCGGACTTTAACGGGCCGTACGCATATTCCTTCCACAAAGGAGTCATTCGCCACCGACATCAGGAAAGCTGCCTCTCTCTCTGTGATATCCTTCCTCCACCACTTCCCTCACTCCATTCTCCTTCGCATTTCGAAGGGGAAATAAAGTTGATCGCCAAGAACGACCTGTAAGGAAGTTCGAGGCAGTCGCAATTGGAAAGGCACCTGCCTCTTATGGTAACGCCAAGGACGATATTCAGTGCCCATGAGAAGGGGGAAGCGGAGACGTTCACCGGGCAACGCATTGAAACTTCCGTTGGATATGATGGGAATTGTGGTTTACTGGACTCCTTAGTACTTAACAGGTGGAGCAGCACTCCGTTGCCTCGGTTACTGAGGTTTGTGGCTCTTTAGCAGAAGTAACGATTGAGTTATTAAGATCTCTCGCTCCACTCCATAATATAAAATCGACCGCAGACCAAATAATATAAATATTTGCTCCCCTTCGTCATATCATCCTCCTCCACTCTCAAATCCCGTTTTTTTCATGTTTATGGTTAAATATTTTCTCTAAAAATAAAATATCTTTTCCCCAATTTAATTGAACTGATTCGCCGTAAAATATTTTCGTAGCAAAATTTTTTCTTAACTTAGCTCAGAAATTTCAATGGAAACGATTTGCTTGGTTTTCTTCAAATTTCAACATACTACTCTGAAATTTCGATTTTTTTTAGCAGCGCAACACGATTTTAACTTCTACTGATTAACCATACATTGCAAAAATCTGCTACTAATCGATGTCATTCATTACCTTTCGGGTTCTGTCATTCTCTAGTCTAGCAATTTATACCAAGGGGAAAACCATAATGCTGCAATACGTATGGGCTGGATTGATTCATCTCCCTTACAGTTGCATCTCAACCACTCTTTTCTCGCCAACGTGCACGCGAGCGGGCAAACTGTTGCCTCTTTTGATTCCGCGACGCTCGCCGCCTTCCCGAGAAGCATATCTCAAAAGGGAGCGCCCTCTCTGGTGAGGGTTCGTCCTCCCAATCGCCCCCTACATTCATCCTCCTCGCACACAGTGCCCTTCCTTCATCATCCAGCAGGTTCGAGGATGATGAAGGAGCAGCGATGCGACGGAGCACTTAGATGTGAGCGCGCCTCCTGCAGCGAATTCCACACAAACAGGGTGAAGCGGACGAGTAATCACGGGCTCAATACGTTGCCGCCATTGATTGAAGAAGATAATAGAGAGGATGCGGTACGATAGCACTTTTGAATATTGAAATCATTAAAATTCGAAATTTACGGGATGCATCTCGCATGATGTTTGCAGGTTGCTTGCGGTCTACAATAGTTAATAATAATTTGAAATAGAAAAATTATATTTATATAAATATGTACTTTTTATTGACCAAATACCCAATTTGACCCACCCACTTTTATTGTCCCACCCACTTTGAAACAAAAGAAATATGTTTTATTATCTCAATGTATAAAAATGTTTAATTTAACAAAAATTAGCTTTTATAAACTGTTTGCATACCTCGCAGAAATGCTACGAAAACGTCTTCATTTTTGTGTTTTTTTAACCTCCATCATCTCTCTGCAATATAGGGACATCAGGAGTAAATCATGAGGTGTTCTGCGAATTTTCTTTACGATTTTAAATTTCAGCATTTCAGCGGTTCCCATAAGCTTTTGATTATGTTTGTGTTTGAATCTCTGTCTCGAGATCAATATGAAGGACTGTGAGTGGTCTTGGTTTATCACCTTGTAACCGATGTTTTTCGATTGTTCTGTAGGCAGGTCACCTGTAAGAATGTTTTTCTGTTCCGATTAATATTTCTTTACTGATGATGGCATGTAGTGTTTTCCTGTCTCTTATCTTAAATCGCGTAGTTATTCTATCAACAGCCTGATAATACAATAAGTTCTATTTCTCACTCAGTGATTCAACCCGAAGGTTGGTTTGGATAGTTGATGGTAGAGCTCAACCCGGACTAAGCCACAGGCGTGTGAATTTCACACATTCAGGGTAGGGGGGCCAGTTCCTTTCCCTGAGCCACCTCGCACTCCGAGGATTTTTGTTCGGGGGCGTTCAAAGGCTTCACCCGGATTTGAACCCGGGATCCTTCGATCAGTAGCCAAGCGCTCTACCCACTAGGCCCTGTTCGACCGCTACGTTCTATTTAAGAGAAAATAATTTCTCTCCAGACCGCGTACGGTATCTTGATTTCGTCTGTATATTGCATGCGACACGAATTCGTCATAAAGGATCAGTTGTGCTGTTTAATACGCAAGAACAATTAGTATTAGTAAGTGGGATTGTGGCGGTACCGTCATGATTTTTCTATAAAAATTCACAATGGAAATAATTTGCCAAAACCACTGCATAATTCATGCAATCTACGGGCAATACGCGCGATATTCATGTTAGGTGGATAATTTTTCTTTAAAAAACACAGGCCTTATGGTATTCAGGTTCCTGATTCTGCGATTAAATTATTTAATATTATGCGACAGTTTCGCCGTGCTATGCTAGAACAACAATGGTCTTTTTTCAAAAAGTAAGTAAACAATTCCAGCAGTTGATGATTTTGAGAAGTAAAAAACTTAATTTCGAATAAGTCTCTTCCAGGTATAAGGGAGTTTATAACTATCCTCTCTATTGATGTTATTTGGTCTTTTTTTCTATTTCAATCGCCTCCCTTATGAGCCGTGGAAAGTAACTGCTTTCTTTGTGTAGTACTCTTGCTGTCTCGATGTCAATGGCATGAACTTCCTCTAACGTAGTGTGCTCAGCCACGGCAGAGTGATACCAGTCTTTCTTCCGGATTGCACGTTCATGTTCCTTTAATCGGCATCCACTTGCTCTCTTGGTCTGCCCCACATATGATCTTCCGCAACTGCAGAGAAGTTCGTACACACCCTCATACATTGTGGGTGGTAATGGATCTTTAGTCCCTCGTAGATGATCTCGTACTCTGGGGGTAGTGTTGTATCTTGTGATAATGTTATACTTTTTCATTATTCTACCTATATGCGATCGGTCGTACCCGCAATGTAAGGCAGCATAACATACCCCAGAGGTTTAGGAGTCTCCTTATCTGTAGGTTTTTTTGATGTCACTCTTTCAATTAATTTGTTACTAAACCCATTATTGTTTAATGCCTTCTTCAAATGGTGTATTTCTTGTGTGTTGGAATCAAGATCGGAAACCTTTCTGGCGTGATCAAACAGGGTCTTGATAACAGAAGACTGACAAAAATGCATTACCCTGAATACAGAAGCTTTATTGTTTATTTACTTTTTGAAAAAAGACCATTGTTGTTCTTAAAAGCCCGACGAAGCCGGCAGCATAGCACGGCGAAACTGTAGCATAATATTAAATAATTTAATCGCAGAACCAGAAACCTGAATACCATAAACATGAACTGCGAAAATCTACAAAAAACACAGGCTTTACTTTCGTGCACTAAGGCCAGTTCTACACTCTTCATTTATCTATGGCAGGCGTGACAAAACCCAAGCATCAATTATTCGAGCCATTCTTTTCATCCTCCTCTCCACTCCAATGTTTTGATTCGTTCCGCGAGCTCATTTTACTTTTATGACCAAACGAGTCTCTGTTTTGAGAACGAACGAAAGAACGGGTCTTTTTTTTGCTTCGCGAAGGGTATACCCGATAATCCCCATAAACTCGTTCCCAGCCACCGCAGATTCCACTTCAGCGATTCTTTTCATCTCGGAGAGTATTAAAAAAAAAGAAAAAAAAAGAAACGGATCAAGTAGTCCATAATTTTTTATCTCTTTCAATCGTTCTCATAACTGATAAATCAAAAATCATCTTTACTTTGCGGGATGATAACGAATTAGACGTCGTCAATACTGCAGATTCTCGTGATTCAAAAAAAGCCGATATGCCTCATGATTTGCCCGAATCTGTTCATAATTGGGGGAATAAGAAGTATGGCATTATTTATTTTGCCTTGTTATATTTTTTGGTCGTCGGAAATATTATGAAGACAATAGCTGTCTATGACGACAGCAATTGGTAACTAGTGTTATTGCTTTAGAAATTCTGATTTTTTTATGGTCAGCGAAAGTACTTAAAAGGCGTGGATAAAATTAAAATTCTCGTCTCAATGGCAGTTTACTAAGTAATTTTTTTATGCCACTTGGTGAAAAGTTTGGAACGTCGATACGAATACAAATCCGATGTAGCAATCTGCGATTAATTTTGATTCTCATCCTCGTGCTTTCGCATGTCATTCAGTATCCCACGGATCTTTATCATTGTGATATCAAAATGAATTTCTTTTCCGGTTAATCCTCAATAGTATTTTCCAACTAAATTTTTATTCGTTTATTCTTTTTAGGCGCAGCATAATTTAAAAGTTCTAGGAAAAGAGGAAATCATTCAACGCTCGACGACATGAGCCATAAAATATTTCTTAAACCTTCTCAAATACCTCAGCTGTGGGCGTCATTTAAACAACAAAATTACTGTTTCGGCTATTCTACCGAATGAAAACAAGCTTGGACAGTCATTAAAGTATTTCTAAACGCTCCGTTTATCACGTATGCTCCAATTTTCTGACGCGATTTCATCTATCTCTCCAGCTCTCTCCACCCCTTATAAAAAGATACTAATCCTTTTCCTCTAACCTATCATTCACCCTTCTATCAAGGCCTTCAACATCCCATAACCTTTAATTACATTCAGCCCACTTCCTTTCACGTACTGTTTATCCCATGATTTCCCCCTTACCTCATCATGCCATCACTTGTTCGTCTGTCTTTCTATCTGACTTATCCGTATTTTCCCCATCCACCTCCTCCAAACCCACATATAAAACGCCTCCCATCTAATTAAAGGATTAAACCTCTGCCGCAAATTACGCCTGTGAAATACCTAGAAATCTCCAAGAGATTAAAGTATGTTTACTACAAAAAATATTTTGATGCCCTTAAACTCCTTTTTGTTCCTTTAATGTGAGAGCATAAATTCGTGTTTTTGTAGAGGAGTTGATTCTGCTTACTGAATATAGTTTTGTTTACCGGTTGCGAGGATATTGTTGAGAGATTTATGGGATTCTGGATATAGAATGTGCCTTGATTGTGAACATTTCTGCTGACAATATATTGAACTGTTAATATCAACTCCTTATTCTGTAACATTGTCATTTTCTTTTCCTTTGCCTTAACATTTTTGTCTGCATTTAATTGGGTGCTTGTATCGCTTGAATCATTGTCTCCCATGTGACAAGGGGTTGTCTGAAAGAGGAGACTCTTAACCCAGGGTTCATAATAAGTGGTTATCACAAGCCCGGGTCTATAATCTCTCGGTACAAAAGCCAATGCTATTATGTTCTCTCATCGTTAACGCTCACGTCAACTAACTGACTCTCTGATGTGAAATACAAAACTCGAATTCTCAGTGGTCATCAAGTTAGCGTAAAGGCTAGGTCATCTCGCGGTTAACGTAAAACAGGCATTGTAAAACCTTACAGCAACGAATATTCCAAGATAGATTCCAAGTAAGCCTAATTGGATATTCCAAGATAGATTCCAAATAAGCCTAAAATTCACAGTTATAATAAAAATGTAAAGAAAAATGAAATTGTGAAAGAAATAATTAATTCCCAATAAGAACTGAAAACTTCATACTCATTCAATTTTAACAAAATAACTTATCAGCCACCGTATTAATTATGAAAAAGTCTAACAGCTACAATAGAGTCCCAACCTCGCCCCACCTGCCAAAATCATTTACTTTTCTATCTAATTAAGGACGTTTTACTCGTTTATGCATTTGCGCCTGCATTCTAGCAATGGGAGATTTTCATTAGAATGCTTTTTCGATATTACCGTTGAAATCAAATTTGAAAAAGGTTTTCATACAGATTTACGGAGTTGCTTCGAAACATTAAGGCCTAATAACAAAATAAGTAATCGTAGAAAGTTGCATTTTTTTCTGTTTCCGCAAAACGACCTCTGACGTCATTTCATCCATTGATGAGAGGCCCGTGGTTCGATTCCCGGTGAAGACGGATATTTAAAAAAAAGTATTTCCTAAATCATTATGCTGTTGTATTTACGGCAGAAGTGGACATCTTCACAAAAGCCTTTTTGAAGGCATCTTTTAGAATGTATGTATCGGGAAGAAGAGGGAAGAAGCGATGGATGAAATGATGTCAAGGCCGTTATGGGAAGGTTGCCCGTCAATTCAACTTTAGACTCCTATATCTCTGGAAATTTTAGAAATCTAAAAGAGATGATTTGCAAATGTTCATTTGTCATTGCCCCCCTGCACGATAAACTAAAAAAGCAAAAATCGTGATAAACCCCCATTCACCGCTTAACACGACGCAACTTTTAATGCAAATCAACACGTACGTACATCAGATTTTTCAATAAAGAGCCTCGTGTAAAACGGCCTTTACAATTCTCTCCTCTCACAAGTAGCATTCAATTGTTGACTAAAACGGAAATGACGCCACGGCACAATCGTGATCAATGCTGCTGGTAAAGAAAATCCCCGCGTTTCCGAAGTGGTGGCTCGCGAATCATTGGATGGGGAATGTCAGGAGGAGGAGGAGGTGGGAGGAAGCGACGTTGCTCCAGCGACCTTAACGTGAATCACCTCAGGACCGCCCTCCCCTCCTCCTCACCTGAGGGGGAGGTGGTGGAGGGAGCGTTGAAGGGAGGGGTGGGGAGAGTTCGTCGAGTCCCGGGAGGGTCAACGCAACAGAGAGCGGAGTGTTGGATGTAGCCTACACCACGCACGGTGCTTGGCCCTCCACCGCGAGGCGCCACCGCACAGTGGGCTGAAATGGCAAAAAGTTGGCCAAAAATAGAAATAATCATTCGATTCCCGTGAAATTTGGTACTCAAGGGTTTTTTGGGTTGATAAATACGAATCTAAAGTAAAAAATTCATTTGTCATGAAAACAAAATGGCGGACACTATATGCTAACTCAAAAAATTCATAATTGCTTTAGTTTCTCGTCTGCTGAAGTTATTATTTACGCTAACGGTTGACCTCATATACATGCCTGCATATACACACTCATATATCGGTTTATCATGCCTCTGACGGCAAAATTATCTTATTTAATTGCATACTTTTCGCTAAGCGTAGATGCGTTGATGACACACTTAACGTTGCATTCACACATGATTCATGCTACTTTCACTACTTCATGCTTTGAATGATTTTATAGAAATATAGGTCAATCAGAAGATATCATACATATGTCAAAGAAAATCTTATATGGTTTAAATGAAATATTATGTCCTTACAAGTCGAAGGTTATTCATCACTGGAAGAATCTGTTTCCTCTTCATCTTCGCTCCCATCATTGAACTCATCATCTGACTCTTCGGACAATATGAAATCATCTAGCATTTCACGGACTGCAACTGGTAAATTTCGCTGCTTTTGCCGCGGAAGTTCTCCTTTTGATGATATTAAAGGATCTGATGTCAAAAGTAACCGATGAAAAACGTCAGTATTTGAAGCTATTCTAGAACTTTTCCGACTGTGATCCCTGCGAAATCTTTTGCAGTCTTTATGTCTGGATTCAAGGGCTTCTTCTGTTAGCTGGCCAATGGGCAATATTGCTTCACGCACGACTACTGCCCCATGAATTAAAATTTTATGAACTGTTGGAGGCATATGGTACCATGGGTAGAACTGAACGTAAAGTTCGGCAGCACTCCAGCAATAGTTCTCAAACTTTTCGGTGTTGATACTGTAGCCGCTTGATATAGCTTTTAAAATGTTGCTGAATTTAATTATTAATTCCTCAGATATTCCTGGAATAATAGATTATATGAATCGTGAGAAATACTCTATATTAAAAACATTCATACTGGCTCCCGATCTTATGTAAATATGCGATAAAAGACACTTTCCGCACGGTTTTTTCTAAGTCGACCGCGGTTTCAACGCTAAAGAGTCAGTTCATTGGTCTCGCGGTCGATCTAATGAACAATCGTGTGGAAATACAGTGTCATTTTTTCGCAATGTTTAAATTCCACAAAGTAAGAATCCTTTGAATATTATTTTATACCTGTTATTTTTGCAGACTCAGCTGAGTGGTTAAAAAATCGTCTTGCAGTGTTCCCGTCGTTTGACGAACCGAAGCCTGGTTTAGGCATGTCAACTCGTAAACCTAAAATATTTAGGAATGCCTCTTGCATTTTTTTCTTACGAGCTAGCAGAAGAGCTTCCGTTCCATCCTTTTTACTTGCCTAGAATAAATGAGAATAAGTAATATTCTCGTCTCAACATATATTGAATTGAATTAAATTTAACTCATTATTTGACCCAAGTAGGGCATTATGATAATCCATGGTCACATTCACGATGTAATGCTTTGCAAGAGAAAATATTTTCAGCGCAAAACCTCCGTTTAGAGTTATGATACGATATCCTATGCAAGTTCATAACAATTACCTTCCATTTCTTAAATTCTAATCGATACGCAATATATAGCAAACATTCTAAGAACCGAATATTTGCATGTAGTACCGACAATCCGAAGGAAATTGCCGAGGTATCTATTTCTCGGTCTCTCATTTCTTCAATTAAATTCATATTTGAAATTTTTGCTCTGCAAATACTACATGTCATGCTTGAAGTCTCGGTCAATGCATTGCAAACCTGAAAATCAATTGAAGTGTACTTAGTCTTTATCCTGATTAACATAATTACATTACAATTAATACTCGAGCATGAAAGTACGGGTGAAATGGAACATACAAATTTAAATATTTGCACAAACTATTAGGCTCAACCAAACAATACAACTCTGGAAATTAAAGAGAGAGTTTTGAGTAAACATACCTTGCCGTCAACCATGGTGAGACACATAATGAAAGATATATTTATATTTCCCATAACAAAGGGTTCTAATTTATCAATTTGTTGGGTAATATATTTCTCTTCTGCTTTCGATATGTCTTTCGTCTCGGAAATCCATTGCATCCTTACTGGTCTGCAGAAACGAGGAGAAGATTGTCGAGGGTTGCTCCAAATAATTTCTTTAGTGGCTTGATGTACGAGACGAAGAGGAACAATTGAGGTGGCAAAAAGACTTTCGTCGCTTCCCCCTGTTTCCGACAACCTTTGCTTATACAGGGAGTGTCCTGAGCTCCCATCAAAACCCCATTTACAAATCAGCGTGTAATTCTGATCTTCACCATTTTCCGCTTCGAGCGTTAACAGTTGAGAAAGCCTTTTGCATGAGTGGTCTAGCAGTACCTGCAGCTTCACTTCGCATTTCTTTTCTGTTACTGAAATTCCTTCAGGATATGCTTCTTTCTTTGCTTGATTTACCGAAAAGTAGGAGGGGTAAAGATCGTGGCCGTGTTCATTCGCCCCTTTGAGCATATGAATGTACTGGCTTTTCGTTAAATTATTATTTATTATCAAGAGCAGGGCTTCTTCTGCTGTATACTTTCTTTGCTGAATGGTCTTAGAGCTTTTCCATGTTCGTAGTATTCTACTCGCTCAGCCTGGCGAATTTTTTGTGATTTCCGACAGTAACTTTGCAGCGGCTTCGTTACCACTAGATCTGAGATCCATTGTTGTCGCCAATGTGATCTCCTCCCCTTCAAATGAAGTTCTAATTTTTTTAGCCTTTCTACGTTTGGAGCGGTCACTACTTTCTCCAAATAATTTCCTTGGCCGTCCGCGCATAAGGTCACGATCTAATTTGAAAATAATGAAAAATAGACTATTCACTACACATCTACATCTACATCTACATACTACCCCGCAAGCCGCCTCAATAGGCGTGTGGCGGTGGGTGTTAGGACACCAGCCGTTTACATATAAAAAGGAAACGCTCTATGAAATTACGCCTTGCATTTATTAAAGTCCCTTATTGTTCGGGGGAAAAACGAATTCCCATACCTATCCGTTCGGCAAAATATCTCTCTTAATTTATCGTTTCTGTCGGACCTGGAAATATAGTGGGGTTCTAATATGATGTTCTCCGTGTCGCTCTGAAAGATATCTATTCTCAATTGCTCAAGTAATCTAAGCCTAGCGCGCAGCCTCCGAGTCTCTAGCGGCTCCCAGCCTAATTCGTTTAACATCTGCGTAACGCTGTCTGTACGCCCGTAGCAGTTTTTGACGAATCGCGCAGCTTTCCTTTGTATTTTATTAAGTTCCCGAATTAATTCTTTCTTTTAAACATTCGTGTGTCCCACAGAGAGTAACTCTCCCTAAGGTTTGACTGCTTCCCAGAACAAATAATAATTTATTAAATATTTACCTTGTGAAGTGGATGGGATGCTTGCATCAGGAAGTGGGATTGTTATGGTGCTGTTTAACCAATCTCCGTATTTTTTTAAGAACACTTCTTCCGTTCTGTGGCACTCTTCCCATTTTCTTCTCACATGGCCACAATGCCTACGAACAGACTTTCTTAACCTTTGGCTCTCCTCTTTAGGTAAACCTAAAGTTTCTTCTACATGAGAACACGCTTGTTGGTATCTTAAGGACCAACTATTCTTGGGATTCAACATTAACAATCGGAAAAGTTCCATACCCTTGATAGTGAACATTGTAGCATGTTATGAATAAGACTTGATCGCACAAGATCTCACCAGACCTCACAACACAAAATCTCAAAAGCAACTGAAGTCACGGAGAATGGAATCTTTAATTAAAGTTGGTTCTAGGAACATAATAAACTTGCTTACGCTATGCGCGCCTGGGCATTTCATCGTTTACATTGCCCTCAGCTGGGAGCGCGGCCGACGCGGCGCCGCGTCGAGCGAGGCGAGCGACTGGCGCATTCGTAAAGAAAACAAAGTATAACTCATGGGTAGGCAAGCTTCGGCAGATGAATTTTGGTGGTCTCACAAAGAACACTCTGTGTCACCTAAATATGGAAAAGAGACCGCTGCGCCTCGCTGGGCTTTTTTTGTAGCTCAAAATTAATGTACGAGGATTATATATATTGTACATACCGTAATGTGCGCGGCATACCGGCATACTGGATAGGAATTTCTTAGAGATAACTTCACAAATAATTAGCCTAATATCCTTATATTAATTATTAGTAAAATTATTTTCGGATTCTTGCCTGTAGTTTCTGTCAGATATCTTCTTACAAGTGTTACTCGCCAGCGCTCCAAACGCCTTAAGGTTATAACCTCGTATTACGGCCGTGATTTCTAGTTAAGTAAGAGGTATATTAAAAAAATTCTTCCATACAGGCGTGCACTGGACATTTGTGTTTAAGATAGGCTATATAAAAGAAATGCAGGAGCAAAAAAGTTTTTGGGGTTTTTGGCCAGCTTTTTCGCGATCCAGCCCACTGTGCACCGGTGCCGCGATAGACTTTCCCAAGCGACCGAGGCTCGGAATGGCATCTTCCAAGGTCGAATCACTCCTTCTCCCTCTGCATCGCCGAGATGGAATATGGATGAGAAGGTGGAAAGATATGCCTCGTCTACCTTTACGCGTCCCTGCGACGCACGAAGGGATTTTTTTTCCTTCCTCTATTTTCTCTATTTTCGTATTCCTCTGCCTGTATGTATTTCCTGTACGTATTTATATCGGCCAAATTGTTTGCCGAAGATTTTCGACATCGTATCCTTTTTTGAGTACTTTCTCAGTGCGTAAGAGCTGAAATCAATTTCACATGCCTACGTATGCGTAAATAATCCTTTTCGGGTGCATTCATAATTTTGCACGACTCGGTCTTCGACAAATATAGACCGTCACTTCCGAACGCATTTCTCGAAAATCCGATCGCATCTCGAAAAGATACGTCTCAAAACTCACTTTTCTATTTGGGAAATTACTTATGGGAGATCAGACTGTTTCCGGATTTAGACTTTCTGGGAAAAAATAGAAATGCATAGGTATTTGTTGTTGAAAGTGCACCCCTAAGAACAGATTTTAACATACATATTATAAGAGAAACAATTGCACTTTTCCACAAATTGCTTTAATGCGTACAACGCGTTTCGGCTCATCAGGTACAAGACTTGTTCTTGTAGGCAAGGTCCGATATGCTATATTATGAAGAACTTCCACGATATCTCGCCTGAATCTGTTGAATTTAACATACATGATTGTTCGCTTTCAATAGTCTGTGATACTCTGGATTAGAAAAGCATCACAGTTTGTATGTCGAGAATAAATTTGTAGCTAGAGACCAAAATGGAGTATGAAGAAAGTTCGTACGTTGAGAGGTTCGTTAGTCGAGGTACCATTGTACGAGGTACACCTTCAAACTTTTTCCGACGTTTCGGGCCTTTATTGATCCATTTTCAGGGCTATAAACAAATGATACATGTTTTTGAAAATGTTTTACAGATTATGTAATAAAAAAATAATTTTAAAACATTTTCAACATCATGTATCATTTGTTTATAGCCCTGAAAATGGACCATTAAAGGTCCAAAACGTCGACAAAAGTTTGAAGGTGTATGTATATCAATTGACCCAAACTCGTGATGTTTGCGCCGTGTGTCATCGGCAATGTTCCATATGCCCGATAGTAATTATCGACACTTCGAAAGATAGTCACCGCGATGAGGCTTTTGTATCACGGGTGATTATTAACAACTGAGTAACGCTCAGCTCTCTTCGTAAGTAGTCACCCATCCGTGACTTCTCGAGACGACAACCTGCACCTCACCGAGCGCGGAATTCCCACGAGTGGAATAGAGAACTGTGATGTATTTTTGCGCTGGACGAAGTCCACACAACAGAAGCGGCAGAGTCCGAACGAGTCTTGTAACCGCGACCTTCACTCCGCCGAGAGAACAGATTATTCCGATTACGCCGGGCGTTATTTATTGAGGCGTCGTCGCCGCCACGTTCAAAAGTCTTCCGGGTGCCGCAGATGTCCGAGAGGTTGCCAATAGGTTCGACTTGTCACTCGCTCTCCTATCCTGCCTGCATATTGCGTACAGACTACGCCACGTAAAGATCCATCAGCTCGCGAATCGTCTTGGGTACAACCGGAAGGCTTAGACAAAAGGGATGAGTTGGACTGCCTTCGCCGCTAATGCACTCCGGTTATCCTTCCGAAAGAGAAGTTCTGTTTAAGGAGTGAACTTCTTTCTCACGCGCTTCCTGTTTCCTTCTACAGACCTTCTCTAGAAGTCTCTCCATCTCTATTCCTCTTAAAAACACTCCGACCCGATGGGAAATATTCAACAGTGACGTCAGTTATTGAGAGGAAAAGGGTGCATTCATTTTCATCGCGAAAAATAATCCGAGGGTAGGGTGCGGTATTAAATTAGCGAGGGTTTTGCTTTTCAGAAAGGAAATAATGGTCTTTCAAGCATCCTTTGATGCTTGCATTATTACTATATTAACGTGCAAACAGTTCATTTAAAAATGCTATGTCACTCTGTCTAATAATGGAAATAAAATAGCCTGATTTTTTATCCTTATAACGCAGAACTTTGGATTAAAAACTGTAAACAATGTATCATGGTGGCTTTCGTGAGAACGCCTTAGAGTCTGATTTTAATTACGCTTCGTCAACTCTCTGAAAGTTGAACTAGAATTGCTCGTCAAATCTATTAGTATCACCGTGTAAATTGTTTATTCGTATCAAAATGTTATTCCCATTCTTCTTCCTTCCTTCCTTTCTGAGACCTTCTTGATCTCATTGGAGCTCCTTTGAGAGATAACTAATGACCTGAGGCTTCAATGAAGTCATTCATCAAAGAGACAGAACACGGGAAAGGAGAGACGGCGAGGTGCTATGTAGACATATCTGGCACAGATAATGAACATGTGCAGAATGAGCTAATTTCAACTTTGTACTACGTGCGTCTGCAACTTAAAGAGTTGTTTTCATATAGGCTCTGAATAATACTTGCTTTGTATTAAGGGGAATAACTTCAAATCATTCGGGACCTGTAGTCTCTCTAAACAGGTAAATTGCAAGTATTTATGAAAAATCCTCAAGCTTCCCATTATCGTGGAGGTATCGCATATCACATCGCATCTCGCAAAAGTTGTTTTTCATTGTTTTAGTTTACAGCATGTTATTTAGTACGAGTGTGTAATGTGTATACATGAAAAACTCAACAGCGATAGAACTCGAGACATGGCGTCTTTTAAACAAGGGAATGATAGGTACATCAGATTGACCGAGTCAGCGTCAGATAATGCCTGCCATTTCCATCGGAAATAATAAATCTCCGTCGTCACACCATACATATCCAAAGTAGTCTTCAACGAGTCGCATTCGCTCACTTTCATGATCACTTGCAATGCTCGAAGAGATCACAAGATTGCGTTGGCTCCGTAATGAATGACGACGTAATGTTTGCGATCAATCTCAATTGCGGGTTCACCAAAATGCTAAGACACTAGTTCTTACCTGCAAGTCAAGCCGTTCCCGTCCTTCAACCATCGTGGCATATAACTGTGGAGTCTCCTCCTCAGTCAATTAAAAAAAAAGAAAGGAGGGAGGCGAGCTATTATTTGAGGGCGTCCAAATAGTTAAGAGAATTGAACGGAGGCCAATTTTCTACGATAACTAGAAGTTACCGAACGAGTTCTCATCTCAACTACCTAGCGAAAACAATCTGGCAACGGATTGGAAACGGTTGGGCAATTCTTAAGGATAAGATTATACCCCTTAAAATAAAAATTTTAAAATATTGGCTCGAGTCGCTAGGATATTCAGTCATATTTTACGGCCAAGAGAAGGCTTTTTGATTCACCGCTGCTGTGCGCTCACTTTCCAAACACCTCCTCCGGAGCGGTCAACGTTTATGCAACTCCTGACCTTAGGAGAAAACTAGATTAGAGCGTTCACAAAGCTCACTGAGGCATTCACGAAAGTTACCCGCGATTAACATCGTTTCCAAATCAACAAGCCGAAACTTTCTCACTTCCTCTCTCATGTAAGCAAGCTTGTCCTGTTACATATATCGATCGCGGATTCAGATTGTGCAATCTATTACGTTCAAAAGCGTTCTCGGAGAGATTTGCACCCACTTCTTCAAAATACTATGCGTTCCGCCGCTGGGGTTTTCGGCAGCGTAAGTTAAGGCACCGGCCGAGGGGAACATCTCCTTATTACCCTTCGATCCACCACAGGGGCGTTAGGAGCTTTGGCAGGGGGTGCTAGGGCACCAGCCATATAAAGGAGAGGGAAAAGGAAAAGGGGGAGAACAAATGTGAATTGCACGCTAAATGCGAGAATGGGTGAAAGATGGAAAAATAGTGTTTTTCCTGTCTATGATAAATTTTATTTTCGCGAAAAACTATACGCATGAAGCGAATTTCCCAGGAAAATTAATAGTAATAAAATTTAGGAACCTTTCCATATTAATGTTTTCGCTATGAGTAAATTACTGAAAATTTCAGTCACAGTGCGTAAATTCAATTAAAATGGCACTGCAGTCGGTCCCAATGGCTGGAAAAAGTGACCATTGATATAAGATTTTTTTAAACAATACAAAGAAAATGATGGCATTGAGTATTTGTTTTGACACACAGAGTCGCGGTAGAACTTCCTTAAATAACAGTTAGAATTTCTCTAGGTTGTTACGTCAAAATTCCGTCATTTTCGAGGATCGGAAAGTCCGAGGCTTTCCTGGGGCCTTATTCAGGAAAGATTCAACACGTTCGAACCTCGAAAAAATCCGTGGGAGTGACGTCACAGCCCCCGACAAATCTCAACTGTTGAATGGCCCGATTCGAAATCTTCGAGGCTATGATGTCAAAATTTTGTCACTCTCGAGGCTCGGATATTCCGTGTCCATACCGAATAGGGAACATAGGTCACTCGGCCACGGAGAACCCTCTCATATTTCTTCTCCGTTTGAAACCCTTTTCCTCTACTTAACTCCTCCCTGGGCGAAGCAACCCACGGTCGCGGAAGCCTTCCGCGTGCCAATTAAAAGCAGCTGACGCTGCGGTCGCGGAGATAGGGTCGAAAATGACTCCTGTCACTCTCCCTCTCGCCGCGCCGGGAGAGTTGTTGAGAGTCGTCCTCCTCCGTCACGCTTTCTTCCTCCGAAAAGACCAGATACGTAACAGCTGAGAGAGGAGTAGGAGCGTTCACTACTTCCCCAGTAGCGTTTACTACTCCCCATCCTCGCCTCCTACCCCTTCCTCACTCCCTCACGGAGAAAGCGGATATTCAATAGCTTCATCAGAAATCATGGCTCCAGGTCAGTGGGCACCTATTTTTCCAGCTCCGCGGATAGCGAACGGGGAAATGACGTTCTCTTTTTTTTTTAATTTTTTTTCGTGTTCGTAAGCGCCCCGGAGGCAGGCAGGTAGGGTATAGCGAGAGAAAACTTCCGGAAGGAAACGGTGAATTCGATTAACCCCGAAAGTGGGTTCATTTTAGACTATTCGGAGATCAGCATCTGTTTTCACGGATGGCTCGTTTCATTTGAGCTTCCTGCCCCGTTTGGCCTTCTCTTTCTCTCTGTAGAGCTCTCATTTTCATTGTTACGTGTACGCAATCTCAGACAGACTTTTGCTTTCATTAGATAGACACACAACTCCAGCTTGGGATAATCCTTTCATCCCTCATGAGCGATCAAACTCTTGATTAATTTGGTTTCACCTGCTGTATTTAATTATATATCCACTAGTATTATTATGCACTCATTATTAAATACAATAAATTTCAATAAATTAATCCATTGTAGTACCTTTTCATGGCTATCTTTTAGCAATTGTTTGCATAATAAATGTCAGATTCTCTCATGGATAATTTTTCCTTGCTACAGTTTCATCCGAAATATTTTGATGAGGAATAAGTACTGAAGCTTCCAGGAAATTTTTCATCACATTGTATATTGACGAGTCTACTACAAAAGTATTAAAACATACTACAAGTATTAAAAGGGAGAAGTCGAGTTTAACTGAAATATATACAGTTCTGTACTTCATCAATTTAATTTCTCTATGTAGTGAATCTTGAACCAAACATTAAAGCGGTGAATATAAATATTAACGTGCTGTTTTCGAATTCTCAACCTTGAATTTATTTATTGTTAAAAATTTAACTGACCTCTGTACTGTATTTCTGTATTTTAAGAGGCCTCTGTACTGTATTTCTTCATTGTAGCAATATTTTGGGGAGAATTAAATGCGCATATCGTGAAATTTTCGATACATTGTTGCTATAAACTAGAGGAAACGTACACGTCTTTTATTCGAAGGAGAAAGCGAAATGGGTGAGGAATATAGATGGTTAAGATGCTGAAAATTAAAATCCAACCAGAAAAAACGTGCGTACCAAATACACTGCTTTCGAATTTTTTTTTATGTTAATGGGAGATATCAATTGAATATCCTAATCCACGACGGATATTGTTCAGGCGTAATATAGGACTTCAAACCGTTCGATCAGCTGCACGTTAACCTATTACCACGGAGGTGGCAATTCCGGAGACGAGAAGGGCCGTTGCATTTCTTTGGGAAATGACCGGGAAAGACGGCAGCTTTCTCCCGACAGATGCTTGAGAGTGGGAGGGAGAATCATCAATGGGACTCGGCGTTTTGGCCATTGGGATTTTTAAATCCGTATCCGCCCATAACCGGTTCAGCAGTGCGGCTTCGTCGACGGATTCAAAGGCGTTTGTTTCGTTCTCGATCGGCGCCTTTCTTCTTCTTTTTCCCTTCGCCGAAGGGAGTCAGTCCTCGGCCGGGAAAACTGCCCAGCTCTTTAAACTTACATGCTTTTGGCCGTGTTCTAGGGAGAGAGAACAGTATAGGGAAAGAGGGGCGTGCAATGCGATGAGACGTTCACGGTCGATGCATAGAGGGGGGGGGGCAGGTAGGGGCGTTCTCTTGTGGTTTTGCTCCTCTGTCGGCTCGCCACAATCGGGACTCCCCGTGGAAAACTTAGGAGGAAAGGCCTCCCGTCGCGCCGTTAAAAAATTCTCTTAGAAGCTCCACAAATGTATTCGATAGACAAAAGCCGCGGTTAAAAGTTTTTTTTCTTTTCCTCCCTTTCAAACTAGAAGACTCTCCGGCAAGAGGCAGTTCATATATTAAAATTATCTCAGGAGTCTCAAGAGTTACAATGGGCTTTCCAGTCATTGCGGTGTTTCTAGTCTTTGATGGCACTTAACGCTGTATCTTCGTATTTTTCATTTATGCATAATTAGGAAAATTATTTCCTTGTCGCTATAAATAATTTTCCTCAATACGCTCTATCGGCTATCCACGGGCAACCTGCTCCCGAGGTTGGTCGCCTGTGCTGCATTCTTTTCACATTGCACACAACACTTCTTTCGCTCTCTCTCCTGATTCATAATAAAAAATTGTAGGATGTTTCAGCACTTGCGACTGCAGATTTATGTAAGATATGACGATATCTGAGTATAGGGTAGATGTGTACTTCCATCGCTGTGACGCGTCGAAGGCGCTTCCAGGAGGCTGTACCGGTGAGGGAAAATCTATGTCTCAATTGAGTAGAATAAGCCCAACGCGATGTGCTTTTTTTAAGTTAAACCGAATGTTAAAAAAAATAAAAATAAAATCATAAAAAAATAAAATGGGTGTTAAAATGGTCTTTCTTCTGGTATCTTTTAATTCGTTTAGGGATACCATGTTTCAATATAGGCAACAGCAACGATCATGTAAAATATCTACGAGAATAGCAGGCATTTTGCTTAAATATCTACAAGTTTGCACCCTGTCCAGCAGTAGATTTTTAACGCAGTAGTTTTCTAATCGTTTCGTCCGCGTTGCAAAAAATAACAGCGAAATGTATTTTTTGAGCTAAGTTTCTTCTTGCGATACCCACATCCACTTAGTTGGAGTCTTTGAGTTTTCAAAGTCACCCATATCCTCCTCAGTGACGTTTGGGAAAACGTCGCTCCGTCAGCTGAGCCTATCTCATTTAGAATGAGACAGGCATCCTGTCACATCGCGTTCAAGGGCGGAAGGGACAAGTTGGAAGACTGGCTGAAATTTTTTACGGATAAAGAGACAATCCGTGAGCAGTAAATCTGCAACGTGGAGTAGGAAGTTGGGAAAAAACTATGCGATACGTTTCGGCGCTGAGGAAGGAAAATAAACTCCCCCAGATGCCTGTGTCAAATCGAAGGACATCAACTCCAAGAGGTTAACAAACGATCACTCTTTTAAGACGCATAGGTGTCTCCACCAAGTGGTACGACTAATGTTCCAAGCAAAGTGTACGTGATTCGGGAAACCTTTCTTTGAGAGAACTATCTCCATTTGCAGACTTGTTTAACAGAAATGTTCAGGAATTAATAGATACTGCTCAATCAATTTTCTGAAATGACTGATTGCACCAGTCAATGAAGCCTGAAGGATAGCAGATAATAGAATTGTTTTCATCGATTCACATCATTTTCCTTCTCAGTCTCACTTCTCAACCAGTTCAGGTGCAAGAGCCGACATAAATAATTCTCGTATTTTTTATTCTTCATTGTCTCTCGCTGAATCACGCTAATAGATGTTTCTTATTGCAAATTGCTGTAATGACTTAATACAACTCACATGTGGGCTAGTATTTGTGTTTTGTATATCTTAATAAATTAGGTTTTCAGATCTGAATATGTTTTCAGAGTAGGAGCTGGGTTGAATTACATTAGCTCTTGAAATCATGAAGGAATAATATAAACGCAATCACATAAAGGGCATCAGGGCAAGAAATATATGCAGTCATATTGTATTTTTGGCCTTCTTCCACGTTTTAATTGAAAGTTCCGAATACCTAGCAGGATCAGTATTAGTTTTTTGTAGTTATGTGTGCATATTAAAGACAAAATGTGTATGCTTATTAATAATTACAACGAATTATTTTCATTGCTCAAAAAGTTGCTTAGGAGTACCAATGACTGGAAGAATTTTACAGACCTTTGCAATATTCTATCAAAGCCTGAAATTGTATTAGCAATCACCAAGTACGCTTCCAGGCTGAAATGAGAGTTAACTCGCCACCATTACGCCCATTGCGTTGATTTATGGATGGATAATGGTGAGAATTGAACCAATCGAAATGATGACATGAGGAAAATTTATCCATAGGTATATTATTTTAAACACTACAATTTTACTTTTAATAATTAGAAGTGGAAAATTGTTGGCTGGTAACAATGGAAGAGGAAGATCAAGACTGCAGTGTTTCAACAAGATTACAGGACTTGACGGGATTTTTGGGCGACTCAATAGAATATCATAAAGCAGAACCATTTTGCTGCAGCAACAAAGTCCAGCCTTTAGATAAATAAGATTATTGATATCTGTGTCAGTTTCTTCGACCTAGACAGTACTTTTGCATTAAAAACAATACTCTTCCGCGTCCTGAACTGATTAAGGTCCGCTTATCGTTCATCATTTTTTTTCGTCTTCCCAGCTGGAAATGAATCAGATGCTGTCAGGAAACGGACGCGGAATCGGGATGAGATCCAGGAAATGGAGTCGAGGGAAGTATGGCAGAAGAAGGCGAGACTGGCGAAGTGTAGAGAGAGATTTCGGAAGGAGAGAAAGAGGGGGAGAGAGAGATTAAGGTAGTTTGAGCGAAAAATCACTTCACCTAGAATTTGATGAATTTGGCCTCATTTTAAATAAAAAACTCTCATCTTTCCTATGATATCAAAATATCAACCCCTGGCCCAACTACTTTTCGAGCAATTCCCCTAAAAATACAAGCTGTTTCATATGGGATAGAGTATGGCTGTGCGCTCTAGAGGGAGAATATTGAAAAAATAGTAACTTCTAGAATCTATATTTCGTCAAAAAACTAACAGTGTATAGTTTGCACTTTTTCTCAACTATTTATACAATTTAATCTAATACTCATCTACGTAATTTTTACAGAATCGCAGCAAAAAAAACTTCTGTTTTGAAGGGTTTTCAGCCGTACGGCGTGAAAAAATGAGTCAAGTTAGAGACGTATGTAGCTTTATTTATTTAATTAGTGAGAATTTTGGTCATGTATAACTATATGCTTGCTCCATTAATACTACAATGTTTATTAAATACTTCTTACAGACGCTGAAATCAAAAAATAAAATTTGAGTATGGTCTCCATTATGACTAGGGAACTATCTCGCTGAAACCACCTTAAGAAAAACTGTTAGGCTAGTGTGGAGAGGAAGGAAAAGAGAGAGGGAGGGAGGAGGGGTGAAGTCAAGGGGCGACACAAACTTGTGCGCACGTATTTAATACTCGAGCTGTGCTTACGAGAGGTAGAGAGAGAACCGCGTGTCCTTCCAGTGCCTGTCATTATTCCTTATCGGGGGAGAGGCCAGCGGGTCCTTCGTAGTCCTTACATGGAAGAAGCGAGAGGGATTCTTTTATTTCTTTCTTCTTTTTAAAAGATGGTGGTCGTGTTGGGAAGGCCACGGGTCGGGGAGATACACAACGCTGGAGGAAGAGGAGCGCCTCGGCCGAGACGGGATAAGCCATTGGGAGTTCCGTCCGGCGCCAACCGAAAATTCCTACGTCACCTTCGAACACACCTTGGCGCTTGTTGTGCAGTATAACGCTCGCGATCCGCGTCGCCGCTAATAAGTAGCGGTATTACGGGAAGTCATTCGGAAGGACGGAAGGAAAGCTCGCCTTGTTTCTCTCTCTCTCTCTCTCTCTATCTGTTTCTCTCACACGAACGGAGATAACCCGACTGACGTGTCCCTCGGCTTTAGTGGGTGCCGCTTAAAACAATAAAGGAAAATATCTAACCATGTGAGAGGAGGAAATCGTCTGCTTCCGGGTTATTGGCTAAAAAAGCCGATCCTCTCGAACTTCTATAAATGGTGTCCCTTTAAATATCGTCACCCAACAGCGCCCATACATTCACCGCCAATCTTTGGCCTTTTATCTCCATGTCTTGTTTTAGTCTCGACGTATCTTGGCACGTTTGTTTTCATCTTTAGATATCTTGATGGGTTTCTTCTTGTGGCTTTGCATTAAGTGTTACTTGTATACGAGTGGTGTTAATTTGATCGAAATATTAAATATTAAAACACGTAGAATAATTATAATCTACATATTCCACACCTCAACTTTGTATTTTATTGATTTTTATTGACGGCTTTCAAGTTTTTAACACACAATGGGGTGCACAGAGAGCAGAAAGTATTAAAGCAAGAAGTAAGGACGGATTGAAACATTTATACTTCACCAGAGGAAAATTAAGAAAACCAAACGATCAACATAGACCGAATAATATTATTTAATCCATTAATGTCGTTCTACAAAAAATATTCTGCTGATCTGGAATATTTTCCGAGTTTTCCAAGAAACTACCAGTACAATTCTGTCTTGAGAATATAGGCTGATACATCTCAACAAATATATCTACACATGGCTGTTTATCAACTTCAATAATAGTATTCTGGATAAAAAAAACGCATATAATGACATCATTCCTCACATGCGTCAACCTTAGAGGTCGAAAGAGGCTTGTGGAATGAAGAATAGTTTTTTTCAGTGACCAAGAAGGTTGGCATCTCTTAGCTAAAAATAGAAAACCATAGCAGGGTCTTATAAACTATTTCAACGTATTCATTCGTTCCATTGCACTGCTAGCCAGAACGATCATTAAGTAATTAATGACAGCGCCAATTAATCCATTAACGACATACCTCATAGACGGTTAGTTGGCTTCTAAGGTGGCTGCAAAATTCCTTCTTGTTAACTTAAACCGCTGATACTAAACGAGTTAAAGCAGCATTGTGAGGAAAGAAATTGTTCGCGTATTAAAAAATACTATACATTAAATTCAATTCCTCATCGTTCTGTTACCTCGGTAGCCATCAGGAGACGCCGTCTTGTTTTGTATTCCGGGGGGCGAGGCAGGGGGCGGGGGGGCGGGGCAAAGGTGGGGAGGGCGAGGAAGGAAGGAGGTGGACGGGGAGATGGTGATTCACCCTTTGGAAGTGACTCCCTCTCTAGCCGCCGGGAAACCAGTCGTGGCCTTGGCGACTGCGCGACCTCTTCCTGGTTTGAACCTTTAAAAGCCGCGCGTTGCTTCCGCCAATCGCCACGGGTCAAGGATTGGAGCAAATCCTCCGGTGAGGCTCAAATGTTTTCGCTTCGAGATGAAAAATATTTCTCGTTCACCGTGGAATCGGTTGGTTCTCACATAGATAATATAAAATTATAAATTGGTTCACGCGATAAGACAGCACGGAGGAATATCGAAGTCATTTAAATGCGCAATCAGCCATATTGAATGGATCAGCTGTGCAGTTTCATACACTGAAAACATAGGTATTAGTGACGGAATAGTCACGGTGCCGTAATGATTTGCGTAGAAAAAAATTCAGAAAAAGTTCCCAAAAAATCACTGCATGGTTCCGCGATAGCCATGCTAGGTGGATCCTTTTAGAACAAAAAAATACGAGTCTCACTTTCGCGCGTCAAGACGCCACCTAATTCCCAACCCTTATATTCTCTTCTCTAATCAATGGGTGGGAACAATGTTGGAGTGATCGTCCCTTTTGAGCAATGCTGACTGCTAGCAGCCAAGTACTCATGAGCAAACACGAGCATCGAGAATTGTAAGAGTATTTATAATAAGAATGTCAATGAGTTATAAATTTAAACAGTTTTTATTGATTTTCAGCAACCAATGCAGCCGAAATCCGTAGGTTGTCATTTGCAATAAACAAAACCGTTTCGCCGTGAAAGCAACGAAACATAAATGCCACAGACGTTCGATGAAATGCCAAAGTTTTACGAAAAACTTTTTTCCCTTACGGAATTTAATGAAATTTTAAAATATTCTGTGACAAATTTCTCGCAAAAAAAATTGAATATAGAATGCGGAAAATAGTTCGCAATTTTTATTCTCTCCCCTGAAACCCTTCTATTATTAAAATCGGCTGATAAGTCAAGAAGGAGTAGCGTCTTCGAAGTTCCTGGATATTGCGTCGCTAATTGAAGTCTCCGAATAGAGGACATGAACAATATATATAAATGATGACCCATATCTTTACTTTAAAATTAAAGAACGCGGTCATTTCAAGAGACCTGTATGAGATATTTCCGCATTGTTTCCCTGGGACCTCCTAGTATGCCTTCCGCACTCTCCGTTATACTTACCCTTCGATTGCCTTTTAGAACAATCCAGCCAAAGCGGTTTTGCGTCCGCTTGTGCTTTTCACGGTTTCGGAGTATTTTTTTAATCGCTCCGAGGTGAGTCATTGGCTATAGCCATTAGCGCCCATCGTTTCACTCATAAGAAAAGCATAAGGAAACACAGAAAAGCCATCGTTGCCTCTTAATGGGAACGAAGGACTACTTCAAGACCCATTTCCACAAATTTGGGTGGACCGTAATTTTTCCGTATCGGCCAATGAGTAACAATCTAGGATAGTGTTCAGTAATTTCTTTGTCACTATCTCCCAGGAAATTGAGCCCAGATTTCTAGACTCCCGTGACCAATGTTCGAACTCACGACCTGACTTCGATAACATTCCTAAATGAATAAAACTGATGATTTCAGGCCTGACCTCGTGGAAATTATGGATATCCATGATGAGAAAACCACCTTTGTTATTTCAACAAAACTGCAAACGAAATGTCTCCTTTTTTCTGAGTTTTGTGGAAATAAAAAAGGTGGTTTTCTCATCATGGATTCCTAAATGAGATTCCATCGAAAAATGAGGGCTCTATAATTTTTTCATAATTTTATTTTTGTTTATAAATAAGTGTCATCACCTTTATTCAACCGAGTCCTGACTTCCCATGCTGCTTATTCCACTAATAAAAGGGGAAGTTAAGCTAGTTAGAGCGTGATCGGAGTTGGAGCTAGAATATCATTCGCATGAAATCCAATGAATTTTGCCCAATTACATCAAAATACCATCCAACAACTTTTCGAGTACTACAGCCATGTACTACTTTTCGAGATATGTGCATTATAGAAGCCGTTTTCCGTGGGATAGTTATGATACAGCTGTGGACTCCAGAGAGATGTTATTTAAAATGAGGCAGTTTCGACACACAGACTCTCTATTAAACTTAAGGTAGTTTTTGTGTTTTCACAATTATTTTTATGGATGCATTTATTACTCATCGTTGTTTTCCTTTTTATAAATAACGTAAAAGAAATAACTACTGTTTGTGATGGCGATTTCAGCCACGCCGTGTCATAAATAATTCATATGTACATTAAGTGAATTACTAAAAAGCTTAGTCATAAAAAAATAATTGCATCATTAGTATCACCGTCATGCTTATTATAAAATCTTAAACCTTTGAATAAAAGTCGAATATACCCTGTCTAGGGGAAAACCTCGATATAACTAGGTACTACCCGAAGGGCGAGAATAGGTGAAACAGGGTAAGATTCTTTTTTTTCTGAAATTCGGAAAAGCTGATGTGAGAGATGTGTTTTTATAGGAAGTGAAAGACAATAGAATAAGATATTGACTCTTTTGAAAGTTAGTTATGGGAGAAATAATGCCATATTAGAAGGCAAAATGTGTTAGTTTACTAGAAGTCTTGATACAATGAGCTCATCTAGTTGGAAAGAGTAATCTCGTAAAAATATATAATCGTCGGTTGAAAAACATCTTTAGTTCCATAATTTAGCTTTTCAGTTGCTAAGTGCTTCAATAATGGCAGTACATAAGCATAATGTATGTTGGAAATAAATCTTTTGTTTTGACTCTCGCAGTTGGGAGCGGACCTCACTATAATAAACACGTCGTTGATTAAGAGCACAATTCAGCTATGAGATTTACAGGATGACCCAGAGCAACGTCGCTGATTGTAAAACTGCCTTCGCCAGAGCAAGGGAGAGACTGAGTTATATATGTGTTATATACAAGGCTGGCTCGGGCCAAGCAATCCCCAATTACACTTTCCGATCACGGAGTTAGGTCTTCCTTTGACGCGATGCCTCGCTTACAAACACACATCTGCCCTTGAACCACGCTAAAAAAATTCCTATTGCATATTATTTTCTTTTCAGGAAAATATATTTCCATCCCAACATTTAAAAAATTAATAAAGTATAGATCAGAGAAACATAATGATTAAAAATGCAGTTATTTCAATTTATATAATCACAGCTTAAGAGAATAATTGTGAGCGCTGTTTTAATTCTCACCCACTGAACGTTCTTCGATTACATTAGTATTTTGTTTTAACATCTAAGAACATTTTAATAATATCCACCGATATTCCTGAACAAAATTGCCAAGTCGAGTAGCCTTCAAACATGAAGGAAGACTGGCAGCATAAAACAGTTGACAAAGGTCAAGGATCGGGAGGCAACCAACTGCCCTGGTACGTGTTGAGACAAAGACGAGCACTTTGAAAATGGATATTGATGCGGTATCCATTCTCTGGGGAAATGCACACAAATGCATGAGCCACAAATTATATAATATGTGTAGTACCTTCCCTTAAAGATATTTTTTAATGGGACAAGCGTTTATCATTAAAACTAGGCCAATTACTGGTTTTTTCCATATTTAATTTGCGTCTTGCAACATTTTCCGTCACTGATACCCTACAAGTTCAATTCAGCTCTGAAATTTCCATTGCCAGAGTCAATTAAGCAATTTGTATACACCCCTATCTCTCACATTTTGTCAGAGATCAAACCAGAGGTCGATTTGAAAGGTAAAGTTGGAGCTGACTCTATTACTGAGACGATAGACTAGTAAATTTAATACCCTCAGAGTTGGGAGCTAAGACATTGTCTAACCACCACCGGTGGTTTCCTGTTGAGGTTCCCAGAAAATCGAACTGCGAGGATATCAGGTTGTAGCGTCACAAAAGTACTTACCGCAGACTTGAACTCGATACCCATCGGTTCGCTTCTGAACCCAAAGGGCCAACATGCCACCCCAAAATGTCACACTAGTTGAAATAGTTAAAGAGATGGAAATTCTCGATTTACGTTCTATCTTGACATCTCCGCGAATTGCTGCGGTATGACCTCACCATAATGTCAAGGCTTGTATCGGCAAGTCATGGCAGCGCAGAACATTTATGAGAATTCCAGCGAAGAGCATTGCATCGATTCCTATGGTGCACTTGCATATTTCATGGAGACTTCTCCAGCGATCGATGAGCTCCATTTACCCAATGGGGGAAAGGCATACGTCCGCCAAGAATAAAAGAAGGTCGACGAGGCCGTAGGGAGATTTCTTCAAGGAAAAAATATTTCCAAACCTCGAAAATGATTTTTAAAAAGTTTGACGTCACAACCACGAAAATTTCAACAAGTTAACAACAAAATTCGACAAATGAATTCGATGTAGGCCAATTTTGAGTCCCTCCTTTACGTGGACCCGAGTGCGGCGTGTGGTTAAAAGAGTTCGATATATTTGTTTCCAAAATCGATCCGTGGGTCGATTCTTGAAACGCCGTGATAATAATTTTGCCTGCGTTAATTATTATCGCATGAAAATTAATAATTTTATCGCATGCTTTCGTCGATTCAACACATTAGTCATCACCACTTGTTCTGGTGCGATAATTATTGATTGGAAAGTAAAAAGTACGTGTACACTGTAGAGCAAAATCTAGCTAGAGTGTGATTGCTCTAGCGAGACTTAATCCAGAGACTTTTCTCACTAGAGGGAAATTTTACTCTCGAGAGACCTCTCTCTCTCTGGAGGTTTAGAGTAACTCTACCGAGACTTCTCTATCTGCTGTTCACACTGGCAGTGTGAGCCAGCGTACCCTCAGCATTCACGGAGAGAGACCATGTCTAAAGGACCGGCGATTATATGCTGCAGAAGTTGTTGCCTTAATGATAAAGAAGAAATAAAATAATATAAAACTTTTTAAAAACATATTTTTATTTTAAAAAATGTACTAAAAAGTAGTAACTAATTTTTAAGCTGTCACTACTGACCTACAACAGGCAGAATGTGACTATTTGTGACTAAAAATAAAACAATGGAGGCGAAACCAACAAATGTGACACAAGATACTTGACCATTACTATATAGGTAACGTGGTCATAAGTCTTTAGTATTCCAAGTTGTTCATGACCAGGAATTTCCGGGACCACGAGACTAGAGTCGCTCTCGTGAGAGTGCTCTCAATGATGTTTACATTGTATTCTTTTCTGGTAGAGTGCTCTCAATAGATTAAATCTAGCTAAAAACTCTAAAAGGTACACGTGCCTTAACGCGTGGTTGTGTATCATTCTTTACTTCTACTAAATTAAAACGACAGTTTGCTATATAGGCGTGCGATAATTATCGTGGAATTTCGATAATCGACCCCCAGTTCATCCCAGTAGGAAAAAACTCAATCAGGAATATTGCGTTACACATTTACGAGCAGTTCAAACGTGCTAAAATCTTGAACCACTCGCTTTTATCCTCGTGTCTTCTTAGTTACCTCAACAGGGATTACCTCTAGCGGTTTCAAACACAACCTCCAAGCATGAAGGAATTAATTTCCGACGGTTGGACGCAGCTGCATTGTAATCATCATCCCTCCTTCCCCCCCCACCCTACCAACTCTCCCCCCAATCCCCAAACCGCCACGAATGACGTCATAGAATCAATTACTCCTCCAAAGGAACAATGTGAAAGCGCACATGTCCCGAGTTAGGACGACGTTTAGTCTTCCACGGGACATGCGAGATGAATTATCCTCTATTTTTTTTAAACGGCGATGCTCAAAGCACAAGGTCATCGGTATCTCTGACAGATCTTTCGTATCCATTTCTGCTTTTCCCGTGCGTCGGTGAAAATTTGTTTTTCCTCTCCTGATTTCCTTCTTATTTCTCTGATAGAGTGGAGAACCTCGTAGTTGAAATGTTACCAAACGAGAAAATCATTATCGGAAGGATAGTACAAATATATTTCTGGCACGTTACCCACACGCCGTATCGTTGTCTAAGTAAATTTTTTTGATGATACCTAATAAGTTCTACAAATTATAATAAAATTTTATATTGGTCTCTGCGGGGAACGTGATTTTATCCCAACATTTTCCGATCATAAAATAATTTACCAAGACATTCCTTGATTTATTGTTCGTAATTTCATTTCCAACAAAATCCAAAATCGCCGTTTAAATGGTGAGAGCAAATAAATAAATATATTTTTGTCGTCAGAGTAAGAATTTATATCCCTTGTTTCCACATTATTCCAGGACGCCATTTTATGTTTGGGACTTGCATCCAAAGAAAGAAACCTTTGAAAAACATTTTATTTTTTGGAACGGAGTTTTATTCCTATGGCACTGGGGCGATATATATAGCGCTATCCTTGTTCCCACAGCAATCACTGTTCACAATATACAATTAATCTCTAATGGATAACATTTTAGTTGGTTTACACTACCGAGGTTCATATCACTGTATTTCATTATTTAGTATAGGGGCATTTTAGTCATATAGCCTTTAATGAGTTCATTGTGTGAGATACTTCTACGGATGATTTCAATAAAATATTCTATGTTACTATATGTATTTATGCAGTGAGTCTGAAATCAGAGATGAATTTGGTCAGTGCCTTTTCTACCAAATTCTGAATATAGCCTGCTGGCTTTCTTTTTTAAACTATGAGTGCTTCGCCTAAAAATTTAAGCTAGACTGTACATTTGTACAAGAATAACTACTTGCTCTGTTTCTCGGTGCCCTTAGAGAAAAATCGGGAAATATTGGAGAAACTTTCCGAGCCCTCCACACCACCCGAACACTGCTGCATTTGCTTCTATCAACTACTGCCAGGATACTGCTCCAAATCATTCCCAAAATGAAATTCTTTCCTTAATGTAATTTTGGTTCAGTATCTATGGGGAAAGGATGCCGCTTCTGTTGGAAAAAATTTTTTCGTTCAAGAATTCGTGAAGAACATGAGGATTCCATCGTTTAGAAATTTTGAAAAGATTTTCCGTAACTGTATCCGATGACTGCTGAACTCATTTTTGCTCCATCTCTCCTGAAATGTGAATCTGAATGTAAATTGTGAAATAACAGTTGAATAGTTTGCCCGTATACATATTTTATTTTTCAACATAAGTCGTGAAAAATAAAATGGTATGCGGAAACAAGAAGTTATTTTACTGTCAATTCACAACAAAGGAGTTCCGTAAATTTCCACCAGAAACAATTAATTTCACATCTCTATTATTAAAAAAAAACAGACGCCTTTTCCAGGTGTATTTTTTTTATTTCAAGCCCTAGGAACAACATACCATATTTTTGTTCGTTCTTAGACGGATATATGTCCGCAGAAGAATAATAGTACTCCATTCTCTCCAACGTTTCGTACGAGGGATTTTATTTCGCAGCACACTGGCCGTTCGAAGTTTTGCGTGAAGGGTGGGGCTACATGACCCACATCGGTGAGAAAACAGGGCTAATCAATAAGAAGAAAAAAAATGACGAGAGAGAGAAAGAGCATTTTCTTCTGCAGCAGCAGAGGCGGCAGCATTTCTCCTGGCGCGCACAAACGCAGTCTCACACACACACGTGCAAAGAGGAGAGACGATCGAGGAGAGATGGTCTTGATTATACGTGAGAGCGCACCCCTCCCCACCCTGACCCCCCGCCCCACGTATCGCCCCGAGGCATACTGCTAGCCGGGCGCCGCCTGTATTCTCTCCCGAGAGAGTGAAGAGATGAGGGGGTGGAGGAGGACAGAGAGAAGGGGGTGGGGGTCAAGGTTATATACGTTCCCGAAGGAAGGAGAGGGACTCGAACGTATGCTTTATTTTTAAATCTATACATACAGTTGGTCATTCTTATTGAAATACGATTCGGGTCGTTAATGAAAATGTTAAAATGATGAAGGTCATGCATCAAAGTGTACATTGTATAGGTTGCATTTTCATATGAATACATGGGTACAAAAATTAAATAAATGGCTATCCTCAATTATTAAGATAAAAACGAACGGAGGGAATCGTTAATGAATAAGATTTACGAAGAGATGGGTAGGAAAGAAGCTTCTTAAGGAAAAATCTGTGAGGTAAAAGAGAAACATACTGGAAACATTCATGGAGGCATAACAGCATCCTTAAAACATAAATGGAGTGGAGCAACGAAATGGAATAAATCAAATTATGTACAATCCGCAGAAATCAATCCAGAATCAAGAGTAGCCACGGCTTTGAAGCTGAAAAGAGAATGGGTTGGGAAGCTGCAGCTGCAGACCTATCTTCCGCGTCAATCTTCGGATTGATGAGTGGTTAGCTGGTGATGGTACCTTATGAGCAAACCAGGAACTCAGGAAACTTCTCTTTCAGCGTCGTTTCTTGAAACCCGTTTAAATAATTTCCGATGAGTGATTGGTCAGACCCAGTTTAGAAGAATTCGTAACTGTGACATTCGAGCCTTTTAATTCGATAATGGTTCTTTTAATTAAGCGGAAAGTACAAACCTCATGTAGGATCTAAATATTTCCCGGCGAATGTTTAGGATGAAGAGTTCTCGGGTTTCCAGCCGGGTTTCCAGGTCTACCCCTTCCTCTCATGCCATTGACTCCTCTTAAATCTGCTTTGTTTTTCGACCTTCATCCGTACACTTGACATAACCACACCAACGAAGGACACATTTCATTACTGGATCATCTATTCCACATTTTTTGCTAACCCCATCCCTTTTTGCTGTTAACGCAGACACCTCTCAAATTCCCCGCACGTAATGCATTTAGCATATCATTACGATTATACTTTTCTACCAAAATTTCATGCAATAAAGTAGGAAGGCGTAAATTTTTAATTCTTCAAAGTATACAGTCAATTAATAAGAAACCAATCACATTACGATAGGTAAACTACTTAACCAAGAAAATTAACCGAGCTCAACGATATTTCCGTATTCAAATAGGAATATTAATGACATATAACATTTTCTGATAGATGTGGTTATTACAGAAGTAACTTTGTTCTATTAAATGAAAAGAAACAGCTTTCTGATGTGCATTAAAATAAACTTCCAAATCTTTTTCACTTCCTAAACCACTCGATGAGGCAAAACTCCAGTTTTGTCATTTTAAAAATATATGTAATAGAATATGAAAATAGAATTATGAAAATAATGACTAAAAATATGACATTTTAAATATTCAATTAGAACTCCATTTAGAAAAAAATGAAGTAAAAATGAAAATTTCATGTACAGTCTTTTAAAGATATGATCCTGAAGTTTGTTGAAATCCACTGAATATTCGTTCCGGAGTAGCTTCCGCATAATCCGGCATGTATGGGCGGACTTGTACTTATTGCATTTTACATGCGCTGATTCAACTCGCCCAAAAAAAAGGATCATATTTTATGAGTTCATAAAGTCATAACAATTCCGAGAAGGGTTCCTTCTTTTAGGCCCAACTCAGATACTTCAATGCCCCTCATTTGTATATCACTACTTATGCTCCTCTTCGCCCTTTCCCCCTCCTCCGGTCTGCAGAATGAAACGGGGATATGCACTTCACGGAGTAGTTACTATAGAGTATTCCACATTGAGGTGACAGTATGGGCCTTTTGGAGAACACTGTTGCCAAATGTAGGCTACGTATACTCACCTATAATAGGCCACGAAGGAAACCATTACCGACACCGTGTTGAATTTAAGCACTTTGCTGTAGGGGTTGATATTTGCAATGGGAAGAGTGCTAGATGTGCTGTTAATGTACTGCATTGCACTCAGTTAATTTCCCGGGTGTTATTGGCAACATCGCACCTCCGGCATTGAGGAGATTCACAAGGGGAGAAACGATACTCCATAAGATCTCACACTGCGAATTAAATGTGTAACGCCTTAGAGTAAGGTTCTTTCGCCGGAGGGATGCTGGTGGCGACGGGGGAAGCCCTTCTTGCTCTGTCCGTACCTCATTGCGACCACGGCACTCAGAAAGAAAGCCTTTTGGCTGTCACAGCTTTTGTCTCCCCTCCCCCTCACTCTCTTGACGACCTTGTGATAGCGTTCATGGCGGGGAGGGAAGGGAGGGGAGGTGGGTGAGGAAAGGGATAAGGTCACGGAGACAGAAGAGGGGCAGGGGAGAAAAGTTGGGGAAGTGATAGGGAGAAGTAGTGGGCGGGTAGTTGGGACACACGTAAGTACGTAAATCCACACCATAGATTAAACAAGAGAATAGAATCATACGGTTTGACAGCGAAGTAGAATACTGAAGCCATATCAACCTTTTTATTCCTTGTGTAACATATGTACTTCATTGTGTTATTATAATTTTGGACCCCTTTTACACATCCGATTTAAACCTGGACTTTTTTTTTTGTATTCTTTACACTCTGCACATATCATTGCATGCGGTTTTTGGGTCAATAAAATTTTGTTTGTGCAATAAACATCTGATTTATCCCCCAAATCGTCATTTTAATCAGTGCGCAATCGGCCATATTGAATGGATCAGTGGAGCAGTTTTATGTGTCGAAAAAATGTTTGTGAGTGGCGGTATTGTCGTGGTGCCGTATTGATCTATCTACAAAAATGCGAACTGGAAAAGTTTCCAAAAAAGCGCTGAACTGTTCATAAAATGCATGGACAAATTTCACGTGATAGGTAAGGTTCATTTTTCACGGAGAAACAGGCTTCAAGGTCCCATCTACTCTTTTGTTTAATCTATGAGTAGGAACAGTAGTGTAGGAGTGATTGTTCTTCACGCCCTAGGGTCAAAACCCATTTGTCAACCAATGAAAAGAAAAAAATACGTAAATCACTGCTTGATTAGGAGTTTCGGACCATTGCAGCCTGACCAGGGTCGTAACTACCGCCGCGACTGGGCAAACGAGGCACAGCCTCGGGGCCCCCAAGCTAAAGGGATGGTTAATTTTTTAAATATATATTTTATTCGTGAGTAAACAAGGCTTACTATTCCCGCTAAATAGCCAGCTTAGTAATAAAATTACAAATACAAGCGTCCGCGCACTAGACGCTCAGCTGATAGTACAGGCGTCTCCTTTTTGCTCTAGCTAAGGTCTCGATCTTGTACTAATAAAGCGGCTCCGCTATCAAGTTTTGCCCCGGGGCCTCAAAGTTACGGCCCTGAGCCTGACCTTAAAGTTAAGTTATGTTTTAAAGTTATGCCCAGCGTGTGTCGGCCTTTTCACACGAGGAGACGGTTGAAGGAAGAAGTGGTGGGAATGTGGACGATCTGTGTCCGAAGGAGAGGCGAAACCGGTGTGGGGGCTCACTCGGTAAGCAGACCGCGTGAGCCACCGACGATCGTCGTGGGCAAGTGGGTGGGGTGGGGGGATGGGGGGATCGGAGGAGGGTGCAGGAAAAAAAGAATACGAGAAAAGGATCGAGTTAACCTTCCACGGTGGCCGGTACACGCTAGATGCAACTGCCGGGGAAGACGGGAATCCCAATTATAAATAAATAAAATATTTTGGAAGCCGAGCCACTGGGAAGATGGACTAAGGGACTTCGATATACGATTTCTATCGTTACTATCGATTAGATACAAATTCTTTCGATATTTCAATTTCTCTCTTAATTCGGTTCCACCGTCAAACGACTTAAAATCCATTCAAGTCATATTCAAGCAATTTATTAAAAATGTTTCCCTCTGTTCGATGTGAACAAAATTTTACTTTTCAAAAACATTTTTTTCAGATGTTTCCTTTCACGGCCTATTTTTTTAAGATTATTATTTTCTTTTCTTTTGGAGATGAGGGCCCATTAATTAATTAATTACTTCATTTCTCTTTCGCCAACGTTTGACATCTATGTTTACGCTCTGTCGGGGCTAAATTAATGAAGTGATTAATTAATTAATTAATGAACCTATATTTCCGGAAGAAAAATATATTTTGTTGCAAATGAGCTTGAAATTACAAGCCATCAAATGCAAAAATGGGTTAAATCTGAGGAATTACAGTAGTTTTTTTATCTAATATAATTACCATTTATGCGAAAAAAGGAGTGTAAGAAGCGAATTTTCCCAAGAAATGTGATGATAATAAAAATGAGGAACTTAATCTTATAAATCTTTGAGTTATTAGCAAATTACTGGAATAATTAAAGTCAAAATGCGCTAGTTCAATCGAAATGGCGCTGCAGTAGGCTCCTATGGCTGAGAAAGAATTCATTAAAAATATAGTCGTCGACTGATATGCGTATTAAATGCATTATTTTTGTTCTCTAATAGCTATGGATTGTCATAAGTGAAATCAGTGTTTTCTGAACAATACAAATGAAAAAGTGGAAGATGGTATTTGTTTTGATTAACAGTGGAACCTGCTTAAACTGAGCGTTCACAAACCCTATAATTGCGAGAGGGAAACTATAATTTACCGATCCCTCATAAACCTCGCGTGGAAGCGATTATTGACCCCACCGGAATGAGTAACGGCCATTATTCCCTTTAGAGAACATCCCTGGAACACAAAAGATTTGAATATTTGAGGAAGTTTCAGCGAAAAATCAATTCACGTAGAATTTGATGAATTTGACGTATTTTTAAAGAAAAATCTCCCATCTTTCCAATTATATCAAAATATTAACCCCCTTGCCGAACTACTTTTCGATCAAATTGCTTAAAATACAAGCTGTTTTACATGGGATAAATTACGGCTGTGCGCTCCAGAGGGAGAATATAAAAAAAAGGAATTTATAACACCTAGATTTCGTCAAAAAACTAACGGTGTGTAGTTTGTATGTTTTCTCAACTTTTTTTAAAAAACTAATCAATTACTCACCACAGTAAGTTTTACAGAATCGAAAAAAATTACTTCTATTGTGAAGGCGATTTCATCGTAGGGCGTGAAAAAAATGAGTCAAATTAGAGACTTATGTGATTATATTTATTTAATTACTGAGAATTTTTGTCAAATATATCTATATATTTGCACCATTAACATTACACTATTTACTTCATACTTCTTACTGACGCTGAAATAAAAAAAATAAAATTCAAATATGGTCTCCATTATGACTAGGGAACTATCTCGCTCAAACTACCTTAAGGGGGAACGAACAGGGTTCCAGTCAGAAATTATTTGCAATATTTGCACTGATTACGTGAATGAGAAACTCAAGATGTATATTTTTTTCATCCCGGTAGAGCCTGAAGAGTGTTGCCCTCAGAAAAATGTGCCTCCACTCATTGTAGATGTACTCCAAATCTTTTGTAGATGTAATGATCGCAAGGGGTAGTGAAAAATAAACGTGCGAACGGAGCTTTCCACGAGCCAGTCATTCTTCAATCGTTGGCCATTCACATCCACAGCAAAAACACCGGAGTGTGTAGGTATAACGTGGAAATAATACGGAAAAAAATGTGGTTCAAAAGAAAGCGGAATCATTCGATAAGAAGCGAGGAGATTCAATTTAGGTACCTGCATGAATGACCAAAACAGCAAGCGTGACCATCCAAATGTTTTCAATCTTAAAACCGCGATAAGCGTATTAAAGAAAACCTATAGAGACAATAACCTCACGAAAATGTTTACAACATGCTGCGAAAATGCTATTCATTATGCATGAATTAGCAACATTTCCTAAGCCTGTAAAATATATTTAATATGCTCAGTACTAACCACACCATCATAGGTGGACACATGACTGCCGATATAACATATATTCCGTGAATCGGACAGATTTTTGTGCCTTCATGATAGCTCATTTTCTGCTAGATCTGATGGAGATTACTATTCTCAACAATGCCTCCCAAAATACGGCCCAGTTTCCTAGTGGACCGATGGGTAAAATGTGATATCAAAAAATCATTTAAAAAAAGGTATTCATTAATCTTAAAAATAATCTTTACTACACCGAGTTTATATCAGTGGAATATTTTCTGGATATGTTTGTCGGTTACTAAATTTTCCCTCATCGATATTCTACTATTTTAGAGGTACAGCATTTTTAATTGGCATGGGCCACCTTCCTCGATTGCAATTTACTTCCCCTTGACATCTTCCTTCATTAATTTTTGCTCCTTGCGATTAGTTCAACGAGATCAAGAATGCGAAGCAGATTTTAAAGGATGGATATGAAGATTTCTCCAAGGCTAACTGCTAACTAACTGCGCGCCTTGGAGTGAATCATATTATCGTGCTTTGAAGAGGGCGCTTTAACCACTCCGTCCCCCTGGCGGCGAAGTAAGAAGTACAGCAGACGAACTATTTTAGCTTGGCTAGTTCTTCCGGGGATATCGTGCAGTAGTAGCGAGGATTACCGTGGTCTCGGGTGGAGGTTAAAGTGAGAAATATTCAGTTTCAACGAGCAGTTTATAATGCCCGACAACCTGGAAAGGGCAGGAAGTAATTCGGCATCGTAAGTGGGACTCTTGAACCAACTCCACCTCCACGTGTTCTAATGGCCAGCGGTGTTACGCGAGTCGTCCACCGCTGCGAAGAGGCGCAAGAGTCGTGCCATCTGGGTGAGTCGATCTTACACTATCTGGTCCCCCGCAACGCATTTGAAACGCTGCGGTTTAGTTCCGCTTCCTCATTTCTCCCGGTGCGTCTATTTTAGGATTTCTACGCTGATTTCGGAAACTTAGGGAGGCGTAAGAATAAGACCCCTCCAAATTCGTGTGCCCATCCGTTGCATTTTAAAGTCATATTCATACATCGTGAACCTTGTTTTATACAAATACCGAGCAGAGCTGTTTTTCGGCGGAAAATCTTTTTTCTGATTCCATTCATGGATAATTCTTTAAAGATTAATTGCATGAGACCAAGATTTGGAATTTTGCCGAATAAAAATGTGCATATTTTTTACTGCATTCCTCAAAAAATGTGCAAGTTCTCAATTATGAAGTCTCCGTTTTCCATTTTTATTGAGTAGCCTTCTTGTTGCTTACTGCTGTCATAAATATTCATGCCATGGCTTTCCGCCAACCTGTTTTTTTAGATCAAAACCAAACGTTAAATCGGGTTTTCAGCTCGCCGCAGGTGAGTTTGAAGTAGCTAGATAATTTTTAGCCATGTGACTTAAGTTTATTAGCTTGAAACAAACTTCGAGGATGCATTAATCGTCCCCCATTAGTTTCTATGAAGTTCAGTAGAAAGTGATGAACTGTTTAAAATTTTGTAAAAACATCCTTTTTTCTTTTTTTTCCCACTCATCTTTCACGAATACAACGCAAACACAGCGAAACGTTAATGCATGTCGTGTAAAATGTACGGTTCCCTTTTCATTCTTTTTCTTCCCACATTCCGTCTTTCTCTCTAACCTATTTCCATTGCTTAAAAAGTAACACACATCCTGTCACTCGCTCTATCACGCGGCTTGCAGGGAAATGCACATACTTGAATTATAATTTCGTACTTGAAAAGGTTAAGAGGTTTCTAAACGGTTATCCCAGAGCGCGAATGGGGAAGTGACCTCTGCATTCAAGGAGAGTGGCGGCAGCAATTTGTTCCGCCGCCGCCACCCCATGACACCTGTGGCAAATGAATGACGAATGGAGGAGGGAATGGGGGAGGAGGAGGTGGGTTCGCTAGGCGGCGGAAGTTTGATCTCATCGTGATCGCACTCTCCAATGCCGTTCTCCGACGGCCCGCGTCGAAATGTTCAGGGAGGCTATTCTGTAAATTTCTCGGTAAATTTAAAAGTTGAGATTTGTCGGGGGAAGTGACGTCACATTCACGGATTTTCCGAGGTTCGAGTTCCGAGGTTCGAGAGAAGGACTCGACATGGGGCCTTATTCAGCAAGGACTCGACACGGTCGAACCTCGGAAAGTCCGTGGATTTGACGTCACAGCCCCCAATAAATCTCAACTTTTGAATGACCCTATTTGAAATTTTAGACGCTGTGACGTCAAAATGTCGTCACTTTAGAAGCTCGGAAATTCCGAGTTCTTACAGAATAGCTCCCATGGTCGAACCTCGGAAAATCCGTGAATGTGACGTCACTTTTCCCGACAAATCTCAACTTTTGAATGGCCCTATTTGAAATTTTAGAGGCTGTGACATCAAAATTTCGTCACTTTCGAGGCTCGGAATGTCCGAGAACATACAGAATAGCCCCTCTGATCTTACCAATGAGTGAAACTGTGTCACGAATTGAACGCGATTACACCCCGTCCTCAGGGTAAATAGACATTTATACAAATATCTTAGCATTGCCTATGAATAGCCAAGTATTGTCTACAAACACCTACGATAGAGGAATTTCCAATAGATAATATTTGGCCTTCTTTACCGCCACACTGACATTCAATATCCGCTTGCTCTCCGGACGGTATTTTTTGGCTGTGTCCACCCCATTTTAGAATAATGTGCCCCAATTTTATCGACCGCCTGCCCAACATCCTTGAAACTGTGTAATCGTCCTATTAACTTCTTTCTCGCCATTGCCGTCATCGCATCCCTTCCCTCAGAAACTCTACTCAAGAATTTATTCAGTCTTCCCTTGGAATTCCCAACCTCTCTCACCGTAACGTGGTCTGTAACATGAAGTTCCTCCTTTGGAGTGGTACAGTCAGTACCAATAACCTTCTTACTCTCTTTCCACTTCATGTTCCTCTTCGTACCACACGCAATAGTTTTCTTATAAACATCTCCTAATTTCGTCTTTCAATATCCCAGCGTTCCCTATTCTACCTACCGCATTCCAAAACAATTTAACTCTTTGGCTTCGCAATCACTTCTACCTTGACCTCTTCTCGTCACCCTCTGCTTTCAGATCCTTCCTTACAAATCATGTGAGCAAATAGTTCTACCCTTTTTACTTATCGTTAAGTCCCCGTCCACGTTTTTCTGTTATTTTGTATGTTTTCATTTTTATGTTATTATTTTTATAATTTGTTAATGCTTCTAATTTATTTCTTTGTTGGTCATCCAATGTAATAAGGGTAATAAGCCTCTGTGCCGTTTTTGGGACTTTCTCAAATAAATAAATAAATTTGGAAACGAATTAGGCATAGATTTTCATCTTTCCAAAAAAGTTCTGGCGGTAAATGAAAATTTATCTGTGTCCCAGAAACCTGGTATCCGGGGTTCATATGAATCAAAATTCACCCTTGACCACTATGTCAAGGACGACTTAAGTGATTGTCTAACTGGAAGGTTCACTTATAGGATGAGATCTCTTCGAAAACCAAGGGGTAAGTCTGTCGCCTGTGTGTTAAAGAAAGTATGCAAAAAAAGGTCGGAATGCGGTTCAACATCGACTCAATCCGTACCGATAATTTGAAACTCGATATATGAAGAATCGATAAAATAAAGTCGATCATTTTCAGTAGTCATATATCCAAAAATTTATTTGCTGCAGCTCTCCACTCCACTATATTTTGAGATAACCGCTTTAGTCCTTCATAATTCCTTATTTTTAAATCACTCAAAATAGTTGGTATTCCATTGTCCTTAGTAATTGTTCAAATCCATTATTCCTTCCATAATTGTGTTTAGGAATCTATTATATTTCCTTAAGTGTCCAATTACCTTGTCTTTTGTTCTTCCCAGAGATTTCACCTAACATATTTTCTTCCCAGCTCTTGGTAGGACTACTTATTGGTAGGTGATTCTCCCCGACTATTTGCATTTGATCTTCATCCCTACTCGAAATCCACAAATTTTACACACAATCACTGGTGCTAATTAGTTTTTTCAATCCAGATATTGTTTCACATTAGCCCTCAATACCCTCCTTTTCCGTTCTAATTACTCTCTAATACCTTAATAGATCCTGCATCCATTTTGGATTTTGGGCGGGAGGAAGGGGGAAGATAGAAGAAGAATTCTAGCACTAGGATTCCTCTAGATGGCAGAAATTGGATATGTTTGAGCACACAGAGAGACGCTTTCGGCAAACAATGAGAACAGTCCATCGTTCTCTCAAAGCCTCCGAGAAAACAAAAGCCTCGCAGATTCGTGAAAGTCACGCCCGTCCATTTGCGAATGGGACGTATTCCATCTCGAACTTTTCGGCAGTAGAGTGAAAGAGGGGGCTAACCAACCAGTGAATGCTTTTGTTTCCCTCTGATGGAATAGTAAATGGAAGGGACGACATCGATCTTCTTGCGCTACTTCCATTGCGCCTATCCTCTCGGTACATGCCTCCCTTTCGACTCGTCATCTCTTAGATTGCTCTTGTTCCTTGAATGTGCGAGCTTTCTCCCTTTTCAAGGAGAGATATGTATAATGTCCGCTCCTGCTGTCCCATGTTTGCTTTCGCTCTTAATTATTTAAAGAGCGAAATTCCCGCGCTTAAGAAGATTCTCCTGAGAAAAAGCGAAAAATCTTCTTTCTTCCCGTTTTGACGTCCATTTCTTGCCCCTTACCTATCACATTCCTCGCTCGTGTTTGAACGTTGTACAGTGGTGACGAAACACGGTGGCAGTCACATGTACGCGGTGTGACGCCAGTTAAGGGGAAGGCTCGTAAGGAATGGATCGGCAAAGGAGCAAAGATCTCAAGTCACTCTCTTTTCAGTGTGATGATAAAGCTTTTTTCAATCCAAAAAGTCTTCCGCAATGACGTTGACTTACTAAAAGAGAATTTTCTGTGGGTTTCTGTGTCTTGCTCATGAAAATTGTTGACAGTGTCCAGCCTTTTGAATGCTAACCCGTCTGTATTGCATGACATTGCATTATATTTACATCAGTCAGCGCGGTAATCGGTATATTTTGCAACTGCCAATTTTCTATGTTTCCTGTCGTTTAAACAGAAATTCAGATGAAGGACAGAGACATCTGGCACATTTTCGACTTCCTAAATGTTTTTACCGTGGATATTGCATGATTCATAGTCCTTCTGTTCTTTGAAGTTTCACATGAGGGTCCTAAAACTATCAGAAGTATGACAGTGCTAAATAAAAAAATACCAAACTGCGCGGGATTCCGGAGTCCAGCTTACCTGGAATGTGAAACAGTTTCCCACAGTCATAACAGAAGCAGTGTCGTCTGCCTTACCCACTTCCGCCATGAAATTAAGTATCCTAGAACTAGCATGAGTTTTGCAAACAATAGCATTTTGATTTTGATCCATAACGGTAGAATAGAGGAAAGAATTAAATTTACCTCATCATTGAAAAAAAGAACTATTTTTGTCGAAAAATTCACATAGTATGGAAATGGTGCCTTTCTCTCGTACTTTTTTATTTCTCTGTCTTTTTTTTTACTGTTTTAGTGTTTTGTTTTTGCATACATCTTACCATTCGTAATCTCTTGTGAAGCATCCACGAACACAGCACTTTACCTCCAGCTTCCGCATCAACGAAGAGAATCAAATGGAACCATACGGTTCGATACCTATATCAGAGGAATATAGAAGCCATTAAAATGCGTAATAAGTCTTACTGAATGGTTTAGATAAATATTTAATGCACCGATGACCTATAGATTAATAGCGGAACTGTCGCGGTATCGTACTAAATGATTTATCTAGAAAAATACAGAGCGGATATAATTTTTCTAAAAAGCACTACATTTTTCATAAAATTTATGGATAAATTGCGCGCGATTAGCCATGCTAGGTGGATCATTTTTCGCAATGAAAACAGGCTTCACTTTACTTTCGCGAGTCAAGACGCCATCTACTCTGATCTTTTAATCTATGCTTCCGAATGGCTCCGACTACCCTCTATATATCAAGGAATAACCCGTCCCAAATTTCCCAGCCTTTGTCCCCGGCTAGACGGGCTAGACAACGAAGGAGATGTGTATACATGTATGTATGGTACATATATGAGTGGCTTCGTAGTACATGGACGAGAGGGATCAAGATCAATGCCGGACGACAATGGAGAAGACCGACATGTCTGCTTCTGCTGCCCCTACCCTCCCCCGCCCTTACGGGGTAGTCAATACCCCACCCTCTTTGTTTACGTTGATAATCGCATCATGCCACACGGAGGAAGTGGGAGGACAAAAGAGAAAACGTGTGCTAGATTAAAGGAAAAAAAATGAATAAAGGAAAAACAAGAAAGGATCGCGGCACGCAGCAGAATGCTGCAGCAACAGTTCGCTTCCCATTCCATTCTTTCACTTCTTCTCCCACCCCCCTCCTTCCCCCTCTCCCACCCTTTCCCATCTTCCACCCCCCTATTTAATCCCCCACCCTCTCACTCTTCCTCTCCTCTCCCTCCCCACCTCCTTCCACAAACCCTCCCCTACGCCCTCCCACGCGATAACAGACAGCTGTTCAGAAAAATGCTCGTTGTGTTGAATGGCGTGCGTGTTATACTGGCTTTCCGGGTCGCCCTCTTACCTATCTACCATTGCAATTGGGTAATTAAGCAAATGAAAAAAGTATCCATTCATACATTCTTAATGTAGGCTTTTATCCTGTACCTACGCGACTTAAAAAATCCTAATCGATGAAAATAGCTGAAGTACCTCCAATTAACAAAATCGGGCATTAGTTTTGCTGTCATGACATTTTCTGAAATTGTTTAAAAGCTCGTGAAAATATGATTCGTGGTTTTTAAGTTTTTGTCGTTCAAAGAGTATCTACGGCTCTTTTGGGGTCAAAAACTGTGACGCCTTTTTAATAGAAACCTCAAAAATATTAAGTCGTTGTTTAAAAATTTTCTACACAAATCACAGTGCGTAGAAATGGATGGTCATCAAAATACATTTCTTTTCATTGCAATAGGCTCATTAGTTGTCGAGATATAAAGACCGCGTTAAATATTTTGTTTGACTATGTCCAAGGCAGTTTAAAGGAAGTTCATCTGGCGCTTTCACGCGTCGTTTTATAACTGACTGGTGTTGTTGGTCCCTGCAACTATTAACCATTTAATAATGTCGGAGAGAGTCAAAACTACGGCATGCAGGATTGGCTTTTACGTAAACGCAAGTGGAGTTGCAGAATGTAAAATTTTAGAACCATTCGAATTCTCACCTAGACGGGAACCAATTTATTCATTCATTCATTTGTTTTTCTGCTCCAGATGGCAGGTTTTCTCATTGGATCCTCCTCCACTTCACTCTTCTCTCAGCCAGGCGCTTTGTGTCCGCGTACCATCCGCCTATTTTGATGTTGCCTAGCATTTTCTTCCTTTTCCTTCCCTTTCCCCGTTTTCTTTACACCATCCCTTCTGTTCCCTTCGTCTGCAGACAATGTCTTCGCAGGGAATGTCCAATTCAATTCCTCTGTCTTCTTCTAATCGTTTCCATCAGAGTCCTTTCCTCGCCAACTCTCCTCAGTACCTACATCCTCGTTTCTCACTTTATCCTTCCAACTCACTTTTTCCATCTTCCTCCACATCCAAGGCTTCCAGTCTTTTTTTCATCTTCCTTCAAAACTGGCCAAGTTTCCGCCCCATATAGTGCCACACTCCCATGCATAGAACTTTACTAGTTTCTTCCTCAATTCTTTGGAACTCAATAAAGCCTTTTAAATCCTCTGTGCGTTACTTGAATCTACGAATTTGGCCTTAAGATAGCTATTCTGTATGTTCTCGGAATTTCCGACCCTCGAAAGTGACGACATTTTGACGTCACAGCCTCTGAAATTTCAAGTAGTTGAAAATTGAAAAAGCTGAAAATTGTCGGGGGGGAAGTGACGTCACATTCACGGATTTTCCGAGGTTCGACCACGTCGAGTCCTTACTGAATAAGGCCCAAGGTATCGTAACTCGCCTCGACCTAACTGCACCTATCTCGACTTTTTGCATGGACTGTATGTGAGCCGCAGTAGGGCAGGAGGCACCGTCTCAGCCGAATCGATCCATTTCGGCTTTTCCTCGATCTCGCCTCACCATCATCACCGCTCCGGGTCAACCGCTTTGCACCTGACCTTCGCAAGCGCTCCTTACGCAAATACGCGATCCTTCAAGAGAGTCATGCGCTCCGCAAGTCGCACCTTTATCCGTCAGTACGCTCGCTTGCTCGTTCCGTTGTCTACCGTGTTTATTCGTCCATTACCATATTTCCCGTAAGGTGATATAAAACTCCTTTTCCCTCCCCCTTTTTGATATTTTTTTTAAAAGCGTTTCAACGTCTTGTCTCCCCGCGACTCTCTTCAAAGACGGAAGATGCCGGAGCATCGGGCGATGGGAAAGTCAAAAGAGTGTACTTCTGTTCCGAAATGGACGCGAAACAAGTGAATGCTTTCACGCCTCTACATATATTTAAGTCTTTATTTTTTTGTGATGCGACCGACAACAGAAGACCATTTGCACCATTAGGGTTGCTAAAAATTCAGACCACTTTAACGCCACGTTGAAACCGAGATTATTGTTTCAGTCCTACATTATATGTTCAGAATAGACTTACCAAAGCGGCAAAATGAGAGTGATGAACTATCAAACGGCAAAGAAGTGTAGGAATAAATGTGCTGTTGATCATGGGTTTTTTGTTTGAAAAAAAATCAATTCCTAAACTCACAGAAAGGAAGTGATGGACATAAAGGTAGTATTTTTTTCTGGTATCCCGCAATTACTGTGGCCCTGGCACGGTGATGATACCAGCGGACTGTATCGTCCGCTTCGGTGGACGTTTACATAGTGACGCGCAAACACGCTATTTGGTAACCACCCGCGAAGAAGACACACGCGGAAAATCCAGGAGACAGAAAAATATTTCAAATAGACTTTATATTAGAGAAACAGCGATATAGAAATCAAGTAAAGGACTGCAAGAGCTACCTGGTCATGATGAAATGTCAGCTTAATGCCTGTTTCTCACGGTAAAATTTTCCATAAAACAGTTTTATAAAAATTTTTATTGAAAGTTTTATGAATCGTACGCAAACCGTACTTGATTGCTCACGGTAAAACTGTTCATAAAACCGCAATGTCCTGCCATCTTTGAGACGCTTTGCGAACACGTTAAATGATAAATGCACTCTCTTTTGGATGACTGTTAGGTTGAAAACTATATGTATTGTTTATTTACTTCCTTTCTGATCACACTCAACGGTGATAAGGCTCTAACGCATTCTTCTAACAACAAAGATACTGCCTCAACGTTCCATGAACTTCCAGCCATAATTGTTTACGTTTTCCTTGTTTGGCGTCCCATGGATACGAGATTATTATCAACGCGATGAGCGGAACGTCTCATTGGTTGTTGCATAAAACGGTTTTATGGAAATAGAACCTGTCCTATTCCATAAAACGTTGTATAAAACTAAGTTTTATAAAATGATTTTATCGTTAGCAAGCTCATTTTTATAAAATTAGTCGATTTTATAAAACGTGTTACCGAAAATGTTACCGTGAGCAACAGGCATAAGTTACAGTTCTTGCTTATTCCATCGCTGATGACCCTGCTTCCCAGATAGCTAAATTCCATATATACTACATACTATGTAGTAACGATGTAGTAAATATGATGTAGACTCCTTGCTAAATGCTTTCAATTGCGCAAGTTTGACGCGACTCAGTCTTTTTTTTCAGGAATTCGCCCGTGAGGGTAGCTTATGAATGAATAAATGTCGATCTGGCCTAGCGCTTTCCGCCATACATGTATACACACGTGCTGTGGATACTTATTTTGGGCTCTCATCTCTGCGAGGCGAATGCGGAAGAAGAGCCGTCGCGCAATTGGATAGTTCATTCCGGTGATGGCTCTCCACTGCTATTTACTTTGTTTCGATTCGTTTTGATCAGGGTATTCGTCAATTGTACTCAGCGTTTCGAGCATCTTAATTGACCTGGATACCATGGGCATTGACGCAGCACTCAGCGCAATTGGATTACTGTCCCGAGGCATTAACTAGATTCGTGCCCCCAATGGAGAATGTTCAAAGTTCTGCCTGGGGCCGGCCTCTTTCCGGTTATAGGCCTGGATGAAGTTTTCGCAGAAAATGCATGGAAGCATTTTTTTTGCAAGAGTGATATTTCCTGGAAATTGGAATAAAGCCGCTAATTAGTCAAATTTTCTATTGCCTCTAATTGTTAGCCCTCACTGGACGATGGATGTTTTAATTTGCATACTTTCCTGGCCAATTTGAAAAAACAAAGGCTGATAACGTGAAGGTCACGCTCCATTCATAAGCTGATTTTCAGTAATTATGGGGAAGCCTGAAATCTTACGAGAAAATATATTCAAAATGTCATCGAAGAAAACTTGTACTTTAATTACTCATCATTCACATTCTTTTCATTTGAACGTTTGGTTATAAATGTGTAGATTTTGATCCTGAAGGGCAATGTGGATATATTAAAACAGTTGAGTTAAAATTTCAGAATAAGGGAGAAGAAATAATGCATGAGATTTGAAAATTAAATCTTTCTTCCTTACAACTGAAGACACTTTTCAGTCTTCTATGACAATGGTAATATATATCTGAGCTAGAAGATTTCCGTCGTCACCTGAAACGGCAGTTGTGTCGTCAGAGGAAGTGAGACTGCATTAAATCACTATCAGCGAAACCTTGACGACGCACCAAGTGTATCACGACCAGCGTAGGGGAATGATTAATTCCTTTCTCGCGCAACTAAGCGCTCAGCGCGCGCGCAACAATGGAGTTCACTTGTCTGTCAGTCAGATCGCGAGCACATTGGATCCAAACTCACCCGATTATTCACCGCCCTTCGATTCCCACTACCCCCCCCCCTTCACAGCTTGCCGTTGGCCATCAGCTGAAAAGGAAGAACTTGATTGATAACTTGCATGTAATTTGGCGCCTGCTGATTGACCTTGAGTGAATCGGATGTAAAATTAGGGATGCTTTCGATATTTTTCGAAAATACTACTGAACGAAAATAGCTATTCTGCATGTTCTATATTTCTGTTTTCATCGATAAATTCGTCGCTAGAAAGAGATCACGTTCGTTACTGTCACTAGGAAGCTAGGCAATCAGATGCCGCGCAAGTGAAAGGTACATTTTAGATACTGATGTTCTCTAGAAAAGATCTTAACTAGTTAGAGTTGGGACTGATTCCGATATCGACAATATTTACGAATCCGTAAGGACCTCGGATCGTGCATTAAATCAGCAGGATAGTACCCTCGTATCGTGGTATTAAAAGTGGTTTCCCCGCACACTTTTGCCGTAACCCGGGCGCTTCCCAGCATGCAATTCGACGTGGTTACGCGAATTTCTCGTGAAGAGCCCCGGCAAGTTCAGTGCGCTTTCATTGCTTTTTGGTTTCATTTTTTTGAAGCCGTACGGTAGGTGGCACTAGTGAGAACTTGGATGCATGCACATTGTCACTTTGTTTACAAATAGCGGCTTGTTTGGGAATTCCGATTTTTGGTATAGAAGAAGATCTACTGCTCCACTGAAAATGGGTAAAAGATTTTGCATTGCTCCTGGATGCTCCACAGGGTATTCCACAGCCTTTAAAAAGAACAAAATTTTAGGCGTGAAGAATAAAAGCTTGTTTAAGGCTAATGTAAATACTCTTTTTTATTCTTCACGTTATCGTATAGCAAGAATTGGTCGATGATGATGATTACCTATGTATCCATTGCAGAACTTTTATTATTTTGACAGAATTTGTTTTTTTTTCTCAATGTGATTTAAATTTCTTTGATGTGATCATTGAAGGTATGTATTACCGATTTCAAGTATGTACTCGTGAATTATGCTCGACGCTAATGATTTTGTTTTGTAGCCGTTCTGTACACAAACATATTTCTCAACGCCCATCATTTTCAAAGGATTTCCTTTCATCTGTTGAACCCCTATGATGGAAAATTTGAAACGTAGATCTGGGTACGACATCATCGCAGTCGCACGACTGCCGTAGATCGTTGGTACTCTCGAATGATCCATGATAGGTTAACGAAGGGGTTTTCTGTTACTATTCAATTCATATATCGTACGTGGTTAACATTATTATTTGACGGAAAAAACCATAAGTTGCTTCCTAACTAGCCGTAATTTCCCACAGTACGAAATAAGCAAAAGTAAAAACCGCGTTTGTTTACATTGGGTTGATAGGGATCGTCCAGTACGACAGTGGCGCCGCGGTTGGCAGCTTCAAAAAAGGTGTAATGCCGAAGTTAGGAGTCTGTTATCCTTCATTGTCCATGCTCGTGAATTACGTTCTTGACGACAAACCAAAAATCAGCGTGCAGGGTATTGCAAATGTTTTTTAAAAAAATACACAAAATTTACTTGCATTGAGCGCATGGTGACAGGCCGACACACACCATGCGGACTATTGCGAATAAGCGTCTAGCATTTTGTTCATTTATCGCTAATTTTTTGCCATTATTTCCGCTTCACGTGCCTTTTGAAGCCGCTATAATTTTCCCTATGTATTCCATATTTTGTCTTGCACGTTAATTTTTCCCATCAATTTCCTTTTCCCTTATTTTTTTCTCTTATTTTTCTTGTTTCAGAATGTTTCCAAAATTTTGTCTGATTTTTTTACATATATAATATACCCGACTCTCCGTATGGGCCTCTTCATTGCTGGTTATCTTCATCGAATAGATGTTCATCATCCATGGATCGAAGTACTCGTCCATTGCTTCTTACCGACTACGTCACAAATATCCCGCGATTTGAATTTTATTGTACATACCATTGGGTGTTGTGTGTGTGCAACCTCAGCGAGAGCTCCCGCCCTAGTCCCTCCCAAGTTCACGTCGCCACAAGACGCACAAGTGTGCTACTGCGCGCGGGAGTAGTGTGAAAGTGACCCAATGGCCGAATTTCTCACGGACCGCACTGCGTGAACTTCGCACGGAAAAGTGAGTTCCACTGCCCCTTTCCCATTCCCCTTAACCCACATGTGACGTCGAAATTCTGCCGCGCCTAACGATACGAAGGAACCCTTCATTTATGCATGCATTGCACAGTTTGTGAGTCGCCTAATTATACCAAGGCCGTATTCAAACGCTTGCGGTCGCAATCCTCCATAGTTTTCTTCCAGTCGCTGGGACTCAACATCGCATTCACCGTATTTCACTCCGCAAGGTTGTAATATCCAAGATCGGAGTGGAAATTTTCTTCAGTCGAGTCATAGAACAAGTGGTTGTGCTGTCATGCACCGGTGGCGGAAAGCCTGGAAAGTTGAAAAAAAAGAAAAACAAAGGAAATCGCAAAGCTCGCAAATCAACTCCGAAGCCTGATTGGCTCATCCATCCAAGCTCACAATTACATGTTTCCGATCCGCTTCGATCCGAGAGATTTTCCAGTCCTGTAGTCCTATCCTATAATTTCTTGGTGCTTTTTATTCTTTTTAGGTTTCAATCGCACGGCTTCAATTTGCACCTTCAACGCTGGCGCTCCATCCAATGTTGATAGGTAGGAATGAGGACGATGGTTTCAAAATGGACGGCTGAATGCCATTGATTTGAAAATACAGGTGAAATCGCCGATGGAAGTTGAATGAACGTGATATCTTCAACCCAGAGGAAATAGAGTTTTACACAGTTATCATATTATTGCAATACTGGCTTAAATAGTGATCAAGATAGCAGGAAGTATAGCATTGTGATTTGGTTTTAGATGTTCATCTTCAGAGTCTATACCGCAGCATATAACCTTAATGCTAAAACCAACGTGGCATTACTTCTTCTCAACTCGATCCCACAACCATTGGGTCTTCAGATTATCACGAAGTGGTCGTAAATAACTGGGTTTTCAAATACTCCTTTAACTTACAGTTATTTCAGAAGAACTAACGGTATGCCGCTCCGACTTACACGGGACCTTAATCCCATTGCAGATTCGTCATCAATTCCCATGGCTGGAGCCGAACCTGCTACCTCAGGGTCCCCTGACCGGAAGTGAACCTTTGCCACCAAGTGGAGAAACTCCCTCAGATATTCGCCCAGCACCGGCATTTCGAATATTCTGGTTCAAATTTAAGCCAAGTTAGAGGATTTTTTTCGCGGCGATTTTCAGCTAAATTTGTGATTAGTGAATAGTTAAAGAAATAAAATGACTTCTCCTTTACGTATCAAATAATATTTTTTTAATCTCCCCCAGTTTGTGAGAGATCACTCGCTAGTATTCGTCCGTCTAGTTTTGAAAAAACATGCTTGGAGGATCATGGGTGTGGTTTTTGTTACTTTAAGGGAAAGGGAACTCTTAAGTCCTTGATTTTGTTGGGAACTGAACTAATTTTTATTGATGATTATTTTGAATATGTTTTCCAGAATGACTGTATAAGACGACTTAAGTGGAGGCAGACGATGTAAAAATAATATTAAGAGGTGCTTGACACTGGGACAAATAAATAGTTGAGTGGAGAAAATATTTCAGGTCACCCATAAATGGAGAATTTTAGGAAGTGACCGTCCACGAAACCTATGAATCAATTTGTAGATTAGCAATTGATGATGATCTATTAATGCAGCAAAACTAGGAGGCACTTGCTTGTACAAAGAATGATATCAGGGAGAAGATGGCACGCAATAAAGGAGGGATGAAGACGCTTAGTTTCTCTCTAGGGGTCCCCACCTGAGCCTTTAAAGTGCCTCTGCCCGCTCATTGACGCTTAATTCGCCATGAGTGACCTCATACTCTCCGTTAGCGAGTGCCACCAAGTTTCGCTATGCCTATACCGGCCAGATTCATGACAGTATGTTTTGTTTGTGTTCGACGCTGACCACCGCGCGGTAGAGCACCGAGGTGTATACGCTGCAGTTTGCCACTCATGAGGGAGGCGCGGCGGAGGCATTGTTGACTTGGTCGTGTAACGAATCCTCGCGGCGTGCTGTGATATAGCACACTGAAAGGGGGAAGTAAGGGGGAGGGGTGGGTTGGGGGTCCGGGGGTAGGTGGGGGAGGGGAGACAAAAGAACGCCACGCCACGCGTCTGCGCGCACACACATACACGACGCGACGCGTGCTAATGGGTCGCAATCATCCCCGTCACTTTTTTTTTTTAATTCTTCCGCGTGAATCACGCCCTTCACCAACACAACCTCCCATTCGAGGATCGTGTCGCAACGCAGTGTCTCTCCTCCCCCCTCCTCTCCCCTCGGTCAATTTCGCCATACACTTCTCCCACCCCCACAACAGTGCAACAACACAGGTGCACGCCTCTTATTCAGGAACCGAACCCCTATTCCCCCTCCCCGTGCGGTGGGCGACCCGTCTGCATCCGTCCGGTCTCTGTGCGCTCGACGTTAAGGGAACACACACGCCATTACACTCGTGATTGCGCATGATTCAAATGCCGGTTTTCTTGTTTATTTTTCCACCCGATGGGAAACATACCGTTTTGATTTTTCGAAACTGTAAACTCACACAGCGCCTTGCATTGTGGAAAAAAGTGGCATGATATCGCTCCGGAATGAGGATGACAAATATCCTTCGTTGTATTAAACGGTATTCGTGAGTAGTTTTTCCGGAGAAGTGGTGTCATTTCCAGTGTTCTGTTAATTTATAATTGATTTATAAGTGTAATCTCATCGCATGAATCGAGTCAGATTTGTGTTGAAAATTGCCTTCATAAACATTTTTCTGAATAGAGGAGAGATCAATGGACCTTCTAGGTTTTCTAAGCCTAGACCACCTCGCTGCCTAACAATTCCTGAGCAGGTTGAAAGTTCCGCAAGTCGTTTCTCGGTCCGGGAAGCTATTTTCCTCACGATTTTAAACGCAGTCCATTCGTTTTCATTTACACTAGGGGTGATTATTGGATGAAATTTTTTAGAAGCTACAAGATGTTTCTTGCTTTTTTGACCAATAAGTGGCTCCCATCAATTAAAACAGGCGATTACTCCTCGAGAAACTCATTATGAAAGCAAATTTCATAATAATATTGAAGTATCTCCTATGAGAAAACCCCCTTTTGCGAGTGTGAATCAGTTTTCAATTTTAAATGATTTGGTAAAAAGCATAAATGAAGGGAAACGTTTGCTAATTTGTTTTCAAGGCTAATGATAACATGATCTCTTGTGTCCATGGTTAATTCAAAGGCATCGACATTTTGTTGCTTTAAAAAACAGGGGCAGTCACTGGCTGGAGTTAAAATGTTATGCTTTGGCGATAAAAAAAACATTTTTGCTCATGGTATCGGATATTTATGGAAATTGAGATAGTGTCACAAGGATAATAATTAATATCAAGTGTATGCTTAATACACACCAGAACTTATTTCACTTCTGAATGGCTCCAGATCTCTATTTTTTATTCCAACTTCTTACAATCAGGATACGACTGAAGGTATACAATCGGCCGAACAAAATTAAGTTTTAAACAGGTTCCTCAAGTTCTTTGCGCAATACCGGCTCCACCGTAAAAATATAATGAAATTCTAAACAATGAATTGGCCTTCTTTAAGTGACAAGATAAATAATACCGTAATCGCATCATTAACAGACGCTAGATTCAATATAATTAATTGCTCTTTCAAAGAGAAATATTTGGGGAACCCGAAGTACAAAATGCAGGAATTAGAAACTTCACTGTGCCTCTATCATACATAAGCACTATAAATCCTTTTCTCTACGTCAGTGAAATTTTTATGAGTCCTCATGAAATTATATTTCATTCCATCGAGAGTTATCATGAAGTATTTATGAGGGAAAAATGGCCGAAATGGCCAAAGTATGAACTTATTGATCGCATTTCAAAACCAAGATTTTATTTGAACTCTCGATTGCCATCTACTCCCGACTTTGGCAAATTATCTTTAATGCAGGGTGTTATCATAGAATGGAACCTAACATTACTACGGGCAGGCTAGTGGCTAACTCTCGTTCAATTATAGAATCGAAGCAACATTTTAAACGTGCTCTAGTGATCTTCGCTATCATGATGTGCTAATGACCTAACAAATCATTAGCTAACGCCATTCTGAGAACTGGTTTCCACTCTCAAATTAATAGTTACAGTTTCTGCTCTCAAATCTTTTTTTCCGATGGCGGGAGAAGCGAAGATAATCATCACGGAAAACAGCCCCGCAATTTTGCCGTGAGAGCATCCATCTCTTTGAGAAATCCTGTCCAGAAGGGATAACTTAGAATTCAGCAATCAGCTTCATTATGTGCTGTTTTTCTGACATTGTTTTGCTATCCTCGTTTAAAAAATCCAAATATTTGAATGCACGGGAATGTTTTATTGCTAACAATTGATCCTTTTTAAATCTTAACATTGGTTTACTGCAACCGGGCATTCTTCCCCTTTCAACTTTAGTCTTTAAATGCAAAATATATGTGATTTATTCACACCCCTATTTATACAATCTTCATAAATTTGAACATCGTCATCCCTAGTGGAACCATGACTTTTATAATGTGCCTAAAACTCAGCTCTATTTGAGGGCGTGCCCGATATATCCGGTTTGACTAATCCGAGCTCTTATTCACATACTTGTTTTCCCTTTCCGCCTTTATCGTTCAGCTCATTACTTTGAAGTCTACAATTCTTCCTTGTAAGCCCAAACAACGGGAAGGGTACACTAATCCATTGCATCTAAGGTAAAACGAAATATTGCCCTTTTTTCAGCTATGAGTTACACCTGTTGTTAACACGCGTTTCGACTTATTTTTTTTCTAAAACATTTACGACGAAACATTTGGTTATTTACGGACTATTTTCAATTCGTTTCCTTAATGAACTTGTCCCATGATTGAATTCCCGTTTAACGCAAACCAATATGTCAGTAATAAAATTGTGTGCAGCATTACAAATTCTGTTTTCTTCCCTTATCTCATTCTTTAATCTCTTTTCCGTAAGGTCTCTACATTAATTACCGTCTTTTTCACCTACATTTCAAATATTAACCTCTTGAGAGTAGTTGTAGACTTCTTAAGAAGAGTATAGTGCAGTCATATCTTCGTGGACAACTCTTTGGCTGGCATTAGTATCCTTTGAATCTACATCTCAATAAATCTGTCCCAGATGATGCTTCTGCTGAAAATATTTATGGGTTAAAGAGCTATCGTGGCCAATCAAGAACGTATAAACTCAGTAGAGGATCCTTCCTCGGCAGTGCAGTGCTGAAGGCTTTTGTCGATAGGCCGGTTTTTCCATTTTTGAGGAAAAAATACGATTGCTCCCTCCCCCCTAGAGACCGTTCGTAATCCCTAAGTCCTCTTCCTCGGGACTCTTTTGATGGAAGTTTTCGCAATGCCATCTCAATCAAATAGGGTCTTTGCGGCGACCAAGGGCCTTTCTCACCGGAGATCGGCGACGGACGAAGGACGCCTTCTGGTGGCGGTGACGCATCGGAAGGGCGTCGAGATGGAAGGCAGCAAAGATTACATTGGAAGGCAGGGACTGACGGACGCCGCGTCGCCTCTGGTGGGCTGAATGAGTAGCGCAAATGTAGCTGACTGCAGCAATCATCCATCATTCGCTTCCCCGCGAAATGGCGAGCGTTGCAATCCAATTTTTCCTGATTACTCGAATGGCGCCCATAAATCCGTCACGTTGGCAACCATCGCTCAAAACAAACTATCTCTCTCCTTTGACGCAGCCTTCACATCTCTTTGCTCACCTACGATTGTTCACGTTTCTCGTTCTTGTGATTCACATCTGTTTACATTTCATCCTTATGTTTCACTAATGCATTGGAATAAATTTTAAATGTTCTTGGTTTTCCATCTCCGGAGAGTAAATATTAATAATTACGATACCTCTGGAGAATATCTTCAAAAGTAATGAAAGGCAGTGTATTCTTCAGACAGACTTATGGTTGATCGTAATCCAAAGAAATAAAGCCATAAATAAACCCGAAGCATTGTTCACAACGCATTTAAAATATGATGCATTATTTAATACAAAGGTAAACTATGGAACGGATTTACTCACGACCTTCTTTCACAAAAACAGCCTTCGAAAAGATGTTTAAAATAAATATATTCGATTACGTTCGATATATGCTGTCAATGGAAACAAAGGGCCCTAAATACAACCATTCAAATGAATGAGCACTTGTAATTAGTTACAAGTGCTCATTCATTTGAATGGTTGTATTTAGGGCCCTTTGTTTCCATTGACAGCATTTATCGAAGGAGCCTAATTATGAGTGCTATTACAAATGCTAAATAATGCCTAATTATAAGTGCGCAATCACTTGATTGGTTTTATTTAGGGCTCTTGTTTCCATTGACAGCATTTATCGAAGGAGCCTAATTACAAGTGCTATTACAAGTGCTAAAAATGCCTAATTACAAGTGCTCAATCATTTGAATGGTTTTATTTAGGGCTCTTGTTTCCATTGACAGAGCATTTATCGAAGGAGCACGGGGGAATTCTTAAAATCGGTAATACGGAATGATAAATAACGCGGAGATTCGGCAGAACTTTCGTGGCGATAGGAGCATTTTTATTGATATCATCTCGTTAAAATGTTTTGATCACCACTACAGAAAAAATATTGTGATTTAGAGCGTGCAAGTATTATAAAAAGCTTTTGATCATCATCAACACAAAGTAAATATGTATTTTGATAAAGCTATGGACTCTCAAAGAAACGTCGGGTCTGCTTTACATGAGGAGGTTGGTGGTTAATTGTAATCAATTTCATAACATGTTTTGGGATCCGATGTAGAAATCATCCGACAAAATGCGATTTTGCCGCTAAGTAAATCGCACCTCTCGTTGCTTCACCTCCAAATGCTGATTCACTATAAAATTGCAATGGAGGTATTTTCAATAAAAATAAATGTAACTAACCCATTCTGGACCAAATTGTTTTAATCGAGAAAGATTTTTTCCTCTTTATCAATAATTAATGAAGGTTATAGAAAAAACGTTAAAACTTAAAAGTATTTTCATATTTGTATTCAATCTTTGATTCTGCCGTATTGGGCACATTGGAAATTGGTAAAAGAGTTGAGATGACTCCAAAGACATGTGTCAAATTCCGCCCTCCGTAGGAACATAAAAGGGTAAAAAGTGTGAAACTTTCGGTGTAGGTGTTCTATTAGGTTCATCAGCCTCGTTCTCATTCTTCGAGCTAGGAAGAGTCAAAACGAGACGAGGGGAACTAAAGGCACTTCATCGGATGGCACGTTTTCAAGCCGCACGTACCAAGTAGGTACTACATTATCGCCCTGGTTTTAATGGACGCTTCCGTCCCCTTCGAGACGCTTATCCGGGCCGACAGGAACTGGCGTCTTGCCGACGCACAAACACAATTACAAACAGGGTCAGCAATTTAGGAACGCTGGGGCTGGATGATTTGAGGGAAAGGGTCACGCCAGGACCTATAGAGTTCGGTGGAAGAGCTGAAGGAGTGTAGGTACAGCTCTCGCGAAAGCTTATGGCGTTCGTATGTGCAGAAGAAGAGGTCGAGGAGGGGTAAATTTTGGTGGAAGTGGTAGGGAAAAGGGACGTAGGGGTAAGCGAAGACATGGTATTTGTGCCATGCATGATTGAATTTCCAAAAATGGAATTGGTATGACGTGGACAACACAAACATCGCGCATCCGAATGCCATAAGCTTTCGCGAGAGCTGTACACTCCTCATAATTTTTCAAAACCAACAAAACAGCCTAGCTGTCAGTATCGTCTCTTTATTTCAATGCGTCCTGTTTTCGTCGACTACAATAAAAGGATTTTCTCTCCATTTTCCGGGTCTTCGCCATTTGTCTTGACATGGGATGACAACAGTTTCTTTTCAACCTTAAGACGCTGGTAAGAACACCAAACGAAACTGTAGTCATCCCAAGTCAGCACACGCGGTGAAGAAATACGGAAAATTGAGAGAATAATCACAAATCAACGCTGCGGAGACAAAAGAACATAAATGAAAGGAATTTCGACGATTAATTCCTGGTTTGAACACGATTTTTATTTCACAAACTCAAAAATTATGTAAAATCGTTATCATATTTTCAATTCGATGACAACCTGAATGTTTGTCAACGTAAGAATCATTAAGGTTGACTTTTTCTGGTGATTACTGATAAAATTACATTTATTATAAAACACATTTGCTTGCACAGTAATTATGGAACAACGAATAGTTTATGAAACTGGTCATAATAATTCATTTAATGACTTCCTACTTCTATAAAGTGAGATAAACGAAGACATTTGATGTACTGCGTCCCTATAAACCTCATTGTACGGAAACAGTGAGTCGAAATTGATCCCATTCATTGCCATTTTTGAAATTTAAATCCATTACCCATTTTGATGGACAAAAACGTTGCATATCTGTCCTGAGTCACTAATTTCTGGGCAATTACGTAAAACTTAGGATGGGTGTCAATTGAACATGCAAATACCTATCGAAGTATGTCGAGGAAGACATAATTGAGAAGAAAAAGTGGAAAGCTGATGTAAGCAATGGCTAATTAAGTGATACACGTTAAGGATTGACTACGAACAGGATTGACTTTTGCCGTTCAGATACTAATTTACGAGCCGGGAAATATATGAACCGTAACTTTCTCTGTTCTCGTTAAAAATCATGTCATACCATCAGTGTCATACCAGGCATAGAGTTCCAATTTACTAATTAGTTAAATAGTAATATTTTTTTCGCTTAAAGTTCGTAACTCTATAAAATAAAAATTACTCGTAATGAATAACAAACTTTGGGTTCTCTGCGCATCCTTATGACCAGTGGATGTGCTATTTATTGGAAGCGAATTTGAATTAATTTTGATTTTAACTCTTTTAACTTTGATATGGAAGGTATCAACTCATCTCCTCAATGTTGAAAAACTAAACAAATCATTTATTTCCGTTATCTTGCCAAGCCAAGAGGGCATTCCATCAATCGTTGACCCGTTCGTTATTCTAGGACTCGTTTCCAATTAGCGTCCCCTATGATTCGGGATCATCGTAACTTTTGGGGAGGCCGGAGAAAGTTTACGGCGTTATTGCACGCCACTTGGCCGTAGCTGTGTGGTCGAAATCGTTCGTGAAGGTTCGCGAGGTGAATCACGTACTTAAAAAGACGCGTAATCGCGATACATCGGTATACACACGCGCACCACGCAAAAAAGGCCGAGCGTTAGTACGCCTCGCAATGCAACCACCTCTCTGCAGGCAGAGAGAGAATCCGACCGTCACGGAATGGTTAATTGGATGAAAGGGGTGGGTGCTGGGTGGGGAGTGGGCGGGACCGCTCGGTGCACGTAACCGGAAGTCCGGACCGCGGCTTCCGGTCGCGAGGGGGAGGAGAGAGAGAGAGAGGAAGAAGAGAGCTTAGGGAATGGGGAAGGGTGGAGTGAGTGACAGAGAGTGGAGGAAGGGGAAGCAATAGAAAGAGACTCGGAGAAATGTAATTTCTTTTATTTCATCTACATCTACATAATACCCTGCAAGCCACCTCAGGGGTGTGTGGCAGGGGGTGAGTATTGAGAGGTGCTTGCGTTCGTAGGATTTTAATTTCATGAGTAGCTTACTGTGGGGAAACTTTATCAAATGCCTTTTTAAAGTCAAGAAAAATTGCATCAACTGGAACGTTATGTTCACCCGAGACTAAAATATCGTGAGCAAAAAGTGCTAATTGAGTTTCGCAAGATCTTCCTTTTCTGAATCCGTGTTGCGTTTTTGTTAACAAGTTCTGCATATCGAGGTGTCTCATAACTGAACTTACAATTATATGTTCAAGGACTTTGCAAGAGATAGATGTGAGAGATATCGGTCTGTATCTCGATGGCTGTTCCTTATCACCACTTTTGAAAATGGGAGTGACATTTGCAATTTTCTAGTCCATGGGTACTTTGTGTTCGTTGATGGATTTAATAAATATATTCTGCAATTAGGGTGTTATTTCACAAGCTAATTCTCTGTACACGCGGGCAGGAATTTCTTCAGGACCTGGGGATTTATTTGGACTTAAAGATTTTAACAAGTTTTCTTTTCCGTGAGTGCAAATATCGATAGGCGGCATCTTTTACTGGAAGTGATCATTTAGCTTTGATCATATTTGGCGGGGGGTGGGCAGTGTTGTGGTTGGTGGGAGCGGTGTCAATAGCAAACAGAGACAGGAGTGAGGTAGGCAACGCGAAAGAGCGTGTGGCTTGTTTGCTTCTATGGAGGGAGGAAGAGGTCAGTGGCGAGCGAATGGTAAATAAACCTCTCCCAGAGCACACCCGGATGGAGGGGGGGGGGGGCGACAAACACGCTCCGTGCGCAGATTGCCTGCGAAGACAAGCGCGTGGGAGGTTGCAAGCGAGAATGTTCAGCGGAAATAAAAAAAAGAGAAGGAATTGCGTTTATGCTCCGAAACACAAAGTCTCTAAGGAGCAAAAATGTATCTACGTTAATATTTATTTTTGAACCAAATGAAGAAAATTTCCCGGCCTCGGTGGCGGCGGGGTAACGTCGTCGCCTGCTATCCCAAAGGTCGCGGGTTCGAGTTCCACCTGGGAAGGATTTTTCACCTCCCAGGGCATGGTTGTTTGTGCTCGTACATTATTAATTGTTAATACCCCGATATAAAGGCCTATAAGAGCTGTTTTCGGTGGTTATTGAAAATAAATAAATAAAAAGGGAAGTTGATGCAGTCTGAATTTATAGGGAAGTTTCGAAATTGTTGCATGCATTCATTCATATATATTGAGGAACCAAATAAAAACAAGAATTGTTTATATTATTTTTGGTCTGCCACTCTAAACGGTCTATATAGAGATCCAATAGTCTAAAGAATCTATCACCCTCAGCCCTGATGATGTCTGCAAATAGAGACGAAGCGTTGGTATTGAATATAACTGCTTCAGGCTGGACCTGGTGGAAGTTGTACATTGATTAGTGTTTTATTCATCACCAACGTTGGTATTACTGTAAAGAGTTCTAGTTTATGATCAATATCTCGTGAAATCAATAAAAACTTGGATAAAAATTGATCAATAACATCCATTTTCTTCATTTAAAAGTTTAAATGTTTCGAAGAAATAAGCCTGTTAGGAACACAAATTGCTGTGTACACATAAGTTTATTTTGGAACCAAAGAAAGAATGTTTCTCAGAAACATAAAGTTTATTAACTTTTATTTTTATTACCAATGAAGAAAAAGTGCAAACGTTAAAACAAATATAAATCTCATACGATTATACATTATTATTTGCGCTAATAATTATTTTGAAACTCGTAAAATAAGATAGTAAAAGTGCTTAATAATCGCCAAGGTGTTAAAGGGGAGAACTTTAGATTAGTATAGAATAGGATGGATGGATAGGAGGTTTCGAAAACATAAAACAGAACTGTTTTAAGAGCTTTTGAGTAACTCAATTGCTAAAATATAGATAGGTATGTTCGAGAAAGTTTAAATAAGACCCATTAATGGGTTGAAGTACCGAACGATTCATCACCTCGAGTTATTTCTTGAATTTTGATTGGGGAATAATATTTTGCTTTTTTAATTAATTCATTTTTCAAGAGATGTTGGTGGTTTTTCGGGTTTCCGACCGGGTCAAGCTCTTCATTTCTGCCTAAAAACTTTATATTCGATGAAGAGAACCCGGTTGGAAACCCGAAAAACCACCACACACCGGGAAAGCCTTAGATCTTTCAATTTTTCAAGAGTTTTTTTACACTCTATGTTAAGTTTTAGTAAAAATTTTCGAATGCGATGCTGATACTTTTTCAGTGCTTTGTGGTTTGATAAATGATAAATTCATTTATTTCTCCCTGGCATCACGAGGGTAGCTTGCAAGACTTGCATTGCCGATGCATGTTGATTGAAGCTGATATCAAGGAGTGGAGGGCAGTTCAGTCTTGGGATGGGGGGGAGGGTGGTTGTGTGTTGCTGAGGAGTCACCTTCAAAAAGGACAGGACGAAATGAAATGAAAGCAAGCAAGAGGCTGATTCACTTCGATGGGAGCGGGCGTTTGTTCGTGAGGGAATGGCGGTCGGGAACACGCAAGCGTGGGGTCCGAACCAGTTGATTTTCTCGGTGTCGATTGACGGCGGGGTGACTGAATAGAGGATCGCCGCCGTAAACCAATAAAAATGACATGTACATCCGGCACGCAAGTCTCCAACAATGAAACATCAGTCGCCAAGTGATAAAAACGAATCGGAATGCGCTCAGAAAATGAAGACCTAGTAGACTTCGCCGTCATTCGATTATATCACACAATGACAGACGGCCATTTTAACTCGCCAAATGATTTTAATTCCGCATCAGCATAAAAAACCACACTCAATTCGAAATAAGTGTATTCGCCATCCCACTATGAATGGAGCTTTCAATTCAAAGTGTTGAAGTTAACGGAGATCGGAACACCTAACCTCCAGGCCATCTGAAAGTATCCCTTAAGACGCTGAAAGAGGGTGGAACTCTGAACCTTGAGATTTCTCTGATTTGTGATTCCTGAATAGTTTTGAATAAGCAAAGCATTTAGTATTAAAACTGTATCATTTATGTTCGAGAGTATTAGCCCGTAGTAGTACACCGGAATCACCAGACTGCCCAAATGAAAATTAAATAAGGCTCATGATTTCCTTAATCTTCAAACTCATTAAGTAGCAGTGATTTAGGGAAACAGTTCAGATTAAAATGTAAACAGCGCAGACGAAGTGGGTCTTTAGAGCGAGTGCTGTTGCCTCGCGAGTTTCGCCTGGCTGACCTAACGTGCTCGTGTTCACCCTTTGGAAGTGCACCGACCACTCCCAATCCCCACCCTCGCCTCGGCCCACCCAGAGCGTAAACGGTGAAACCCCTTTTGCTCAGCGGCGACGGAACTTGGAAATCGATGCTCTCTACCTCAAAATAGAATTTCAAAGACCCTGAAAACGACGGGGAAATCATTTAAAATCACTCTTAAATCAGGAAAATGCTACAGGAAAGGGACCAACTACCATCGGAAAGTGACTACTCCTAAACTAATTTGTATGACGTGTGGTTTAAAAATCGTCATTGAATTTTTTATCAAAACCGCTCTATGACGTGTCCTTTTATTATAAAAATTAACAAACGGGTTTGGATTTTGTAAAATACATTCTACTAGTCGGTTAGTACATGTTAGTGAGTTAGAGAATGTTATCAATGGAAGAGCGTTTCCATATCCGATATCAGACTGATAAAATGTTGAACCAGATATTATCCTAAAAAATGTGCCTAAAAGAAATACGCATTGCTAGTAATATTTCATACTTGACTGAAAATGGATGTGAGAGGTAAGCAATCATTTTCAAGATTATTTCCAAGCCATTGTTCAAATTTCGAAACCATAATAGAAAAACCACTTTTAAAACTTTAGTGTGGAATAATACATGTAGTGTGTTTCTCTTAGGAACGCACCACATGTTATTCAACAAAATTCAGCCTAAATCAGTCTTTTTTTGTAAGCTGTATTTCGTCAATCGCTTACCTGATCATCACCATCTGGAGATGACCAGAGCCTTAAAGATTTTGCCAAGCACGTTCACAACTCCCGTGAAAACTTATATCGACCCTGAAAAACGAAAAATATAAACGCTTCTTAAAATGAAAAGATATAAGAGAGATAGTTTCAGATCGCTGTGGATTCAAAATTCGGGGATAACCTAAAACATCATGCTAGAAAAATCAGGAAAATCTCAGAAAATATCACCCTCCTTCTTCTCTGGTCCCCATGCCTGGTAACACCCTCATCCACACTCTCTCTCTCTCTCACCTTCTCCGCTCATAAATCAAAATCACCGCGTTGTTAGCGTGTATGAATAGTCCTCCATTTGGATGACCTCCCTTGTCATTTCCGATATAGATCGGCGTCTGGTTCAACTTCCACGGTAGAGATGAGGGGTGTGGCCCTTTCGCTCGCGCGATTTCCGGAAGCCGAAAGAAGAGTGAGGAGGGTAATTTATATTTGTTTCCGCGCCACTTTGACCGGGACGAGAGAAACGAAGGGATGTGTCGGGAGATGGGTATTTTGCGCAAGCGGGCCGACAAAGGGTCGAGGGCTCTGGCTCCAAATGGGTCAGGAAAAATGTCCAAGGAGGTTGAAATCAAGAGTCCTCTAGATTGCACTTCAACACAACTCCGTCACTTCATAGTTATCAAATGTCAATTCAGAGACTTCTGGTTGAAATATACTGGAGGAGCTACCTATTGTCACCACCATGACGCGTTTCACATTAATAATAATAATAATAATATTTATTGATTATTCAGTCAACTTTTTGTGGATTAGATCTCGTCAATTGTACAAAAAATACATTATTAAAATAGCAAGTAAACAAAACAGTGCTAAATATGCATGTGTAAATATATCGCTGCATCAAATCATGTAATAGAGAAATATACATTCATGGCCACAAAACAGTAATCAATACACAAAACCATAATACATACAAGTACAAAGAAAAACAAACAATTGCAGAACAACTTGTACATACAACAAAAACAAGTGATGGCATGTAACATTAGAAGGTTAAGTCTGATATGTTCGAGCTAAAAAATTCGTCAATGCTATATAATGGGTGGTGCTGAAGCCACCCATTGTATAGCATGCCCCATATGAAGCAGGCTTCGTTTGCTATTCTAGCCTCATATGGTAATACATTGAACATCCCAAGCACATTGAAATTCTGCTTAGCCTTATTCTTTTCAGTTCTACAGAATGGCACATCAAGTCCCTCTTTCTTTTGGGTATCATGACTGTGACTTGTCTGCTCTTAAGGGGAAGGTTGACAGATTTCTTTTTACCAAAGAAAGCACTTCAAGAACGTGCATAAAGTAAACTGTCATGATTCTAGTTTGAATAAAATAAGGTTTACAGTGCTTACAGTGCTCATCTTTTGTTAGGCCAAGGAGAGCCCTAATGGCTTTTTTTCTGTAATTGAAGCACATTAGCACCTTGGTAGGACATATTATGCATCGTTAAAAAGGAAAGTCACTTGCCTTTAAAATGAAATGCATCTTGGGAAACTTCTCGATGCGTATCATCATGAATCAAATCAAAACACGGATAAATCACCCGACTTCCACGGTTTACTAAGGACAATTTCGTCGTTGTTCTTGGTTATACTTGGTGAAGGAGGAGTGAAAGAGTACGTTGGAGGTTGAAAATGGTGCATGGTCACCTACCTCTCTCACCTCCGCGCCGTGGACCAACCCTATCCCCCACTCTCTCCAGTCAAGACCTTGACTCCCTGACCCGCGGTGAAGAATAAGTCCCGCTCCCTTGGAATGGTGGAAGGTGAATATCCATGGTTTCCGCTTGGGCTATACGGTATTCTAATTTTCATATCGACCCTGAATGCGATAAAACCATCGAAAAAGCGATGCTATATTTACGTAATGATATTAAAGTGATACATTGCACTGACTGTACATCTGTCAATCTGTCTCTGGCACTGCTGACGATCAAATGGACGGATAAGACCCGATAGGAGGAAGTACACAGAAGAAAGAAGAGGAGAAAGTCATATGGAGCACAGTGAGGAAAGCCACAGGGAGCGCAGGCCCCAGATGTATAGGCCACACACGTAGGAGGAAAAACGAATTCGAAAGGAACATACTAATAGAAGGGAAAGTCCCACGAGGAAGACCGAGGGATAAATGTATAAACCAACTAAGCCGTATGCTTCATATTTATTTAAAAATATGAAACAAGAGCTACAAGGAGATAAATGAGTTGTCAGGGGACGGGGTAGAATGGAGGGCAACAGTCAGCCAATCTTTTCGGATTGAATGACTAATGCTGATAATCGAGCATTTTCGACATTACCATCATTAAAGATCTAAACGATACTTGAGGTTATATCGATGTGTGGATAATTATCGTCCATAGCGAGATATTGGTGCTTTTAATTACATAAGTAATTATCAATCATATCGAGGAGTCAGTAATTATCGATCAAATCGAAAAGTCTGTAATAAACATGCACATTGCCTTATCGGCAATACCTACACTCAGTATTCATATTGACTAAATCGCCAGAGCTCATTCTTTCTGGACAACATATTGGCTTGACCTCTTACGTGTCTTCATGTCGCACTACCCTAGTTCCCTGGCCTCCGATCGAAGCAGGGACTTCTATACACCCCCGCACGTGCAGTAAGAGCCCGACCCCGTTTGCCCAGCCCTCCTCCCGCCGATCGCTCCCCATTCACCCCGGAGAGAGAAACTAGTCGATCGCCGGAAGTTCGCCCTCTATGCCCCTACTCCCCCGCATTTCCGCTTTATCCGTCCGTCCACGAATACCATAGCCCTACTGAACTTAACATTCCTCGACTTCGGATGAGGAGTTCAGTTGAGGACTGGGAATAGTAAAACGGGAAGTACAATCAAATTTCCTCCACTTTGTTGTCAAAGTAAGACATCATAAGAAGGTCCAAACGGCGGTTTTCAGGGATGCGCGGAACGGAAAATAACGGATCCGTGAATTTGCATCTATAACTAAAATATTAATGCATTAAATAATATGAAACTTCGTATAACTGTTTGGAAAAATCTTTGCTACAATATTTGAAAAGAAAATTTTGATATCTTGATCCGTGTTGTTATTACGAAGCCGTAAATGCGATGCATCCGTCCTGTACCCTGGAAAATGCGCTAGAATTCTGTTTTTAAGCACACACTGAAATCGATATAAACGGTAAAAAGTTTTGTACACCATCAATAAACGCAAAAATAAACATGCTTTAATGTGATGTACTTCATTTTAAAATCGATTGAGCCATCTGTGATATATTAGTCTTCAAACTCGGGTGACGGAATTTTGCAACGGGTAGTAGATGGCGGAATTTCGCAGAGATTTGATGATGGTAAGGTGGCTTCCGGGTCTGGATGGGTGGATGGAGCATATAGCGACTCTTCGTTTCTCTGGCTGCTTAAAATTCTCCACGGGATAGAAGTTATCTGTTTAACTAATATTTTGCACTTGATGGCCCCGCTAACGAAACCTGTGCGCGAACTACCGGAAAAACGCTTTATCCTTTTTGTTAGCCATTTTTAACGTCTGGTTAGATCATCATTGAAGAATAGGAGTTCATAATAGGCGCAAAAATTGGAAGACACAACAGCAATGCATAAAATGGAGACAGTTTGTCTAATAAAAACCTGTAGTGGATTAGTACTCCAAATTGCCACTAAGCAATGCATTGCCTCCATACAATTACGTTTGACTCTTTCTAAGCCAAAATATTTATTATTTAGAGAGGGTTTCTTCCCATTTACCATTATATAATGGAGGTTACAGAAAAAAGCATGACAACAGTTGAAAGCACATTTTATCTGTTTAAAAACAACCGGCACTGAATTAGGTAAACTGGAGATTGTCAAATCAGCTTAAATGACTCCAGAGATAGGTCCCGAATACGGTACTCCTGACAACACTGTTTTTTCAATTTCAAATTTGCTTGCCTCTCGATTTGATTCAGAGAGATATATATTCGCATTGATGTAAGTCATCATTTTGAGAAGATTCCTCACCGTCTGAATTCTAACTCGAGCGATTAGCAACAGTTTCTTTTGTCTTTTACTTGTCTCTCTTTAATTGGTGGTCGAAGGGAATCCATAGGGAAATCCGGATAGTACCAAACCGCACTGAATCGTCATGGACGAGATTTCCGCATCGGCAAACGCCTTCGCTCATTATAACGAGGGCCGTCAGGCGTCAAGAGCAGGAGGCGAAGGAGTGGGAGGGAATGTGGGGAACTGGTCCGTGCGAATTACTTGGATCTCCTCCCACCACCACCCTTCGGGGAGGATTACAACACCGAGATAAAAAGAAAGAGAATCCGGAGAGCCTCGCTTATGAAACGCCAGATCGGGACGTCGATCTCATAATGAGATTACGCGAGTCAGTGAATGTAGAAATGCAGGAATTTCTCACAAAAGAGAAAATAGGTTTTCGACCCAAATCAAGAGGGGGATGAGGGGGAGGCCGAAAAGATATTTTTTTTTCTGTGACGAAAGATAAATGTGTTGAGTAATTTGTTTCAGCAGTTGTGGTGAATTTCGAATGTTTTTAGATCCCGCGTCATCTTTTGAGTCATCTTTTGATCAACGGAGTGCGAGTGTATGTACGTACAGACACCTAAGACGTTAAGTTTAAAACCGAAGTGTTACCAGCTGACTCTCATTGTTCTCCGAATATAATTACCTGGTGGGAAACAAGATCGTAACGCAGGATGGACGTCTGCTCATTTGTAAGAAGCTGAAAGATTTTGCAACCGTGGCGTAATGAGCCAGCGACAGGCACAACCATGGAATGAATGAATTATAATTCAATTGCGGCACTCGACGGCAATTAGACATCCTAAGTCAGTGCCGTAATATTTTTAGTCATCAGAGATCTCTTCAGCGTAGCCTGAAAACTACGGAATTATTTCGGGGAGAAATCTCACCGTTCGCCTTTCGCAATACTTTCAATGATTTAGCACTGATTCGGAATCATTTGTAAGTGCCCATGAAAGCATAATTGTGCTACGTGTGTAAAGATTTGATTCCAGTGTCAAATCTGACTATTTGGTTGGGGATTCATTTGGCACAAGTTTTTCCCGGTTTTTATGAATATGTTGAAACCAATGACTATCACTAAACAAGCTTAAAAGAGATTTGCGATCTGCCTAAGAAAAAACGTTTTTTATTTGTTACACGTTACATATATATTTAGCTTCCAAAACTAAAATTCTCTTAAATGTAAGTGTTCTGAGCGCTGAACATGCTTATGGTGAAAAAATAATCTTTTTCCGCATATAGTTCTAAGTGAAAATAATCTCTTTGCCATTATCAGAGTTAAAGAAACGAGAATTCTACCTGAAATTATTTTACCCGTTTCGGAAGGGAAACCTCTTAAATTGCCCGCGTGAAAAGCTCTTACGGGACTTCCACAAAAAATACTTCATCAAAATAATTTACAGAGGTTTAAGGTTTCATGTACAAAAAAAGGAGTTTGTTGGGGAATATTAGTTGATGCATCAGCTATCTGACAAATCTGTTCCTTTTCATAAACTGAAAAGTACATTGTTTCTAATCCGAAATCAGTATTTTTATTTTGTTCTCTTCAAAAACACTACGCTGAAATAAGTCTAACTAATGTGCAGTGCTGATTTTAATTAATTCAATCGTTTTAAAATTAGTGTCATATCCCAAAGCTAACATAATCTTAAGCATGTATTTTCATCGGAATCATGAAAAATTTTTAATATGAAAAAATTAAAACAAAATGTTTTGCAAGCATTTAAAGGACATTTCGTTGAATTAAACCGCTAATCGCATGGCAGTTGTGAGTCAAACGTGGAGTTAATTAAGTTAAAGTTCTAAGTATATGTATTTAAAGTGACACACGAACACAAGCAGATACAAATACCATACATATGTGTTTGTGTAGATATGTAAGTGCGTACGATCATGTGAGTGTGTCAAACATGTTGAAGTGCATAACTTTGGAGATGTAACAAGTCGATCATTCAAGTACAGAGATGACAGCGATCAACACGCTCATTCCTTATCTCTTTCTATCTCCCACCAGATCTCTCCGAGTGCCAGCTGATGCAGGTCCCTGACGCAGTTTACCACCTGATGCGGCACACAGAGCTGAGGGGATGCAATCTCTCGTCCAACGCAATCACCAAACTCCCGCCCAAGTTCGCAGCCAAGTTTTCACTCATCACAGGTAGTTAAATCGCTCTGTACCGTTTGGAATGGGACTGTATTCTGAAGCCGGGGTCGAAATTAGATTTTAATTACTGGGATGCCTTCTTGACGAAGATCCCTTAGCGTTTTTGTGACTAGTTCCCACTTCCCTGATTCTTTCCAACAACTTCCAACTTTGATTCCAACTTCATAATTGCCTCCATTTTAAATCCGCTTAAAAACGTAGAACCGTTACATTTCCACCAACAAAACTTGTAAATGTTGCTAAAAGAAACGAGTGTATAAAAATCTTCCTGTTTATCCAACTTCTCTACAGTCTGTATGCATGCTTTATTTCTCTTTATCTCGAAATATAATAAATGTTATAACCTGCCCGAAGAACGATACAATTCTTTCCCTAAAACGTTGAAGTCTCTAAGAATAAATGTAGAGATGTATTGTTTAAAGGAAACCTTTTTGCCCTTTGTAAATGACTAGCCATGTGTATTTTTATTACTTTTAATATTTACACTTGCCACCTCCCCGTTGGCCTATTAGCTAAAAACTTTGAATAATGAATATCCTGACGGTATATTTATTTCGAAAGGGTTCGCTATTCATTCCCTCGAAGGCAAATATCTCATAAAATAGGTGTTTTTTTTAATAGTTCTAAATCCATTTTTATTTTTAAATCAAATTGCCTGTTACCCATGCTTAGACATACAGAGTGGGATATCCAAAGGAACGTATATCTTTAGTGATCCCTTGATATTGTGCGTTCTTGATGCATAGATATTTTCGAACCCTAAAAATCACTTTCGATGGACCCTTTTGAATTACTGACTCCAATTGAATCACCTTGCACTGCTTCGTAGAAAATGACGGATCTTGTCAACAGGATTCGGAACCTCGCACGCAAAAATATTCCTGGCTTTAATTCTAGTACTCAAATAAAACTCCAGTATTTGTACTGTCCACTTAAATTTTAATGTAAAATATTTCACTACACGTGTTTCGACGTTTCTTAGTGCGTCATCATCAGGTCTACCTAAGACCTAAGGTAGACCTGATGATGACGCACTAAGAAACGTCGAAACACGTTTAGTGTAATATTTTACATTAAAATTTAAGTGGACAGTACAAATACTGGAGTTTTATTTAAGTACTAAAATGCCTTTCCACCATGTAACGCCAGAGACTGTCGAATTTATTTAATTCTAGTATTTGAATCTGTACCTCTGAGCGCGAGCAGGGTAAAATGGTGACGGAGGATTTTAAAACTCTCTCAAAGGATTCGTTTGCCCCTTTTCCTCAAAGTAATCTGTCGGGGGACGTAAAGGATGGGTTGCAAGTGTCAGATATCTGTAACCCTTTTCCCCTCGGTGAAGGGGGTAAGACCCTCGCATCCCCTGCTACCCCACATTCCCCTACTCCCCCTCTCTTCCTCCCTTTCCATCCACCCCCTCTCTGCGATGGCGAATGTTGAGAGAGCGGGTTTCCCAGTCGCCAGACACCTTCGGAAATAAACACGGCGAGAGTTTGGCACGGCCATTCGCTGCGCTCCAGAAATAGAGGAGGCGATCGCCGAGCACGTGGTCTCCGAGATGAGGAAGCAAGAAGAGCTCCTTGGGCAACGCCGCCGGGATGTCGGTCGTATTGCGACACGCAGTGCGCCACAAACACAGAAGGGGCGCGATGTTTCCCTGGTGCTGCCCGCGCTGGACGGACAGGACCCTTCCGGTGGTCGACGCAGCGGGGCCGGCAGGCATTGCACGCCAATCAGCTGGCAAAGGGGACGGGGAGTATGTGCGAGATGAAATTCCACAGGCTGCGATCTCCGCGCACGCTCCGGGAACGATACGAATTGCATCCGAGATTAAATGACTTCTCGGAAGTCACATCGAACTAATGGGTGGATTCAAGCTAGTCTAGTGTCAAGGTAGTTTGAGCTACATTTTTCCCAAGTCATAACGGAGAGACCATATTCGAATTTTATTTTTTTTTATTTCAGCAGCTATACGAAGATTGAAGTAAATGTTGTAATATTAATGGGGCAAAAATATAGTTTAATACCCATGTCGATAAAAACACTATAGTAACTTCCACACTTAAATGTCACAAATTAAGACAGACCGACCCAGGCTTCGGTACACAGTCCCATTATCAAGGAGAAAAACCTTTTGTGTTTTTATCGACATGGATATAGCATTCTTCCACAAAATTAAGCCTGATACGCTTTTATACGATAGTATAATATGACTGAAATTCTAAGTAATTAAATAGATGTATCTATACAAATCTTTAACTTTTTTTTCACGCTGTACGGTGAAAATGCCTTCATGACAGTAGGTTTTTTTGCGTTTCCGTAAAAATTGATGCGGGGAGTAATTGATTTATTTTAAAAAATAGTTGAGAAAACATACAAACTACTCACTTTCAAATTTCTGTCGAGATCAAGGCGTTGGGAATTTCTCATTTAAAAAAAATAAATTCTCTCTATAGTGCCAGCGCGTACCACTTCCCATGGAAAACGGCTTCTATTTTTGGCAAAAAATATCTCGAAAAGTACCTACTCGTAGTGCGGTAAGAGGCTGATATTTTGGTGTCATTGGACAGGTGTGATATGTTTTACATAAAATATCTGGCTCAAAGTACCTTAAAACTACAGTGAAGCCTGTATTTAGTCAAATCTCGTATGGCCATGATATTTTCCAAGGAGGCAGTTTAAGTTCGGACGTCAAGAACAGGCATAAAAAATCCATCATGTAAAAAGGTGGTTCCGTCGTAAATTATATAAATGGCATTTAATTCATTTTGTAGCTGTTTAAAGAAAATCGTATCCTCCATTTGATATGCACAACCATATCATGCATCTCCACGCAACTTTATTCTCAAATTGAACTTGAACTTACATGGTGTTGATAGCGAAAATGGGTGAAACATGGGGGAAAATAGTAATTTTCCATAAAATATAAATGTCATTTTTTTCTAAAAACCGTTTAGAAGAAGCGATACCTCTTAGGGAATTGAATAAATATGAAATCTAGCCATCTATCGTTCTTATTATTTTAGTTATTAGCAAATTAACACAATAATTGAAGTCAAAAAGCGGAATTTATTTGGAAATGGCTCTGCTGTCGGATCGAATGGCTGGAAAAAAGCATTAGTTTAAAATATATTCGTCGAATTATCTGCATATTTTGCACTTAAACTTTATTTTATAATATTTTTGGCATGTCATCGGTGAAAGTAAAAAATTTGAAAGAAAAAAAGTGGACTTGCATTTGTTTTGGCTAACACAGTCGCGGTAGAAACTCCTTAAGACAAGTCTCACCGTGTGCATTATTATTAGTAGTATTCTACCGGTTATAGTAGGTTTTGGATAAATCGTCTCGACTTAGCTTTCCCACAGAAATATATCTCCTCGCCACTTTTTCTCTCTTTACCCAGGCATGCTTTCTACCTCTCTTCACTTCCTCTAACATCTCTTACCCTTCCTTTCCTTTTTACTGCTTTCCCTGTATTCTATCCTCAATTGCGATCATCAAAATCGTCACACACGTACACAATCTTTGCTCCGTATGCCTATGTGTCCCCTATTTTTGCTATGTATGCAATATACGCCATTTTATCGGCTTTGCTGTATATGGGCAAGTTTTAAATAAATAAATGCCTGTTTAAATAAATACATACCAGGGCTGGGGCCGGGATGATGTCCCAGTGGTTGCACGTTCGATTCCTTTAGCTACTTAGCTTTTCCAATGAAAAACATCTCCTTCCCAATTTTTTCTCTCTTTATCCCGGCATGCTTCTTACCTCTCTTCATTCCTTCCAACATGCCTTTTCTTTCTCTCCCTCTTCCGCGCTTCCCCTGCCTTCCACCCTCAACAATTAAATTATTGCCATCTTCAATAACCTCTCACCTCTGATTACTATATCCCTGCTTTGCCTCTTCTTGATTATTTACAGTGGCCTCTTTTTTCCATAAACATAATCGCTGGCTGATAGCAGATTTAAAATTCATTCATAACACTTTTAACTTGATCAGTGACTGTCTCGAACTGCTTTTCCTCATTAATTTCAGAGTACTTAGTATACCTCCTCGTACACACTCTTTGCTCCATATGCGTGGGCATTTTATTGATGCTTGTATGTGTGTGTCCCTTATTTTTGCGATGTGCACCACTTTAAATCGGCTTTACTGTAGATGGGTAATTTGTAATTAAATAAATAGCAGTGCCTCCATTAGTTTTCCATTCCATCCATCACACTTTCTCCATAATTCTACTCGCACAAACGCCTCCAATTGCCTCTCATTCTTCTACTTCTCTCACTGCACTCCACGTCTCTCTTCCGTACAACGTGGTGTTCAGCGTCCAGGTTCGGCGTTAAGCTCTTCCTTCATATTTGATATTGATGCTCTATTTTAATGTCATCAGTTCTCTCCTGAAAAGGAGTTATTTCCTCCTGTCCCCTAGAATTTCTGTGTACTAAGAGTATGGTAATTCAGTATTTACTTATCTAAGAAACTCCTTTGCAGGAGTCCTTTCATAAACGTACACCTGGCCCAATACGCTTTCCATTTTTCTATTTTCTATTGGTTTGGTATATTTTCAGGGATTACCTAGTTTTTTTCATGTTCAATCATGCAAGTTGTAATTCAAAATGAGATGCCCAAAGGACCTAGTGCTTAAATATTTCTCTTAGTGAATATTATATCATAATGAATCATAGTTACCATGTATGGTTAATAATTCACTAATTCCTTCGGGTATTCTATCCAAGACTTCCTTTTCCATATAAATTTTAGTCGATTAAAACGCTCCATTGTTTGTTATCGTCGCATCAAAAACTTAATAAATATTTGTCCTCAGGCATTTGTCCTCTTCCGATCAAGGCATATGGTCTTACACGTTGTTGGCTATATTAATGATAAATATGAAGCCCTGTAAAGTATGCTATTAGTTTCTCACATTTCTCCCTCCTCCTTTACTCATGCCCGGCCCATGCTTTACCCGTCAGCTATTAGCGCCGATACATTAAAGCCTCCAGCCATTGAAGGTAGTCTTTAAACTGAAATTTCAATTTTTCACAGCGGAATGTAATTGGACTGCACGTGAACCCACGCCTGAAAATTGGTTCCACTCTGAAAAAACATAGTGTGGCTGTTACTTACTTCCACTTTCACCGAATGAGAGTCATAGTAAATGACTGACTTGAAATTATTTACTTTCTAATGGTTATTGCCAAAAACTCTAGCCTATTTGTTTAGGCTAGCCTATTAGTTAGGCTAGAGGACTTATTCTCCACATTAGCAATCGTTTCCTCAAAGAATTTCCGTTAAAATGGCCTAGCATGTATTAAATAGTTTATTTAAACTGGCTTTATATTGTACTTTTTATGATTGATATGCCATTAATAATAGGTAGTTGAAATTCAATTGGACATAATTCCTTCACATGCATGTCTCCAATCTCCTAAATTACCTGTCTTCATCATTGATCGAGATCAATGCACGATCGTTCTTTTTTACCAAGGAAAATGCAAATCAAGGCGGAGAATTAAAAACATTTAGCATGTAATGATAATAATGACTTTCATGTCACTCAGTGGAATACGAAAATATTCGACTAAAAAAAAAGAAGTGAAATTGTGCACCTCAGTGGAAAAAATAGTTATAATTGGGTTGCCCTTCCCTGATTAATGAAGTAAATGTACGCCAGCACGTATAAAAAAATAAAAGCATGATTTAGGAAGCTTTAAAAAACGGGTGTCCTTACGCAAAGTGACTGTACATAATACGGGTAAACAAAAAGTAAATCGATGAATACAACAAATGAAAAACATCGTAGAAATCAAATGATTTACGACAAAAAAATTTTGACAGTGAAACCCGTGTTGAGGTGAACTCAAATAACCATTAAATAATAATTTTATATCTTCCCAAGAAAATAACCATACTTTCAGTTTTATTATGAATTTTATTAGATACTCGCTTGAGGAAATTTCAATTGGTAACTGATAATAAATTTTAGTTGCTAAATATAAAGTTTAAATCCCACGACTAACACGAATTTCACACGACTGGTATTGGGGGTGAAAATTCTGGCCAAATCGATCGCCGATATGGACTTTTTTAGAAAGGGATGTGTAGTGGTGAAGAAGTATTCAGGAAACAATGTTTCCTCAACCCTCATTCCACATGCGCAGCAAAACAAGATATCTGTTTAGAAAGCGTCTCAAAGCGAAAGTGCGCTGTTAATATAATTATTCATTAGGAATGTTTTAGATGTCCCCTTGTTGTGAAAAACTGTCACACTTCGCTGGCTCCAATAATGGATTGATGGACGAAAAAAAACAGGAAGTTTTTGTGCTAACGGAGGTATTCTCTCCTTCGAAAGCTTAAGGAACGGAATTTAAAACCGTCTCCTGACTTTGAAAGAGCGAAAGGTAAAAATCTTGTACTCTTCCCATTTTGGTACGGAGCCAAAGCCTTGCCGATCCCGTTGGAAAAAGGATCCGTAGCCTCGAGTTGTATAGCGAGAGCGACAGAATTTATAAAGCCCGAGACCGCTTTTAATTTTAGTAAATCTTTTGGGAGAGCGTCCTGGAATATATTTGGGCGCGCAAATGTTTTGACGCAAGAGAGTCGAGTTCGATGCGAGCGAAGGTCTTTAACATCATCGGAGTTAATCTTCTTCACGACGCGCGAGGAAAAATAAAATATCCTCCCTAAGGACTCCGGAAATAGGGGCTCACGCGTCTCTCTTAAGAGCGAGTTCGGCAGACTCTGCCAAGGAGAGACCGAGGAGGAACTTTGGGACGCGAGCCAAAGCCGACGACACCTCGGGACTCAGCGATTTCATGCGGAAAAACCAAAATTGAGAGAGAGAGAAAGAAGGGGGAAAAAAAGGATGAAGATTTTCTAAATATCTGTATCGCACATCCCTCCCCAGGGACATCTAAGTCTACATGAATTCCTACGAGTATGGCAGGAGGTTTTAAGACACCAGCCATTTAAAAGGGGAAAGAATAGGGAAATGGAAAAGGAAGGGACAAAGGTGAATTGCATGTTAAAGGAGTGTCTAAGCGCATCGCTGTTTTATTTATAGTCATAAATGATGAGTAGAAAGATGAAATTTTTGTATCTATTAGTTTGGTTGAGTATCTCTCTTATTTTTGTCGCTTCTATCAGTTCTGTAGATATAGTGCGGAATTAAAATAATATCCTCCGTTCCATATTGAAACTCGTTTGATCTGAAATTTTCAAGTAATCTAAGCCTATAGTGTAGCCTCCGAGTCTCAAGCGGCTCCGTACCTAGTCCTTCTATCACCTGTGTAACACTTTCTGTTCGCTCGGAGCAGTTGTTAACAAAGCTTGCGGAATTCCTTTGTTTTTAATTAATTCGCGAATTGAATCTTTCTGTGCAAGGTCCCAAGTGCTCGCTCGGGAGCTGTACCAACTTCAACGGGTAGGCTAAAACATGCCAGTGGGTCGAAGGGATTGAAGTTAAAGACTTAAATAGGTATATTTATTTAATTACTAAGAATACGAGTCATATGACACTATATTTTTACGCCATTCATTCATTCAAGTATTCTACCAGCCGATTGGTAGGTTCTTGGACAGTCTCCATTCTGCATCCCAACCTCATAGACATTGTCTCGCTTTCCCTCCTAAGGATGGCCCGTTATTAGATCCCTCTTCAATTCTTCATATCTTCTACCTTCTCTTATTTCGTCCAGAATTCCTATCCTCTTCCTTCCTCTTCCACGCTTCCCCAGTGTTCTCCCCTCTATCACTCTCTTCAACATTCCCTCTCCTCTCAAAACCTCCTCCATCCATCGCTTCTGCTTTCTCTGAACTTCTTTCACAAGCTTCTTCTCCTCTCCGACCACATTAAAATATTAACTTCGTGCTTCTTACAGCTGCTGAAATTAAAAAAGTAAACTTCGAATATGGTCTCCATTATGACTGGGGAAAAAGCTCGCTCAAAAAACCTTAAGAGTTATAGAGTAGGTTTTTTAAGGGAAGAACTGTATGAGAATGGAGTAAGGGTGGAGAGAAACCGAGCATTAGCATTAGCTTATTCTGAAAGAAGGACGTCAATGCGGTCCAAAGTTTAACGTCCCATCCGATGAAGGGAGTACCGAAACCTAAGTGCTCTCCAAAATTAACATCCAAGTATAGATTGGATTCCCACTGAAAAATTCCTACACTGCCGGAATCGATCCCGGGCCTTCAGGGGTGGGAAGGCAGCTCTCAAACCACCACAAAAAAACCAAAACCCGAGAGAAAATAACCCTAGAACTTCACCCCTGCCAAAAAATTCTGTACACTTTTTTTTTAATATCCTACAGAATTCCCTAGGCAGTTAGTTCTGTAGAGATTCCTTTAAATATTGAAACACATTTTAAGGAATTTATGTAGAATTCCTTAGAATTCTTTCTGTAGAATTCCCTAGATCTTCCTGTAGAACTCCCTGGATTACGATCTGGGCAAAATATTTTAAATTTTGATTTTAAATGTTTTGAAAAAAACGCAGTTCTGTGGATTAGGAATCAAAAACGCAATGTTAAAAAATTACGTTTTTCCTTACGTTCTTCGGAACAGTTTGTACGGAAATTTGTGGCAGGGACTTGATATTATTTTTTTTTAATTTGAAAGTTTTCGCGTCGAGCTCTCTTTCTTTACTGATGCATTACTTAGATATTATATTGGTATCTATAATGTTTTGTAAATAAACTCCTTAGCAGAAAAACAACAAAATGATAGAACCTATTTGATCGCCACGTTTCTGACCACTTAATTTTAGTTAGGGATAGGATAGAAGCAGGGGTGTACCCATAGGGAGGGTACCTAGGGGGTCTCCCCCGAAAATTTTGGGTTTTACGAAACAATTTTAAGGTGGTTCCACCGCAAAATGACTTAAATGTCATTTTATTCATATTCTGTCTACTTGAAGAAAAATTTGTCCTCTATCTGATATGAACAACAAAATAATACCTTTCCAAGCTATTTTATTCTATAATTGAACTTGAAATTACATGGTGTTCAATGGGGGAATGAGAGAACACGGGGAAAAATAGTATTTTTCCATAAAATACACATGCCATTTTCGTTGAAAACTGTCTCTGAGAAGGAAATAATCCAGATAAATTGAATAAAAATAAAATACAGGCATCTTACCACCTTATTTTTATAGTCATTGAAGAATTAATGCCGTAATTGAAGTCAAAATGCGGTAACTCGTAGGAAATGGCGCTGCAGTCGGCTCCTATGGCTGGAAAAAAGTGCTCATTTAAAATACATTCGTGGAATAATCTGTATATTTTGTACCTTACTTTTGGGTTTCTATAGGTAACGCATTGCATCAGTGAAAGTAGGATTTTTTTGACAAAATATAAAAAATGTGGACTTTAGTATTTGTTTTGACTCACACAGTCGCGGCGGAACCTCCTTAATAACTAGATGTCGCCCTAATTACGTCTTTGTCTATTACATTTTTGCTGCAGTTTTATAGTTTTTTTTAGGATGACTGAAAACATATACAATTTAAATGGTAGTGTCTCCCCACCGAAATAAATTCCTGGGTTCGCCCCTGGATAGATGTCTATGGAGATGAAGCGCAGAAATGCGAAAATCTGCGCATCGGTTTTCCCCCGCCTGTGGCCACTGACCTGCGTGGAGGCCGTCGGCCGTGATCCTCCGCGCGCGTTTTGCGTAGGCATCGGTGGGGTGAGGGTGAGCACTGCCTCCAAAACCACTCCCGTTCCAAGAAGCACTCTCCAGCTTCTTCTATCTCAATGCCACCCACCGATTCCTGCGCCGAACTCCGACGCAGTTATACCCCCACTCCCCCACTCCCAGCGACTAACCATCCTTCCCCACTCCCCTAAAAATCTCCAAACCCTTGAAAGAAGAAGATCTCACTCGGTACCACATTTCCATTCTTAAAAAAATACACGACTTTGTTCTTTCAACGGATTTCTTTGAGACTCATGTATCGACAATATTGCCTCCAGATTTTAGGCGTGCATAAAATACAACTTTTTTGTGCTAATAATAAGTGATATGGCCTCATTTCAGCAATTTCTCTTCAGATTTATTTAAAAAGAATGAATTAGTACGAGTAATTTATGTTATTTAGTCATTTATTTGCATGAGACGCAATTAATTGATATATGAATATTACGATCTAATCAATACCAATGAGTTACTGCGACCGGTTACGGCCAATAAGTCTCCAACATAAGAAACTGGTTTATTCCTCACACTTCTGCATCAATTTTAGCATATGAAAATTGTACCACCAAAACCAGTCTTGTTCATTCTTTTTCCTTGAATAAAATCGTTGAAAGAACAACGTCAGATTCATTTGAAACTTGAAACATTTTTTTACAATCCTTGCTATCGACTACAACCATAATAGCAATCACTTCAATTGCGTCCTCTGTCTCACTGCTCAATGAAGATCGTTCAGAAATCGCGTCCTACGGATGATTTCGCAGAATGTACTTATTTCAGGAAGAGGCGAAAACTTTTTCTCACCCTAACGCATATTTGTTTGGAGGAAAAAATGAGTAAAATAAACTGAAAAATGGCAGGGAAAATGAAGGGCAGATGGGTATCGAAGGCAGTGACAAAAGCGAAAATTTATGTTAACGGGAAAAGAGGAGGAAATGTTCCACTCTGCTCGATTCACAGGAAACTAAGAATCACATGAAGAGCGAAGAGTGGTTGATGAAATTAATGGTTCAGCGCAATGAACGCGTCTTCTCTTTGCACTGTTCCTATGAACGGCGTAAGTTTTCTGCAATATTACTCTAGAACCGTGCGAAATATAAGCACAATTAATGTGTTTTGGGAGTGTTATCTAGAATGAGAAATGTGCTAAAGTGAAAAATAAAGCGATGATTGGATTTTATTCAAAAAATATAATGCTGATGAGCCTAGAGATCAACAGTACAATAATTAAACAAATACAGTATCCTGACGCAAGCTTCAAGAGCTAATAGAGGTAATAGTATAAATGGAGTTTATTTATTGTGTTTCTACACCACCATTAATTTTCGGATGAAGAATAAACGCAGCATTTCGATTGTGCTAATGTGATCCAAATAGCCTACTCGGAATGCCAGAAATATTGAGAATTTGAAGGGGTAATGGACAGAAGAGAGTAAATCTAGGAGATAGAACTTTGGTATGATAGATGGTGCTAGCTAAAATGGATGCAGAAATCTGTTTCCGTATGTATGCACTTTCCGGGTATTTCTGCAACGCATGAGTTGCGCAGACGTCGAGTCCTGCTTTCACATTTCCTATCTTCAAGTACATGGCTTTTATTAGCATAGCGAGTTACAACTGAGTGTTTGTTCAGAACAGAGCCTGTTAACGTAATGAGTCTTTCCTGTGTGCATCAAGCATTAAATAAATGACTGGCGGCTGGCTAAATCAAGTCGGGTCGTCATTACGCATTCAGGCTCAAGAATGGCAGGTTTAGCTATAATTTATTTCTTTTCCGGTGATGTTTTCTTAACTTCATTCATGTTAATTCATTTTTCACGCATCCATTTAAAATATCTCTTTTGCACTCCTCTCTTCGTCTTTCTTTTTTTAATCTTTAATTTATTTACTTTCGATTGCGCCAGCATTGGATGTCCATGTGCTTTTCTGCACTTCATCTCTTGAGTGGTAATTCACTAACGTAGCCTTTTTGACACTTCTGTCAAGGAATGAAGAATTTTAATTACATCATGCTTCTGCGTACACCTCCTTGTATCTCATTGTCAGTTAATTCGTTCATTAAATTTTGCTTGGACTTTTCAGTTGTATTTCTAACTTTCTAAAGGTATCAATTTATTTTAGGTATTTCTTGGTACATACAACCTTACACTGTACAGTTTTCTTATGCACAGTCCAACAAAGTGAACGATTTGCATCTAGTCCTCACTTTTTTTTTAATGGTAGTCGTTTGAGTGTAAAACCTGGAAAACATGTATTTTCCTTCATAGGATTTGAAAACAATTGAAGGCGGATGAAGTTTAACTCACTTTGTAAAGAGACGAGGTCGGATAAGCGGCTGCTATTGTTGAAGGAAGGTACATCATGATGTTGGGATCTTAATGCATCCATGAAATCGCAGATCAGCTATATCTCTGAGCTACAGATTTTTCATGGAGAGGCAATTTCAGCCTCTTCTTAAAAGTTTGACGTGAGCGTGTTATTTTTGCAAGTAGCAAGAATGGCAGATTTTTAAAATCCTCAATGAAAAATATTTCAATGTGATTAATTAGAAATAATATTAAAAAACCATCAATAATTTGTGTTTGTGTCTAGTCTATCAAGTGAGATTCATAATTTGAAACTATATGTATGTACCATGGTTACCAACTATTTTAATCGTATGAAGAAAATCTAACTTTGCGGAATCTTTCGATATTAAAAACAAGAACACAACTTTGTGTTTTCCACTGATTCATTATATAAAATACAACCGGTTTCTATTATTACACCATCCATACACAACTTATAAGTTTACCTGATGATGGTGTAATAACAGAAACCGGTTGTATTTTATAGAATAAATCAGTGGAAAACATAAATTTTTGTTCTTCTTTAAAATATTTTAATCGAATACGCAGGAGGAGACCCGACTGTCTAGCCTGTTGGCGATGTTTTTTTAGCTATCTTGATCTTTTTCATATCTGCCATCGAGTACGAATTAGATACAAATGAAACCTATGCCAGCATATTACCACAATATCATCGATATTGCTCATGGTGTAGATGAAGGAGTTTCTTTCATTCCATAGGTGCGTTCTTAACCTTTAAATATCATTTAGGCGCCACCATCAAGTAGTTCATGTGTTGGCTAAAATCCGCTATTTTTTCTCTGGCGTTTGTCAGGCGCTTGCAGTGTTTCAAGAACAGAGCGTTTCAATCAATAACATTCCTGATATTCTAGAGATTAAGCTGCTGTAGTGGCTAATGTTATGGCTTCCTAACCCTAAGGCCCGGGGACGATTCCCTCGGAATTGTCAGCAGAACCCCGATCTTTACTTGTGCTCTTTTTAGATCTTTTTAAGTAAAATAAATGCAGAGCTCTGTTCGTCGAATGGGGCATGAAATGTTTTTCCCCTGGCTTCTTTCGCCAAGAACAAGCTAACGACAATGCCAGATTTCTCTTTACCTCTTCCATTTTCATTATAATCCTTCCCTTGTCAACCTCACCTAAGGGCCAGGTTTTTTAATCTCTGGTTGAATATTTTCTCTACCTGGAAACCGTAGCTAATACGTTCTCCCATCGATAATGCTCACGTCAACTAACCGATAACCTGATGAAATAAAAAAATCCTCAACTCTCAGTTAACACCAAATTAACGGAAAGATAGCGTCACCTTGCGGATAACATTAACCAGGCATAATAAAACCGGGCCTAACACTGATTATTAAGGTATAATAACTATGCGAAAATCCAAATCATTCAAGGCGGGACACTATTTCATGGTATGAATTTTTGTTTTTATCTGGTAACATATTTGGTATTAGTAATAATAGTAAGAAATAACTAAACATTTTTGCATGGTCTAGTCTTGTCAACTGGCAGTAATAATTTTATGTTTAATATCTTTTGAAACAATTCTGATTTCTTGTTGCCAGATAAGTGGCACAGATAATCACAGCTGTCGGTCACCTTCCATTAAAACTACCTATTATTGCCACCACTACGCCTTTTACAACAACCTCGATACCCATCTAGATTTGTGCACAGTGATCAGATTTTAGGAGATAAGTGAAGACGGGGGAGGGGCGGGGGGGAGGAGGAACTGGTTGTTTGCTAAACGAGCGCTCCGAGACTCCACCGAGTCTCTCGTCCCGGTCCTTTCCACCCCTTTCTCAATTCCCTCCCTTTCTCTCCCCCCATCCCTCCCTCCCCCCCATTCGTGCGAAACAAGGGGAGGGGGATCGCGGCGGGGCCCTTGGCAACGGCGCCAGCGGGGGAATGGAATAAACGCCCCAACACCACTTCCTGGACACCCCCCGTTTCATTGCCTTCCCTCAAGGTATGGACCCTCCCCGCATAACCCGTTTCCGAACGACCCCCGACGCTTTCCCCCGCCCTCCCTCGCCACCCTGTTCTCCCGCCCACGCCCCATTCCCTCCCCTCCATCCCCCTCCCCTCTCCCGCACCCTCCCTCCGTCGCATCAAAACACATCGCATGCATGCACTTCTCCACCCGTCCGCCTTCACTCCTTCTCCGATGGCGGCGCGGCATGAAATTTTCCATCCCTCGAGAGACGGTTACCGAATTGACAGGGGCTTTTAAAGTTATTAACGTGGTTGGAGCGAGTTTTGTTTGTGTACGGACTTGCGTGAAACTTTGCATGCGAGGTGTAATTAGTCATATGTATAAATAAAAGTGAAAAAATTGCATCATACCGATTTTTTTTGGCAATTCTATGCTATTTTAATACGTAGCCTTATGGCATATGACTTATATATTTCGTAATAATTCGATTGCGTATGTACAGATTTTCTTCTTAACGCGAATTAATGCATTTTTATTATTGTAATTGTTGCTAACATGTATCAAGGTGTCAAGCCGAGTCCAATATTCGTCAAAAACATATTTTAATATAATTTCGCCTGATTTTCGAATACCGCGCCAAACACTCTTGTCATAACAAGCTTTGAAAAAAGAAAAATTTTTAAATTAATTGTTGTATCATTTCCATTACTGCCTGCATGGTGAGTTACTGTGCATGAACAGATGCATTTAAATGAAAATTAGTCCGAGATTTTTTTTCGACTTACTTAAAACATTATTAAAATGACCCACGATTACCGCTCCAGCCACCTTTGCCAAAGCTGCCACCGCTCCAGCGAAGTTATTGACGGCGGCTTTTAAGAGCAAACCAATGTTCTATTATTTTTTTCATCAATTCAGCACAATTTCCTTGTAAGGTATAACTTCCTGATTCAAAATCATGGATTATCCTTTTATTTGGATATACATAGATTGGTTGCAAAAAAAGGTATGTGAACTCTTCTGACTCTCCGTTTTGAAAGGTTAATCCAATAATAATGAGAGATGCGAAATTTATGTGCATGCCCTCATGAATATTAAAAATTCCACATTGATTTTTTAACATGACCTCCTCATGTAAATGAAATGAAAGGTGTGCATAACGTGATTTATTAACTGGCTTTAAAATTTCAACATTAACCTGATAAGCTGAAACTTAATCAATAGTCACTAAGCCAGTTCACCACGGCTAAATTATATGATCAAGGTAATGTGGACAAAATTGCTGATTTGGTCACGACATTTTACCTACGCAAGGAAAACAACACTAAGCACTATAGGTACGCCTCTTTGAATTGTGAATTCCAATATTGCTGTAAGTAATAGCAAGTTATAATGATATCCATGGGAGTTTTTTTTACAGCTATAGATGATCTGTAATTGGTTCCTTGACCATAAAGATAATACGCCTCCATTCTATTGGTTAAAATTCCATTTGATAAAAGACATCGAAGAAAGGTTATCAAGTGTGAATGAAACACTTCAATTCCAAAAGAATGTTTATTCACTCACAGGCACACTTCAGGAGAATCACTTTCTGATTATGCGCAGCCTCGAAACCATGGTCGCGTGTGAATAAATATTCTTGCGGCATTACCGCGTTTTCCATTGGCCCTTATCGTCTGAGCCTATCACCTTCATAAAGTAAATTTTACCATAATAATTCTGTAAGAGCTGTCGGGGGTCACACAAAATCCTAAATTGATAGGTTTCGTATTGAAATTGTCCAAAAAATGCATCAATTAAGTTAGCTACGATAATGACGGGACGATGGGACGGGGTAACGTCCTCGCCTGCTATCCCAAAGGTCGTGGGTTCAAATCCCGCCTGGGGGGATTTTTCACTTCCCAGGGCATGGTTGTTTGTGCTTGTCCATTGAATGAATTGTATATAATTATTTATGTTCCATAGGACAAGGTCCTAGAACAATAAAACGTAAAATAAAATTAAAACAGGTATTGGACCGTGGAATGCTGGCTTAAGAAATTATTTTTCTAAAGGAAATTAGAAGTCTCCAGACATTGCATTTTCATCATTTAAAAAACCGCAACAGGTGCATATGGGGCCTAACATTCTCGCAGGTTGCCCTTACCTACGCCATTGCTCTCTCATCCCAACAAATCCCCCTACCCTCGTCGCCCCTGCACCCTTTTAGCCCTTCCATCAACCCTTTCCCTACCACCCTCCCCCAACAACTTTTGCGTCACGACGCGACGTGAGTCCGGGGGCCCGACGCCTCGGCGTCCATAAACCACGCTTTGTTTCCGTGCCCCCTCTTCCCCCCCCCTCCTTCTTCCCTATGCAATTCCCCCCCCCCCCACCCACCCACATCGCGTCCGTCAGGAATGAATAAAACAGAAAATACCCAGACGAGAAGGAAGAAGGGGTGGGGTGCCACGAAGCCGCCTCCAACCACCCCCCCCTCCTCACCCACTCCTCCCCTCTCCTTCCTCCGCGGCTCCAACGACAGTATACATATTTATCGCTTAAAGGTGATCAGCTGGGAGAGACACGTGAGAATCCCTTGGAGACACGAACGCCGCCAACCCTTTAGGATAACCTAGAAACTGCGGCTCCTCCGGGCGGACTTAAAACAAGAGTTTGCGCAGTCATTTATCGCTAACTACCCAGAAAATAAGAAAATCACAATTATGAGGTTTTCTAGAACAAGGTAGGAGAGCAGCTGAAAATTTCGGTTAGATTCGCTGACAACCAGGCGTTACATAGTCAATCATCCAGATGATTGCAGACATTGGTAATTGCATTAGAAAATCAGTGCGGGAAATACAGATTTAAGGTCAGTCATATGAAAACAAAATTAATGAGATTTTCTACGTCAAAGAAAGCGTGTGCTGGCCATAATAAGGTAGGAAGGCACAAACTGGAGCAGGTGGAATACTTTAATTGATTGGTTAGCACGTTGGAGGACAATGGGCCATGTAGTTAATAAATTACAATGAGAATTACGTCGGAAAAGGAGGCTTCCACTAATAGGAGGGAATTAATGACGGGGACATTGTGTAAGAATGTGAAGGAAAGGCTTGGCGCAGAGTGTAATATGGGTTGTAGCGTTGTATGGTTCAGAAACGTGGTCTCTTGAGGGATGATAAGAGGCTGTAGACGAAGACGTGGGTGTGGAGGATAATGGTGAAAGTGCGATGGATGGAAGGGAAGACGAACGAGGAAGTGCCAATAACGGCATGGACGGTGAGGAGAAGAAACTGCTAGAGGAGATTAAGAGGATGCAAATTATGTGGCTGGAACGGGTGATGAGTGGTGAAGGGATGCTGAAGGCCTTAATAGAGGGGAATACATTGGCTAAGCATGGAAGGAAAAGAGAGAATACGTTATATGGTTGGGATGAAGAGGGGTAGGACGTATCCCGAGCTGAAGAATGAAATAATATGAGGAGATAAGGGCCTCCGTCTGCAAAAGATTAGTATAGGTACTACTTCTTCCACTTAAACCGAACTTAAGGTAGTAAGAGGTAGATTTTTCCCTTGTCATAATAGAGACCATATTCCAATTTAATTTTTATTTTAGCTAATGTAAGAACATGAAGAAAATACTCCAGCATTACTGACGCAAAAACTATTTTTTTATTGCTGTAATTCTCAGTAATTAACTAAGTATACATGAGAGTATCCATACGAACCATACGAACTCCAACCCAAGAGGCCTAGGCTGCAAAGCTTATGTCATTCCCGCGAGATTATTTTGAGTTTTCCTTTCGACAGTTTGGGAGCCTTGATGGAGGCTAACCATCCCCTTTTGAAGCTCATACTGCGCACAAAACGTCCCTCTGGACCACACGCAGCATCCCCCCTTGCATCTGCCACTTGAGCTCCCCATATCCTTCGGGGGGAGTCGTTTTATAAGTTTCCCTTTGCGCAGCGCCATGAGATTAACGCTGCCGGCGGATAAGTAGCGGGAGCTGTTCTCGGAACGCCTCAGGACCCTGCGCCTGTTGCTCCAGTGGCATTGGAAAGTTGTAGGCGCTTGCTTGTGTGAGTGAGGATTTTTTCTGCAAACATTTTTAATAAATAAATATTTCGATGGTAGCATCGTTTCGGAATATTAGTTCTTAAACTTATGCATATGAAAAATGGACCTTCCTTTGGACTACAACCTTAACGTGGTGCATACGTGTTCCAAAGACCCTTTGAACGGGGCTAGACCCTTAGATTGCGTCTGTTAGGGTTACCCAATAGTAGAGAGGTCGTAGGCTAGGAGCCAGACGAAAGGTAGTTCATGATGTGAACTTCACGTGATGGTGTCAAGGTAAAATCATCGTTGGGAAAGGCAATGGGTAAGACCCCACTCCTCCATCCCCGCCTCCCCAACTATCAATTTCCCTGAACATGGAAGTATATACAAACATAGTATGATAATAGATATTTCAGTTGCCAAACATGTACTACCATTGTAAATGTAAAGAAAAATACCCAATTCTCAGCATTCGGTCGAACTTTTCTGTTTGCACCAGGGTATATTCCACCATTCTTATACACGTTGTGTTTATATATTTTGTGCATCCTCGATCCATTTCATTCACCTGTTTATACGCTACGAATTAGTAGACTTAGTATTTGAGCGTTTACGTGTTTGGATTCATTCATATTCTATGTGCCCATGTTTAGGTGGTTCCACCGTAACACGACTTAAATGTCATTTGTTCATATTCTGGATATTTATAGAAAAACTTGTCCTCTCTTTGATATAACCAACAAAATTATACCTTTTCACGCTATTTTAGTCGTAAAATGGACTGGAAAATATATGGTGTTGAACCCTAGAATGGGCGATGCATGGGGAAAAATAATATTTTTACTATCTAACATAATAGATAAAGCATATCCGTGAAAATATAATTGCCATTTTCGCACAAAACAGTATATAAGAAGTGAAAACTCCTATGGAATTGATTGGAAATAAAATGTAGGCACCTCTTATATCTTATTTTTTTGTATTTTTGCAACTTTCTGCGAAGTCAAAATGCGGTAATTCAATGTAAATTGCTCTGCATTCGGCTACTATGACGGGAAAAAAGTGCCAGTGAAAAATGTATTCGTCGAGTAAGCTATATATATTGTAGCTTAACTTAGATTTGAAACATATGAGTCATGCTGTTAGGGAAAGAACAAAACAAATGAAACAAAACTAACGAAATGGCGGAATTATGTACATACATTTGTTTTGACTAACGCAGTCATGGTGGAGCCTCGTCAAAGCGTTGTTTCTAACAGGGATATATATAAATACATTAGCATAAAACAACGCGTTCACTTTCCTCCGTTGACCTTGCTGGCGCCAAGTGCGAGGTTTGTGGGGAGTGGGGAGAAACGATCGTATTTTCGGTTCCGTCTTCCCCTCTCCGTCCGAAGGATGCTTAAATTTAAAAGACACTTCCCTAACCCTTCCGTCTCTCCCATCCCCTCCAACCACATCAACCCTTTGTCTCCTACACTTCCCGGCTCCAAAAGTTTCCTCCCCTCTGAATAAAAAAATAACCTCCACAACTATTTTATCACCCCGTCGCCTTTTTTTAACACTGCGTTCACGCCCTTGCGCGAATTTTTATAGCATTCCCATTCCGCCCGGAACTAAAGGGAAGTTTTTGAACCGAGAAGTGACCTTAACTCCTCTCTAATCTTCCCCACGATGCACCACACCTCAACAGTCTGCCAACCACTTCCATGTGTAAAATTCATCTGCCATCAACGGAAAAGTATTCACATGTCAGCCTCATGTAGCATGCTCAACTGGCTGCAACTCAACACTGTGTGAAACGTACTCATCCTTTAACTTATTTTCCCTGAGTGAAAAAGCAACTTACCTGGGTACCTTTTACTTCATTTTGTATTAACCTGAAGAGGGCAGAGCGCCAACAACAGGGAAAACAATCAATAACCTATTCCTAAGCGCAGAGCTGGAATTAACTGTAATTTACTTATTAGGAAAGCCTTAAGACTAAAAATTCCTTGCCCTCCGACTTCAAAACAGTTATTTACTCGCCGATTTCAAAGGCAAACTCATTAAAGAACTTTCACATAAACAGAACACCTCTGGGTAAACATGCCCAAATTATATTGTTCTTCATCGCGGGGACGAAAACCAAACAAATATCATCCAACTTATACTTCAATTGTGTCATACTTCTCTAATCTCTTTTGTGTCCAAAAATATGTCTATTAAGTACGTTAACTTGAAAATACTGCTAATTAATCTCTCATATTCATATTTTCCCTCTTGATGTCATTAATACCATGTTATTTTTTTAGCTTAAACTAAGGGAATGGAAATAATATGTTGTTTTTAATTTAAATATCACGTGACACATTATTTTTATCTAATTATCAACTGGGGTTATATGGGAGAAAGGTTCCAGAGGGCACATTTTCGCACGAAACAAAGAGGCACTCACTATCTTTAGGTATATATCCCTTTGCATTAGCCAGCTATCCACTTCCGAGAGTTCCGAAATCCCACTGCGTTCGTGGGGATCGCGCAGCAACACCACACTGTCTGCCTTGTCCCAGCCTCCCGCTCCGTCAAGCTGCCAAATATCCTCCCCATTTTTACTGCCCCCTCTTATTCCTTCCAAAAACTTGATGACGTCGCCTTCCGTCCGTCGTGGAGCGCAGGGCGTCTAAATCCGTGCGCGGGTGACGAAGTCGTTTTCTATTCGCGGGATCCTCTCCTCCCCCCCCCCCTTTCGTTCCCATGGAGACAACCCCCGTGTGACCCCGGAAACGAAAATGTCTCCCCCTATCCCCCTCTGTCTTCATGCGTCTTCTTTTCCCTCCGAGAGGACGCGGAGACGCAGAAGGAGAATTCCTCAGTTTAAGATAACCTTGCCGGAGCCAATGCTATAGTCGAGCTATACTTCAAATGCGGTTGAAATCCGACATGGAAAAGTCAATCTCTGTTATAAAATTACGGGGAGGATTCCTGATGACAACGTCGCTATCAACCCTTAGAACCAAGCTTTCAATATCAGAATAAGTCAGTGTAACCTCTTGAATCTTTCAGTTTCGTTTATATTTTGATTTATCAATAGTTAAGAGCATGAAATGGTGCCGTGAGCTGTGTTTTACTCTGTAAAATACTCTCTCTCTTTCACCTTAATTCTGAAGAAGTGAAGCAAAAAGAAAATTGTGAAGAAGTTCTCAATCACTCCCTCACACACTCTCAAATTTTAATGTGCCATCGCCTAAAATTGCTTTGGCCTCCAATCCGTGCAGCTCTCGCAATCAGGAATCATCGCGACGTGAAATTTATTGGACCTTGATGGCCCCGGGAAGATGGAACGAGGCGCCAAGGGAATGGGACTCAAGTCGGAGCGGCACTTTAGAAGTGACTTTGATCAGCCCCAAAATATACTCCCCCGAAAAAGATTAGTAACTGATTTTATGGGCGGTTATTAAAAGCATCGACTCACTGTCCACGACGAGGACTTTTGAAACAGATTCAATCACATTGCGTATGTTTGTTTGCATGAGTGATAACGAGCGAGTACACGAACTGGCAAAGGGTTGTTCTGGATGGTGGAAGTGGTTGAGGATAAAGTCACCTGAATGCCACCACAACCATTATCAATTAATGATACGTAATGAAATAATCGTCATCAATAGTCAGTCAACCCTTAGGTTGGTTGACTGCTGCCCTCCATTTTACCCTGTCCCCTGCTGACTCCTCTATGTCCTGGTAGCTCTTCTGTTTATTATCCCGTCTTCACTGTTCTATTTACTATTTCCCTAGGTCTTCCTCGTGAGGTTTTCTCTTCTATTATGCTCCTTACAAATTAGTTGTGTCTCAATGTGTGGCTAATTCATCGGAACCGTGGCTTCATGAGAGTGCTCCGAATGATTTTTTCCTCTTCTATTCTTCTTTACACTTACTCGTTTTCGATCCCTGCCGTCTATTTATTCTTCAGGATCCGCCTTCAGCTGCAAGTTTTGAAAACCTTTATTATATTCTGTTCCAGCTTTCCAATGATCCATCTCTCTCAGTCATATAGCGCAATAGTCCACGAGAATACATTAAGGTACTGCTCTCTTAGAAATGAAAGATATTCACTCGATAATTCATAATTACTGTTGTATCGCAAAATGGCCTCTGCCGTCGCGTCGGCGCATCCACAATCCTAAATCCTACTGTTGTATCGGCATGAAAATGACTGTCATCAAACAAATAGTTTCAGGCTTAACTTTGGGGAACTCTTTCATTATTAAAGAAAGAAGAAACTTCAAATAGTATCAATCTGCACTTTTATTCACAATACCGACCCAGGTTTCAACGGATAACCGTCATTTTCAAGGTCCTGAAAATGACGGTTATCCGTTGAAACCTGGGTTGGTATGGTGAATAAAAGTGTAGATTAATACTATTTGAAGTTTCTTCTTTCTTTAATAAAATGGCTGTCGTTGAGGGACACCATAGTTGAAATATTTCACATGAGAATGAAATCAGCTCGTCAGCGGTTGAAAAGGACTTGCCATTGACGCATTCCTCTTCCCTTTTCTCGCGTCCTCCTCTGCCCTGAGTATCCTCCTCCCCCCAAAAACCTCCCGTTTGCAGCAACCCTTCCCAGAATTCTTTGGTACCCTTTTAGCCCAACACTTTCATTCCCTTCACCTCACCACGCACGCTGCTTCATATCTACCACCGTTTTTTTCTCTCCAGCCTCCCCACGGGTCGCTAACCCCGCCATCCCCCAACCCAAGTCCCCGAATCACTCCCTGAGCAAACCCTCGAACCCTATCGGCTTCCTCTCATCCTTCCCTCCATACATCTTGCTATCCTCATTAAAAAAAAAAGTTCTCCTGAAGCATCCTGTCTCTTCGAGGAAACATAGACTCTTGGCATACTTCCCGCGTGGAAATCCCCGGCCTAATTATAGAACCACGCGCCCGCTATTTGGGACCGCACCTCCTCTTCCCAACTCCCTTCTAGCACGCTGAGTTTATGCAGCACACGAATACTACGCACAGGATTGTTTTCTGAGATTGAGCAACAGCGGCGCGGGAAGGGGTTAAACCCCTGTTCTACGCGTCGTGGTGGACCGGGTTCCGGCATCTTGATCATTTTAATCACTGCGTCTGTTTCGCCAGAGTTTGGGGTCAGGAGTGCTTTGGTTGGAGATCATGTGGCGAAGCTCCGACGACGTTTGGATGCAAATAAACTAATCCCAGCGAGGTCGGCCACTTGCAGAACCCCCGATTATTTGGTGCGGGTACTTGGTACACTACCTGCCTGAGACGATTAACCATCTTGAAGATTATCTCGTCTCTTCCGGCAGTCGGTATTCGGAAACTATCCGGCGATCGTAAATTATCAAACCTAGACCCTCATTCGCTTCACTGGTAGTCTACTGACCTTTCATCTACATCTACATACTACCCCGCAAGCCGCCTCAATAGGCGTGTGGCGGGGGGGTGTTAGGACATCAGCCGTTTACATATGAAAAGGAAACGCTCTAATGAAATTACGCCTAGAATTTATTAAAGTCCCTTATTGTTCTGGGGAAAAACGAATTCCCATACCTATCCGTTCGGCAAAATATCTCTCTTAATTTATTGTTTCTGTCGGACCTGGAAATATAGTGGGGTTCTAATATGATGTTCTCCGTGTCGCTCTTAAAGATATCTATTCTCAATTGCTCAAGTAATCTAAGCCTAGCGCGCAGCCTCCGAGTCTCTAGCGGCTCCCAGCCTAATTCGTTTCACATCTGCGTAACGCTGTCTGTACGCCCGTAGTAGTTTTTGACGAATCGCGCAGCTTTCCTTTGTATTTTATTAAGTTCCCGGATTAAGTCTTTCTGCACCGGATCCCATATGCTCGCTGCTTATTCAAGGTGTGGCCGGACGAGTGCGAAATAGCACCTCTCTTTTACTTTTTCATCCGAAAATCTTCCCACATTACGCTTGACGAATCCTAGCTTCTTCAGAGCTCTGCCACGAATATTTCCTATGTGTTCCCCACGATAGGTTCGAAGTTATCGTAACTCCTAGATACTTCACCTTTGGCGAGGATGGGTAAATATCATCAATGAATTGGGATATTCAAATCGCTCTCAATGAACTATGATTAGATTTGGTGATTTTCAATAGCGATAAATGCTAAAAAAATGTGATATTGCCCGTTTTTGTGAAAAAATTCGATAATAGTTGATAAAGTCTTATTTCACCCAGTGAGAATGCAATTAGGAATTGAACCCAATTATGGCGGCACTGGCCTCCAACCCACTTGCATTACACGCTTGATTGGTCGTACCTGTGGTATTTCCACCAGCGAGAGAGATTTTCATGATACAAGTCAATCTTAATTTAAGACTAATTTGGCGTGAATAGAGAACGTTTTTTGGTGGAGCTGATAAGCCTATGTTGTGCCACAGCAATAGGAGTCACGGACTAAGTCACATGGTATGTGCTATAGCGCACATGAACGAGTGACTTCATAGGTCTTCGTGGCGTCAACGATGAAATCCTTCAAATATTAAAAAAAGAGACATTTTAGATTTTCATACCGATCGGATAAGCAGTGCAGAACAAAGTCGACCTCCATAGATTCAAAACACAGGATTCTGAGATCCTTGAATGTGCCCAACCTCATAAAATGGAAGTGATCCGAGCTAAAAACGACCTCTTACTGTCTAAATCTCTGAGACCATTAAATTTAACATTTGCATTTATTCAGATGTGGTAAATGATATGATTTTTTATATATATTTATCAATTATTGAGAATTATCACAAGCATAACTTTCCAATTTCTACCAATATTCTATAAAACACTACATGTATAATTTAAAAATGCTATAAAATGCTAAACTTAAGAATTCAAAATGCTTAATCATAAATGCTGAAATTCACCATGCATATTTATGATTCCACCTATATCATTTTGGATTTATTGAATTAATCATTTATTTTAGATATTTTATCAAATAAAATATCTTAAATATTTAAATATAAGTGATATCATAGGTTCAATCTATCTATCTTTACAGTGGATTAGTTTTAGGAACTATTGATAACATTTTTGCACACCTAATTTGCTTCCCTGAAACTGTATGTATGCATGTGTTCATTGACAGCTTACCACAGTGGTCACAAGATAAAATATTTCTTATGAGGTTCAACCAATTAATTTTTCAATGTTCACGTGAATCATATGTCTTTTATTATTTATTTCGTATGTTTAGCAATACCTAATTCTAGTTATTATTAAGCCCCTTTATGTAAAATTTGAGGAATATTTTACAGAACTATATGACATGTTGCCTTATGTGACTTTTTTTTTCTCTCTTCATAGTTCTGAATTTGTCGCGCAACAGACTCAGTCGCCTCCCAGAGGAATTCTGTGATCTCTCAGCGTTGACCAAACTCGACATCTCACACAATGCCTTTATCAGCCTGCCAAGAGTGGTGTTCAAAATCCCCAATCTTGCCTCAATTGTTGCCACGGACAACCACATAACGGGTAAGGACGTCGACTCATATTTTGATTGGTTGATTTCGTTGGCAATAGTTCATGTTTAGTGTTATTTGGGGGTTGAGATTTAAGGTAAATTGATGTGGCTTTAAATACGAAAACAAATTCTTTGTTTTTTCAGCTGGTCTTATTATTGGTATTGGTCTATTGGTTTCAAGGTGGTACGTAGGTTCATCATTTGATGCAAGTTTTTCAAAATGTTTTGCTTCGAGTGGATGTCAAGTCTATCATATGTATGTGGGTGTACAAGTAAAATTAATTAACAATATTGATAATGCCCTCCTTCTTAGCAATATTGGTACTTACTCAATGGTCCAAAAAAATTATTTGCAATTCAATAAAAATTCATGAATCGGACTTTGATTTGATGTTTTAATATTTTTTGCCCTTCCTTAAAGCTCTTTTGTTCTTATCTGTCGGAGTCAAAAATCAATTACATTGTTTATCAGCATGCATCAACGCTCTCCGAGTAAGCTAGTCCAACAAGGTCTTTGCAAAACCCTCGGACCGCGTACGAGTGCAAACATTCCACCTAGAGCTTTGGCATAATGCAATTAATTCCCGCCGTACTAGGGTCAGAATATGATTGGCTTGCTTAGTGTCTACCGGGTATACATAATTCTAACTCTAACGAAATGAAAAATTGTAAATTTGGAATGCCGTCCTTCAAAAAATGCTACTATACGATCCGGATATTATTTTTGTTTCGAAATAATATTTTGGTACAATCCCAATGATATTGTCTTTCGTTGAAGCTCTCCGATTTAGGTTTTTGTAAATGCCACTAAGCTGCCTCTTTTGAAAATATACCGTGTTAACCACTGCTGGAGTGGAATGCCTTCACGATACCTTGCGAGGACCAGCAAAGATTAAAATAGAAATGTATGATTCCTCATTTGTGGTTTAAAATTTTACATTAATAATAAACAATAAACTGAAATATGTTTGGATGAAAATTCTGTGTTAAGTCACTATTATAAGAGGATTTTAAGAAAATTGAAAAATAAATTAAGAACATACATTTCATAAAATACAATTTAACGTGCAAAACGCAATGTATCTAATTACATTTGAAAATTATCTCGGTTATTATCCCAATCCATCATTTAGGAAATGGGAACATCATAACTCCTTTTCAAGAAGCTGAATTCATTTTTGTGGCCTAAGAAAGAATTATCTATTTCATGGTATAAATCCAGGCCAACTTGTGAAGAATCTTTTTTGAAGTTTTTTTTGCATTTTCACCCTTCGATCTGTGGTATCCGTAATCATGCAGTAGATGCGGAAGGGCATGCACCTTTTTACAATGTACTCCATTATAACAATTTTAGATTTTCATCCATTTTTTCGTGTCTCCTTCTCCCTTACAGACGTGGAAGTGGACAAGGTCGTCACTGCCCCCGAGCTCACGGACCTGGACCTCCGTCGCAACCCTTTGAATCGCCGTGTCCACACGGAGCTGTCGGCGCTACCCCCCCGCATACGGCTCGCGCTGCCCCCGCCACCGCCCCCGGAGGAGTGGGAGGACCTCTCCGACGTCTAAATCCTCGATTCAAGACGTGGGATGGACATCGCCGCGTAGTTTCACTTGCACACAACACAAATAGGGGCGTGCTAGCCTGCTCGCCACTCGACCAAGACGCCACGCCACGACCCTATGACGTAGAGTCAGTCCCCCCCTGCCAAGCCGTCGCCCAGCGGCCGAAATGAAAACTCGACGGGGGATATGGATGTATTCAAGAAAACTAATTGATGATAACAGAAAGAGGAAGGAAAAATCATTTGGAAAATATTGGAAGAAGATAATTTCCGAACGTCGTCCAGTGAAAGGAAACCTTGAAAAAATACTGAGAATTGATATAGCGTCCCTACTCGAACGCGCATCTGCCAACAAAATAAGAGTGAATCGCGTCCCTAATCGAACGCGTATGTGTGTAAACAAGCACCTGGCGCTCCTGCAATGAATATTTTTTTGCAGTGCTCACGCCTGATCCTGAGATGGTGAAGGGTTTAGTCCCAAAACCCTGCGCCTTATTCGAGCACGCGCGACATTGCCGAGGCAGTCAGATGATAAACAATCGAAGGAGAACGTTGACAATTTATGAAAAGGTCAAGAGTAAAGGAAAGCTAACTATAATCTTGGCCAGCACCTGTATGAGCATAATAGGAGAAACACCTGCAACGGTGCACAACTTAATGATTGCTGCGGTGGGAAATCATGTTCAACGCGTCGGAACTGGAAGCAGATCATCAATTTTGTCAAGCGGGAGAAAGACGCAGCTTCCTATGGGTCTTTCCTACGGATCGAATCACCGATCTGGTTGATATAAAGTGATATAACCTTCCAGAGAGGCTCTCAACATCTCAGACTCAGCAAACCAGGAGATGGAATCATTTGAGTGAACCGCAGCCATTCGATTTTCTCATCTAATGTATCCCTGTCAGTGCTCTATCGATGGAGAAAATAGGTGTTTGTTTGAGAGTTCAGGTATTTTTGAAATCAAATAGTTTAAACTGCCTGCTAGTGGTCGATCAATTTGCAGACACAAGCTTCATCCAATGAAATCGGCCTTATCTAATGTAATGGTTTTCAAAATCTATGTCCTAAAAAAACCATCATTTACTTCTGACGGGTCACACTGGGCGGTCGTGGTGGACTTTAAGAAAAGGGGTTGCTGCCCCGTGAAATAATGTGTGCTAGGTTGAAAACGGGGCTGTGCAATGCCGAACTGATGAGTGAGATACTTCTGACTTGACCGGGGTGCAAAGTCATGATTGTACCTTTTTTACGCACCTGTGTTTTACATGGGTGCATCAAATTCAAGTCCTGATCGTGAGTGAGTGACGGACACAGGTTGCTGTCGCGACCACTCAAGAATGTTTCATTCTACCGCGATAAAAACGCAAAGCGTTTTTTATTCGCATTGATAATAAGTGTATTACTTTGTAAGATGTCACAAAATGTGTGTGTTAGTTACCCAAGCCAATTGCCCAGTACAATGTGTTCCTTCGAAAGTACTGTCAGCATATAATTATATGCGTATTATTATACTTATATATTATTATATATAAATTGGGAAAGGAGTGATCGTTACGATGACTTCCTTTTCATGAAGCCAAACCGCCGTAGTCAATAGCGCGTTAACTTCACGGATTGGCAGTAATATTTTTATTAATTCCATACTACTAACTCTGCACCGGTTTTGTTTTAATGGCTGCAGCATTCAGCGACAAGGGTTTAATAAATCTCTGATTTACTCCTTTTAACATTAAAGTAGAGACTGAAAGGAAGGCACGTAATACTCGTGTAAGTTTATTGGCTTCTTCCTCAATACTCCCTTTCGAGAGATGCATATTTAATTAGCCTTTTGATGAAAACATTCCTTGGGAATTTTTTTTCCTCTTGTGAATTCAGTTCTCATCTGAGAGAGAAAGGTTTCAATATTAAACTTCATTTCGCTACTTGTAACCCAGATGATTAGAAGTGAGAAGCCAATATGCGTCTGACCACTAAATCTACATTTTCGTAGGTTGTGAATACGCTGAGTTTCGGAAGAACTTTCCTATAGCTCCACGACATTCAGAATTAAGTTTTGTTAAGAAAACTAAATAATAAATAAACTTCCTTTCTGATCAAGAATGATCCTTTTCTTTTGATATACTAATTCATAAACAGGGATAATGAAGACTGGTTTTGGAAAACATGGTGAGATCCAATGAAACTCTATGACATTTTCAAAGGTTAACATTATAATTTATATTTTCGAACGGATCCAACGATGCATTTTTTTGACTGAATAACACATTTACATTTGATGCTGAACCGAGAAACATAGTGATCATTTCCAAACCAGTCATTATAATCCGTTATTATTTTCCGGCCTAAAAATGAGGATCTTTTCTTGATTTCGCATTATAACAGACTCCAAAAATATAATCTCTATCACTGAAAATTTGTCTCGGTGCTGGTCCGTAAGGGTGTGCAACGTTTGCTTTGAAGATAGATCATATATTGTGTTTTCTCTAACCCCTGGCGTCAGGAACGCCATTTTTGCAGCTTTGTACACCAAATTGGGCTGTGGTGTTACATTTTTTTATATTTCGTAAGTTATTTGTGGTTTTTTCGTAAGTTTGTTGTACATATGTTTGTATAAAACGATTGTTTCGAAAGAGTTTTTACAAAGAGTGACAGTATTTTTTTACACTTTGATAAAGTTGACAAAAAACGATGAGCAGGTTTAATTTAAATCATCTAGTCATCCGCTGATACGATTTTCGATCGGTGAGATATCCCGTAGCGACTTCCGTGGAGGAAGGACGGACGTGTTTACCTCGCCTCCTCGCGGAATGGACTCGTGTGAAAATCAACCTAATCTGGGATGGCGAATAGTCAGGTCTGTGGGAGCACTAGCTAGCTGAGATTATGTGGGAAAGCCATATATGTCCGGCACACGGGGGACCTCAGTCAAGTCGGAAATTGAAATTAATTTGAAGATTAATGCATCGTGGTTTTTCCCGGAGACGTCCACCGTCCTTGGATAACCCTGGTAACGGTGATCGGCAAACTTAAAACACTGAAAACGGACCCGAAAGAATGTACTACAAAGTAGGGGCAGGACTCACCCTATTCCCCAGAAGAACACTCGAACTTATATTTTTGTAATTCCATTAGATTACTTTCACAAACAGTCCACCAAGCATGAGATATCTGGAGGGTCTTTTCTCCGTGATGTATATCGCATGCGATGATACTGATTTTATCGGATGGTTTCTGCAATTCAGCATTCTCGAGTTGTCATATCTTGCCCCCATGGGCAGTGGTTGCGTAGCATGCGATACTTCTACGAAATCAGATGACAGTTTGCTATTCGACCCCCTGAGCAGTAATTATGGAACTATGCAAACGATAGGTATCCATTGATATTGCACCTGATGTTGCCACATTGATACCGCGATCTAAACAAAGCCCTGTTGCCGAAGTCGGTGGAGTGTGGTGACAATGGATTTGATATCACTCGATATCTAGCGATCGAAAAATTCGTTGGTATACACTCAGTGATGGATCTAGGCTTCCGTTTCCGGAGGTCTCGGTCATATATCAGTAAGAAATAGTGTTACTTTGAGAACAATACTATTTTAGTATAACTACACTTATTTACAGAACATGCGATAGATTTCCTGGGTTAATGGTTAATCTCTGTCGCATTTTTCCAAGAAAAATTATACCGAAAATCGTTAAAACAAGGCAACCATTTTGATATTTTCCTTGGTGATGACAGTGTCATAACCCCGAGGCAATCCCTATTATGTCAAAGACTTTCCTGCAGTTTCGGATTCCGTCATTTTAGGAAAGTCTCTTAACTCGACATTCTCAGACTTAACTGGGTGAAAATTTATGAGCAGTAAAATAACTTGGTAATTTTCACAATAGGTTTATTATCTGACGACCGGATTCATAGAAAAGGCGACATCATCAGGTGATGTCCCATCATTTGGCCCGGGTTTCTAGATGAAAATAAACCCCTGCCACACACCCTTTGAGATGGATTGCAGTCCATGTGAATGGAGTACTGAAAGTCGTAGAAAAATAATTTTTTAAAAGAGAACGAACACCTAAAAACTTCAAAAATTGAGAGTCCTGCCCCCAGTGCCGCAAAAGAAGGTTGCCGATCCTAGCCGAATAACCGTCAGTCAGATCGCGCAAGAGCATGACCGTAAAAAAAATGTAGAATGCATTTCGAAAGGCGATGAATTAGCTGTCGCTTTTCAAATGGTCTCGATCAAAAAAAATGCGTGAAAGAGATGCGATAGCGCCATCAGCGCTGGCATCAGAAGGTGACATTCTTCTTCCCTCGCTCCCTGAGTGGGGGTTTCGCGTGTTGACTGGAGGTAACCCTGTGGGTTGGTAAAGACGTAAGCCGCTAAGCAAAGGATGAAGTGCGGGTAAAATTGACTGTCGCAATGGGCTTGTGTTGAATAATTTCGATGTATTTTTACAGATTGTCTTTTCTTAATGGAGATGAGTTGAATTTAAAAAATAAATCGGTAACAATAAAACCAAAAATTTTGTTTTATTGAATGATGTCCGTCAGCAAAAACCTACGAAGCTAATTCATATCTTTCAATGTCAAAGGTTACTCATATGTATTATATTGATCACAAATTTGAGACAATTTTAACTTATTAAGGACAATACTTCGACTACTCACTGAAATATAACTACTAATTTAATTTATAGTACTATACCGGCTAGTTGGTCTTCAGATGCATCATTTCAACTATACTTTCCCTTCTTAGAGGTTTCTTTCCTTCCACTAATTCTGCTTTCACCCCAAGCACACTGCCTCCCTCTATTCAGTCTGAAACGCACATGTACTCTTCCTCTCCGTTTCCCCGCATTCTGCTTCCAATAAGGGTGTCCAACATCCCCTCGCCTGAAATTACTTTTTCAATCCGCCTGCTTCACGCGTTCCGAATCTCCTCTAGTAAATTGTTTGCCGTCCATAGCCATTGAAAGAACTTTGTTTGTTTTACCTTTCCTGAAATCGCACCATCTACAGCGCTGCGAGGGCATCATTTGTTGAGCCCGGTCCAACCCGGCTTGCACTCGTAAGTCGCGGGATGAGCAATTAAAAACCTGTTAGCGTGATCAGTTTTATTTTCCTTAAGCATTCAAGCATTTTTCAGACGAAATTTTTCCATAAAACTGTTGACTAAGAATATGTCTCCGGCGTAACTCTGTGGAACTCCTTCATTTTAATAATAAAAGGCACTTGGTTGTTATTATTCCACACTTTATTTTAAGGAAACGACCCGGGTTTCAGCATCTCATGCCATCATCAGTAGTGTGGAATAACAACCAAGTGCTTTTTATTATTAAAATGTTGACTAAGCTTCACTTTAAAATGATAACATCAGTTTTAGTCTTGGCAACCCAGCATGTTTATGTCTGAGCGAGTCAAATAGGTGACTTTGTTTTGGGAACACATGCCTCAAGTGACTATCGCTATTTCCGATAAAGTCATTCCCCATACTATTTTTTTAAATCCACGAGTGAGCCATTTCTTTCTGGGAATTCAGGGATCACAATGAGAAGGCTCAAACAAGAAGAACAAAGATCCAAGCTGGAGGGTGACCTCACGCTGCTGCAGGCATCAAGGTAAGTTACCACCGCCAGTGGTACGGTAAAACCATCTAGATGCTATCATGCTTGTGAGTAGATATTTTTTCCTATTTTTGCAGTGACCGTAAAGCAAAATAAAACAGAGAAACATGGATCGAATTGAAAAAAACAATTGGACAAATAAAATGTCACACCATCAGCTGAAGATTCAGATGATTACCAATCAAGCCAAGGAAACTTATATCGAGTGAGCTTACGCACATAATCCATGATTCTTCCAGAAGGAAAAAATTTCATACTTCTCGATACTTATTTTTTTTATTTCGTACCACATTTGTTAAACATTTAGAGCAGCAAATTCTGAATCCTCGTTTCCGCTAAAATCTTGGACTCAAACATAAACAACAATTGCACATTTTTATAAATAAATTTCATAATATGGCCTTTTTACGGTGAACTAGGAGAGCATATTCATCTGACGCTGTTCATTTTTATTTTGCCTAGCTCACCGTATCATTCAAATATGTATATATTCCCCGAGATATCAGTTTTTATCCAAATGTATACCATTTATTAGAAAAACGGGAAAAAATATATAGGGATTTGATGGGACTGGTGTGGTTTCACATTGTATGCAGATGAAATCCCCTCTTATGTTAGTGTCTCACAACCGATTTATCGGACGATAAGCTACAAAGCTATAAATAAAACCGCAGTGCATTGTCATTTTCGGTTCTCAAGTGCTACCGGTATACCAGCCGATATTTAGAAGCTTGTTTGTAATACACGCATATTCAACTCAAGTGTCGATTTCGTCATACAAATAAAAATTTCTCCCTTCACAGGAAGTAGGTACACATGGTGCCAAAGATTTAGATCATAAAAATCACATTTCAAATCAATTTTTCGTAAGAAATGGACAATTTCACACTATTTCAATAGTTTTTATTATTAAAAAGATCAATTTAGTGAATTGCTATATATTTCATGTGACATATACAATGCATTAGTAAAAATCTTTATAACTAATATTTTCTAAAGGATTTATAAAAAGCTTTTTGAGAAAAATGCTTCATACGACCAGTTAACCAGTTCCAATAGTACGTAATATCTCAAATCAATATTTAAAAAGGGAATGGATTTCAGAATATCCACTAAAAGGACATATTTTGTATGCATAATGAAGCCTGCAATTCGAAAAAAATATCCCGGGGAAATGCAAAGCAAGGTCATTCTTAAGGTAAAAATTTCTATACAAGCTAATTCATGAAAACTTAGAAATAAATCACTAGTGTAACGTAATTGTATTGTTTTATTTGTCTCTCTTTCTGTTCCTTATCATATTTAGTTATTTTATTCTTGTATGGTTATGGAGAACTGTTGACGAGAGGAAGACAGGCAGAAAATAAAACGGGAAGTGTTGCATTAAGGTGGTTTGAGCGAAATAGTTCCCTAGTCAAAATGGAGACCATATTCCAATTTTTTTTTTATTTCATCGTCTGTAAGAACTATGAAATAAATATTATAGTATTAATGGTGCAAATATATAATTATATATGACCAAAATTCTCAGTCATTAAAAAATAAAGCTACATAAGTCTCTAACTTGACTAATTTTTTCCCGCCGTACGACTGAAAACCCTTCAAAACAGCAGTTTTTTGTGATTCTGTAAAAGTTATTGTGGTGAGTAACGGATTTTTTTTTATAAATAGTTGACAATACATACAAACTACACACCGTTAGTTTTTTTTACGAAATCTAGGTGCTAGAAGTTCCTAATTTTTTTAATATTCTCCCTCTGGTGTGCACAGCCATAATCTATCCCATGTAAACAGTTTATATTTTTAGGCAAATTGCTTTAAAAGTAGTTCGGCAAGAGGTTGATATTTTGATATCATTGGAAAGGAGAGTTATTTTTAAATGCGGCCAAATTCATCAAATACTAGGTTAAGTGATTTTTCGCTCTAACTACCTTAAATGAAAAGAACTCAGAATAGTGTGTGGAAACGGGAGTTTTCGTTGTTGTTATACTGGAATGGCTCATTCAATGTGGCTTGAGTTCTATCATATTTTTAGAAACGTGTAAAGAATTAATTGAGGCGAGGCACATTAAAGAGAAAATTAAAAAAAAATCAATTCCTTGTTCCAACTAAGTCGCCAAATAATAAAAAAAACCTAGGTGCACAATCAACTCAATTTACCCATAAACATTCTAACATAATTCATACGAAGGATATTCATAATATTGACATTTGAAGTCCGCGACTTTGGGCGACGCTGTTTGTGCCAGAGGTTAGGCAGAGTAGAGGTCCGTGGAAGTGGGAGAAGGGAGACCAAGGGGTCAAGGTCAGGTCACAACTGAAATGAAAAAGTGAAAGGTAACCCTGTAAAATTAATTCCTTCCATTTCTCACAGCTTATGCGAATTAGTTATTAAAAAGTATTGGAAAAATACATTGAAAAGCTGCAAATGAAATTTTTAAAAAATAAGTAAATAAAAGTTATGGTGTTTATAATGATGATATTCCATACAAAGAAACAATGCAAATTATTGATCTTTGTTCTCTATTTTTCAGAAGATCAATTGAGCATGATTTAAATTTCCTGTAAAGGCTATGCAAAAACTTTCATGACTGTCCACCATCACTTGAATGCGTTTATCTAAATTGCTAGTTCACTTCAACAAGAAACACCACACTGTACTATATCTAACTTTGCGGCAGAAATTTGTCATACGATGATCCCATCGGTTGTTTGATGCGCAGTTAAAATAGATTAAATGATAATGTTGATATTATCCATGACTCGATGCTTTGCTTCAAAAGAAATGCATTAATCTTCTCATACAAAATTTACAAAGTCATTAACCTTACTTAATGTTCATTACTTAAAGATATATTTGCTGTCCGTCGTGCTGCTACTTCCTGTTCATCGGAATATAATTTGTTATTTTGCATACTGAGCAATTGTAATTTATGCTTTTTGCTTATAATCATAATAATAATGTTTGTCAAAATCTGTGTTACCTTACTGAAATGCTGTGTAATGAAAAGCTACCGTTAAATAAATGAATAAACTAAAAGCCCCTCGTATTCATGAGGAATTTTACTCCGCTGCCAAAACAGAGGCGCAATAGAGGGAGGAGTAATAATTATGGAAGCAGTAAAGCTCCGCCTCCGTTGTCAATTAAGCCGGAGTTCAAAAGGCCTCGAATTGAGCGAAAATTACAAAGCGAGCTTAATCATCATCGCTTGGCCTGCGCTTCTGGCCTCGAATTGGATGCCATCTCTTCGGCAAAGGAGGAAGTTCAAGGCCGATCTCCGAAAGTGCACCAATTTTATTTCTCCTCGCGAAAACTTTCTCGGAATTCTGCCCAACTCGCGGAGAAACTAGGATCACATAGTTAATTTCCTCTTAACCCTGGGCTCAGCCTTGTCCCCTTCAACTCACACCCTTCGCTGTCGCATTCCGCTGTTCTTATTCACTCAAGTCCACACTTAAAAACACCCTCAAAACTTTTCGCCATCGAATTCCGCCCTCCCTGTGTTGTTTTCCTTGGCCTTTTCTTTTCTATACCTCACATGCAACATCAAAGGTCAGTGCATCAATCTTCAACTCGCCTTCGCCGAAATCGGACGTCAGTGTTCCCCAGAAAATATTATTTCTGCCCTAAGGCCTGTCCTAAGTCGATTCCACAGGTGAGAGATTCCGTGTCCATGGGCTTTATTCAGTAAGGACTCGACACGGACAAACCTCGGAAAATCCGTGGATTTGACGTCACAGCCCCCGACAAATCTCAACTATTGAATGGCCCTATTTGAAATTTTAGAAGCTGTGACGTCAAAATCTCGTCACTTCCGAGGCTCGGATATTCCGAGAACATACAGAATAGCCCCCCAGAGCAGGAGCTGAAGGAACCTCGTCAGATTTTGCGGTGCTTCAAATTTTCCAGGTATTTTAATTACATTAAATTTTACCATTAATCTATTGTTAGCTATAGTTGTAAATTGTTTATACGAGTACGTTTCGTTCCTCTGGAATTATTTGAAATACGACCCTTGGCTTGGCATTAGTGTGTTTTAGCCTCACACCCCGTGGGCATTCTTGAAATATTATTCTTTTTAAGATTGAAACGCTCAATTTTACGAAAATATTCACGCTTCTGTGCTGCGACAACTATTCGAAGATTGTCATTTCGGAAACTCGCGTTCAAGTTCATTAATATTTCACTCGAGGGTGAAACTTTTCGAGTGATATTCTTTCTAATAAAGATGTATTTTATAAAGTCATGGATTGGCTTATCATTGCAAGCATTTTATCAGTAATAAGCGTTGATGTAAGCAGTTTATTTCATCGCTCTTTTTCTCCATCGATGGACCAGAAGTGGTGCGTTGTGGTGACCTAGTGGGTAGAGCGCTTGGCTACTGGTCCCGGGTTCGAATCCGGGTGAAGCCGGGTGGACGTCTCCGAACAAAAAAAAATCTTCGGGAGTGCGAGGTGGCCCAGAGAAAGGAACTCCTACCCTGAATATGGGAAATTCACACGCCTGTGGCTTAGTCCGGGGTGAGCTCTACCCTCAACTATTCAAACCAACCTTCGGGTTGAATCACTGAGTGATGGGCCAAAAGTTGTAAAATTTTGCCACGCACGGTCTTGAGTGGTCTAAAGGATTCCCTGACTGGAATGTACTGTTGAATCAATCGCAAAATCGGCTGCTCATAAAGGCAATAAAGCAGGGATGGCAATCGAAACGAAACGAATATGTTTCGTTTCGACCCAGAACCCAGGGAGTTTAGTTTCGAACCAGGACGAAACGTTACTCACGGGAACGAAACGAAACTGTCCGAAATTTCTTTGCACGTAGTTAAGTTTCAACCTCAAAAGCAGATTAGAGGGGGAAAAGGTGCAATAGTTTCGACCCATTTATAAGTGATTGTAGCAAAGGAGATTAGGTTAAAACATTGAATGTTTCTATTTATCTATCTTCGTCGTAGTATTACCACAGTATTACTGAATACTACGCATGAAACGCGCGGGAATGCCCTGCTAGATCCAGTGTTGGCGCTCGCTAAACCAATATTGTAAACAGCATTATTTAGCCGAGAGTACTGCCAACATTTTCGCGATACCCGATATACACGAGCATCAATGTCTCTTGGCGTTTGTTTTGAATAACCTATAGATAGGATCGCGAAGGGTGATTGACCAAGTCACTTCTTTTCACCAATGTTTATTTTATAAACGAATTACAGCAGGTACGCCAGGACGCGCGGGGTCGAACACCGAAAGAATAACACTGAAGAAAGAAATATTAGAGGTAGATAGGGCACGGCACGAGTAAGGGTCCGTTAGATATTCTCTGACTTTCATCATAACCTACCTCTAACCGGTAGATTACTCTAATGAATGAATACAGCTTAATCAAAGTATTTGCCGAACTAGCACCGAACGACAAAGTAGCTCCCGAGTAAACGAAAGAATAAACTCACAAATATAATTAATATAATTGAAACAAATTATGTTCCAATGCGAATGGTAACAATCGAAAAATTAATTTCTCAGGAGATAAGAATACGCTAAAAGTACCATTGTTTGCGGAATCAGTTTATCCAACAACTTATCAGACGAATAACGTGTACCATTGTGGTGACAAATTCCTCAGAGGAAGTGTAAGTAAGTAAATTGTTTCAGTTATAATAATTATATTTGTGAGGTTATTCTTTCGTTTACTTGGGAGCTGCTTTGATGTTCGGTGCTAGTTCGGCAAATACTTTAATTAAGCTGAAAATTGTAATTATAGACAACCCAAATGTGTGAAGCGGATTAACGAGGAATCCAAGAGTGTTGGCAATTATATAATTATCATTATAATTTGTGTAAATAAACGTCTATTCGTTTTTAAATTATCTTTATACATGTGGCAAGTAAAGTATGCCTTAAAAATACCGTGTCATTCTCTGAGCGAAAAGACGTGGAATGTTACGCATGCTAGTGACGTCTGTCTGCACTGAGCGACTTATGGACGACAATGCAATGAAATGCCTGTCAAATAAAAAGGTGCACCTAGGTGCAAGATTTTATTACTGTAAAATATTACAGAGCCATCAGCCATTATGGTGTATATGATGCGGCATTAGTGCCCGGTGGTGCTTTTTTTGTAGCTCACTTTAAATGATAGTCCTCGTGAATTTTTGCATACTCGTATGAAATATGTAATTACAATTATTGAATAAATATTAATTTGATTAGATTAATGGCAGTGTATAATTATTGATATGTTTCAATGATAAAATAAATATTTTTCCTGTATGTGCTCTCCTGATAGCAAACCAAGCAAATTAACAGACGTGTGGGAAGCTAGCAAAAAAAGAGTAACTTTGGTATAGCCACTTTCGAGGCCTGTACAACGAATTACACTATTTTAACAGCCTTAAATCGTCTTTTTTTTTTCATGAAATAGAGTTTTTCCCACCTTATAGGCATAGTTTTGCGTTAATTTTTATGAATTTCGAAAAATTGAATTTTGTCGCACTAAATCGCCATTTCAGCCCACTGTGGCGTCGCCGCAAACCTTTAGGTGCAGGCAATTTGCATGAATGTTATGCTCACGAATGAACAAGAGAATTAAGACTAGGTACAAACCTAAAGAGCAATAATCGTTGGGCCGGTAGGTAATATAAACCTGATTATAAGGCTCACCTAAATAATTAAATATGTAATAGGTTACAGACAGCCATTTTTAAGACTCGGTTTAATTTCAACGGTCATTTAATTTATATATAATATCCTAATACTTCTTTATGTCTGGAAAATAATTTAAAGAAAATCATTGGAAACGTTTCAGTATTTAGTATGTTAATACAATAGCCTCACTTTCAAAAATTCACTTTAAATTTTAAAAAGTTGAACTGATTACAGTGAGGAATTTTCCAAAATGCGATAGATGATTCATTGTAGAACAACTATAGTACAGTATTTAAGGACAATAAACGTGATACCTTCAATTGGTTTTAGAGATCACCGTGTTGAAATTTAAATAAACATGGAATGGACTTATTTCAACCATGCTGGATGATTTTTTCTTCCGCTTTATCTGCTGATGTACATCATGAATATTAATTTCTTCTCATTACTTGGATTTATAAATTCCATATAAGATCTACTTAAAATCACGATTCTTTCTCAAATTCAATTATTCTTGCTTTCGCTATTATGATCCCGGTTAAGATGCTTCTGCCTTTAGGTCAAGTTATTTAAAATTTTAAAATTTATATATACTGTTCAATGTACTCTTTATCAAACACGATGATACAAAAACTGATTTTTGAAATAATTGAAGTAACCTGTGTAATTAATCCTTGGAAATATTAGTTTAACGTTGGCTCTTATGAAGATTGCACAGCCTAAAGGAGAAATACGTTACATTAAAAATGAAAGCCTCTTTGATGTTTTCATTAAAATTGTAAGTTGAGCCACTTGCTAATTTTTACTGATATTTATGCAAAAATATCTACCTAAAAATGAGTATCCATCTGTAACTCATCTTTTTGAAAATACTTCACCGATTGACCGGAAATTTTGCAACATTTTTAGTATATTCTAAGGTGTGCTGTAGAATATATAAAAAATGCCTCAGGGCCCCAAATTGGGTCCTTTGTTAGTCGTAAAATTTACTTAGACTCCGCGTATATACGCGATATTTACTACATCAATATGGACAAAATGATTGAGAGTTTGGAAGTAATGATGGGGCCCTAGTGAGCTTGAGGCCCCAAAACATTACTTTCTAAGTTACGTAATTACCGATAAACTTTGAACGTCCGAAACAGTTATACTCCTTCCTTAGTCAATGCAAAATAAAAAGCTAGAATAATTTTAATAACATGTATAAAGAAAAGTAATGTGACTTCCTCATATTTTTATTCCATTCCGTCAATGATACATTTCGAAATGCAATTTTCAAAGGTATATTTTTTTTTGTAGATAGCAGATAAGCAGAAATATGTTTTTTATTTCTTTTTCCACCTCGTCTTTTACATTATTTGAAATTTCGTTTGGTATGCTCGCTCTTTCCCTATTTGCTTGCGGGTACCGACTTTCTAACGAAAAATAATTCAGTTTCAAAGATGCAGTGGACAGCTTAACGTTCCTAGCTTTATATTATGCTACATTTATGCTACCTTGATTTTAACCCTTTCCGGTCCAGTGAGTCCAAATGGAATCACGTCGCTTTCTTGCTTCGAGCATCTATTCAAATCGCCCGCGGACTCCATTTGGCGTTAGCGGCTGTAGTACATAATTCCACCACCAGGTTTCACGACTCGCCGTTCAAGAAAAATTACGATCTTCAGGTGTTGATGAAGATTGCTGTACATGTGCTCTCGAGTTATCTTCAGGGTTCATCGGCGGAATTTTACACGAATGAAAAACTGAGGTAAGTGCAGTATTTTGACCCATAAAAATTAAAAACTCTTTCAATATTGTTCAACATTGGATGTAAAAGATTTTAAGCATCTGGGTGAGAAGAAGTCTTTTTAATTTTATAAAATATAACATGATTCCATTTGGAATCAGTGGCCCAGATGTATGTGCTAAGTTTGAACTACTTTGCAAAGCATCAATTTACGGAAAGTGCTTATAAGTTGAGATCCAACTAAATAGTTAGCATCTTAAATACGAATTAGATTTGACGAAACGAATATCTCAAGAATGGAAATAGTCTTATTGTTATTTAAGTATATTTATGTTTAGTAGAGCTACAAGGGTTTTGGAAAATATATTTTATTTTCAACGAATAATTTCGATTTCAGACCATGGCGACATCCTTGACGGCTAAGGAAATAGTGTATATTTTAGAAGGTGACATCTCTGATATAGACATCTCAGATGATGAAGACATCTCAGAGGAAAACCTGGATCGGATTTTGACTACAGAAGCTGTCGGACCTGACATCATAAATACCGAGGTACAGGGTTTTCCGAACATCCCTGATGTTGGACTTGATTTTGAAGTGAATAAGTATAGTGATGATAGTGATGATGATGACATGCCTTTGGCACAACGTTATCCGCATCTAATGAACCAATCGCAGAGAAACGTAAACAGGTCATTATGGACTTATGAAGACCTAGGTTATGTTGATTCCTCATGTGACTCTCAATTTTCACCTCCTCCTGATGAAGTTAACACTCCATTTTCATATTTCAAGCTTTTTGTTGATAATGATATGATAAGTAATATTGTAGAGCAAACTAATCTGTATTCAGTGCAGAAAAAATGCCAAAATATAAACACTAATGACAAAGAAATACGTCAGCTCTTGGGGATTCATATGATTATGGGCATTGTCACAATGCCAAGTTACTCCATGTTCTGGAGTGAAAAGTCGCGATATGGTCAAATTGCAGATGTAATGCCTCGCAATAGATTCAAAACTTTGCGAGGTAATCTACATTTTAATAATAACGACAATATGTTGCCCCGTGATGATCCTGCTTACGATAAACTGTTCAAAATCCGGCCATTTTTAGATGCCCTAAGGAAAAACTTCCTGAAAGTGGAACCGGAAGAACATAATTCAGTGGATGAATTTATGATTCCTTTGAAAGCTCATACAGCATTGAAGCAGTATATCAAAAGCAAACCACACAAGTGGGGAGTGAAGGTGTTTGCTCGTGCAGGGGTTAGCGGATTTGTGTATGATTTTGAAATTTATCTGGGTAAGCAAACTAATGTAAATGCATCTGGTCTTGGAATCAGTGGTGACATTGTCATTCGGCTAGCAGAAAATATCCCTAAACACAAAAATTTCAAATTATATTGTGATAACTGGTTTTCCTCACATAAACTATTCTCTCAACTGAGGAAAGATGGTATTTTAGCTGCAGGAACTATCCGTAGAAATAGGCTAGGGCAATGCACATTGAAAAGTGACAAGGAGTTGAAAAGACAAGGGAGGGGCAGTTTTGATTATAGACTTGAGAAAAGTGAAAATACATTTGTTTTGAAATGGCTGGACAATAAACCAGTGTATTTAATTTCAAACTTTGTTGGAGCTCATCCTGTGGAAAATGTTCGACGTTGGTCTGTAGCAGAAAAAAGGTACATAGACGTGCCACAGCCAAATGTTGTTCGTGCTTACAATAAACATATGGGAGGAGTTGATAAACAAGATATGCTTCTTGAACTCTACAGAACAAACCTCAAAGGGAAGCGTTATTACCTCAGGGTAATTTTTCACTTCATTGACCTCAGTGTGGTAAACGCTTGGCTGTTATACCGTAGACATTGTGAGCAATTGAAAGAAAAATGTATGCCCCTGCTTGAGTTCAAATTAACCGTGGCTCATGCATTACTATACTCTGGTCCTAATATCTCAATTAAGAGAGGAAGGCCATCTTCATCACCGAGTGTGGAGGGAAAAGGTGTGGCGAAAAGAACTTTCACACCACGACCGGTGGCCGATGTTCGATTCGATAGGATTGACCATTGGCCTTTGCATGTAACCACTAAGAATAGGTGTAAATTGTGTGTAAAAAGTTATACTAGAGTAAAGTGCGAAAAATGCAACATGCCATTGTGTTTCTCCAAAGAAAAAAACTGCTTCAAACATTTTCATGTAAAATGATGTATTTTTCAACTGTATTTCATGTAAAAAGTAATGTAATCTACATGAAGTGAAAATATTTTGTTGTATTAAATAAATTGATAATTTAACAAGGTTATTGGTACATTATTTACCTATTTGATGTTGTTTTGAACCTATATACTCTTTAAATGAAACTTCAATTAGAAGGAATATCAATGCTTTCAAAAAGGCCACTGATTCCATTTGGAATCAAGTCTGAAATTTTGTCTCAAATTATATTTGAATGGATTAAAGATTCTCTGCACATATATAACACCTTCAAAGTCCTTTCAGTACAAAAAATAAATTTTTTTGCTACATTTTCAAAATTTGGCCTGGAAAGGGTTAAAAATAAGCAATGAAAAATTATTGTGACAATTGTCATGTTGGATCCTCCAACATTAACCCGATAGCATTTCTCGTTTTCTTTAGAAACAAAATGCAGTTTCGGGTCCAATTGTTCACTCGAAATACTAAGAACTTGCTGCTTGAAGATCCAGCGGCAAGTTGAATACAACGTGATTCAATTCAATTCGGATATATATTTTCTCAGACGAGAGAACGAAAATCAACTGAGATAATTACCCAGGGGACGAATACCAAAGTCAAAGGAAAGCAAGGAGGCGTGGGTTGGAATTCAGTTTTTTTTAGATTGATTCAGCGATAAGGGGTGTAGCTCCTTATTCTTCCCCGTTGCGCTGATTTTTTAAAAATGCGAACCATGCACTTTCTTCAATGCATTGGGTCTTACTTCTACCCGAACCAATCACTCTCGGATTCAAATATTATGAATTTAATAAGGTATACGGGCGTTAAAATATTGGCCGAAAAGAAGGAATTACTTCTTGCGGTCAGGAAGAACTCCTTTGGTCTTTGAATCACCTCAGTGGAACTCACTGCCATTTTATGTTTTTTTTTTTCATGGTAAATGAAAATACGGGAAATTGTTTCTTTCAGATGCAAGTTAAGATCCGAATCCATAAGTACATTTTTATACTTAGCGTCGTTTTTTAAGTGTGAACTTTAAAAATAGCTTGTTTCGTTTCTTTAATCCCTTTGAATTCTTTTCTACGATGACATCTTCCCGCAGTCAACCAGTAAACTGTAGCTTATAAACATTGACTTCATAAAAGACTGAGTTTTTCTTTCCCATAATGTAAGATTTAAAAGGTTTGAGGACAATAGAAGATAGCCCTCTACATCTTTGGTTAGTGATGACAAGTTTGAAGGAAAGGTTGCCTTTAAAGTGAAGAGACCTCCTTTTTCACCCTAGATAGATAGATAGATAGATAAACGTCTTTATTGGGGCGAGATTAAGACTTTAAAAGTCCCTTCTTCCATGTAACCCCTGGTTATTATTAGACGGGTACTAGGTACTGTTAGAACCCCATGGTACTGTTAAATGAGAGAGAAACAGTTCCTTTTATTTCAAACTGTTCTTTTTTCTTGAAGACTCAGTCCTCTACGCTACGTTAGAACTCAATACACTACGAAATTGTCACATGGCATATTTTTACCTATTTTCGTTTTTGTATTAGTATATGCACCGTCTTGTTTTCGTAATGAGTTGCCTATATCATATTTTTTAAATTTTTGCATTACCTTTTTAAAAACTATTATTTACTAAAATATGAATACCCGCTTAAGATGGTTTGAGCGAGATAGTTCCCTAGTAATAATGGAGACCATATTCAAATTTTATTTTTTTATTTCAGCGTCCGTAAGTAGTATAAAATAAATATTGTAATATTAATGGCGTAGAGATATAGTTATATACGACCAAAATTCTCAGTAATTAAATAAATAAAGCTACATAAGTCTCTAACTTGACTCATTTTTTCCCGCCGTGAGGCTGAAAACCCTTCAAAACAGCAGGTATTTTTGCGATTCTGTAAAAATTACTGAGGTGAGTAATAGTTTATTTTTTATGAATAGCTGAGAAAACATACAATCTACACACCGTTAGTTTTTTTTGGCGAAATCTAGGTGTTATAAGTTCTTAATTTTTACAATATTAATCCTCTGGAGCGTAAAACCATAATCTATCCCATGTTGAACAGCTTATATTTTTAGGCAAATTGCTCGAAAAGTAGTTCGGCAAGGGGTTGATATTTTGATATAATTGGAAAGATGAGAGTTTTTTCTTAAAAATGAGGCCAAATAAATCAAATTCTAGGTGAAGTGATTTTTCGCTCAAACTACCTTAATATTGTAAATGTATGCACTATGCGGACGATTATGCTTATGTTAATTTATCAAATGCTCATATGAGGCTGGGTAGCCTCAGGATATATTTTCAGTTTTGTTTAAAAATTTTATTGTAAATTTGAAATTAAATATTTTCTCTCTCTTTCACTCTCCTCGAAGTTTTAAGCTTGATGATACAAATTGTTTTTTTCTCAGAAATGGAATGGGAGAATATTATTCAAAGTTTTGTGATTTGCGGATGAGTCTGCGAGCAGTTAGTTTTACGGCGGCGTATTTGTGAAAGAAATTGTGACAGGAATCTTGGAATGTATCATGATTCGTGGATTTGGTGTGATCAATGGAGGGGAGTTTTAAGAATATTACGAAGTTGCACCTTCAAGCTTTAGCTGAAGTGGTAAGAACAAGAAAAATTCATGTGCCTCCACTTTGCTTTCGCGTAATGAAAGAATGCATGGTGCTTGAATATTTGAGGAACTGAACCAGTTGTCGATAAGCTCCTTTCCAGTATCAGTTTTTTTCCCCGTACCGATAATTATTATGATTGTTGAGTGAATTAAAGCACCCGATATATTATTTAATTTTATTGAAGTTAATTGGGAAAAAAAATACCTGTGATGGTTACGAAATAATTCCTTGGACTTTGTCTTTAACTTTATAGTAAACAACGTAATGGAGCTCTTTAGTACATAGAGCAAAGGGAAGCCATCTGGACCAAAAATACACTTATTAAATTCTCAACGGTCTCATTCCATGGAAGCTAGGTTTGGTCAGTCTTAATGCTTAAGAGAACGTTCAATTTCGAGGAATTAAGCGTCTACAGCTTTTTTTTCTTGCCGCAACCCACGCAGGCAGAAGGGAAAATCGATAGGAGCGCAGTGGCGCACCACTGGTGCCCAGTGCAACTCACCTAGCCTCACTAAAGTATTAGCCTCTCATTTCCCACATTAGGAAAATAAAGGCAGATTTCATTTGATTTATTTTAGCTTCATAAATACAGATAAACTTTCCACACATATTCAAAATCCGTAAAAAGTTTACATCTTCGCTAATAAAACGTTCACCACAGATGGAGTGCATGGTAAAAATAAAAATCCTTTAGAAATGCGAATCCACATTTTTTTTAGAAAAATGTTAACAAGCGCGTATTTTCCACTCTACCACGGTGTGTTTGACGAGCAAAGCTGTAGGCAGTCGCAATGGACACCGCTGAACCGTACGGTGCAGGATAGTCATGATGGAAAAACTTTTTTTAATTCATGACGTGCAGTGTCCAGTAACGATGAATGAGGCTTTTATTTTATGTAAAGGTTTTTAATTTTGAGTTTAAATCACCGAAAAAAATTCATAACTATTTTCGTTCTGCCAGGGTCGAAACAAGCTGGTACATTTTTTTTATAAGTTCAGGTGGAATTTCGGAATGGTGAACTCTTCTACCTAGAGAAAAGGTAAAAAGAGTGTCGTCATTAAAAACAAAATACACAAGTAAACCGCCATATAATGTAGGTAATGGATGGTGTTTAAAATATTTTATAAGTTGGAATAGGAGTAATCTATATATATAATGCATTTGCATGTAAATAAATCTTTATCGATGTATTTATGCAATCGCAATGATTTGGAAATTGTTAGATGTTGTTCACTAGCTAATTGTAAGAAAATTGTTTAAAAGTAAGTACATAGTGTTTCAGAAATTAGTCCACTACAAATCTCTGAGGCAACTCAATGTTGAAAAAATTCAGTCATTACATTAAAATAATCGGACTCATCCTGAAAATGTTCTCCTATATCTTTCATGAATTAAAATTATCACCATACTAAGGTATAAAAATTGAATGGTGTCTGTCTGTCTGTCTGTCTCTCTGTATGTTGCTCAATCACGCAAAAACTACTGATTCGATTGAGTTGAAATTTGTCATGTAGAGAGAAAATGTAACTGGGAGTAACATAGGCTATATTAAAAATCTCTCAGGGCCCCCGAAGGACCCCCCTGGTAGTCCCTTGTGGTCCATGCTACGCATTGGGTTCGGTGCAGTGGTTTCATTTTTTGCTTTTTAAAATAACTTTTACTCAAGGTAGAGGGCTGGAATTTTTTTATCGGATGGCTGAATAAATGAAGTGTCTAATTCTTTCAATCAATTGTCTTTTCCCCTTCGTAATTGTCTGAAAATCATGTTTTTTGCTGAAAAATCTCATATTTTTCTCTGAAGTCTATAGCATATTTCCTTGACAACCAGAGATATGATTTTCAAAGGATATTCACGCCTATAGTATTTAAGTTTTCCTGCAGACCCATGATAGCCCGTAGAAAGAAAATCTGTATAAGAAGGGCCTAGAGTCCCAAGTGACCTATGATTGATTGCTTCAGGGGGTATTCGATAAATTCAATGCATATTTACAAGTACCTATACTCTTCAATGTCCATGCCCTTGTTGCTACAACAAACATGGTGTTGTTTATAATAGTTTAATACTCAGATTCATGACACGTAGTGGAACCGTCTGTCTCTAATTGCTATTGCGAACTATTTTTTAGACCAATTCTCACATCATAAACGTTACGAGTTATTTACATATATTTAAAGCAGTTAAAGTGCAGTTAACTTACATTCACTCAATCATAGAGTTGCCTATTCTAGACTCTCACTCGCCGCTGTGTTTCCCCTCCTTGGACTTAAACATATATCCATCAACATGCCTGATAGAATAAAGGGTAACCTTTTGAAAAAATCTTCTAAAGCAAGAGGAATGTCTTCTTTGCGAGTAAATGAATCCTTGCATGAAAAACGACAAAAGTTGCAATTGGATGCTCAAAAACATGCCCACTAGCGATCTCATGACCATCTCCCCGTTGTGATTCTCGGGTTACGCTAAGAACCGCACAAATTTCATTCTAACCAAACCTACGTATGGATAACCAGCTATAAATCTGGTTCAAATATAGACCCATCTATTTCGAAACTCCAATCTGTTTTAAGATGGCGGATATTATAATGACGTCACTAAATGTATCTTACCAGATAGAAAAATGGAAATTCTGCGAAATGAACGACATCCGTGCATGAAAATCGACAAGTGCACTAAGAATGACCACAATTTTTTTATTTAGCAACCAAAACCAATTATTATGCCTATCCTTTATGCCGAAGGCACAGTCCGGGTGGCGGAGGATTCATATGTGAAATAAACATGGCTGCTGCTGCAAATGCTCCTTTTGACTTTGTCAACCGCTGGATTGCACCCAATTATCCAATCGTGATTAAGATACTCAACGCACATATCGACGTTGAATTGCGCAACTCAATTTAGTCATTCAATGAAAATATATTTGTGTACACAAGGGAAGCGATCAAGCTGTTAATCACTCAAAAGACGGTTCAAGAGAACTGGAGTGACGAGGTAACCATCTATCAACCTGGGTGTTATTTAAGTAGTATTTAAGTAGTATTTTGGTTTCCCGTTCATGAAAGAGGATCAGCAGTCACTCATCTCTTCGTGCACCTGAAAAATGGTCAGCGTGTCTACTACAACGAACACAACATACAGGATAGGTTACGAACTCCACAAAACACCACGCTGACAGTATTCTTTAGGCTTAGTGGTTTTCTTATAAAATAAGTTTAATGTTTTTCACATCCGTTGAATTTCAACGAGTACCTTCCGCTAGTAATCTCATATTTTCCTGGCAGTGAAGGCTTTTTGGGCTTTCTTCCGCGTACTTCCATTGCCGTTTACGACAGTTTCGACAGCATTGCAGCCATCTTCTTCAGACCAGAAGTTTTTGAAAGCTAGAAAGAAGAAGATAGCTGCAATGCTGTCGAAACTGTCGTAAACGACAATGGAAGTACGCGGAAGAAAGCCCGAAAAGCCTTCACTTCCATCTCAACAACTCCGCAGAAGCCTACGAACTCGTAGTTTCCTTTTTCTTTAAAAAATTAGAAAATGTTCACCTAAAATAGCTTCATAAAGCGCTTCATTTTTTTTAGAGGTGTTCATTTCAAGCAGCAGCTCCGTTGATGACGGAAGGAGATGGAATTGTTCGGGGACTGGCACGGACAGCGGTGTGGAATCACCCCGCCGTCGACGCCCGTCAACCTCCACGATACTCTCTCCCACTCAACAGCCTCCACGTCCATGCCGAGCGCATTCCACAATGAAGATGCATTTGCAGGGAAGACGCAAACTAGTGGAAGTTTCGTCAAAGGAAGGAATGAAAGGAATTCGGAGTACCTACTCCAGGCCACGAATGCGAGTGATTCGCTTTAGACAGTGTCGGAACTCGTGGACAACGAGACCCCCCTCCCCCTCGGCAAGGAATATTGCGTCCTCTAATATGAGGGCCATGCCACTTCCAATGAATTTAATTACGATGCGCAGGATACATTTCAGCACCATTTCTTCAATTTACACTCTTATACTTACTTATACACTTATAAAAAAATATATATATTTTTTAACTAAAGGAACCTGCTAACAAGCCGCTTTGGCTTAGCAGGACCTCAACTGCACTATTATTTTTTTTCTCCAACTTTTTTTCATTATTGATGAAAGTCTAACCTATACTAAAACTGCCATCCAATTCTATTTTTTATACATTGATGATCCTTGTTTAAAATTTCATTTTCCATTATTATAAAAAATATCATGGAAATAATACTATTTTGTATATGATAATGTAATTTTTATTACTTTTTTGTGTCATTAATTATAAAAAAGTGATAAGATCATATATTTCACGATGTAAATTGTGTAATTTGTAATTCTTTAGGTAAAATAAACATTAATATATATTTTTTTAAATACAGTTGATACACGACACGCTCTAGGACTTTCAGAGTTTTTCCGCGTATGTTTGTCCATTGATGACAACATTTTCGTATCATTTCCACGAAACATTTTCAGGTCGGAGCCACGGAATTTATCGAAGTGGTTTACGAGAAAAAGTGAAAGAGAGAGACGCTACTTTGCTCTGGTTAGGTCACGCTTGAATTCACCGCGAGCATTTGGGACCCTGCTGAGAAAGATTTAATTCACGAAGTATATATGTAAGGAAAGCCGCACGCTTCGTTTAAAACCGCCTACTAGCGAACAGATAGTGTAACATAGCTTATGGAAGGATGTAGGTAGGGAGCCGTTGGAGACTCGCGAGGCTACACGCTACGCTTAGATTACAAGAAAAATAAAGAGCAGGGGAGTTTAAGTACGAAACGGAGGATATATTATTTTGATCCGGCGCTATATCTTTCAAACTGACATTAGCGACAAAATATAAGAGATACACTGCCCAAACTTAGAGGTACAAAAATCCCCTCTTTCCACGCACCAATGGTGATTATAACAAAAACTGCGTGGCTCTAACTTAAGGTAGTTTGAGCTAAATATCACTTCACCTAGAATTTTATGACCTCATTTTAAAGAAAACACTCTCCAATCTTTCCAATACTATCACAATATTAACCCTTTGCCGAACTACTTTTCGAGCAATTCGCCTTTTAAATATAAGCTGTTTTACATGGGATAGATTACGTCTATGCGCTCCAAAGGGAGAATATTGTAAAAATTGGGAATTTCCAACTCCTAGATGTCTTCAAAAATCGAACGGTGTGTAGTTAGTATGTTTTCTCAACTATTTATAAAATATAATCAATTACTCACCGCAGTATTTTTTTCAGAATCGCAAAAAAAACCGCCTGGTGTGAAGGCGTTTTCACCGTATGGCCTGAAAAATTAGTCAAGATAGACTTATGTACCTACCTAGATATTTTTATTTAAATACTGAAACTTTGGTCACATATAAATATATTTTTGCGCCATTAATATTACAAAATATTGACCTCATTTTCTTACAGATGCAGAAATTAAAAAATAAAATTCTAATATGGTTTCCATTATGACTGGGGAAATATCTCGCTCAAACTACCTTGAGACACATCGTTAACATACAATTCACCCATATATTCTCCCCCCCTTCTTTTCCCAATTATCCCCCTATCCATGGCTGGTGTTTCTAACACCCCAGTGCCACACGCCTCTGCGGTGGTTCTCAGGGTGGTATGTAGGGGTAGATGAAATTTTTCGCTATTTATGGGTAAAGTAGAGTTTGAATTACCAGTGGGTGACCTCTGATTAGCTATCGGCTTAGTCGAGATGTGGTCTAATTAGAGCGAAGTAACCTCTGAATAACCTGGGCATGTTGGGGTTGATGATAATTCTATTTCAGGCAAAAGAGGTTGAAATATAGTGAAGAGAGCACTGTTTGTCTCATGCACGGAACGGGAGTGTGACAGGATTACTAGGGTGCTTGGAATATAGGAAGGCGACTAGTACTACTTTGAAAAAATATTGAAATCGCAATGAGCTTGGAGATAACTTCACCAACTCAATGGCCGATAAATCATTAACCAGACCTTATACTGAACTCTTAAAAATTATTAACAATAACTTTATCATTGATTTATAATTCACTCAACGCCAGTGGGAAAGTGAAATTAAAGGAATTAGCGTCAACTAAGTGAAGATTCCTAATTGATGACAAAATACAACAATGTGTAATTGTTAACAGAAAGTTTTATTTTGTATTAACCAGTTTCAATGCATATGCGTCATCCTCAGGCACGTCCTCATTACCCGAGAACCCCGAGAATGACACCTATGCGTTGAAACCGGTAGATGGTACCAAATAGAAATTTCATTGCAAAGTATATATTGATGTATATTATTATTCTCGAGGAAAACGCCTGTTGTTCGTTATGTTTTCATGGGATTTTCGACGGGACTATCGAGGGTAACTATATGGAGGATATTTATTTTCGGAATCCTCACTGAAATTTGATTTTATTGTAGAAATTTTATATAATTTTATGGTTCATATCATGATCGAACAATGGGAAACCCTCTTCAATTTGACGGAAAATTGACGAACAAAAAAGGCGGATTTTTGAACACTTAAAAATCTTCTGCATAATGCCTCCCTGTTGCTAATTGCCAACCCCTTGTATCCAAAAACCCTGGTGGTTCACGAGAGTCGTGACGTCGAGCCGTGAAAGGATAACCTCCCCGTCCATTGTCTTCGATCGATCCCAAAAGAAATCTCCACCTCTCTGTGCTCCCTTGGGTGGGAGATCTTCCGCGCCCTCCTCTTGTTCCCCGCTAGATCCCCGAGTCCCCCGCCTGGAAATCGCTCACCGTTATAACATGCCACTCGTGGGCGCACCGCGAATTCAAACAAAACAAAGTCATCAAGGGATTCGACCCGCTAACTTTGGGGCGCCCACCGGTAGGTACCCACAATCACGAAAGCAATTTCGGCCGGTCTTCATTGAAGTTTCGCGCCGAGTTACGACGGCATTATACTTTTAACTCCTCCCGATCGAAACCTAGACATGTTTCCCTGATTTAATTCGGGGTTCATTCGGAAATAGATATGTTAGGAGACTTGAGAAGAAGAGAGCGTGCATGAAGCAATGCATGATGAACGAGGCGGTGGAGCAGGGTGTATGCAAGGATAGGGCATTATGGAGGAAATTATTGAAATAGCGCCAGTTCCATTGGCTGAACATCATAAATTTAGCTCTTTTGACAATGCCTTCCCCGAAAGTTTAAAAATAAATTTTTAAAAAATGCCGGCCTCGGTGGCGTCGGGGTAACGTCATCACCTGCTATCTCAAAGGTCGCGGGTTCGAATCCCGCCTGGGGAGGATTTTTCACTTCCCAGGGCTTGGTTGTTTGTGCTTGTCTATTGAATGAATTTGTATAAAATGATTTCTGTCCCACAGGACAAAGTCCTAGAACAATAAATTAATAATAATAATAATTATAAAGGGCGATGGGTTTGTATGATTTATTACCCCTTAGGGGTAAGACATGGCTGGTTTTAGGGGTACCTGAGAAAAGCAAAATAATTTTGGAAGTGTGGCAAACGAATTCCTTTACAGAGAAGGGTCCAAGTAACTTGAGTACCAAAGAGTATGCCAAGGAGAAATGGGCTACGGGGGTTCATAAATTATAAAAAATTGGGAACTGGAGATTTAAGGCAAAACCACCCGAACATATCATAATGCATGCAAAAAGTCTAACTACCACTCCAAAACTGGTAATAATAAATAAAACAAACATAAATCCATGTTCACAGTGTTTCACATGTTCATAATTTATTCCTCTCACTCTCTCGTCATTGACTCAGAAATCTCCAGAAGAAAACCATTGGGTAAGGGAGACAATATGCCCCAGGATATGACTTGTTACACCAGGAAGTTCTGCTCCAACACTATTCACACTTTTAGTGATACACGTTTCAGTCATATCAGAACTGTCCATAGTGACAAAAGTAGTTCAGGTGATTTCCTGATTCCTTACCCGATAGCGGTTTTCATCACAACTCCAATTGCAAGGTACCCCATCAGAAGATCACGACGACATCAGATCACGGGACAACAGATCACAAAGAACAGATCACGAAGACAATAGATCACGACGACAACAGATCACGAAGACAATAGATCACGATATACAAAAAACGCTGTATTTAAATAAGTGAAAGATGGAATAAACCTAATAACACGGGTTTCACTTCATCAGATATATTTCACTGTTATAATTCGTAATAGCATGATACAAATCACACTTACACACTTTATTATCATTGAGGGTTATTTGGTTGGTGGAGGGGGGGCGCAGCGCCCCCTCCCAATTACACATCTGTGGCAAAATATCCACAAAATATTGAAGGAAAATATATTACAAAGTAATTTTCCCATTTTAATCGTGATTTAGTGTCGCGTGATCTGTTGTCATCGTGATCTGTTGTCGTCGTGATCTATTGTCTTCGTGATCTGTTGTCGCGTGATCTGTTGTTGCGTGATCTAATGTCATGGATCCCAATTGCAGCCTCTCACACATCAGATGCTTTATTTACAGCTACCTCACTGAGGAGCAGATTCTGTGTCAACTGCAATTCACCTGTCTCCTAGCCTTCAATTTATTTGGTAACCATGAAACCGTCAGGAGCAATATTTATTTTTCCCTCCAGGTCAGCTCTAGGGGGTCTCATCTTTCATGAAATTATTCTAGGGTTCAACCGCAAAATGTGTGTAATGTAAAGGCTATTGAGGTGTTAGCTTGTAGATGACTGTGATGTATTCTCATCTTTCATGAAATTATTCTAGGGTTCACCCGCAAAATGTGTGTACAGCAATTGGGGACTTTACTTAGGTTGCCACTAAAGAATGAGCCCATGATTCATATAGGTATACACTATATTATGCTATTATACCATAGCCGATGCCTGTCTTATTTGAGGAATTCCTACAATAAAGCAGGATTTCCAACAGTGATACCTATATGAACAGCTCCAATTTTGAACGCTACAGGACATTAGAACAACTGTAAATTAGCTTGGAGCAACAATAAAAAAATCTCTTGATAAAGAAAGAAGCTACGTAAATGTTTTTCCTTTTCCAAATGCATTCACATAATTTCACAATTAGGAAATAATTTATTTCAACACACTGCACATTATACTGCATGGTGATAAAACAGTTCATTGCCTTGAAAATCAATACTGCCTTATATTTGTCCAAAGAAGGGAAACATTTGGATGAATAAAAAATAATGCATGTTTTTTGGTGAAAATTGGATAAAGAGGAATTGGTAATGAAAAGATCATTCTTTGGAGGAAAATAGGTATGGTAGTGATTAAAGTATTTAAAAAATTCATTCACAAAAGAAGTACAAAAGAAGATTTTCTTCGTGAGTAGAAGTCAGATTAAAGGCTTTCAAAAAGTGAGAACTATTCTGAACACTCCATCGCTAAAATTCATGTCTAATGACCAACAGTCTAACATGCTTTATAATACTAGAATGATTAATGACCTCCATATTATCTTTTTATCAATGGTAATTGCATTATAATTAACAAACCGGTAAAAGCTGCTAGACTGATGATATGAAGAACAAAAGCATACCTTTCCACGCCATTTTTTTCTGAAATTGAACTTGAAATTACATGGAGTTGAAAGAGAGAATAGTTAATATTTTTAAACAATTCAAATAAAAGGGTGGAATTCAATATTCGTTTTGAATCACACAGTTGCACAGTAACTTCCTTAATTTATAGGTCTGAAAAACTTGCGCAATTTGAACCGGACTGTTGAGAGGTATGATGAACATCATGATCTTAATTCAAGAGCTAAATACTAAAAAATATTATGTATTAAGTCACTATATGATGTCAGTTAAAATGTGACCAGATTGTCAAAATTTACAGAAAAATTAATCTTAGAGGTATCAGGAACAGATGAATTTCTACTTACTATGCACAATCATGGTATGTGCTCTTGGTAAGACTTTGCAAGGCTATTGAGGTGTTAGCTTGTAGATGACTGGGATGTATTCTCAGGTCTGAAAGGATAGAGAAGGCATATTTTTCTCTGACATTGATTCTCTCAAAGAACAAAATATAATCTATATTTCCTTTAGTCCATTGACTCTTCAGTGAAACATGGAATGAGAGCAGATATGAATTTACCCATCAAATGAATTTATTCATACAGTGAGCTCATTATTTAACAGATTTTATGAAAAGGTAAAAAAATTGATAAATGCTTCAAAAATGTTCATAAGTATAATAAAATTTCTTTCGTGCTTTACAATATCAGCATAGCATAAAGAGTCATCATAATAATTAATGGAATCTTTTAATGTGCCAAAGGGGATAATTAGTAGTGTGCTTCACGGACTTGTAAGTTGACAGGTTGCAATAATGATAATCTTTGTTTGCTCAGAGATCATATGTCTGAGCACTCAATACAAAGATATTAGGCACGTCAATAAGTAGTCATAAAAAAATATAGGTATGTCATACATGTTTTATCCATGCAGTGGCGGATACAGAAAAAACTCAAGGGGGGGTGCAAGTTATCGCGACGATTGCCTGGCAGCGACTCTGCTTCCCTTATATATGTAGCTTAGTTGTTTCAAGAACATTCGGTGCCAGAATGTTCGCTTCCAGAATTTTAATGAGTGTGAACAAATACAAACAGTAGAATATTCGCGAATTTTCTCGAAGAAATGCCAGACAGAATAACGTATCGAGATCACTAGAATGGCCGCGACTTTTCTCGTAGGTTAGCTATCTATTGACCAGACAGAAACGTATAAAATACGATGACGCGCGCGCGTGCTACATAAGAAAGTACAACTACTCAATAACTCGACTCAGTCGACTGACGAAAGACACGAACGAATAGCGTGCGGGCTGACTGGCGGGGGTGGCGCGGGCGGCCCCGCAACGGGGGGCGCGTGCCCCCCGCACCCCCCATATGTATCCGCCACTGTATCCACGTATAGATAGACTGAATACAATATAGATGATTCAATTATCAAACCTTGTGGTAAAACTCAGGTAAGCTATAAAAACATTTATTTACAATATATTTTTTAAGAAGGATTTGTATACATTTATTGAAGTTACATCTCTTATGTGTTGAGTGAGTGAATTGAAAATTTTTGAGCCCATAGATAGCAACTGAGCTTTTTGAGGCCAGTTTCTGTTTGTGGAGGATGATAATATGTACATAAGAATGTGATCTTGCTACGTATTCATGAATGTCACTGCTTACATTTAATTTGTGGAAGTTAACCTTATTCAATACACACAATTTATAAATGTGTAGGCACGACACTTTGAGCAGCCCTAATTCTGCAAATACTAGTCTACAAGGTTATGTTTTAGTTTTACCCATAATGGTTCTTATTGCCTTCTTTTGCAGCAGAAATACTTTGTTTAGTAGAGTTGTGGTAGATCCCCAGAATGCAATCTCATAATTGACTATATACTATGGTGTCACTGTTACATGTCTTCATTTTTTTGTACTTACTTCCGGTGTATGTTTTTGGTGTGACATGCGGCTATGTGGTCTTTAGTTAACTTTAATATCCATGTTTTATTCACTACCTCATCCTACAAAATCTCAATATTATCAAACATTCTCCCCTATTTAACGATTTCCAACATCTCTTCTCTAAATAATTCCTCATCTGCTTTTGCTGCCTCCTCAAAATCTCTTCTATCAATATTTTTTCTTTCCACACCATACATAACGCTCTTATTTTTCTTTCTCATTACCCAACTGCAGTATAATGAACTAAACTCTAGGTCATCTTCAAATGCCTCTGCATTACACTTCTTGGGTAGAGAACTAAAACCAATTCAGCTAAATCATCCAGCCACACTCCTTTATTGTATATCCTGTAAATAATCCTTTTTTTATTTTAATCCTGTAATGATTTTTTCTCATCCACTTCTTTCTCAACTATTGAGAATCTGGTGCAATTAAATGTAACACCAGAGTGTAAAAAAAATAAATATAGCAAACCAAATGCATTTATGTTGGATATCTCAAAGGAAATAATTCATAGGATTATATTCATTATTTAATGGTTATGTTAAATTCAAGAACATTAAAAGGGGGTTTCAGTATGAGAAAGTGGAATGAAGACACTCTGACAGGGGCTGAGAGGAAAGAATACCAGGAGCTCACGGATTTAAAAAAATTAAAATATGAAAATGGCAGAAGGAGAAGAAGGGTGGAAAAATTAGAAGAAAGCAACGGGCATCGAAAATGGAAGAGATGCAATATGCTTGCTTGCTTGCAACACAGATGCAACAGAGAATAGAAAGGAAGACCATTGACTCTCAATGGGGAAAGAGTATGTACCAACAGATAAAAAGAGGCTGAAATGAGTAAACCAAGTTTTCATTCATTTGGGTGTTATACAGGCTGATCGTTTGGATTATGGACAGTCCTTATCCTAACGTCCCAATTTATGGGACATCATCTAACTTTCCCTCCCACAGATGGCTCACTATCAGGTCTCTATTAAATTTCTCATACCCTCAACCTCTTCTTATTTTGTCCAGAATTACTGTACTCTTCCCTCATCTTCCACATCTCCCCAGCGTTCTCCCCTCTATCACTCTCTTCACCATGAACTTGCTATTCAAAAAGCCCACCATCCATTCCTTCTGCCTTCTTTGAACCTCTGCCACTAACTTCAAACATCCTTTCCTCTCCCACCATATCCAATTACTCCTCAACAAATTTTGTGGGTACTGCGACTAGCCACAGTATTACCTTTACGGAATCATCAGCAAAAGCACATAAGTGCGAAACTCCACAAAGGAAAAATCTCGATAAAGGTAATACTGTGGCTCTTCTCACTGTTCCCCAAATTTTTCAAAAAGAGTAAAGACTTCATTGTTTTCAATATTTGGCTTAAACCTCATGGACTGTTGTGCTAAGTGCATTTACACCCACAAAATACCCTGCAAGCCACCACAAGGGTGTGTGGCAGGGGGCATAATGCATCTGCTCTTCCCTCTTTTTTAAATTTCTGTAAGGAGTCGATTTGTTCTCTCTACCATTCCTCCCTTGCTTTTGTTGTTTCTCTTCTTAGCCTGTTGTTAAGATCCCAGTACTTCCTCTTGCCTAGCTCTGAGTTCCCACTCTTCCATTTCCTTCGCTCCTGAATTTCCATTAACATCTCCTTCATGATTCAGTTTTATAATTTTAGTTGCACCTACCTTGCCTACTGTTTCTTCAGCCACTTTCACAATTCCTTCCTTCAAACTTCTCCATTCATCTTCCACTGATCTCACTCCATGATCCTCACCTAGGATTTTATCAGCCTGCTATCAATACTTCCTCACTGCCTCATTTAATGCTTTTGGATTCCACTTCAATATCTTCCTAACCCTTCTTATCTTTTGAACTTAATGCAGCACTTCATGATTAATAAGTTGTGATCTGAGTCTATATCAGCCCCTAGATAGATAGGCATGTGAGTTTTAACACCATTCCTGAATCTGTGTCTAACCATAATATAATCTATTTGGAACCTATCTATCTCTCCCAGCTTCTTCCACGTGTACCTACGTTGAGGATAATACCTGAGCCATATATTTGTGATCACTGGTTATTTCTCTGAATAAAACTCCACATATTTCTGGCCACAGTCATTTCTCCTTCCTAGCCCACCCACCATCCTTCACCCACCATGACATTCCAATCTCTCTTTACTACCAATTCCTTACCTACTTCCAGGTATGCTACTAATTATTTCCTCTAGCTAATTGTAGACACCATCTAAATCTTGCACTCTCATTAGAGGTAGGTAAATAAACCTGAATTTTAACTAAATTTGTTAGATCTGGCTTTAGCTCAATGAGTATTATCCTATCACTTGTGAGGTGAACCTGTTCGGCATTGACTATTTTTCTACGAATTTTCCTCTTCATAATGAAGGCAACCCCATGCTGGCTTTCATTCCTCCCGCTATATGCCACTCTATAGCCATCACTCTACTCTACATCTACATCTACGATGTACCGTGCAAGCCACCACTAGGGTGTGTGGCATGGGGTGATTCCACACCAGGCATGCAGCACTCGTCCCAAAACAAATCAGAACCTTGCACGCTCCCCCTGGCACTAGGCGCAGGCCAAAAGCAGTCAGGAGAACAGTGTGCAGTCCAACCGGAAACTGGGAGAGTGATACGTAAAAGAACATACAAACAAGCAGAGAAATGCTATAGACATATCTAGTGGTTAATATTACTGATACTGTTAATAGTCCTCCCTATATTTCCATCATATTTCGCACAGACCCATGATGTCTACTTCCACCTCCATTTCTTGCTTTATATTCTCCAACTTGCCCACCCTTAGCATGGTTCTAACATTCCACTTGCCTGTTCCGATTGTTGCATTCCTCTTCTGTGTCTTCTTTTCCTCAGCTGCATTTGTGACTATTTCCATGAAAGGATTTTGTGAGATGACAACCACTGGGGCCTTGGTCCCATGGCTGCCAGGTATGACACCCAGCCTAGGGATTCGAGTCCCATAGTTGCTAGGATTCATTCGTATAAGTATTGTCCATGATTTCAAGGTTATTTAACCCTTCAAGCCCGGAGGAGATTTAAATGAATCCCATCTTGTAGGTTGGAGGAGATTTAAATGGAATCACTGGTTTTCCGCTGATTTAAATGGAATCACTGTGACGTAGTCACTACGTCGCTCGATGGCATGTGAAGTTCGTGCCCAACAGAGTGACTACGTCGCTCATCGTTGAAGGGTTAATGAAGTTGATACTCCGTGGCCTATCTTGATGGTGTTTTTTACATAACACCTTTGCATGAGAAGTCTCCTCAATGGTGTCAGTAGCCTTCTGCAGCTGCCTCACTTAGTTACAGATGCAACGCAGATTCCACACCATTTGTTTGTCTCCTAACCTTCAACCAATCTGACATGGGTGGCCCTACCAGGAGGAATTACCATTGCTCTATCCAGTTCAGCTCTAGGGGTCATGGAGCATGTAAGCTCTTCCACCATGACAAGGTTGTAGTCCAAGGGAAGAGAGTAAACCAAGTAGACAAGGGAAAATTGTGGAGGGAGCAGACAGAGGATATGGACAGATTCCAAAATGAGGGAAATACTGATGCACTCTATTGTAAAGTTTAAGAATTACAGGATGAACGAATAGAACCTTAGCCCCAACAATAAGACACAAGACAAGAAGTTCCTCACAGAACCGAAAGACATTCAAGAATGGTAGAAGGAATACATTGAAGAGCTTTATAGCAGCAGGGAAAATATACCTGGTACCTCAAGAATGGAGCTGGAAGGTGAAATCAATGGGGATAACAATGGTCTAGAAATCACTGACAATGAATCAGAAAGAGTATAACAGAAAATGAAAAGGAATGAGACTGTTGGAAGACATAATGAACCCACAGAACTACTGACGACCTTAGGAGAAAACAGCAGGCAAAAATGTTATTGGCTTCTCCGCAGTATCTATAAGACAGGAGTGTGGCCTAAGGATTTCACTGTCAGTTACAACGCTGATCTAGAAAAGGAGTGGAGCAAGAACATATGGGAACAATTGGACCATAAGTTAGATTTCACATGCAGCCCAGCCCTAGTAGCAGAGGATGTTGTCACAACGTTGTGACAATGTTACATTGGGAAAAGATACAAGTGCACACAACATTGATGTTGGTTGTCGCAGCATTGCATGCATGTTGCCTCAACATCCGAATTTCTGAAAAACCACGTTGCTGCAATGAAATTATCCCATAATTAATATTAATGTAGATAATTTGTCAACAGACGGTTCTATTCTAGTTACTCTGGTAAAACTTTCTCCCTTGCAACTCCCTTTCCCAATCCACTGACTCTTCCCTGTCCTCTCAAAATAAAAAAGGAACCTATAAGTATTGAAACATATGTTTTAAATACTATGTATGATACTATCATGCAATGGCATTTTTTAGTACATTGTATTACCCTACATTGTGTCTACCTGACGACATTAAATCTATCTCATAATACTATATAACCTATGGCTCTAAGCACATATTCTCGCACTCAACATTAAAAATCTCGCATCGTGAAAGTCATAAATGGCCACTCCCGATGATTATTGTAACTTCGAGAACTAATTTTTAAATTTCAATTATGTGATATAGTTTGAGGAAATAGGTACCATCCAATCACTATAACAGTTATCAGGCATTAATTAATTGAAACCTATATTAATTGCCACATAGTATGAATATAAATACAATATTACTGAGAATAAACAAGATTTTTTCCAATTCCCACATGTTTGTTCACATTCTCGTTCACAAGCAGACAGCCAGAATAGTAAAATAAATTATTCAAAAACATTAAATATATATTTATACGTGAAGACAATGTTCACACGTGCACGTGCACGCATGCACGAATCCAAAGAGCCGCATTTTGCCAACCCCTGTAGTATAATTATAGATAAAGTATAATTTAAATCATAGCTGACATCAACGTTGCATGCATGTTGATTCAACGTCGACTGATAACGTTGTGCTTGGACGTGAAATGGAATAAATTAGGCCACATGCAACTTAGAATAAATTGCCTTATTTAATCATATATAAGTTTTACATTATCTATAGAGGTATGCTCATTTGTGTAAGAAATTTAGTCAGGATTTCATTGAGTGATCACATTAGCAAAGGAATAAATATTGCAAGTAGCACACCATTTTTGAAGATAATAAGGCTCAGGATCCAACTTCGAGCATCCAGCGAAAAAACCTCACATTATAATTTACTGAACTTCTTACATTTGTGGGAGACTTCAGGAGACAAAGCTTCATTCTTCTCCTGGAATGTGTGACTTAATATGTCATTGGCCAACTGATGAGTTGAATCATGTATGTATTTACAATCAAAACTCTTCACTTTGAACATTCAGTGAATGCATCCCAGATAAAAATGTTTGCTTTCCATAACCTTTCCATAGCGAATGGAAAGGAAACGGAAAGAAACTTTGCTTTCCGATTCCCTTCCATTGCTGTCTGGTTGGCTTGCCTTGTGGAGGGTTGCTTTCCGTTTGCTCTCCATTTCTTTTCCTCTACCTGGTTGCTTTCCAATTCCTTTCCCCACGACTTTAATTTTTTTTCCTCTATTAGGTTAACTGAATTGCTTTCGATTTCTTTTCCTCTGCATTTTGCGTGTGATTCTTCGGTATGAATTAGTAAATTTATACTCTAGAACATAATCCTACTGTCGAAAAAGAAACATTTCAATTATAATGAAGAGGGGATCACCACCACCACCGAACACCTTCAAAACGTCATTTTAAGATGTATATTTTTCAAAACTCCCGGACCCCCGTTTTACATGGGAGGTATTCCATACCACCATGGTCACCACCCCCCTTTCTGAAGGGGCTTTGGGGCTTTCTGAAGGGGAAGGTGGTGACCATGATGGTATGGAATACCTCCCATGTAAAACGGGGGTCTGGGAGTTTTGAAAAATATACATGTATATTACATAGATGCATCTTAAAATGACGTTTTGAAGGTGTTCTTTATGCTATGAAAGTTGATTTATAGGTGTACTATTTGCATGTGTTAAACACATTTTTTTCGTTTTTTTCATCAATGTGGGGGGGGGGGGAAGTGGTTATAACCCCCAAACCCCCCTCCCCCCCTGGATACGCCTATGCACCCACATAACATGCAAGGTGGATTCCAGCTTGGATTTTGGCTGGATGCATCTATCTGGAATTGGCAAGCTTGATTCAAGCTGGATTTTGGCTTGATTAAGGGGCTTGATTTCAGCTGGAATTGGCAAACTTGATTGTATCAAGCGTTATATACATATATCTTGATTTCAGTTGCCTGCGGCAAGCTTGATTCCCACTTTATTTTTACTTAAATAAATGTCTCACTTAATTCAAGCTGGAATTTTAGGCTTAATTCCAGCTTAAAGCACCAAGTTTTATTTCTGCTGGCTTATGGCTTTTGCATTCTTTGTCATTCAGAGTGCATTAACTCTGATTTTCTAAAAATAATAACCTCATTCAATTCCCTATTATATTTTATGAGAGCTGTTGGTCTAGGGGTACAGTGGTGGGCTGCCAGTCTGAGGATATTGTATCTAACACAAGTTCAAATCCAACTCGTGACGTTTTTTTTTAATATGCCGGCTGGAATCCAGCATATAATCCATATAATATAATAACTATATTCATAAATAATAAATCCATATAATCCATATACAATATTATGTTTATGAAAATGTAGTGCATTTAACTCTTATAGGGTGTATGTAAAACTATCAAAATTAGGACATCATACATACATATTATTATAAATGGCCCTGAAAGCCTGGAATTTAGTCATGATGAGAGGGGAGCTTTTTATTGATAAATACAGAGAGGAAAGAAAATGGAAGGGATCAAATTTAAATTTGGAAAGTATAAGGAAAGCAAAAGGAAAGTATCACTTTGCTTTCCCTTTACTTTCCGTTTGCTCCAATGGAAGTCAATCAGAAAGTAACATTCGGAGAGCAATTGGAAAGCAAAATCTTTTTCATTTGGGATCTCTGATTTTACTATGTACCTATAAATGAAACACAAATCTTTTGGTGTAACTTATTAGTAGCCTCAGGCTAATTTTTTGATCACCCAGTGATTCCACCCAAGGTGTAGGCACAGGGCTCCACAGAAAGTGAAGGCGACTAAACTGGAACACAGCAGAGGGGCCAAGAAGGCTCAGCTACGAGGTAGACTTGGTCCACGACCCAGAATTGAAGGGGGCCCCGCTTTTGGTATGCTAAAACGAGCCAGCCACGCTAGGGATGGGCCTTCAAGTGACTGTAGAGCTCTGCCGAGAGAAACGTTTTGCTCTGTACAAAAGTGGTCTGCAGACCATTTTGAGGTCCATCCATGCCTCGCTGGTACTAATACTTCACCGCTTATATACATGTCCCCTAACTATCTGAACGTTAACCTCACGGACGGCCGGTTCCCTTTTTTTTGCCGATGACGCTTAGCTGGAGTACTGATGGTTAGGGGTGGGGAAAGAGTGAAGAAGGATTAAGTTGGTCATGCGATGATTATGCGCTAAACAGTTTTCTTATTTTCAACCAAGGTGTTGAGTTTAACATTTTGGGGAGCATGGGGAAGGAGGTTGGAAAGTATTCTTAGTTCCCAGCGTCTCAATTGAGATCAGGATTTAGCTCTGAATTCACTCAGTTAACTCAGCATTTAATGCTGAATTATCGTTACGAATGCGGAGGCAGTATGATTTTAGTCCGACGAAAATGGTAATCAAACGTCAATACATGAATTTTGATATAAATTAGGAAACCTGATGCTTGAAATTTAGCTATAAATACACTCTAACTCAAATACACTCTCGCTGTCAGTCCAAGCTTTTTAAAAATACTTTTTAGACTTCCGCGCTGCGCGGCGAAGCAGTTTCAACTTTGCCCGTTCGAGTTTAATGGCGTTCCGCAGCAACGCCCTGGCGCGCGACATCTCTTAGACGTATTTATAGGAATTTCGAACAATCTAATAATTTGCGGGAAGGTATGAACTTGATAAAGTAACCATCAATATTTATTTAAATATTTCAAAAAAAGTACGTAGAGGGACAGAAAATACGAACTACTAACGAGGCTTCATTTTTTTCATTGAATTCTATTATTTATTACCATCGTTCATATAATCGTTCCCTTCAAACTTTTCAGGCAAAAATAATTATTTTCGAGCTGGCACGAAATATAGATCGTGAATATTCATTAATTTAATATCCATTCACGAGTTATAAAATTAAATTCATTTATTCGTTTGATAAATATCTAAAACTTGAATCGTATACATTCATATTTTGGTTCGAAATGAATTAATAATTTTCTACCAGGTGTAATCAAGTTTGGTGCACATTTCCAGAAAGAATCATTTTTCGGAGAACGCAGCAACAATAGAGGCAACTTTTCATTGGAAGGAGCAAGTCTTTAGAGACCCCACTTGCAAGGATGGAGTAACCAGATATTTTTTCATTTTAAGGTGAACTTTTATTGTTGCTCAGAAAGGTAAGGTCCGTATGGTAGAAATGGTACACAGTCCGTTTCAATGCTAAACCTTTTCTATTGCGTGGAATTGACCAAGAAAAATTCCTTTAAAAACACGAGCCCAATCTGAAGCATTCTCTGATGTATTTCATTTTCCTTCTTCGAGATTAATTATAAGCTTCCTCACGCCAAACGGATAGATTTCCCAGTTAACATTCAAGTGTGCTGCGAGTTTCAACTACATTTGGTTTTATTTTGCTACGCTTGCCTTGTTTTGCAGATCCGCTGAAATATTGCAGTAAGTTGAGCCTCGAGCACGTAAATTGTCCCGGATGGCAAAGTAAAGTAAGTTTACAACAGAACTGATGCAAAGTTGCAGGTTTGCTTTGCAAAACTAAAGCAAGTGTAAGCTTTTATAGTAAACTTGCTGCAGACTTGCGAAGCAAACTTGCGCAAGTTTACCGACTTGCTTTGCAAACCTGCAACAAAGTTGCATCAAAATTACTTTGCTACATGAATTGTGAAATTTATATTCTTCCGGAAAAAATACTGCTTCAATCTATAAATTCCTTAAGCGTCACTGAATATTTTGAAGGGATTTTACTCCAAAGAGTTAATGCCATGATTTAAATACTGAATAATGCTCCAGCGCAGCGGTTTTATTTTTAGCTTTTCCCTTTTCTAGATACTGAGGGCATGGATTACTTTACTAACTCAATAAAGCTGTAAGGTACTATTACGATTTGCGTTGTTTAGTTAGGGCCTGTGACGTATAATGTCCATGGGGCCCGGACTGCAAATGCAAATTTTGAATTTATTTAAATAAAGGGCACCGAAGAACACATTTATGTTGGAGTTTTACTTTAAAGGGTAAGCTTCATTTATATTTTACTCTGGACACATTTTTTCAATAAATATGCTTTAAATTCTCTTGCATATAAAACTATGGATATTGTAGGTATTCTTTCCAAAGTTTGCACGGAAAAAATCTTTAAAAACTCGCTGATGATCTGCATACAATTAGCACACAATATTGCTCCTGAATTGCAAAATATTTTCAACCCCCCCTCCCCCCCCCCCCAAATGAAATCCTGGCTAAGTCACTGGCTAGGGCTGTAAATCCACCAAGGTAATAAGGCCAATCAATAATTACAATGCCCAATCTGATAATTATTTGGACTCAATTGTGAACATTGTAGCATCTGCGCAACACGCAACTGTGTTACGTGAGTCAGTTGGTAGAGGGAGCATTCGACAACTCTCTCAGAAAATCGACAATCAACGTACGCATTTTAACGTCTAGTGGCTGTCTCTCGCAAACTTTTAAAAAATATCTCTTTTTCCTCTCTCCTTTGTCGCTCCGTTATTCATTTGAACGCAACCTTGGAATATCTGACACATGTCTACAGCCGGCATTCTCCTTGATTTATTACAGCTATAAATGCGAGGAATAAAAATAATAAGACATGCGTGAGCATGAGTAAGACCTTGAGCGATTGATTTCAGTTACAGCGGGCGCAAAACAAAAATGCGTAGAACCAACGTATTTAATTTTTAACGGATAAATGAAGTTTTAATGGCAGGAGATAACAATGAGCCTAAACATTATGCTGACAAGTATGCTAATCAGTTACAAGATCAGTACAATCAAAAATGATACAACTGCAAAACAGAACATGAAAAAATAATTCAACAGCCATGTATAAAAAATGTAACTAAGGTGCAAATAATAGAGCATCTTCAAGGAACGTCAAGTAAATTTAAAACGTATAGAAAATATATATGGGTGCAAGAAAATGTATTAGCTTGCAAACATCACCCAGAGTTGTTGTGCACATTCCACAGTTTTTAAGGCATTCAGAGACACAGCATTCATATAACAATTTGGTAACACATTAAAGCAACGCATTATTCTGTTAAAAGGAGAAAAATAGGTATAGTGCAAATTACTGAACTTTAAAATAAAACACTTTAACGTAGGAATTTCAACTAAGAACGTAAATTTTGAGTCACTCCAATAAAGACGAGCAATTCTTATGGCCATTGCAAGTAACACAAGGAATATTTTTTAGGGAAAATACGTCGAGGATCTAAGTATATATATATATATATATTTGACGAGGAGGAGGGATTGAGGAGACATAATGACAATGGTTGATAGTAATGGTTAAGCACGATGACGGTTGATAAGAACATGAGCAACGAAGATCTGAAGGATTTACGAAAGTGCATAACAATAATTTTACTTGTGTCGCAAGCTAATTTCATCAATATGTGGACTAGAATGTAGTCCTAAGACTTAAATATCAAGCAAAGAAGAGCAGGATTTGAGGAAATTCACCACCTGCCACACATTGGTTCTAGTCGGTGGGGTGGATAGAGTACTGGTTTCCCATTTCGAAGGCTCGGGTTCGAATCTCGGCATTAACAGAGCGTTTTTTGTGTTATCCCAATTGATACTTGAGTGCCATGTGGAGAGCAATTAAAATACAGTAATCTGCCTGTCGGTTGTCACCTTATGTCGGTTCCTGTTCTATACCTTAGGCACTACTTCCCTAGATTCCCTAGATCTACTTCCCTGCTGCTAAGCTCTTCAACGTATTCCTTCAACCTTTCTTGAATGTATTTCGGATCTATGAGACACTTCCCGTCTTGCATCTTATCATTGGGGCTGGGATTTATTTTTTACCACCTGTACTTCTTTAACTTTCCAATAGAGTATATCACTTAACGCCTCTTTTTTAACCTCTCCATGTCCTCTGTCAGTTATCTCCTCCATTTTCCCGTGACAACCAGGTTTTTTTCTCAGCCTCTTATTGATCTGTCGATACATCAGAGGCGTGTATACGAATTTTTCATAGGGAGGGTTCGATGGATATTTTAAGGAATTGGTATTGCCTATTTCGCAGGGGAATTAAAAATTTGTACTCTACTGTTGTTAGACATGGTTGTTGCCATGCTCATCCTAAAATACGACGTACGCTACTGATGTAGTTGGGATTCAAGTACTTCAATTGCTTATGCATGAAGAACCAATGAGGTTAATTCCTAAAAACATAGCCGGAAAACAATTACTTTTGGTCATCCATAGTCCAGTCAATGAACGCCCAAAAAGGGGATGTAGAGGACATGGAAGAGGACAGAGACCAAAATTCAGGGATGTGTCTGGAGTTGATAGGAGGTAAACATACTGAAAGTCCCCGGACCTACGATGTGTGCGGGGGGAGGGGGGGGGACGAGAAAGAAATGCATCTCTTTGCACCCACCTCTGTGCTTCGACCGCGGACGTTCCTGTCCTCAATATTGAGTAGCCTCCTACTTCACAGAAGATTTGCATATAAAAACTTGGTTAACCTTCTCGCAAGTTTGGGATTTTGTTCATCTTACTACGAATCCCAATATTTAGAAATGTTCTCTATGGTCCATGCTCAACCATTCTTCAAAATACGATCATTCAACTAAATTGTTTTTGACAAATTATTAAATGATGTTCCACATATTACTATGTGCATTACATTGACTATCGTGGTAGCCTATATTGTGGGCCATATTCTGTAGAATACGAAAACAGCTTACCGAACATCCTCATAGAAAGTTGAGAAAATGACTTGTAGCCCACTTTTTTCGATTTGGGACCACTGTGCGGCAGCATGTACTTCAACATGTATGCATAAAATAGTGTGAAAAAAGTGAGTATACATAAGCATATTGTATATTTAGTTCATTACACACATTTTCTTACCATTTATGTATATTAATACAGCATACAGCTATATTAATAATATACAACCCTAGAAAAACGGGAAAGAGCGATGTGCGGTTTTCTTACGAAATTCCGGAATTTCCCTAGCAATTTCAAATTGCGGTAACTATTGACCTGTTGAGGATAAAATATTAAATGATGTCTTATTTTAAAGTTAATGTAATTTTCTACAACTATGCTCAGGAAACCTTTGCTGTAAAACTAATGGCTGAGCCACTAGAAGGAAAGGTTTGTCAAAAACGTGAGGAAATTGTTTTTCTAAAATGTGATATTTTCGCTAGCAAATATCTCGATAACTATGAGGAAAAGAAATAAATGTATTTGGAACTATTTTTTAGTAAATTTTGTCGGCTCTAATTGTAGATTCAGTAATATTTTCGCTACCACGCACCGTTTTCATGATATGAACAAAAAACAAAAAAGGGACCTTCTGCGCCCCCCTTCCCCCGCACACCACCTAGGTCCGGGGACTTTTAGTATATTTACCTCCTATCAACTCCAAACACATCTCTGAAGTTTGGTCTCTGTCCTCTTCCATGTCCTCTACAACTACTTCATTGACTGGACTACCATGACAAGCAGGCAAACACAAATTGGCTAAAGGGGATTGATCCCCTTGATTCCCCCACCACCGTACCTACGCCCCTGCTGAACATAGTCCAAGTGCTCCTGCTCCTATAACGGTGTTTGAACCATATGTTTGACTTCGATGTTGCTTCTATTACCGAACTCAATAGCTTTCTCACCATGGCTATTCCTCTTTTTTAGGCCATAATTCTCAAACTCTCAGCCAATGCTCCTTTCACCCATCACAGCATTTACAAAACCCGTAATGATTTAGTATTTATTAGGACCGCCCCTCTTCCCCCCCATAGAACCGCCACTGCTTTAAGATGAAGATTACGTTGACACAAGCCGTGTCACCCAAACTCTCACTTGTATTGATAACTTATTGTTAGATGAATCATTGAATTACTATCAGAATATACATTTTTATATAGCCCCAGCCAGTTCGTTATTTCTGGAATTAAGTTAACGTGGAACGGGTGGTTTCTCATTCGCCTGTGGCTTGTGGACGAAAAACCTATATCTCACTCCGATGGGTGACTGGCACTTGAATACCTACTGCGTGGGGTTTACGGTTTCGCAAAGATAAGCAATAAAATTTAAAGCAAGAAGCATTTGACCGCTCAAGCTTCAACGCTCCTTGTATGACAAGTGAGAATCTGTCATCGGCCGAACTTACCCCTCCTATTTAACTGGAGTGGAAACGCACGGTGCGCCACCGCTAGGACTTTTGAGGAAACGTTCATTTGAATGCTAATTTCGCGTGGAAGCACGGAGCAACGTTGCTAGGAGGGAAGAACTTGCTTAAGGTAAATGTGCCTAATACGTTCAATCATATATTTTAATAGACATTAATGACTAATCAATATGCGTTTTCAAACCATTATATCCAAACACGCCAAGGGTGAATTTTAATGTACGATATCGTGTACAAATTTGTCATTCTTCATTTTCCGTTATATTCTCTTCCCTTGTGATAATTTAATGTTCTGGTGTTGCCCTTGAAGGTGGGATCCAGATTTCTCTATCTTAAAATACAAAATTGTATATTGTTACTCTTAAGATCTCACATTTATTTCTATTTACTAATTCTCAGGAATTCCAAGCTGAAGAACGATTAGCTTACATAGTATCATCCCGTCTAGCAGAATATTCCCGTGGATCATCCAGGATTGCGGCATGCTTGGTGAGTCTGATGAAAGGAATATGAGAGCATAATATTTTAGGTGTGGGGTGACTTGGGAGATTTTTTGGGAGATTTGTTTTGTGGAATTGCTTAACACCAGAGGGTAATCCTAATTAAGGTCGCGCAACGCTTTTTGGAGGAAGCAAACGTCATGGCGCCTAATTTTATAGATTTTATTCAGTGTATAAGTAAATTAAAACCCCGTGGCATTCCGCACTTTTTTCCTTACGACCTCGAGTTTTAACGATTCTCGTTCCTTCTAGTTTGTGTGTGTCAGTCAGGTCAGATCAGATTCTTACTCGTCTATTTAAAAATCAGATTTTGGGAGGATATAATTATGTTTTAAAATTTCAGACTCTTCAAGCATACCTGCATAATACCTTTAGTCCCATCACGATCTTACGATCACGATGCTTACAGAACAAATGGCATTGTATTTTATAATGTCCATCCATATTCATCAGCAATGCCCCTCAATCCTGACCTTCGACATCCCATTATTATTGATTGAGTTTCGGTTATTAATTATCTTCGATTATTCTCTTGGTATATTCCTCCCCGTGCCATAAGTGTTAACTTTTTTTCTTTTTTATCCTACATCTCAAACGCCTTCGACTAAATTGAATTCTCTTTTCCCAATAATAACATTGACCATGCAACTTTAACGCATCGGATGAATGCTCTTTCGTGGCTCAAAATCCTTCCTTAGCGACATTTCTTCTAACTCCGGCAGAACGTCTTGTAGCCAATACTTTCTCAGTTGAGAAATACTTCTCTTAATGCGGTCACTCTATTACTTATCGTGCAGAACACATTTATAGCAGGTCTGTATTTAATCGCCAATTCTGCTCTCTTTGCTTTCTTCAAAATAGGATTTGTTGTCCATCTTATCCATGCTCGCCGCTGCACGTCCCCCTTTCAATTTACGAAGCATTGCGAAAGCCTTATATCTTCTCGTCCTTTTTCCCTGTTTGTGTCCCCACCCCTTCTTCCCCACTCTTTCCTTCGACCCCCACCTGACCCGAGTTGAAAAAATCCTCTGATCGTAATATTAAATCAAAAAGCTCCTTTGTAGTTGCACACTCTGCCAATTCGGACAAGTCAGGGTAATTTGAATTTAACCATGAATACCAAGATATGTCGGAAAAACCCCCTCGGCGAAGTAATTTGTTGAACCCGCCCCAAGTCACGATTCTCGCGCAAGACCCTCTTCTAGCTTCGCCTTGCTCGGCGACTTCGTAATTCAGACAGTGATTCCGCCTCTATGACCCTCAATTTTAAACCATGTACAATCTAGCTTTTGGCTTCAGTTACGTTTCAACTCATTGAAGGATGAGCCATAAAAATGCAATGCTATTTAAACGCTTTAATTGTACTATTGCAATCTCACGTTACGAAAACCGCAGTGATAAAACAGTATTCGCCTCTCCTGACATTAAAGTTAACTGGTTTTCACTATAGGTATTGAAAGAAAAATATTCTTCTAGTCATCAGATGATGTAAAAGCAGAATTTTTTTATACACACTCTAGATAGACACGACATTTTTCCAGATTTAGGATACAGGTCCTATGAATATCGCAAGCATGATCACTCTTCATTATTTCTAATTTATAGGTGTTTGTGCTTCTCAGGAGAGCAGCTTCCCATGGGCAAGCCGCAATGAGAAATTATAATTTTCACTTGGCTAAAATAATCTTTCACTGGACGAACTACTGGCTGGATTACACAAATTAGTTAATAGTTTAGGCAGGGCATTTTATTCATTCATTAACGATTCTAACGATGTGTCTGTCTCAGAACTAGCAACTTGGAGTACTTAATTAGATTGATTGAGTTAGACGTTACTTAGTGTGGAAATTTACAACGTTAAGCATGATGAAATAATACTTCGTAGAGTTCACACATTTATTTTCCGCTCGATTTCAACGCCTACAGCGTCATTTTCAAGATAAATTGGTCAATTTAACTTGAAAAGTACGCCTTATACGTCGAAGTCGAACGGGAAAAATAATAAGGAACTGTACTAACAATAAGTATTTTTTTTCAACAAGCTTAACTTGGAGTAGGATAGAGCGATATTACGTCCTCTTCCTCCGCGCCATCTTGCGATGCGCCGAAACGCATTTGTTTTTACCATCTGTTGGTCTTATAATTTTTTTCCCTAATATTATTAACATGAAATATCACTTACAAAAAAAGAGTACATTTAAATCTGATACTTTTTTATAACTTGATCCAAGCCACTCCTTGCGGCGCTATAAATGTAGGCATTCTGGCGATATTTTGAGATTACTTACTTCAGTTAATAGCACTTAACGATGACCTTGCAGTCAACAAGAGCATTCTTTTCTCAGGTCGTACGTTTTTCGTGTGTGGGTTACCCCCCTTTTCTCCCGTAGAAGTGAGGCCAGCGGAGGGGCCGTTGAGTCGTGGCGAGGTGAATAACCGGGGATAGCCGTGATTGTTAAGCTCGCAATGGCCTATTTTACTGGGAAATTTGGTGGTATCTTCCCGGCAGACTTCGTTCCAATTCCAGAGTTTTGCTTACGGCTTGGTGCCGCACAGTCCTTCAAATGATTACGTCGCCTGGGAGTGAGTAGGCCCTAACTCAGTGATTCTCAACCTGTGTGCCGCGACACACTTGGTGTGCCGCAAGCCTCAGCCAAGTGTGCCGCAACGCTCATAAAAATCATGAAAGATCAACAAAAATAATAAATTGAACTATTAAACTATTTGATACTTTTCAATTTTGTTAATTTTATTTAAGAGTCTAACCCCTCCAACATCAAGTCTTACTCATCTCCGTCCACAGTAATTTGCCTTGAAAGAATAGGTGATGCACTGATATAGCTATTGGAATTGAAATCCCAAAAGCTTGTTTTCCACGTTGGCGTTGACTTGAGAGATGGACCCCATGGGGGAGGGGAGGCAGTGGAGGACTGGGGAAAAAGTTTGCGGAGAATGTTTCCATCATGCGTCATTTGGAGCCAGTGACTCATGTATTTTCCTTTCTCAGCTTACCCTCTAATCAGCTGTCCCGAGCATGATATAAATAATCCGAAAATGTTAACAAATACCCGCGTTGAAAAATATCATTTCATAAATTTGGTATTCTTTCAATAGATTGGCTTACTACTTCGATTTATTCACACATTGGGGCTGTCCATCAATCCTACGTTGTGGTATTTTATCTTTTCCTTCCCCGAAAGTGCTTTTGATGTGACACCATCACTTGAACTATCTACCATTCGTCTGTCTCCAACACTTCCACGTATCTGGCATGGGTGTACCTACCAGAAATAATATCGTAGTAGAATCAGTACCTAAGTGCTTCGACGGCGAAGGCATTTCGAACTAATGTTGCACAAGGCCTGCAAACAGGGGAACAGCACTGGGACGAATAAAAAGATCGCCCCTCCGAATTCGAGCAGCAATGTACAATTGTACAGCTAGGCGATAGAACGGGAACCAGTGTTCCCGTCGTGGCTGAGTATTGCCCTGGTACAATGTAATCACTATCTCCAGTCCAGCTCGGGGGTGATCGGAGGGCGCAAGCCCTTCCACCACCTAGTATATTGGTAAAAAAGACTCGTTTTCTTGAATTCCTCTTTGTATGCATCAAACTAATAGAATCGACGAATTTTTCATTTTATATGTAGGCAAATCTGTATATTTTTAGCATCCATCTTTAGCCAAATGTTTTATCTTTCAGTAACGTATAATATACGTCAGCTTCAAATTACTAAAGATACATCCTAATGAAAAAATGTTTCTTTAATTACATATTTATTGGTATGATGATCAATATTATCAATGAAAAAATCATAGAGAATACTTCGGAGATATAATAATTTTTTTATGAAGGATACCTTTCATCAAGACTATCATCGCTTACTTATCGCTATACGATGTCATGTAATGAGTGGTCAAAACCATTTCGACTCTGCTGGAAACAATTTTTAAATGAATATTTATTCCATTGAAGTAATAAATTAATAAACTTAACTGTTGTTGGCTTCACTTCGTAGAAGAGTTGAATGCTATTATTCATTATTAAATAAAATACTTAATTTTTCTAGAGTTAAAATATTTTAATTGTTCAACGTATTTCGCCGATTTACGGCATCATCGGTACAAAGTCGGAATTTTTATTTTTCGTTGATTGTTGTCGTAGTTACGGGAGGGGGAAGAAATAGCAAAGGTTCTGGGAAGGTTGAGAAAGGCAGAAACGCGGTCAGTAGAAACGCGGATCAAGGGCTGGTGAATTTGTGATGCGGGAATGATTATAGTTTTTCAAGGCTATTTTTTCGGAAAGGAGTGCGGAGGAACGGAGTAACTTTTCTTCCAAAGAGTTGAGGAAACATTTCGCTAAAAGGGGGTGAGAGGCTTGCTTCCAATTGCTTTGCCCTCTGTTTGTTTATATAGCTGTTTTTTTTTTAATTAAGTAACTTTGTTTTACTTCCATTTTAATCAGAGCACTTAGTTCTGCGGAAACGTTTTTCAATTCAGGTAATCAATAAAATAGATTGGTTAAATACTGCCTTAGATACGTAGATGACATCCTCTGTCGGTGGAATGGAACGAAACGCCAATTGCAGTCATTCATCAACCATCTCAAAAAACTCGATTCGAATATTTCCTTTACAATGGAAAAAGGTATCAATGGCACTCTGAATTTCCTGTATTTGTCAAATCTCCTGTTCTGGGCAAAGAAATGCACTTTCAATCTACAGAAACAGCCGATCACATCATATCAAGCGATTCGGTTAACCAGTTTTACCACAAACATGTTGATTTTACTTCTATGGGTCATCGTCCCCTACCATCACCCTTACACCCACAACTACAGAACTGTATTGTTGACAATCATTTCTATAGCCGCTACCAATGGCTACAATACAAGTTCCGTCCAAACAATTCTTCGTAAAAACAAAAAACCCTAGCTATAAAACAAATTTCCTTTACACAGACAGAAGGAACAACGAATTTCAAGTTTTTCTCTCTCCTATTCCTTGATAACATATCTTACAGGATATCAAACCGTCTACCAAGCTCCCTTAAAGTAACATTTTACACTCCCCTTACACTTTTCAAACTTCTAATTAACGGCAAAGACTGCCAGGCTATACTCAGATGGTCAGGAATTTACAAAATTAGATCCAATATCTGCAATAAGGCATTTATTAGTCTAACTGGAAGAAATGTAATCATATTTCGCAAAGAATAGACCAGAAGTTACAAAGATAAGGATTCCTTCTCAATATTTGCGAAACACCTACATCAGAACAATCATGTTAGCGAATTTACCCTCGAAACTTCACACGTTCTTCCAAAAGGCCTAAAAGTTGACAGCCCCGAGCATATCGAAACTATCGGGCACTCTTCAAACCTATACAACGAGCAACTATTCCCGCACGCTTCAACACTCCTTTCCGACATAACAGCTTTGAAAAATTATAACCTTTCCGGTACCGCCAGCCCTTGATCCGCGTTTCTAATGGACTCTGCCTTTCTCAACCTTCCCCGAACCTTTGTAATTTCTCCCCTCCCTCCCCCCCCCCTGAACTTCGACAACAATATATGGAAATTAAACAATCATACTCTAACTTTGTACCTGATGATGCCGTAACTCGTCGAAACGCGTCGTACAATGAAAAGATTTTAACTGTAGAAAATTCCAAAGTATTTTATTTATTACTAATGAATACTTATGCATTAATGCTAATGTTTCGTAGAATTGTTAGTTATAGTGGTTTCTCGATGGATTTTCCCGTTAGCGATTCAATGGGAAGTAAGTCAGGGACTCCGAAAGCCTACCAAACACCTGATAGAATAAATAATGATTGAAAGGATACAGCGTGCGTAGTAAGCAATTTTGATATGTTCCCAGCTGTTAGCGCATGTCACTCCTTGGAGTAGGCATCACGCATTGTTCTTTTTTATGAGATTGGCGAGTCCCACATGCGTAGCAGGCCTATAGCAGCGTACTTGGAGCCTATTCTCCAGTTTTATTTTGCTGAAGGGCAGTACGCATTAAAAACGAAACCTAAATGCAGGAAATAATTAATCTCACATTGACGTTGCCGTAGACTAATCGTGGAATTCGAATGAACTGCTTTCAAAGGTGATGTGCGTGTTATGTTATAACACGCACATCACCTTTAGCGTACCGTAACCCATAGCGTAAACGTAACGAAAAGATATCGGGAGATATCATCAAGTTTGAAGTTACCATTGTTTGGTCTTGTTCGTCTCACGACAGCTGTTTCGCGTTTATATGACTCCAGTTTTTGCAGATAATTTTAATGGTTAAGTAGGTTGTGAATAGTAAACAGATACCTGACTGAACAGCCATGGTTAATAAAAGTAAAGGCGTTACTTTACCCTAATCTTTTTCGAAAACAAAGTTATATTGTGTACACACAATTTTAAATTGATTTTGCCAAAACATTTTCCACAAACTTGGCGATACCACTATCGTGCTTTTTGTCACCAGTATTAATAGCAACGCTTTGAATCTTCCCACCTGACCGAGGACGGTTTTTTCAGTAACTGGGACTCCTGATCACACCATTTAGGATGCCATGGTTAACCCTTGTGGTTTATCTTACGTGGTTTTCTTTGGTTACTTACCCTATTCCATCTCAGTCTCCAACTTAAGATCGCCTTTCCATCCACTTTTGCCGACTCTTCCGAATGGGGTTGGCAACGCACGGCCCTGGTAATCCCAAGTTTGCGGATTCAATTCCCTCTCACTTGAGAATAAATGATATAGTTATGGTATGTCTCTGGGCTAAGGTCTTTAGTTCGACAGTACGAAATAACTTAACCAGACGAAGCACCCAAGACCAAAGTTTCCTTTTCCTTCAAATCCCCGCCATCACCTTCGATTCCTCTGCTACCGTATCTAATACTACTTCAATTTCTTTCCTCTGCACCCATTACATTACCCTTCTACATTCCCATGACTCAAAAGCCTTCAATATATTCCTGAGAAATGGATTAAACGTACCCTCTTTTTAATCAACTTTCAATTACTCATCTGTGTCCCATTATTCAGATAGTAGGCTCGTTGTGATTTGGTTCTACAATTCTAGCATATTTAGCACAGACCCATTTATCGAACCAAATTTTTTAAGCTTCGCAATTTTTGGAAATTTCAGCGCATGTTGAGAGCAAATGTAATTGATTGTAGTATATTTTACTAATTTTTTTGAAAATCACATCTTATTTAAGAACTCCTATTTCGTATTGATAATCTTCAGCAACTTAATCTAGTCAATGAAATAAAGTGACACCAAATATATACTTTTCCACAGCAGTATGGTTGTAGTTTGCTTCAGCCATCTTCATCTTCTCTTAAAAATAATTAATTAAATAAAAAAATAATATACCGTTTTTAAAATGGATTAAAAAGTATAAAATAATTTTCCCTGGGTCCTTCTAAATTTTTGAGGGTGAATTGTTAGTGGCTATGGAGATATTTGTAAGACTTGAAGAGAAAAACGTGGGGCGCAGGGAACTCATGATAATTAAGGAGTAAAGGGACCAGGTGTCGTTGAACAAACTCCCACAATTAATACCATTTGCAATGCACTGAAATTGGTTGTGAATATATCCGGATTATCTACTTCTGTTATCTGCTGCCTGCACCCTATGTTTTTCTCTTCGTCTTACAAATATCTCAATAGCCACTAAAAATTCACCCTCAAAAATTGAGAAGGGCCCAGGGAAAATTATTTTATACTTTTTAGTCCGTTTTAAAAATTTGGTATATTTAAAAAATCATTTAATTAATTATTTTCTGCTTATTAGTCTTATGCCCGGGTGAAATTTTCCAATCGATTTTATACATCTTGATGAGACTCTGACATAAGAAATATGTAATATTTTCCTATGTGTTTCACATAGGAAATTCCCGATGTATTTCAGATCCTGTACAGATGACAGTGTGTGGAATTTAAATAATTAATCGTTGATTAATTCATTGTTATATCATGTAGCATCCACAAAATTTCATTGTCATCCACTTCTGAAATGGTCAAAATTTCAAGCCTCTACTAGCACATCAGGAAATATGTCAATTAATTAATTGTTAATATAGATAGCTAATATTGCTTTGTCATCCATTCTGAGCTATGGTTAAAATTTCAAGTCTCTAGCTGATCGAGAAGTTAGTTTAAACTCAGTTGCAATATTCCACCCGGACAGACAGACATGACGGAAGTCGAACTAATAAAAACGTGGTAAAATAACTAATGCGGAGGATTAGAAGGCTAAAAGTAATTGGGTGTGATTAATTTCTCTATCTATTTTGGAATAGTTGGCCCACGAGCCCTTTGAAAGCCATACTAAATATATTTTTATTTAAAAAATATTTCGTAATTACTATGAATAAATAGATACTAAAGTTATACTTTGAGGTGGATGCTGAGTTATAAATAACTTGCCCAGTGTTTAAGCCATGCATTGTAATGTTTTTGGCCTATTTTTTATATTAATGCTGGTATTTTTATTTTTACTTGTAGAGTGAAAGTGAAAATGGTCGACAGCTGCTATGGTTTTCAGTCGCCTACATATTTGGACGGAAGTGGTCTGATACCATTGAGCAATGTATAAGTGCACCCCTGCTATCCATAGAGGTATTTGGAGTCACCTTGATTGTCTGCAGGACAGTCAAAAAAACCTTCAGTGGTCATCCCTGATGATATCCTGCTCAGATAAGTACATTTGGTTTTTTACACAGTATTTTTGTGTGTTGATCGACGGCTGAAGTCAGACCTCACTTTATTGATTTGATGGGAAAATGAATATGAATTCTTATTAAAATTAAGTGTGAATTAATGATGGATTGGCCTTGATTGATGAAATGAGTACACGCGTAATTGTCTGTTCACAGAAGTTGGTGAGAAACTTGACAGTGAGAATGAACCACCTAAATTATGCTCCTTGGTAAATCATTAGTATTGAGCCCTTGTCGTGCTTCTCCCTCCTATTCTCTTGCTTCTCCCTCAGATTCTCTTTCTTCGTTGTAATTTCCATCTTTGACTCTCTTCCTTCCGGTTACCCCATCGTCAAAACTTTTCTTCCCAATGCATTTCTCGCCAAACCGCCTTCATCATTTCCCGAGTAACAGGCTCTGTACAACACTTGCACGTCTGATTTTGTTCTTCGCTTGTTACTTTATCTCCGAGCTGTTTCCACGTCCTCTATCAATGAGTCACCCAATTTTATCTTCTACCATTCCCACCGTCAGTGTTGTCACTATTCCTTTCCATCATAATGACTGATCAGGTTCTTTTTCTCTTGAATAATATCCATAGTAATTATCTCACTTCCTTTTCTCTGTTAAATGCCTCACTCCTAACTATTGTCTTCCAAAATTATATTCTCCAGTCTCCTCAAACCCGACATTTCAAAGGCATCGACCCTGGCATCCTGTATGTTTCTCAAGGTCCACGTTACACAGCTATTCAATATAAACAATCCCCCCATAGCATTTCATCAGTATTCTCCTCTCATTCTCTGTAAAACGGCTGCTTTATTATTGAAACCCTTTCTGATTTTATTCGCTACTTCTCTCTTCCACTTCTCCATCATACACTACCGAGATATATATGCCGTTCCTCTTGTTGTATATGTCTTCCAATTTGTATTACCCCGAACTCTAATGCTAGTATCGGGAGACACAATCAAAAGCACGCCTTACTTGTCGCCATCTTTATTAGCCTCTCTCCCTGAAGTTTACATCACAAACTACAGAACATTTCCTCAATGCTGCCAACCTTAGGACACTACATCCCTTTTCTCCTTTCAGAGACATTCCTACCATTACACAAACACAAGGTCATGGGCACAAAAAAATAAACAAATCCTTATACATATTACACCAATGCATTCATGAAACAAAATAACATTCTTCAACCCAAAATAATCAAAAGTCTTTTACAAGCTTGGTATGTGTAAAATAATGACTACATGTTAAATAATGAATACATATTAAATAATAAATACATATTAAATACATGTTCAGTAATCTACACTATATAATCCTGTAAATAACTAGGTTTATTACGTTCTCTCATAGACCTCCTCAACTCTCCTTGAGGGTCTCCTGTTTTCCCCTCTTTGTTCCCAACCTTCACCGGACTAGGTTGTAAGTTCTTTCCTCCATCTACAATATCCTCCCTTGGTGTTAGCTCATTGTAGTTCTCTTCCTTGTTCCCATTCTCTTGTTCCCTTTGAGCGTATGGTTTAACATGAGAAGTGTTCCTTCTGTATGTTTTACCTTGACTATCCGAAATCAACACTGAATTTCCCTGACGTTCTATAACGGTCAGAGGATCATGTCTAAAGGGAGTGGATAATTTGTTTTCCCTATCTTGTTGCATTAGCACCATATCCCCTGGTTCCACAAGACTAGGCTTTGCATGACGGTTTAAGTCAGCGTACAATTTACCCTTATCTTTCAACATTAGCTCCCTGTCTCTAATTTCTTCATCTAACATCAGGTTTTCCTGCGTACCTAACCGTAAATCTGGAATTTTTGACCTAATTCTGCGTCCAAAAAACAACTCTGCTGGTGGACTACCTGTTACTGAGTGGGGAGTGGCTCGATATGAGGATAGGTATATCAGAAGTTCCTCTCTCCAATTTTTCTTTGACGCACTAGCAATTCTTAATCTTTTCATAATGTTCCTGTTTTGGCGTTCTACCGCTCCATTTGCCTGAGGCCAATATGGTGTAGAAAAATGATGGGCAATATTTAAATCTTTCAGAAACTTTTGAAATCCTGCATCTTTAAATGCTGGCCCATTGTCTGATAAAACAGATTTTGGCAAACCATACCGTGCGAACCAAACCTTTAATTTAGACACTAGTTTTTCAGCAGTGATGGACTTCATTATTTCCACTTCCAAATAACTACTGTACAAGTCTAACACTACCAACAAATTGTCTCCTGAAGGTAAGGGGCCAAGAAAGTCCAAACTAATATCTTCCCATGGTTGACATGGCAATTCAGATCGTATCATTGGTTCTGGTGGGTCACCCCTAGCCACTAACTGACAATCATGGCAGGATCTACACCACTTCTCAACATCTTTTTGCATACTCTTCCACCTAACCTTGGTTCTTAAAATTTGCTTCATACTGACAACCCCCATATGACCTTCGTGAGCTAAGGACATTGCATGTTCCTGGAGAGCTTTTGGTAATACTATCCTTGTCCCTCTAATTAGCAATTGATTAATTTCACACAATTCATGTTTGATAAGCTCATAAAACCTTAACTCTTTAGGCCAATTGTCACTTTGTAGACAATTTTTTATCAGTTTTAGTTCAATATCCTGCTCAGAAGCCTTTTGAATTTGGTGTACAGTCATAGAATTTGGAATTGATGCCTCTACTAAGCACATCACTACCTTTTCCTCACTATCCACTCTAGACTTTGTTTCATCCCGTATTTTTAATAATCTTGACAAACAGTCTGCTATATTACTTTTTCCTGGCCTATATTTCACTTTATAATTATAAGCCTGTAACCGCAAAACCCACCTTTCTATTTTGGCACTAGGTCTTGACTTAGGTCCATAGATAACTTCCAAAGGTTGATGATCCGTTATCAGATCAAACTCCCTACCGTACAGATAGAGGTGAAGCTTCTCACATGCCCACACAATCGCAAGAGCTTCTTTCTCTGTTTGCGAATACCTTTTCTCAACCTCCGTTAGGGCCTTACTTATATATTTCACCACTCTAGGGCCTTCGGGTTTCAATTGCACCATTACTGCTCCCAATCCCACTGGGATTAATTGGGAATAACGTAAATGATTACCTGTAGGGGTGCTGTCATATCATAGAAGTCTAACACAAGATTACCACTAATCAATTCTTTTAATTTTGCAAAAACTGCAGCCTGTTCTTTTCCCCACGTGAAAAGAACACCTTTTCTAGTGAGATACCTGAGAGGTTCTGTCACCGAAGAATAGTTATTGATAAATTTTGACACAAAATTTGTTAACCCTAAGAAACTTCTTACCTCCGATACATTCTCAGGGACTCTAAATTCCTTGATAGCTTGAACGTTCACGTTACTCTCTGTGGGTCTAAACCCCTCTGCAGATATCTTATGTCCCAAAAACTCTATTTCCTTTGCATTGAACCTACATTTACTTTTATTCAATGTCAATCCTTTCTCCTGAAAAGTTTGTAAAAGCCTTGTTTGTCCAAAGCCTTGGTCAATGTCAAATCTGAGGCTTCCGTGAGAAGTTTAGCACCAAGTTCACTGGAACAACACCTTGCAACGATCTGGTCCCGGATAGCTTCCTCAGCTTGCTTCCCCTGCCAGCCCGTGTTCTGGATCTGTTGTCTCAGCCTGATCACAAACTCGTCCAAGATCTCAGTAGCCTCTTGACAAATCTGTCCAAACTTATATCGCTCATATGGCGTGTTAACGTCCGCGTCAAAACGACGGTTGAGGATTTTAACTGCTTTGGCATACTCATCTTCTGGTCTTCCAGGTGACTGTGTAGTCCCCCCGACACTATCATGAGATGTTTCAGCATAGTCCGCTGGAAGTGCAAAATAAATGTCTTGCAGATCAGGTCCCGCATAATGAAAAAGCATAGCCTTCTTCCTAGCAGCAGCAGAAACATTTTTCGACTCTGCCATCAGCTCGAAACCTCGTAACCACCTTTTCCAACGAACACCCAATGTTAAAACGTCGCCAAAGGGGTTAAATCTTTCGTATTCAGGGCCGGCTGCCATTTCCAATCCGGACTACGGCTGACGGAATGCGTACTTATTTTACTCGGCTATCACGACAAAACCACATTTAACGTGAAAGGAACTGTCTTTCCGTCGAAATTAAATTCATCCTCGTCGCCAAAATGTATTACCCCGAACTCTAATGCTAGTATCGGGAGACACAATCAAAAGCCCGCCTTACTTGTCACCATCTTTATTAGCCTCTCTCCCGGAAGTTTACATCACAAACTACAGAACATTTCCTCAATGCTGCCAACCTTAGGACACTACACAATTGTCCCATTTTTCATTTCTTCTCTGTCGTATATTCTTAATACTTCCGATTTGCTGCATTTATCTTCGCCTCATGCTTCTATATATTACTTCCTCTTCAGTCTATAATAATCCTTTGTTACGCTGGATTATTCTCAGCAGGGTCCATGATGCAATCCAAATAATCTTCCTTCTTCCCATTACGAACTCCTAATTCTTCCTGTAGATTATTTATCATGCCTTCAACATAACATTCTAATATTTAGCCAGAGGAAGCAGACTGGCCTTATTCTGTAACAATCTCCATCCCGTACATCATTGGTCGTTCAATCCTAAGCTTGATTGACTGCAGCATTCCATCTTTCCCTATCTAATGCTAGTTCCCTTATTCCCACTTAGTTCTTCTAATGTACTCCCTCTTTGTTTGGTCTATTTATTTATTCCTTTGCCTTCCTTGCCTATATATTCCTCTGCCTTTGTCTGCCTCTGCCTTTGCCTATGCATTCCTCTGGGGACTTCTACCTCCGTTTTTACTACAGTTATGTTCCTCACGAACCCATTGTTCCTCAGTGTGTGCCAAATAAATCTAGTTCTTCTTTTCTGTTTAGTGCAATCCAAATAATCTTCCTTCTTCTACTCTTCTGTCAATTACTTCATTTTTCATTTAATTCGTCCCTTTGATATAAAAAACCTGCCTCCAACACCAGGTTTTGATACCACCTAATTTTCTGGTCTGCTTTTCCAGTGATCTATGTTACCGATCCATAGAGTGCCACGCCCGACACGAATGTTTTCACATACTGTTTTCTCATTAGTAACAATGTTTTCTCCAAACGCAATAGTTCTCTTTTCATCATGGAGGATTTCTTACATCTGCGCCAGATGTCTGTTGTACTTACTCCGTCCCACGTGATGGTGCTTCCGTAGTAGGTGAAGGAATCCAGTTGCTCACAAAATTTCTCTCCTCTAAGTATGACTCCTGCATTACGCTTCTGTCTTCCGCATACTAGGATTTTAGTCTTCTAATTAATTTTTATGTTCTACTCTTGAAGTACTTGGTTCATTTTTTAAATGATCTTTGAAGGTCATCACGATTTCCAGCTATGACTGTGATGTCATCTGCGAAGTGGAGCATGTTTATTTCTTCTCCGTTAATCTTAATTCCGTTCAATCCCATTTCTATTGCTTCTCTTATTGCCTCCTCACTAGTATATTTTTAACAGTTATGATGAAAGGTTGCATCCTAGTCTAGTTCCTTAGTTAATTTTATCCTCTATTTTTCTCTCGTCTCTCATTCACATCGTGGCGACTTGCTTCATGCATTGTTGGTAGATTATTCTTCCGCCGTTCTAATACATTAAGAGGTTTTCCACCACCCTGAACATCTTGTTCCACTCAACGTTGTCGAAGGGTTTCTCCAACTCCACGAATGCCTCATACAGTGTCTTGCTCACATGTATCGTTTTTTACCATTACTCTTAGACAGAGTATAACCTCCCTTTTTCCTCCGTCCTTCCTAAATCCGAATTGGCTTTCCAAGAGGTTGTCTTCAATTTTATTTCCCTTCTATCCTAATTATTATTATATTATTAGTCGCGTAAGTATTATTATATTATTAGTATTTTCAACGCATGTGACAACAAAATCAAAGTTTGCTGCTCCTCACGTTTCTTAGTCCTCTTCTTCTTCGGTATCACTATCATTAAACTCCTCTGAAAGTACTCGGTACTCTTCCGCTTTCGTAGCTATCTTTGATTATTCTGGACAGGTTGTCCTTAGATTTACTTCAAGCGCCTTGGTGATTTCTCCGTTGAAGTTATCTACTCTAGGTGCCTTGATATTCTTCAGATATTCTTCTTTCACTCCTCTGCCAAATCCTCTTCTCAACCTCCCTCTCGTCTTTCAATATACTGTCTTTCAGCGGTTTCGGTCCAGATATTCAATTTATTGCTTCCATATATTCCCAATGCCTTCACCCTCTCTCAGTATATTCCCGTTCACATCCCTGATGTTGTTGAATTTGTTTTTTCTTTCTCCGAAGTGCCTTTTCGCTAGATTGCATACTGTTTCGGTATTTCCCTTCTAAATGTTTTCGTTTATTTCCTCGCAGCAGCTTTCTATCCAATCCTCCTTTAAGTTCTTGCATTTTCTTTTGGCGTGGTTCAAAAATCTCTTCAAGATAATTACCGACCCTTTGTTTCTGGAATTCTGGTATTTTCCTCTTTCTTCTATAATTTTTCTAATATTTTTAAAATGTCTTTTGTTGTGGTTTTTATTTATATCTGCACCGGAATAGCTCTTGCACTGCTTCACTTGGTACTTGTATCTATCTCTGACAAATATGTAATCGATTTGGTACCTACCTCTTTCCTCTGGCATTTTCCATGTGCCACTCTTCTACTCCAATGCTGCTCGTAGAAAGTTTTTGCTGCTACTATATTTTTCTCACTGCAGAACTCCACTAGTTTTTCTCCTTTGGCGCTTCGTTCTCCCAGCCCGATCCGGTCGATTCCGTTAACTTTACCCTCTTTCCGCGTCTCACATTCCGTTTATAACTCCTTCAAATATTTACTTTGCAAAATTTTACAGTGCTAATTTTAATTTCGTGTCCAATTATTTGATCAATTTAACATCTGTCCAGTCTACCTTTCTCAACCTTACCAATTGTACTCGGTCACAAACTTATCCCGTTTTTTTACTGAACAAACTTATTCATTTTCCTCTCTCCGTATATAGTTATCTTTATTGCATACTATGGTTTGTGATTCAATTTGTTTAGCAGCATATGCGCAACTCGTTCTATCAAAATTATTTTTCCGTGTTCCTCTTGCATTTTGGTTCCTTCACATTTGTGGGATTGATAAAATAACTTTCTTAAAAAGTTTTGCGGGCATAATTCAGTGTCGTGTATTTGAAAATCCCTGCTGTTTCCTCCATGCCTTCATATTTTTGGAGTTTAATTAATGCTGTGTGAGAGGCAAAGTGCATGGCTAATGTCGATGAGTTATTCATTACATAGATACGTAGACATTTGAGCCTATCTAGATGCTGTAAACTCGGAAATAATGTACATTTTTCATTCCCTATAAATAGAGTCATTGTATTCTAATGATTCTGATGACAGCCGTCTGATGAACCACAAATAATGTCTTCAGCCGTATTTACAAATTTATTTTTTATTTGTATTAATCACAATTGATTTTATAATCATTTACGGGTTGGCTCAATGAAATTTTGTACCCGGGAAAAGTCCCTTTTCAGCACCCTTAAATCGTCTTCCTTACCAAAAGCCCTGTAAGGCTTTATTACAAAAATGTACGAGTGTTAACCCTTAAAAATTCATATTTCTCTTGTCTTTATATCTTGGACATTCGGGTTTCCCCCGCATTGTGGTGTGTCTGATCTACCAATGCAAGCAATGTTGGGATGAGTCGATCAGACACACCCCAATGCAGGGGGAGTCCAACATGTAAATACACCGAAGCCTCGCGGAAACATAAAAAAGTATATTACTATTTTATGTATTTATCATTTCCTGTACATAAATTTTAAAAAGTTTTCTTATACCTTAGTGAAGATTAAACGTTAATTTGATCAACAAAGTGATGCATCAGGCGGTCTCCCATGCCTTTAGCCACCCTTGACCAGTTATACGTGTATGATGTGTGATAAACTTATTTTATGCTAATGTATTATTTATATTTTCCATTGTGTCCAATATTGATTGGTTTATTGGTAAATTAAATTGTTTTAATTAATGATTTTTGAGGTAAATACCGACCTTTCCGCTTAATTTGGAGGCTGCTTGGTATTATCTTTGAAGTATTGTCGCGTCCACCAATTATTTGTGTTTTTACTGTATTCCTGGCGATGCAATGAGGTCTATAGTAGACCCAGCGCTAGATATAGAATGAGAAACTTATCATGCGACCACTATTTAAATGAGACCTTTAAAATCACAGCGATATCTTGAAATAGTCTTCGATCAATAAATTAGTGAAAAATCCTTTTTTAAATGCCTATAAGTGATAAAATTATAAGAATTCAATTATGACCAGGATATAAAATCTTTTTGGTCCAGCGATAGTTATGGTGCTTGTTCACAGCATGCTTATTTTATCTAAATTTACTTTTTTTTTAACATTCATCCTTATGACGGTCTTATTCTTGGATATTTCGATGTAGTTACGTGGAATAAGAAAGGTTCTACAATAATTATAAGCTATTTAAAGTAGCGAAAACTAGTGATCAGAGGTTGAAATACGTAGTTGTAATTTAAGGTTTGAATCGGGGTCTTTCACGCTGTTTTCGGAAATATCATGTACGAATCTCACTTTGAAATTTTAGGTAGGGAGCGTTTCCATTTTTATTTTGACCTTCTTGTTTGAAATCATAACATAATATGAAATGAGGAATAACAGGCAATTTATAATACCCCATAAAGATGCGTATCGTCTCATCTCTCCTTCCATTGGTCGGCTACCAAAAATTCACTGCATCCCGCTGACCTAGCGTAATTATTTACATGCTATATGTACAATGATTATTAAAGGTTCATGCAACTTTCTGCAGCAGGGTTCCTCAAATCGAATTTATTTGCTTATACGTACTTTTTAATCCACTTAATCATCATCATCAATATCTTTACTACATACTACTCTGGTTTTTTGAAACTCTGAATTAGCATTCTTTGCTCAAATTGACCCCCTTGTTACGTACTATTCTTTCCTACTATCCGTTTCAAAATTCTGTCACCCGAGTTTTAAAAAAATGCTTAAAAAACGGGAGGAGCTATTTCAGTCACTTGCATATAAAAATTCCTATTATTTTTTTTAATGATTGAAAGAACTTTTGTTTAGCAAGCACATATGAAATTACACCCCAATAACTTACTTCATCTACATCTACATACTACCTCGCAAGCCGCCTCAATAGGCGTGTGGCGGGGGGTGTTAGGACACCAGCCGTTTAAATATAAAAAGGAAACGCTGTAATGAAATTACGCCTCGCATTTATTAAAGTCCCTTATTGTTCGGGGGAAAAACGAATTCCCATACCTATCCGTTCGGCAAAATATCTCTCTTAATTTATCGTTTCTGTCGGACCTGGAAATATAGTGGGGTTCTAATATGATGTTCTCCGTGTCGCTCTTAAAGATATCTATTCTTAATTGCTCAAGTAATCTAAGCCTAGCGCACAGCCTCCGAGTCTCTAGCGGCTCCCAACCTAATTCGTTTAACATCTGTGTAACGCTGTCTGTACGACCGTAGCAGTTTTTGACGAATCGCGCAGCTTTCCTTTGTATTTTATTAAGCCGGATTAAGTCTTTCTGCACCGGATCCCATATGCTCGCTGCATATTCAAGGTGTGGCCGGACGAGTGCGAAATGGCACCTCTCTTTTACTTTTTTATCTGAAAATCTTCCCACAATACGCTTGACGAATCCTAGGTTCTTCAGAGCTCTGCCACAAATTTTTCTTATATGTGTTCCCCACAATAGGTTTGAGGTTATCGTAACTCCCAGATACTTCACTTCATCTGTCGCCTTTATGTTAACACCATCCACTGCATATACATGGGGATAGTTGTACACACTCGGCAAGAAATGTACCACCGTGCATTTGCTCAGATTAAGTTCGAGTCCCCACTCTTGGCTTCACACATGAACGTTGTTTAAATCCGATGATTGAATTTCAAAGTCAGAGTGATCACTAATTTTGCGATAGATGACAGCGTCGTCAGTAAATAAACGTATTTACTGCTAATTCGAGAGCATAGGTCATTTATGTATATAATGAACAAAAACGTATAAACTTTATGCGTTTAGCTATTATTAAACTATTTATGGAAATGTAATATCTCCTTAAACAAGCACCAGCGAAAATCGCCGATTAAACCAATATCTAGGTCTTTACATAAACATTGTGAATCAGCTATACCCATAAGGCTGGGGTCAGCAGGATATATTATAATGCTTAATAATTATTTCGGGAAAAACGCGCTCCGAGGAGGCAAAATTATTCCAGAAATGGAAAGGGAGGGAGTCGTAGTAGCAGTAATCGCTCCTTCTTGATTCATGAAGTATCTTGTTTACCTTCCTCTAAAGTTATCGCAAAGCATACATAAATTCGTGTATAGTTTTTGAGGTAGTTAGGTCCACTAAAGCAAAAAATTTTGTTTTATCCCCAGGAACATGGCCGTTTCAAATGAAATTTTTTCCATGCTGAATTTGCGTACAGCGTTTGATTTTTTTTAGTAAAACCCTTGAAAAAAATCCCTTTCACCTGAGACCCTGTATTTCTCGTCATGGAACCATCTTCGTCCACTTCAGAACAAAGCCATGGCTCTTATAGCTCTTTCTCCCCCCTCACATTAAGGTAGTTTGAGAGAGATTTTTCCCTAGTCATGATGGAAACCATTTTCGAATTTTATTTTTTTAATTCAGCGTCTGTAAGAAGTATGAAGTAAATATTTTAGTATTAATGGAGCTAAAGTAAACTTATACAGGAGAAAAATTCTCAGTAATTAAATAAATACTTATTTCTACTTAAGTCTCTAACTTGACTCGTATTTGCCCGCCGCGCCGTACGGTGTAAATGCCTATACAACAGGTTTATTCTTTGATTATGTAAAAATTACTGCGGTGAGTAATTGATTAAATTTTATAAATAGTTGATAAAACATACAAATTACACACCGTTAGTTTTTGATGAAATCTAGAAGTTAAAAATCGCTATTTTTTCAATATTCTCCCTCTGGAGCGCACAGCCGTAAGCTCGAAAATAGCTAATATTTTTAGGTAAATTGCTCGAAAAGTAGTCAGAAAAGGGGTTAATATTTTGATATAATTAGAAATATGAGAGTTTTCTCTTTAAAATGAGGTCCAATTCATCAAATTCTAGATCAAGTGACATCTCACTCAAAATACCTCAATTACCTACAAATTAGGGTTTACTAGTATTCATGAATGATTCAATTCGTATCCCTTCTCATAACATGACAGAACCCACGAAGCAAGGCTTTCTTTCGTATTTTTTCTTACCTGGACATCCAGGCCGTAATATTTTATGAATCTTTCATTTTCAACTCAAAACTCCTATAATTGCATTTTAGGCTGTTTTTTACAAAAAAATTAATGTTACGAAAACTCAAGCACGAAACGTGACGGATTGAGAAAAAAATTGCGGATTGGGCGTCATGAGTTCAAATAGCTAATACTTTGCGTGCTTCTTCCGTCTTTTTCCGAAAGTTGTAGAGTGTTTTGGTGATCGGCTAAAAACTAATTTGATAGCTAGAAATCATAAAACTTCGCTCTCGAGTATGATGCTTACTCACATTCGATCAAATCCAACCCTAACATTTTCCTCGACTAGAGTTTCCCGTGACGTTTTCTATAATGGCTATTATTGTCGGCATGGTATATGGCACAAAAAGTCTACGCTAAAGTTAATTTTAAGCTATTTTTCTTTCTATGAGCCTTAATATTTTTTTGCTTCTCAGGAACCGTATACCACAGTACTTGGCCAATATTTTAGCTTGCCCTGGCTCTCCTTATTGCTTACTACGCCATTATCGATTAACATGAGGAAAAATGTAGTGTTGCACATTGAAGTTTTCACCTTCATTGTCTAATATTAATTTTTAGATATGTTCTATTAAACATCATAAGACCTTTATTTCAGTATTTAGCCAAGGAAAGTAGCATTTTCGATTCTTTCAGTAATTTCATCCGTTACCATAGTTATGTTAAGATTAGGTTGTGATGCAGAGTTTGTTGTTAATAAAAACACAATTCATGACAATAGTTGTACCAGAAGCACAAGATTTTAATTCTAATCATTATTATTTGTTTCTGGACAAAAGACGTGGATCACAAGTACAGAAGAAGACGGTGCGGGATTACTTTGAATTAAAACTTCAACAAGTTATGCTATCATTCTTTCTCCCTTCCTTTTCGATCATAGCTATGTATTTGTGTTTTGAACGCAATTAACAACAGACTCATTCTATCCATGACCTCGTCGGCAATATCCAGCAGCTACTGTAAATATTGAACTCGAATGTAACTATTTCCATTCGTTATCTCGTCAGTAGTCATAAATCCGAATATTGGTACGCTGCAGCACTCCAGTCTACTCTTCTCTCTGCCAACCGCTTCATTCCTACAGAATTAATCACTTTCACTTCTCCATATTTTGCCTGGCGTGTTCCACTCTTAATCTTCCTCTTTAATTAATTTTCCTCTTCCCATTCATTTCTCCTTCCACTATTGTTTCCAATAGGCTGATAGTCGCCAAATGCGCCGAATAAGTTTCTTTCTTTTTCATCCCAGATATTTTGTTATGCTTTCTTTCTCTCCAGCTCTTCGTGGTGGTTCTCTGAGTCTATTTAATGTTCATTATTCATCGGTAACACTACATCTCCATTGCTTCCAATCTCTTTTGCTTTGCAGTCGTTATTGCTCAGACTTCACTGCCATATAAGATCGTGCTCCATATTAATTTACTTCTTTCTAACTTCCACGCTTGAGTTACTAGCTGTCAGCAGACTCCTCTTATAGTAAAATACCGTCTTTGCTTGGTTTACTCTGCTCACAATATCTTTCTTACTTCTTCCATCGCCTATGATCCTGCGTCCACGAATAATACACTTCTTTCTAATTTCCACGCTTGAGTTAGTAGCTGTCAGCAGACTCCTCTTATAGTAAAATACCGTCTTTGCTTGGTTTACTCTGCTCACAATATCTTTCTTACTTCTTCCATCGCCGATGATCCTGCGTCCACGAATAATACACTACTATGTAGGCTCCTTGCCTGCGTCCTAGATAGTAAAATTCTTTCACTTTCGCAAGTTATTGTTGTCAAGTTTGACAATGATTCTGGCTTCTTGATTTCTTTAGCAAACCATGATATTAGTTTTCCTAACATTATTCTTCAAGTTTATTTATTCATAGTTTTGTTCATACAGTATAGAATTATTGTCATGCCTTCCTTCTCTGCGAGAATTGCAATACATCAGAGAAAAGATGGATGCTGATTTTTTTTCTCCGTGACCTTTATTTCCTGTTTTTAATTTTATATTACATAATATTTTTCATGGTACTCATTGAAAATCATAGGTGACAAAGCACATCCTTGTCGTACTCATTTCCTCGTTTCTGCATTTTTCCTACGTGTTAATCTTCTGTCATTAAATGACACTCCTATGCTCTTCAGTATAGTCAGCGCTCTGTTCCAACACACATTATCAAATGCTTTCTCTAGATCGATGAAACTAGTATATGTGTGCTTGTCCTTTTTATTCCTCTCCTCTACGATAAGTCTCGGGCCTAAAACAGCTTCTCTCGTTCTCCTACTTTTCCAGAAACCGAATTGGTTCTCATTAAGAAATTCTTCCATCTTTTGTTCCATCCTCCTGCAGACAATTTGGGTAAGATTTTTCGATGTATGTGCTGTTCCCAAGTCCTTGCATCACACGGCTCTTTTCTTCTTCGGAATAGGGATGAGGACATTGTCTTTAAGTCCGTTGTCATTAGCGCTGTTGAATAAATGTCACATGTTAATCTATGTAGCTTATTTAGGGTCCTCAATCCTGCATATTATACGAACTCTGAGGGAATTTCAATGGTAATTTAATTTTATTTACTTCGAATGACATTAACTTTGATTAAGCTATCTTTAAAGTAACTTTTCTCAGTTCTATACTCAGCGTCCAAATTTTTCTCTGGGAGATTACCTTCCATCTCTTTATACGAGTTTTTCATCCATTCGTCTCCGTCATTTTTAGCTTTATGGCGTATCGTATTTCTCATTATTTTATGCATCTGCTGTCTTTCTTCCGTTTTCCAGTTTTTATACGCCCTTCTTTCATCTATTATGTCCAGGACACTATGTAATCCATGGTTTCTGATTATCGGTTTTCCTCCATAATAGTATCTCTTACGCTGCATTTTGTTATTCTTTTTCTCTTGCCATCTCCATTTAATTAATCGTGTCTGGTCTCCATCCGCTTCTGCTTTGTTTGGAGTACTCTGATCGGCAATCTGTGTTCTATTTCCTTCAGTCTGTCAAACCACTAGCGATTTTTCATTTATCTCTTAAGTTTTTTTAAACTTTAAATGCTCTTCTGTTTCGTACACCGCTTTACCTTGCCTTTGTCCAAGTTCTTCCTTGTGGGACTTTCCCTTCTATTATGCTCTTTACAAACTCGTTGTGTCTCAAAAGTGTGACCTATCCATCTGGACCTTATCATACTGCAAGTTCCTCATATGGTATTCTCCTCCTTTTCTTTTATACCCTTCCTCATTACTGGTCATATCAGTCAATTTGAACTTCAGCATCTGCCTCCAGTACCAAGTTTCGAAATCCTCTATTCACCTTTGTTTCTGCTTTCCCATGGCGAATTTCTCTGAGCCATGAAGCGCAACATTCCACACGAATTTATTTTCATTAAACTTCCTTATTGGCCATCCAATTTCCTTTTTACACGAGAGTTATTTTTTCATCATGAATCTTTTCTTGGCTTGAGTTATTCTCAGCTTGACGTCCGTTGAACACCGTTAATCCCATTTCAGAAATCTTCTTAGGTAGGTAAAAGATTGTACTTGTTCTTTGTACCTTTAGCTTCTCTCTTTCAAATGCTAGTATTTTCGTTGATCTTCATGCTGTAACCCCTGTGGAACACTTGATGTGAACTTGACTGTGACTTGACTGTGAACACATGATCAAGGATGCTTGCAGGTCTTCTGGCTTCTCTGCTATGACTGCGAAGTCATCGGTGAAACAAAGCACGTTGTATTGTTCTATATTTACCTTCATTCCTTTGATTCCCATTTCTTGGGGTTTTTGGCTGCTTCATCCAGTTCAGTAGAAAAGTGCCGGTGAAAAACTTTAAAAATTCAGGCTGTGTACTTAATGGAAGAACATAATTGTGAAAAAGACCACTTCGCCTCTGCACGCGATAGTTTATTTGGTAAACCCCAGTTTCGTCGCTCTAGAGTCATTTCCTAAACAACATTTTTCATGTTCTCAACAGTAATATACAGACATACTGGGAAGGTGAGGGAAATATGGAGAGGTAAACATTTCAAGGTAAAAGATAAGGCAGTGGAATTTTCAGGGGGACTTGGATTTGGGTGGTAAAATCAAGGAAAATAGAGGTTTATGTTTGTTATGCTAGAGGAGGTTAACTTAGAGGAAATTAATAACAGTTCAAAAAAATCCATTTTATCATCATCGTCAGGAACATGCAAAATCATCAATCCAAATATTGGTCGGTACGGGCTCTCCACTCCTCTCCCATCTCTGTCAAGCGCTTCATTCCTGTATAATTATTCACTTTCACTCCATAATTTACCTGATGTATTCCATTTTCGGTCTTCCCCAGTAATTCTTTCCATTCGTTTCTTCTTCCAAAATTGTTTTCAGTAGGCTGATGAGTCGCCACATGTGTCGAATAAGTTTGTCCATTTTTCTTTGCAAAGATTTCATTATACTTCTTTCCTCTCCTGCTCTTCGCACGACTTCTTCGTCATTGATTCTCTCCACCCATTTGATCTTCATAATTCTTCGGTAACGCAACATCTACATTCCTCCCATTCTTTTCTGTTCTACAGCTGTTATTGAAAGAACTTCGTTACTTCCACGCTTGTGTTGCTAGCTGTCAGCAGACTCCTCTTCTAGAATGCCTTCTTTGCTTGGGTTGTTCTTCTTACAATGTCTCTCTTCCTTCTTCCATCGTTGGTGATCCTGCTTCCTAAATAACAACATTCTTCCTCTTGCGCAAGTGTTTGTTGTCAAAGTGTGACAATAATTTTCTCTTCTTCGTTTCTTCCAGAAACCGTAACATAGTTTTTCTTAATATTTATCTTCAAGTCGTTTATTTATTCCAATCGTTTCGATTGCACAAACGATGTAGTATGCAAGTCGTGGTCACAGGTGCCAAGATACACAGCAAAGAGGGTGAAGTTTGCGCAGAAAAATCATTTCTCTTCACCGGGATTTCAACATAATCTCCTAATTGCCGGTCAGATGTTCTAGCCAGTTATACCACCAAACCTGTTGGCATAACTGGCTATCACACCTGATTGGAAATTGGGAGATCCGAGCTCAAATCCCGGTGAAGTTAAATAATTTTTCTGGGCGAATTTCACCCTCTTTGGTGTGCTTCAAGCTATATTTTTTTCATAGTTTTGTCCATACAGTTCAGAGGATTGGTAGCGTACTGCACCCGTAATTAGTGAAAGCCCTTGGGTTTAAAATAAGGTGACCTATGTACTTGTCTATCAAACGTCTCTTGAGATGGATCACTTTGTGAAGTCTTACTAATCTTACTAATTGTAAGACCTTTGCACTTAACTTCTCCTCCTATCATCATTCTCACACTATAATTCATATGACCCATCCTCAAGATCTTCACCGTACACATTTTCGACGTGCTTCCTCCGGGTATCACTGATTTCGTACCCATCCCAGAAAGCCTCAACAGTTATTACACCACTCCCTTTGGTATCTTACTGCTATACCCTTTTTTTCTCATTTCAAAATTAGTCTCCTAATTTGCTAAGCACTTTTTTCTTAATTCTCTTCCGTGGCATTTTGACTTAGTTTTTCTTTAATTTCTTACAAGCCCTTCACTATTTTTTTTCGTGTTCACTACATTGAGTGGGAGCTATCCTCCAATACGGTTCTCTCTTTTCGCTTCTTAAACATTCCACCATGAATAGTATTTTATTCTCCTTGGCACCTAACACTCACTCGTACTTTCAGAGCCTTCGATAATTCTTGAACCAGTTTTTCCAAAGTATTTCTTTAGCACTTTCTCTCTCGATGTTACCATTCTATTCTCCTACTTCGAGAATAGTTCATCCTCATCCATGCATACATAGTTACATTCGTACATGCTTCACTACAGTTTCTCTTTTATGTATACGCTTTATTCTTCCTCGATCACTTTTAACTTGCATTCACGATAGAGATAACCGAATATGTTATTGTCTTTTCCACATTAAGCACTTTTTATGCATGCTTAAATTGCCTTTAAATACTTCTTATGTGCTATAATGATTAAATAACAATTTTAAGCAATACAATAGGAATAAATTCGGTGGTGAGTAGATAAATTTTCTATACTTTAAGTTATGATTCATCCTAAAATTACGTTCCTAGGCGTATGTTCGAGTTTTAATAAAACGTTCGCGTACATGCAATGAAATATACGTACAATAATATGAAAAACTACTTATTTGTCGAAAATATTCCCAATATATTGTGTCATGGTGGTGAAACACGAAAGTTGTAGGATGCAAGTGTTGGGATTGATTTAACAGTTTTATTCTTTATTAAACTTTCCTTGACAATGCGTTTGAAAGTTTAAATTTAAGTCGTTTATACTAAGCGGCATGACTAACATCATGGAATTTAAAAAAATTACTAGAGATATCCTATCGATATTGTGAATCAGTCACGAGTGTTTCACTGAGTATGCTAAACAGGGAAAAAGTAACTTCTCTTGATTTAATATTTAGGTACTCAGGTTTGACATTAACACGGGGAAATTAGCCTCAGAAATACTGTCCTAAAACGCCGTCTGCCCCTAGATTGAAACCAATTGCCTTTCATGTGTGTTCATTGAGTCTCCTAGCCGGTGGCTAGGAGACTCAATTTCCAGTCTGCCAAATCTGATGATTTTGTAGCTAATTACCTCATCCCACATCCGTATTTGTTGAAGTCAATATTTAAAAGGAAAACAAACAACGTTTTACATTGAACCATTTTAGAAGTATAGGTACACAATTATTTTTCATTGGAGGGTCAACAATTGACCTTAGAAGCATCCCATCTCACGCAAATTAAGGTTATCATGTAAACTCCTGGGTACTCTTAGTATTCAACCTATGTGATGGTCTCTCAAATCTTCCGGATTTTCACAGCCAGCATTTCACATTTTCAGCCTCTCAACTCTCAATCCAGTGTCCCTTAGCATGCTAGAATCGCAATTCCACTCCTTTTTATGCTTCTATGTAACTTTTATATGCATTCTAAGCAATCTTGAGGAGATATAAGTACTCGATCTTCAGCGTCAAATCTACACCCCGAGTGCCAAAATTCCAGCCTTCACCTTCTATCCATATCACCAAATCATCAACATAGAACTGCCTTACGCCATTTTCAAAGCATGAGAGCTCATCCATGAAGTGATTTTATTCGTTGCCTATCCCACTTGTCTTTTTAGTCCGCCAATCTCAAGATTTTCTGACTCCGACTATGAGCTCTTCATAATTGTGCAGAACTGATTGGTTTCAGTCAATTCTCCTTAGCTGTTGTCAATATATCATATAAATATCAGTCCTCAGTCACTTGCATGAACACATTCCATATGACAATGTTAAAAACTTTCACTGATCAACAATGTATTGCCCCAGACCTATCGCAACGCATAAGAATTGATCCATGGCGTGATATTCTTCGGTGAATGTTCCATTCATTGTCTTTTTAGTCTGTCAGTCTCAAAATATCTTTTTTACTTTTTAAAAATGTTCATAATCATCAGTAGTCATCAATTCGAAGGATGGTTTGCTCCCCTCCAGTCTCCTTGCAGTTAAATATTTTTTTTACTTATTAGTCTTCATACTCAAGTCCCCCATGATTTGTTTAATTTATTCCATCCATGGTCGTCCACGAAAACTCTTCGCATTAGTTTCTCCTTAAATTACTGAATATTTACTCCTTCAATGATAATTTTATATCCTGGGTGTGCCCTATAAGCTCATCTCTTCTAATGTACATAATTTTCATTAAACATAAATTATCTCTCTTCTTCTTAAGACTTATTTTTGGTAATTATGTCTAACCATACGATCATTCAGTTATTCAATAACGCCTCATTCCCATTGCTTTCAATCTTCTATGTTCTGCTGTCGTGATCATTCCAACTCCAAATTCTAGGCTGTTTGTTGGAGCCACTCTTACCGTATCGAACTTCAGTCTTAAGATCCATATTCTCAGGTCACTATCTGCTGTTTGATCTCCCAGTTAGTTCTTTTTACTATACTTTTTACCTCTTTTTGTATGCGTTTAGGAGATAAGCCAAGGTTTCTTCCTCTTTTAGTGTGTCCTAGCCGTACAATTCACATTCTATAATTTCCTTTCTTGGCACCAGTTTCATTTTATTTATTTAGGGACACTACTACTATTTTTTTAATTGTCTAACCTGATACTGTTTATAGCACCATGCAGATTTAAGGAATTGATCTACTTCCAAATTTTCTTGATTTCAGAGGAGGAATAGTCCTTACTTGGAGCCGTTCCCAGGATGAGGGCATCACTCGTCTTGTTCGTGAGAGATTCCTCGCTGTTGCACCAACGCGCAGTGATGCAGTGGCAGGGATCGAGAACCCGGACCAGAAGCAAAATTGTGGATCATCCGGAATGGCTCTGCTGACATCTTCTAATCTTTGAAGCATATCATCGTCAGCACTCATTCGCATACGGCGACTTTTGGGACTCTGGTGTATTATGGAGGATAAGTCCTGATTCTCAGCTGCTGGGAGTCGGGACATGAACTCTGAGAACCAGTCTCCCATTAGTCGTTCAATGTGAATGAGTATGTTGTATGAATATTTGTATTATTTTGATAGAAATAAAATTTTAAATTGATCCTACCAAAATTTTATTTACCAAAGTTTCGACGCTGGACAGAAGACCCTAAAAATCACGTTGGACTTATAGTAGTAATTTAAGGAATTTTTTCAAAAAAATTGCTAAAAATTGCCAAAAATCTTTTGCCGAACAGGTAATTTTCCAATTTTATTTATCTTTTATTGATATAATTATTTTATTTTTATTGGTATTTTTCCTTTTCAGTAAAGTCGCGAAAATATTCTAAGTCCAAAATGTAAACAGCGAATAATTCTAAAGTTGAACGGGGAGTACAAATCGATAGAAACAGTTGAGGGTCAAAATATTCGATTGAGAAAGCTGTTCAAGGTTAACAAGTTTTATTAGCTTCACTGTAAACACAAGTACATAAATGGTGAGAATTAATCAAGTAACAATGCTTGATTAACTAAATAAATTGTTACAAACAGCAAAATGTTACAAATTGAGTAACTAAATTAATTGTTAATTCTGCAAAATTTTACAAATGTTACCATTGAAAAATGCATGCAGCCGCGCTTAATTTTATTTTATTGACGTGACTGCATGCAGTACAGAAAATAGAAGAAAAAATGAATCTTTTTAAAGAGTTGGCAGTAGGATCTTCTGAGCTATTCCGCCATGCAGCATTAATCCGAACGCAACTGTCGTCTCGGCGACTCTTGCTTTCCAATTGGAGATGAACTCGACCTCTTGGTGCTGTGATCATCTTCAGTATGTTGCCGATTCACGCATCGAAGTAGAAGAAGTTGCAGAACGTGGTGCGTACGTCAAGTATCTGAAATAACAGAAAAAAAGTTACAATTGTGTCAACAAAAATTTTTATATTCATTTTCTAATTATATTTTTATTTATTTCGTTAAAATAGAATCAATGTATGTTTAACAGGATATAAAGGTTTAAAAAATCGTTACAACAAACATTAATTTGATTTTAATATCAAGATTTACTTGATGGTAAAATGACGGCAGCATAAAAGACAAACTTTTTAATTCCGTAAGAACCAGAACGGAATAGACGAAGAGCTTGAACTACTTCGCTTAAGGACTAGTGCATATAAGTCTTGGCACTAACCCGCGTAATAAACGAAATGGCAAGTGGAAAAATTGGCCAGCAATTTGATATTCTTGTGTGATATTGATATATAATTCTATTTTAATACACAAAGTGCTAAACCTGAAGGGATTTTAAAATGTGATAATAACATACTGATTACTGAAGTATCACTCAGTTAAAAAAATATACTACCATAGCAAGGACAACATGCTCTTAGTTGGACGGGAGGTATAAAAGGTATTAGAGACCGAACAATGATTTTCCTAATATTCCAGACGAAGGATAAAAGCGCTAAAAGATCAACCGGAGAAAGCTGAAAAGTATTAGAAAGAAAATTTGAAGTATTAGAAATAAAAGCAGGAGTTACAAGCAACGGTAAATTCATAAAATATTAGTCATAAGAGAGGATACTCCAGGAAAGATTACATTAGAGGTGTCATGAACTCTAATCTTCACGAAATTAGGCTATTAATTTGTAAGGTGTCCGTTCACACAACTTATTTCAGTTCTGAGTATAGAGGAAGGAGTCCTCACGGAAAATCGAACGAGATGAAAAGAATATGGCGATCATTCCGAAACTATTTGCAAGTTACGATTTACCTTTAACAATGTTAGCATAAAAGGTAAAAATACTATAAAAATAGGTTATAAGGAATAAAATGATTCCTGTAGAGAAAAAAAATGTCTCAAAAAGACTAAACTACTGGACCTAGTCGAAGAATTTAAATTTTTGGGATGCATAGTCACTGGCGATGAAAGGAAAAAGAACTATGAACAGAGCAGAAGCTCGATAAAAGAAATTCTTAGAAGTACGAAAGAACTTTAAAAATGTATAAACTGAAAGGATGAATTGCAGTGATACTTTGACGATAACGGCAGCCGAAGAGAGGAGAATGGGGAAATGTGGAGTTTTAGAAGAATGAATAACTGTAAAGTGTACGGAGATCAGACAAAGTCATACGAAGAGCAGGGGACAAAAACTTTGACGAAATCTGGAGGAAATAATTTCATATTTAGAGGCATAACCGCTGCCTCATAGCAATGGACGAAAGGATTAACGGGGAAAATTACTGAAGCTAAAGTATGTCAGCCATGCAAACAGTCATTTCAAGCAAACAATGAATGGTGGTAAAATAATGAATGGTGAAATAAATGAAAATATTATTCAAAGGGAGATCTGCAGCAAACCAATAATGGGTTTGACGCCAGCTTCGTATTTACATTAGTAACATTCAACGATTTTTACGAAGTATTATTAGTAGTACCATGAACAATACACTATTGGTTGCCAATTAATATTCTATTCTTCACTGCACATTATTTTACCGAAGGAAAATAGTAAAGGTTTACAAGCTTTTCTTAAATAATTAGAAACATACTTCACCGAAATGTCGTCTTTTGCCTCGTATCGAAAAATCCAAAGAAGCGTTCCCAGAGTAACACCCTGTTTAGAGCTATTAATACCACTAATAAAATAATCAGGACATAAGAGAAATTCCTGGCATGAGTCGTTAATTATTTTACAAAATGCAATCAGAACAAGAAGCATTTTCATCTCTGGAACTGACTGACTGTAGAATGACGAACTTCTCCCCAGAAGAATGCCGAGGGTAAAGTTTCACTACGCAAAAAGAAAGTGTAGGGCAACACTTTGATTAATGTTACTGCTATTCACTACTTGATTCACACTTCTGGAGAAGAATTAAATACATGAAATATTTGAGGTTACTTGTGGAGGAGGCCAAAACCAACAAAGCACGCTCAGGCACCAAGAAGAGAGAATGGTTTGAGAAATTGAAGCTCCCCAGGATGCATCGATAAAGTTTCATCAGAACTGCTAAACTATGCCTAATGGTGACGGCATTGAATAACTTTAGTGTGAGATATTTATGCCATTATCCGTATAAAAATGAAGAGCTTAATGACGCAAACATTTTAGAAGTATTTTTTTTGTGTTTCTACATGAAATATTTCAAGAATTATGGACGGAAGAATGGAACAAAATGTTGCCTAAGATAAGGACATACTATTCAAGAAAAAGTTGGTAAACGAGAATTCTCTTTACGTTTCTTGAATTGAACACGTCTAAACAAAGGAAATGAGCATCATTTAATGTATACAATAAGAAGTAAATGTATGAAGAAGATTTGGATGCGATTAAATAAAGTTGCAATGCGCAGGAAGGTGAAGTACAAGATTTCTTTAATATTTATAGTGAAATAACAAGGTGAACCACGCTCATCCTTATTAACAGTCTAGAAAGTGTTGCGTCTGAGTCTCGTAGTTACCTCATATTTAACAACCAAAATAACTTCCCCTTCAAGCAATTCAATTTCGGATTAAATTTAAAATAAAAGCTGGAAATATCTACACAACGAGCAAATCATCTGCTGTATAAGCTTAAATAATAATATAAATTTTAAGACCTATAAAAGGAAACTGATAAGGATGTATGATGGATCGAGCTGACCGATCGCCTTCTGTTCGTATTAAATCGAACCAAGCCAACGCACGCGTCCTTTGTCAACGTTCAGAAAATGAGGACAAATAATATAAGGTGCTTATTCTCGCAATAGGTATTTTAAACACTGGCCCCCGATTTTAAAAACATTACAATATCTCAGAGAGATACTTGGGTAGAAGACAGAAAATAGGAAAAAAATTGGAAACCCATTAGGAGGTATTGCAGAGACCTATATGCAGAACAAAATACAAGCATTCGAGCATAAGCGAAGCAAGTGTACAAATTAAGATATTATAATTGCAACGCAAGTGACATCCAGGGAGGCATGGACAAAATCTAGGGCCTTCACAATTACAGCAGGGAAATGTTGGAGCTGCCTACAGATTAGTCCCGCTAATAGCTATGTCATTATGAGGTTGGGATATGTAAAAAATTAAAATAAAAGTGACACAATAAATGAAAATAGTACCAATAAACAGTTTTAATACAGAGTCGTTTTACACCGGGGTATTATATACCGACTGGTAGTGTTCCCACAGTGCATTTAAACTCATTCTGCGTCTTGAAATTCTATTCCTAAGGATCGTAGCGAAAAACATAACATCCGGTTAGTGCCGGATCGACTCCGAGAATTGCATCTAAGGCGCATTCTAATATTTACACTTACAGGACCAGGCGCGTCCCAGTGAGTGAACATCACTCCGAAAAAAAACTGCATGGAGATTAATGCGCCGCGAGCATTTGTGACCCATGACCAAATATCAAATTCGCGAAATTCAAAACAAGGAAAACCCGCGTTTCTTAAATAGAACTGCCCCGATCAAAAAGTGTAAACGCAGAGAATGGAGGGACTAGATAAGAGTCGCTGGAGACTGAGGCTGCACGCCAGGCTGAGATTACTTAAATTCAGATCATGCGAGTTTCAGGATGACAGTATATTTTACCTCGCACTTAATCTCTATATACGATAGAAGTGACTGAATGAAAGCACCAATAATGACCATGGCAAAAACAGCTGAGGCACCACTTCCACTAACAAATCACTTTCGTTCTGTCCATTTACCTATTCCCTCCCCTTTTCATGGCCGGTCTTTTATCTTAGCACATCCCGCCACACGCTCTTGTGGTGTCTTGCAGGGTAGAATGTAGATTTAAACTGATTTTGTAAATATCAAAACTTTATGCATCAGTTAAGGGATAGAGGAATTAAAGTGCCTGACGCTTGTTGTTGTAGTTGCCTCGGAACTGCTGGACTATGCCTTTTGGCGAGTCGCGAGTGGCGAGCAACGAGTAGTGTGTGGATTTAAGATAGTTTGAGCGAGACATTCTCTATTAATAATAAAGGCCATATTCGAATTTTATAATGTTTCATTTTCATGCGTGAAACAATTTTGGGAAAACTATCGATCATAGCATCAAGCGATCTATGGACTATGATGGAGAAATTAAATTTTCAGGAAAAATTGGACAAAATATGTCATTTTACAACGTATGATGAATAGAAGTAGACTAGCCGACTACATGAAAGGAGTGTCTTTCATTGAATTGAATAAAAAGGCAGTTGTATTAAGACCAGTTTGATTCAAATAAATGCGAAGGAATATAATGAAAGGAGAGCTTCAATGTTTACATTGAAAAAGCGAGGGGTGAAATCCAAAAATTAAACATTTGGCATGCCGCGCTGTGCTGAAATAATGATAATTTTGGCAGTGAAGAACGATTTACGAGATTGAGAACCGCTATAAAAACTACGAAGAAATAGAACATAAGGTCAACGTAAAGAATAGTTTTGTTCTGTGGAATAAAGAATAATTCACCGTGAGACTTAAGCAAATACTCGTTTAACGAGTGGAGGAGGAGAAATGTTGGAAGAAAGATTGATTTAGTAAGTGAGAAGCAGAAAGTATCCAACCCAAACCAAAACCGAAAGCATTCATCCGAAGAAGTCTACAGTGTAAGCTACGATGCACGAAAGCACTCTTCTGATATAAGTTCATTGTCATATGGAAACAGACGATAATAGTGGTAGAAAATAACTGGGCGTGAATGAATGATTCCATTTGAGAATGATTTGAAATCAAATCGTACTCAATCTGCAGATAAACAGGGAGACTAGTATTCACCGGATAATATTTGAAAGAAAAAATACCATTAATTTTTTTCTTACCTACCATTTAGAAATTTCTTGGTCGGGATCGTTTACTTGGCCTTGGCTTAAACTGCAGAGCACAGATTAATCTCCAAATAAGTCTGTTTTCCAAAATCACCTCTGTACAAGGTAGTACCCCGACCCAAGGTGATAGAACACCTTGACCCCGACCAACCTCAACGAGCAGTGGTAGCGAGAACTTTTATTCAGAGTGGCTGGATAAAGATCTGGTTTTCCATTAACAAATTGCTGAACTAACTAGTTTTAAGGACAGCAGACCACCGAGTAAGAGTGCCAAGTAGATGTTCAAAAATTAATAATCAGTGTGATGAAAGAAGTGGAAACTGAAGTTTCAAGATTATCCACGAGAAGTAAGGAAGAAATATTTTTGTCTGCAGAGAATTTTGAGGAAGTAACGGAAAAGAAATGCGGCATATATTATGACCCCTACAGCATCAAGGAAACGAGAGATTGCCATTAAATGCTACGATGTTGGTGCAAGTCGAAGAAAGAGTGAAGGCATATCTAAGAAGCCTTGCCGTTTTACTACTGCTTTGATTTGACTAATCACCAATAGATTTGTGTTAATAATATTCCAATCAAATTCAAATTAGTTCACAGAAATATCCCCAGGTCCAAGCTCAACGAAATGCTGAAAAATAATACAATCCACCAGATGACTACACTAGTGACTAATATTTAAAGGAATGAAAGTGAAATATCTTACACAATACAAACAAGTTAGATTAGAAATCAAAAAGTTACTAAAATATGTTAAACATTTTTATAAAAGTCGCTGAATTACTGTTAAACAACTTAAGTCACAATAACTGAGTAAGCCTAAAGAAACCATGGCCGCAGCATATAAATGTCTCCCCAAAGTTTTTCATTATGCAAATCAGCATCAAATACTATGAAACATGTGAATGAATAAAAGTATTTTAAAACAAATTATTGAAAAGTAAAAAATTAATAAGTTCAGCAATAATTCAATTTATCATGAAAAGTGTCGCGATAATTATATTAGGGTCAAAATCCTTGCAAACAGTTCTGACAAAAAATTGGAATCACTATCACACCATTGGTATAAAATAAATACAAATTTAAAAAGAAACTTCAAAGTTGCTTTAATGTATTATATTTTAAAAAATAGCCTAAACCTAAGACTAGCAAGGGGAGCACCCAATAGCCGGGTATAGAATTTTATCGAAAGTTGGCTGGCAGCCAGTCCGTGGATAATTTACGAATCGCGACAATTCTGGGGTTACATACTCAATAGCTTAAACATAAAACACGAAGTTTAATTGCTTTGCTGCAATTGTAAAATTTAGATTTCAGTTTTGCGTTCCTATGAACATGGAATCCCAAGACTAAAGGAGTGATAGGTTCTAGATTTGTTTTAGGCTTAGATTTTTTCATTTCAAGTTTCGCTTGAATTCACAACTAAATATTTTTCAATTGTACCTTCACGATTCTTTTACACAATGAATGATTATTCACATTAAAAATCACTGGTACCTCAAAACTCATCTGGATCGCACTTCCATTATAAACAGAAGAGTGGCGGAGCGAGAGTGAGTGCCAGAAACTGAGATGGAAGGACTAAGGTCCTTGACGCTACTCGCTCTGTGACGTCCATCCACCATCAGTTTATGACAAGAGTATAATGCGAATAACCCTCGACAATATAGCTCTATTTCCACGCTGCCAATAGCTATTACGATAATAATCGGGCGAATATTTGTAATTCTTTGTTTCGAAGAGGTGCAGTAACTTTAGTCTATGTAATATATGGATAGTTTTAACGTTTCATCTAAGTAAGACCCAAAGAATTTTTATAGTAATAATGCCCTTTACAAATCTTTCCTTCTCTTCATTACGAAAAATTAAATTTTTACACTAAGGTTGAGAGGTGATAAAATTTACGGAAAACAGACGCGCGGCTGAATTATAAAAGGGTTTCTTTATCACACTCAGCACGCAAGGTTCACTTGCAGCGTCAAAATATGTACGACTATCTTGCCGAGAATGACTTTCATTCCATATGAGATCCGGATTATTACATCAGCTATTATAAAACAATATTAGAATTAGCCGGAATTAAAGAATAGTTGGAATTGAGGTACTCGAGGCGCCAGATATTAAATGTCAGCTTCTGTCTGCAAAATAATATCTCTCACATCTATCTCTTGCAAAGTCCTTGAACATATAATTGTTAGTTCAGTTATGAGACACCTCGATATAGAAAACTTGTTAACAAAAACACAACACGGATTCAGAAAGGGAAGATCTTGCGAAACTCAATTAGCACTTTTTGCTCACGATATTTTAGTCTCGGGTGAACATAACGCTCCAGTTGATGCAATTTTTCTTGACTTTAAAAAGGCATTTGATAAAGTTTCCCACAGTAAGCTACCCATGAAATTAAAATCCTACGGTTTAGACGACGACGTAAATTCCTGGATTAGAGAATTCTTAAGTAATCGCGTGCAAAGGGTTGTAATAGATAGCGCTATCTCTAATGAAGTAAAAGTCACATCGGGTGTCCCACAGGGAAGTGTCATAGGCCCGCTTCTGTTCCTTTTGTACATAAACGACATCGGTGACAAAGTTGACAGTAAGCTTAGATTATTTGCTGACGACGCAGTGGTGTATAGAGAAATTCGTAGCTTTAATGACAAGGAAGCGCTAACTAAGGACCTCGAGGCAATACAAGAGTGGTGCGATGCGTGGCAGCTAGAATTAAACCTGAAAAAATGCGTTGTTGTGAATTTTTGGAAACGGAAAAACGCTCCTTGTAACAGCTATTGCATAAACAACATAAAACTAGACACCGTAGAATCGGTTAAGTACCTCGGAGTTAAACTGACTAATGATCTATCGTGGAGTAAACATATTCGAGTATTAACCGGTCAAGCTAATCGTAAATTGGGATTTGTTAAAAGAGTACTTGGCAAGTGCGACGATAAAGTTAGGGATATCAGCTAATTCTCCCTCGTTAGACCCCACTTAGAATATGCCGCCAGTATTGGGGATCCTTATGAGATAGGCTTGGAAACTGAATTAGAACGCATGCAGCGACGATCGGCAAGATACGTTAAAGGCCGTTAGTGTTACTGACCTTTTGCCGCAACTGGGATGGGAAAATCTTTCAGACCGTCGATTAAAATTTAGACAATCTATTATGTAAGTTCCAAACCGGTATATTCTCTGACGACGTTGATAATATTTTACGAAATCCAACATACTACGGTAGATCAGATCATGAGAGTAAAATTAGGGAACTAGACTGCAGAACGGATAGATTTAAGATGTCATTTTTCCCACGAACGATAAGGGACCATAATAGCTGCCATGAGACTTTTATCTAGGTTTGTTGTTAGGTAGTGTAGCTCCTAGTAGTAGTAGTACTCCTAATACTTGAATCCTTATCTGGTACCTAGTACATACTAACAGCACGCCTAGCATGTTTTCTACATGGGTCTTGAGTCCCTGTCCATCTGTGTAGTTGTAGAATGCATGTATATTGAGGTCACTCTCCATTTTGATGACTTCGGTCGTGTAGTGTTGCATGCTTGTGAGGCTTCGCCTCATGACAAGCATTAGCGATTTATGCTAATGCATAATTAGTCGTAGTTACACTAACTTTAGGGTATAGTGTAATGCATGTTGGTGATTACTCACCCCCCTGCCACACACCCCTGAGGTGGCTTGCAGGGTATTTTGTAGATGTAGATGAATAATATAGAGCAGTTTTAACGCGTTAAAAATATCGAATAAACATATGAAAAATATTTACCGCTCGAGTAAGTCAAGTTACAAAACCGTGAATGAAAAAAACTGATGTCCATCCCAGGAACTTGAGCCTAGAAACATAACACAGACCTTACTTTACCCCATAAATGCTTGTTCATATCAGCGATGATGCAATTCTAGTTTTTCATCACAGAAAAAAATAGTAAACCCCTATCGTGGGCCTAACTACCAGCCTAACCACCATCATATATTTTTTTGTATCAGGCTTGACTTAGTGGAAGTGATATATCTATTTTTCATAAAAAAAGAACTAGGTACTTACTTTTCCACACAATATTTTAAAAACTGCGACCGGTTTCACCTTAAGGCATCTTCTGGCAGAAGATGCCGTATTAAGGTGAAAACGGTCGCAGTTTTTAAATTAAGTGTGCAAGAGTACTAAGTTTTTTATTAAAAATTGAGGGGTTAATAAAGTTCATAACATTCGCATAGCATGAGATTGCGTATATATAGTTCTAAAAAATCACTGCGCCAAACACCTTTCTTGCGAAGTAGGAAAATAAGTAAGAATAACTGGATCCAATGTTTTCAGGTTCAATTGCGTGCGTCAGTGTTATGATAAACGTTTTCTCCTCCGTTACAGGAGGTGCCTTCAGGTCGAACTGTTACTTCCCAAGAATAAGAAGATTTGAGATTGATGGCGAGGTCATTGAAATTATGAAGAATCCAGAAACTTCTACGGCGAGGATTTGTATTCACGGGCAACAACATGGAAAAGGCTATTCAAACCCTTAACCAATGTAAACACAGAACCGAATGAGCAGGTATTTTGGCGCCACTAACTCAATTAAAATCCGGCTACGATCCAACAAACAAACCCTACAGTTCGACATGAAGACACCACCTGTAACAGAAAATTTTTGTAATCAACGTTGACTCACGAAATTCAACCTTGAAACATGGAATCCGGTTCTTCAACCCATTGCAGAAGCCTACGTTCCAGCTAAAGTGAGAATATATGAGCAAGATTTAGTACCGCAGAAATCCGTGACACTATTCGATTACGTTTCAGAAGCGTGACGTTATTCCATAACACTGAAAAAACTACTGATAGTTATTTATGCAATTTGAAATTTAACCAGCTACTTACCCTGTCTGTCTGTCTGTCTGGAAACTCAGTCTGCTGGAAAATCTGTGCCGTCTCATGGGTTTGTCAACTTCGCGGGATCAACGCTGTAACAGCGGATCATCTCTCTGCTTATCAGGTGGCAGATGTTTCACCGCTGCACTGGCCGTCTTGAAAAATTGACAACTTCATGAATCTTCATGCAATCCATGGGAACTGCATTCTCAGTCCAACACTTTCTGGTCTAAAATTCCGCTTTCGGTGACTGTGGTTGTTTCCATTTACTTGCCGCGACTGCGAAAGAGAGATGAAAAGAGGGTTAAAAATATTTACGAATTCCAGTATGGAAGACGATATGTGGCAGAGTAGCTAAGTAAAACAAATGTTTCATCTTTAAAAGCTATATTAAGATTCCTCCCGAGGTGAATACTCTGGGCTAACCCCGTAAAGGATATAAGTAGAGCTAGAAACTTATATAAATCAGAATAAGACCTTTCAAAATGTGATGAATTTCAAAATATCGCGAAAACTGGTTGAAAGCATGGTAGAAAAAATTAAATGCTAACCACAATATTAGACAAGTGAATATAAGTAATTTTAGTCATGAAACTAAATTCAAACTATCAGATACAGTTACTAAAACAGACTTATAACATACACTGCAAACATACGGACAAATGAATTGCAAAATTATTTAATTCCAGACAGTGAATCCTGGCTTCAGCAAAATAACTTGCGATCTATGCTTCCTCGAGGATTGGTGGATAGTTTGTAATAGGGGACAGAATATTTCAGATTTTTAGGATGAGAGAAACCTGGCGTCGCGGAATTAGCCTGCTATTAACAAATGGTGCCAAGGGTTGCACAGATTGAAGTCCCATCCAACGGTCTGAGTACTTCACTTTAAGTACTCATTTTCCAAAGCACCCAGCCAAGGATAGGGATGGTACTAAAATATATTTGCTGCTTAATATATTCGACCCCGGGCCATCGAAATGGAAAGCCTGTGCTACAGCCACCACTCTTATCCCGATCCCCACTTTACAAGAGAGCATTGCGAGTCAATACCATCAAACAGCCAACGCTGGTAATATTAAGACAACGATAAGACGCAATAAGAATAAAATTTCCCGGAATACACTACCGGGGCAGAACATGACTCACGTACTTAAGCTCGTAATAATATAGGGAGTCAAACACTATTACCTCGGGGTCCTAAATCATTCCAGTTACTCCACTTTTGCAAGATATTAGTAAGTATTTAGTTCAAAAAAATTATACTAAATATAAACATCAGGAGTGGTTAAACTTCAATATGCTCATACGTACGTTGATTCTAAACAGGTGGCCCCCAATGAATGACACGCAGTCTCCAAGTTCTTCGCGAAGTGAAGTGACTGCTGGGTCCGTACCAACATCGTCCGTCCCAGCTCATCGTTGTCTGAAGCTGAAATGACCAAGACCAGAGAGGGGAGCTAGGGGGAGTGAAGCAACGATTCAAACGGATAGCATCCATTGGTTGTATACTCTCTGTAACGGAGGGTACGATTGGTCGCGCTAATGACGTCGTCGGCGATATGTTCGTCATTCAGCGAGCGATATGTTGGTGCAATGGGTGGATATTGGGATCTGCTGAATTTGAATGGGCTGTGCTGTTGAGGGGAATGACGGAACTCGTGGGCGGGAGATAGTATTTTCTGGTATCGGTTAGGGCGAACTCTCTTGAAAATGGCCGCGATCAAATTGGTATTGCCGTTTGAAAAAGATTCCAATTCGACCTAAACACTCCTCACGGATCATCGCTCTCCACTCCCAAATTCTTTTTCTTCTACACTTCCGTCCTTCACTTCTGGTGTCATAACACCCCCCCCCCCCCTTCCAACATATAAGCAATTGCGACGGCTCATTCAGCCGTGGTTGACTTGAGCATTTCAATGCTCCAACAACCAGCTACCTAGCCAAAGGGGTTCATGGGATCCGAAACCCTCCACCCCCCTTCCGAAATTTTTAATTTGTTTTTTGACAAAGGGGGGAAAACAAGCATATACATATACCACATTACATAAAAGTCTGCTGTCGCGGCCGGTATACCCACTGGTACAATATAGCGGCACCGCGTAGAGGTTTAATACATCCCTTTGAAGCGTATCGCCCGATATATCGGTTGTCAGACCGATACATCGGATGATGTCCATATTCACGTATCAATATTTTAAACTCTTATTTAAGAGTTTTCTTCACTCAATAAGATTTTCTAAATATTTGGTAAAATATTACTATGTCGTTAAAAAGATTATCATGTGTCAAATCGAAAAAACCACCACGCCACGTACACGATAGAGTTAAAGCTAATCAGTTTCAGGTCAATGAGAACAGGAATTATTTTTGAATCGTAATCATAGTGGCGAAATATCTTGGAAGGGAACTAGGCGTAAAATGTTATACATTTGCATTTCAACCAGCATAGGAGTGCAAGAAGGCATGAAAGGAGTCGTGTGCAATAACATCATTATCGTGGGCATCCACATAAAATATTCCATTACTTGGAGACAATGTATGACTTTTTTGCTATGAATTATATGAAATAAAAAATTGCTCTCCTTTGAATTACATATAAATTGTATATTTGATGCGAGGTACATAATACCAATACGTTAAGGTGGCTGGAGTGGTAATCTTGAGTCATTGAGCGCACATATTAATAGCTTTTCAAGGCGAAAAAAATTCTTGAACTACATTTTATTTAAGCAAATCTGTTTATGCAGTGGAAATGGAAATTATACAAGAATTATATTTTAAAGTATTCGCCTTAATTAAAACATTGTTATGACTTGGGTTTTCGTCACGGCATTCGAAATTCCAGCAAAAATTACATGTTATAATATGTTTTTTTAATCGTCATGATACCTTGATATTTTGCTAACAACTATTATAATGATATGAAACGAATTAATTCGCGTTTGAGGCAAAACCTGCCCATATGTAATAGAATTATTTCGATGTACATGTCATGCAACCTGAGGCTACGTGTTAAAATAGCATTGAATTGCCAAGAAACCAAATCGGTAAAATGCTAATTTTTTCACTTTAATCTATAGATGTTACCTACAAAGGACACGTACATGCAAAGTTTCGCGCAAGTCCGTACATGAACAAAAATAGCTCCAACCACCTTAAATGTGCTCTCATTGACACGCGATTATCGCTCCAGCCACTGTGTTCATTCGTTGAAGCCAATTTGAAGCAATGAAGCACCGACTTCTCGAAAAACGTCCACTGTTAGCCTTTAAAATTGAATCCACCCAATGTGCTAGGGTAAGAAAAGAGAAGCAAACCACCCGCCATATTTTATGTACTTTGGCCTAAGCGACACCATGACGACCCCATATGAGTCGTAGTTACACTAACTTTAGGGTATAGTGTTACCTTCTATGTTCATGGGTATAGTGTAATGCATGTTGGTGACTACTCACCCCCTCCAACACACCCTTGAGGTGGCTTGCAGGGTATTTTGTAGTTGTAGATGACAGAAAATCAGCCGCTGTATTTTCAATTGATCCCACGTTATTTCGGTCTTCTTATATTCCAAACTCATAAAATAACCACAAATGTTCCTTTTATTGTGTCTATATAGCATATGCACACTCAAAATCAATTTTATTTAAATATGGGGATTTTAAACGGTCGCTGAATACCAAATGTAATTCCGAAATTTTCTTCTTGCCTGAAAAACAATAAGACATTCTCAACGTGAATCAGATATCAGAGTCCTTAAATCATACTAAAATTTCATTATAGGTACTATTGTTAAATAAAACTTAAAAGCCTTGTTTATTGCGGTCTAGTCTGGCCTTATGCTAAATGAAATACTTTGCCATCGATCACTACATCTACATCTACGAAGTGCCGTTCAAACCACCTCTAGGGTGTGTGGCACGGGGTGATTCCACACCAGGCTTACAGCACTCGTCACAGTACAAATCGGGACCTCGCACGTTCCCCTGGCCACTGCGCACAGACCAAAAAGCAGTCAGGAGAAGTGTGCGCAATCAAATTAGAAACTGGGAGTGCTACGTGCGAACCTGCAGTACACTGCTAAAGAGACAACAAATTTATGTGAAAGTAAAATGGGGCGGGTTTCTCAAGCGCTTCGCAGTAAGGAACCGAAAATAATCATCGAGTTTGTATGCTCGAGTCATGCCTCCTTGCCATGATGTCATGTGTTGTGTGCACGAGCGAGCTCTCTGTTTATAGTATTTCTGGAGGAAGCAAAATAGCCTGACAACTCTGATGCCTTGACCTCCAATGAATTCGTTCGAATGCCAAGGAGGTGTTTCTCGGCCTCAGCTCTTCGCCCCTTCAAAACACAGTGCTATATCGTGGTATTTTTCCCCCGTGAAAGGCTGATTATTTCCAATGACTAATAATTATTTTAAAAAATGGAATAATATGGATTATGTCGGTATTTTAAGGGAAAACCTAATTCCGTACGCTTCCGAGATAGTCCCCGGAGAAGAAGAAGTAATTTTTGTCCAGGACAACTGTCCAGTTCATACTGGGCGAGTTTTCAAAGATTTCCTGGCACAAAATCCCAAACTTTGTCCCCTAGAGTGGCCGGCGCGATCGCCCGATTTCAATCCCATTGAAAATCTGTGGGGGATAATATCTCGGGAGTGGTCTGCAGACCGTTTGAGGACCGTTCAACATCTTGAGGGTCAGAGAGGTGTGGGCTTCCCTTTACCGACGCCCAGACTTGTGTAAGAATTTAATAAATTCCATGAGATCGAGATTAACGCGGGCAATAGAATTGGAGGGAGATGCCACAGAATAATATTCTCCCTCGCTCTCTGTCTGCAATTTTTGATGATAGCGCTGAGTGCAAAACTTATTTTATGTTGATATGAAGTTTTTTTTGTTTGTAGCAAAGAAGCACCAGGTACTGGGAGTGCTCGTTATTTTCGTGCCTTTATTTTCACAATTTTCCCCGTCCTCCATTACCACGAGAGTTTTATTTATTCGTGCCTTTAGTCATATCCCTCCATTTTTCCCTTGATCCATATCTACCTTCATCTTTCGTCTTTTTCTTTTGGCGATTCCCGATGATGATATCCGACTTTCAGGACTCATAATGGTGAAAGTCACCGAGGAAGTTAAGAAAAAGGACATCCTTGTCTCCTTAATCCGGAAAAAAACCAGGCGAAGTTTTCTCATCCCTATTCCTTTATTCGCACTAAACTATAATTATCATGGGTGAACGGTAAGAATCAGTCAAAATGTTGACCGATACTGTGAAAAAGATTTAGAGAGAAAGAACTGAAGAAGACTTCAATACAGGAAGACACGGTCCAGAAGTATTCGAAATTGGGTTTATTGTAGCTTTAAATGAAATTACCTAGAAAAATATTCCAAGAATGCTATTTCTGTCAAACATAAAAGGACGATTCCAGCATATTATGACTGTTTAGTTCGTGAACTAGGGACGTCAGGTTTGGTAAGGGGTAATTCTGAAAAATCAGTTATTCACATTGCAGAGTATAGCATTGGAAGGTAGAAAGCGACACGACTGAAATCCCCATGTTTTTATTAATGTGATTTACTTGTAAGTAAAACACCGATTTTAGGACATAAGTAAATCAATAATTTTAGGAGCATAAGGTATGTAAAATTATCTTTAGGGTATAATAACTGATTGATTTGAAACGGATTTAGTTGAATGAGAAAATAAAATAAAGCATTAGTATATGATTAACATAAGAAGAAAGCGGAATCAAAAACATCCTTCAAAAATCGCGACGATGCACGCAAAGGGGCGAGCGATGCTCGCGAGACTGCGTAGCAAATCGATAATTAAAATCACAGGTCCTGCTGAACGCTCGTTGCATTATCCGTAAAACCCTAATATGCTGGGATTCTCTGAATATATTATAGTTAAAAGAAAAATGTCGGCTTCAACTCTAACAATAAGATTGATTCTCAGAGTGATTCCTTTCTTCACTCCTTCCATGATGATGAGCCATTAAAGGCTCTCAAGTCTTCCATATCAGCGTAATACTATTTACTCTTACTCATGAACATTTTGCACGTGAACAAATAAATTGATTAATTTACTCATCGATACCCCGTTAAAGTAAATTTTTGGTTCTCTACCTACTATAACTTAGCATGTAACAATTATGAGATGATCGATTTTTGTCATCACTGACTCTACTTCGTGGGCGGGTACCAGAAGTTAAGTTCACTATATTTCATGATAAAAATAATGAACACGCTTGTGATGCACACATATGGCACTTAAAACTTAGCGTCATGTAGATTATTTTGCTTGCGGATTTGCGAATCCCCGCTGCCAGAGGCCTGCATATGGACAGAGAGCTCGCTCGTGCACACAGCACATGACATCATGGCAAGGAGGCATGACTCGAGCATACAAACTCGATGATTATTTTCGGTTCCTTACTGCGAAGCACTTAAGAAACCCGCCCCATTTTACTTTCACTCAAAGAAACTAGGAGTTTAACTCATCATCTCTCCGAACTCAGCGACGGTCTGTCGAAGTTCATGGGTAAACGCATTCTCCAAAGAGCAACGCAATGCAACTCCTAATGCAACGAAAGTCAGGGTATATTTTTAACATATGGCGAAGAACTGGGAGAAAAGCCCCAGGATATGAATTGCCGTTACCATATCTAGCTTTATTGCATAACAAGGAGCGTAATGCTTATTAAAGGTATTCATTCATTTACATTTCTGATGTCGTTAACTTTCGAAGAAAAAGAAAGCTAACGAATATAACTTGGAATTTAACTATGTTTACCAGAGTTTACTACAACAATGACAGCCAATATATTTTCTCGGTACAAGCATATTAGCAGCTCCTCAAGACATTCCGTCGTAGATTACGAACGCGATCGGTGACTGTTTATTGATTTGGATTATTTAAGGAACTGCAGAGAAATAAGATAAGAAGACGCAGGGAAATTTGTACTCTGGAATCCAAATGGAGGAGGGAAGGAGGTAGGGGACTGTATAATATGATGATTAAGAATTCGTGGCGAAAGACAGAAATTAATTTTTGAACTGCAGGCGAGTGATTCCTAATCCGTTACTCGAAGACGCAGACAAGGTAACTTTTTAAAAGTCGGAAATTGGGGACAAAAAATGTTTACTTTTAATATTCAAACTGACTTGATGTTTAAAAGCATATGATTACATGCGTAAAAATGGTAGTAACAAAAAAAGCAGAAAATATTTTTCACCCTCGAGTCTCGAACCTGCGACCTTCGTGCCTTCGATCGTACACTCTACCCAACAGACCAAAACTTTTAATACTCAAACTGACTTGATGTTTAAAAGCATATGATTACATGCGTAAAAATGGTAGTAACAAAAAAAGCAGAAAATATTTTTCACCCTCGAGTCTCGAACCTGCGACCTTCGTGCCTTCGATCGTACACTCTACCCAACAGACCAAAACTTTTAATACTCAAACTGACTTGATGTTTAAAAGCATATGATTACATGCGTAAAAATGGTAGTAACAAAAAAAGCAAAATATAATTTTCACCCTCGAGTCTCGAACCTGCAACCTTCGTGACTTCGATCTTACACTCTACCCAACAGACCAAAGCCTTCATATTAACGGTGAAGGATAACATAGCTAGATGTGGCAAACTAATGGCATAAGTACGAGTGCGAGACGTCGCGTCGGTGTGAATAGATTTCGCGCATATTATTCAGTTTATTCATCCTAAGGATCTTGTTTTTCCACGAAAGCTACCACTATTTACTAAACTCCAGTCAGGAGTCATGCAGGAGGAGTCAGAGAGGCAGTTAGCGCGGAGGTAGAGAATTTTGATAGTTTCTTACAAGATGATATATTCTCGCTAGGAAATAAAGGGTATTTTGTCCAATGGTTCTTAATTTCCGAATGCTTGACGCTTGATATACATGAAGCACGGTGTCATTGATTGATATATATCACCATTTTACACCGAAATGCCTTATTGAAAATTATTTTGATAATTCAAGTGAGGGCTCTACCTTTCATCATTAGAAATAGTTTATCATTAATTTTTACGACAATATTGTTCGACCATTCAATATACTCCCTTCTCATTGTAAAGAAAAATGGTACCATAATATCCAAAAGTGTATTTATCGGATCAAAAAACTAATTGTTTATTAATTAGCTACATAAAATACGAAAAGCGTTGTAGACTGCAGGGATACGGCCTCGAAACTAGACCAGGTGATTTTTTTACGAATTGTTTTTATGAACGCCGTCAATTTCCCGTCCTTACCATTTTCGTTGATTCTCAGTTGTCTTACGAAATATTTTGCTTCAATTGACCCTGGAATTTGATCATTTCCAGCATTTAAATATTTTTTTTAAACCCGCTCTGTTAAAATCAAGTGTGACTTCTTACGGTCCATATTGGTCCATACCCTGCGGTCCATTCCATTCCTTCACGTATTAACGTGAAATTTTCCCAAACTGTCACATACCTTTAAAGTCTCTATCAGTCAGGTGGAGCCAACATAAATTTTAACTTCACTACTTGGCCGAAAGAGGCGCTGCGAATTTTGCCCACAGACTTTTACAAATGACTGTACATAACAGCAGCAAAGTAATCCTCGGAAGACTGCTGATGATGATGACCTATATGAGATGTGATCTCGGATTCAAAATCGACTTAGTTCAACGGTGTGTGGAAACGGGGTCCGCTCGCAGACCACCCGCCTGAAAACTTACGACGCCACCTCACCCTCGTGTCCCTGTCTTCGAAGTGGAACATATGTTCCACACTGAACCCAATAAAGAGCTTCCGCAGACATTCCCCCTCCCTCCGCATTGAATTTGAAAAAAGTTTCGTTCGAAATATTATTCCCAGTAGGTAATGCATGCCGGTAAATCGACGGGGAGAGACATACTACCTCGACTACCTATACAGTCTCCTTATTAACAGGCTGTATACATTGATTTCTCGAAACTTTAGCTACCATCGAGCAATATATACGTATTTAACGCCACCACGTTTTCTAAGAATCCGGAGATAGCAACCTACTTATTAGTAGAACACATTTTTCATGCAACCAAATAATCCAAAACTTCCGCTACAACATTCAAAATTTCATGCACAACTACATACTTAGTACATTGCAAGCCCCCTCAAGGGTGTATGGCAGGGGGTGAGTTTTATCACTACTATGCACTATACTATATCCTAAAATAAGTTAATGAAACTACTACTATTAATACATTAGCACCTTCCAGCACTCTACTCAGCACTTGCATATTTTTCAAGCGGAAGATAATTTCAGCTTATTAAGAAATTCCCTGTGCAGTAGACCAATATCTTCTTCACTTCTTTATATGGTGTGAATCTTGCCATGGATTATGTCCTCGGCCTCTGAATAGCCGTCTCCTAGCACCTGAGTCATTATTCGGGGGCATATTAACGGCAATCTCAAAGGAGAAATGAAATGGCCCATGGTTCACATATACTTACTTAGTGCCCTGCAGGCCACCTGAAGGGCAGGTTCAATTGATATGATAAGTTGAATCCTGTAGAGAGTAGGTAAGCTGTTTCTTCCATAGACAATATACTGAGAAGTGACACTTGGAAAGCCAAAAATAAAAGGTCACACCAAAGGTCAATTTCATACCAAAGACACAGGATACTAAGTCACTTTCAGAGTACCATCTCGCGCAACGAAAGAATATATTAATTGAAAAATTATTATTTGAAAAACTCTCTCTGAGAAATAGTATCAATATGGACAATGGAATACTTTCTTTGTAGAATACTTGGGTTTAATTTGCTTCAGCTGCTCCTTTTGAATCACACCATTTACTCCAAGATCTAAATCCTTTGAAAAACACAACATCTACACTTAAAGCAGAATTCGAATCCACAATACTTTGTTTACCAAAAGATTGCACAGTTGTAATACATCAGTAACGTCCTTGCTGCCGTAGTTAGGGATGCCTAATTAAACTATCGTTGATAAGGTATATACTGACCTATATTCACCAACGCATCGCGTTGCCAATATTTCCCCAGTGATAAAATAAGCTATAAAATACGTTAAATTGCTGCAAATTCTTGTCATGAGGTGATATTACTGAACTATAGGTACGCTACGAATGTTAGTGAAACTTTTTATATTAATGAATTTAGCAACGACATAAATGCACAGAAATACAAGATTTATACAGTCAAAATGCAATAGATACTGGCAATAGTTCGTTGCAGATTCAAAAACAGGCATTAAGGAGTAAATCAACTAATTAGCTTCACCACCTATCGAAACAAAGAATTGAAAGTCCGTTGGCAGCTATAATGGTCTCTTATAGTTTCCTGGGAAATAAGAAATTTTAAACCTGTACGTTCTGCAGTCTATTTTCCAAATTTCATTCTCGTGATCGTTGATAATCGTAAATAATTGTTGATAAATAATCGCAAATAATCGATGATAATCGTAAATAACCGTTGATAAGGTATGCTGACCTATATTCGCCGATACATTACGTTACCAATATTTCCTCAGGGATGAAATTGACTAGAAAATACGTTAGCTCTACATCTCTTGATTTGAACGCCCAGATATTTTGTTCGATATCGTTCATCCCCAACGGACGCCCAACCGCCAAAACAGACAGAAGGGGAGCAAAGAAGCCAGCAGGTGTCTCACTCTAGACGGGGGGAGGGGAAGGAGGCGAAAGAATAACAGGTCATCGAGATATGGAGAGAGAGAGAAAGAGTGTGCGCCAGAAGAGAGGGTCAGGATATAAGACTCTCACCTCCGCGGGAATCGCACAAGTGCTCGTGCGGGGGAGGGGCTGGATCGGGTGTGGGGGGAGGGGCTGGATCGGGTGGGGGGCGGGGGGGAGGGGGTTAGAAATAAATTTACTAAACTACTCCGGGTACAAAACCCGTTGGAGCTAAAAAGAAACAATACATCTACAAAATACCCTGCAAGTCACTCAGGGATGTGTGGCAGGGGGTGAGTATTCACCAACATGCATTACACTATACCCTAAAGTTAGTGTAACTACGACTAATTATGCATTAGCATAAATCGCTAATGCTTGTCACGAGGCGAAGCCTCACAAGCATGCACTACACTACAGATGTGTTCACAATGGAGAGGGACCGTTAATATATATGTATTTTGCAACTACACAAATGGACAGAGACTCAAAACTTATGTAGAAAACATACACGGCGTGCTGTTATTACTAGGTAACAGATAAGGATTCAAGTATTAGGGAGTACTACTACTACTAAGAGCTACACTACCTAACGACAAACCTAGATAACATTCTCATTGGCAGCTATTATGGTCCCTTATCGTTCGTGGGAAAAATGACATTTTAAATCTGTCCGTTCTGCAGTCTAGTTCCCTAATTTTATTCTCATGATCTGATCTACCGTAGTATCTATGATTTCGTAAAATATTGTCAACGTCGTCAGAGAATAGACCGGTTTGGAACTTACATAATAGATTGAGTCTAAATCTTAATCGACGGTCTGAAAGCGTTTCCCATTCCAGTTGCTGCAAAAGGTCAGTAACACTAACGAGATTATCATAACGGCCTTCATGGTACTAACACATGTATTAGTACCATGACGGCCTTTAACGTATCTTGCCGATCTTCGCAGCATGCGTTCTAATTCAGTTTCTAAGCCTATCTCATAAGGATCCCAAATACTGGCAGCATATTCCAAGTGGGGTCTAACGAGGGAGAAGTACCTAATTTCCCTAACTTTATCGTCGCACATGCCAAGTACTTTTTTAACAAATCCCAATTTACGATTAGCTTGACCGGTAATTTCCTACAATTATATCTTCAAGGAGTTTGCAAGAGATAGATGTGAGAGATATCGGTCCGTAGTTCGATGGATGTTCCTTATCACCGCTTTTGAATATGGAAGTGACATTTGCAATTTTCCAGTCCATGGGTACTTTGTGTTCGTTGATGGATTTACTAAATATGTTCTGCAAGTAGGGTGCTATTTCACAAACTAATTCCCTATACACGCGGGCAGAAATTTCTTCAGGACCTGGGGATTTATTTGGACCAAAAGATGTTAGCAAGTTTTCTATTCCGTGAGTGCAAATATCGATAGGTGGCATTTTTTGCTGGAAGTGATCATTTACCTTTACGGATATAATCTGTGATGACTTGATGAACACTTTGAAAGTAGGAATTTAAAAAGTTGGCTTAGTCCTAACTGCATGTTAATAATTCGCCCTTTTCGTTTCGTAGTGGAATAACTGTTGATCTCTTGCCTTGAACTTCCCTCACGTATGTCCAAATGCCTTTGGGTTATCCTGTAACTGTTCTACTAGATTCATTCTACAAATACATTTCCTTCGACGGTGTACTTAAAATACTGATCACTTCTTACAGCGTTAATAAAATTGAAAACATTGCAATGCTGGACAAATTACATAAGAAACGAAAAAACAACAATCATAGGAACATGGCATAAAATTTGCAACATGAAATTATAAAATTTATCCTTGCAGTTTTGGAGAGAGTTGATAATTTTTAATTTCAGGTGAAAATGAGTTCCTGAAGAATATTCCACAAGATTGGACAACAAAAGATTTGTTGACAGTTGTGGTGCGATGACCAGGGCAGTATGTACAAAAATGATGCACTACTCCTTGTATTTAGAAATCTATGCAAATGTAACACCTTAAAAGCCTCAAAAAATACCAAGGTTCTTTACATAGAAAAAGCTGATGCAGGTAGCTACCCAAAAGGTAACTGCGTCTACCTATAATATTTAACCATTTTAGTTTAGTCCTATGAGGAGAAATATGGTCATCACGGCGAAAAGAAAATACAAATGTAATGCAAGGGTTTTTCATCCATTGCAATTTAATTTTCAATGAATCAGACAAATCATTAAAAGACTTGGGAGTGGTATTAAAAATTAGGGAAAGATCAGTCAAGAAATTAAAAATTATTTTTCACTATCAATTGGAAGAATATTTTTGTGACTTTTAATTTGGTATAATATCGCACTACTACTTCACACTACACTGCTACTACACACTACACTACTACTTCACACTACACTACTAGTTATATCATTATAAACGTGATATACCTGATTAAACCACTGAAATACCACGTTAAATTGGTGTTCATATGTAAACCTAGGCTACGGATACTACGACAACTCGGATGGGAATCACTGTCAGACCGTAGATTGAAAACAAGACTAAATCTATTATGTAAATTCAAGATTAGTTTATTTTCCGACGAAGTTGATCATATTTTACGACCGCCAACGTACTATGGTAGATTAGATCATAAAAATAAAATAAGAGAGATAGACTGTAGAACAGATAGATTTAAAATGACGTTTTTTCCGCGAGCGATAAGAGACTATAACGGCTGTGTAAGGACTTAGAAATAGATTAGTTGACTGGTAGTGTAGCTTACTAACTTATGTATTTCTTAAAGCATGTTTACGGAGTTTTATGGTGTTTCTAACAGCATGTTTTGCATGTTCTAGCTTCATAGGCAGATTGCCCTCTTAAGTAGCATGTAGAATATTATGTGTCATCGTACATGTGTGGCGAGCATGTGGAGATTCTCTTGCATGCTGCATGATGGTTTTTAGTTAATGATGGAATTGGTTAGTATCCTTAATATTCATGACCGTGCGGTGTGCATGTGGCGGTCCGCTCGCATGCTGCATTTTGGTGACTTGCCACCCCCTGCCAAACACCCTAGAGGTGGCTCGCAGGGTAATATGTAGATGTAGTTATACCATTATAAACGTGATATACCTGATTAAATCACTGAAATACCACGTTAAATTGGTGTTCATTTGTAAACCTAGGCAACGGATACTACGAATAGACAGACATACGGAGGGGGGGGTGGGGGGGGGGAGGGGGGCGAATTAAAGCAACGTTTAGACGCTAGGGTGAGCGGACGGACAGGTGCAATCGTGCGATGCGATCGTGGGCGTGGGGAACTAACTAAATAACGACGTAAATTCCGACGGATGTCAGACGGGGGAGCACGCTCTCGTGTTGTTGGTGGGGTGAAAAGAACAGGGGGGCGTAGCATTCAAATCTTTGGGGAACAGGCGGCTCTGCGTGAGTAACCGTCACCCTCGGTTTCACCCAATCATAACCGCGCAGGATTTTTTTGAACTCACACCAATCAAAGAAATGGTATTCCGCTGAGGTATGAAACTGTGTCGTACATCTACATCTACAAAATACCCTGTAGGCCACCTCAGGGGTGTGTGGCAGGGGGTGAGCATTCACCAACATGCATTACACTATACCCTAAAGTTAGTGTAACTACGACTAATTGTGCAATAGAATAAATCGCTAATGCTTGCCACGAGACGAAGCCTCACAAGCATGCACTACACTACAGATATTATCTCAATGGAGAGGGACCGTTAATATATATGTATTTTGCAACTACACAAATGGGCAGAGACTCGAGACTTATGTAGAAAACATGCACGGCGTGCTGCTAGTACTAGGTAACAGGGTAACTAGGTACAAGAAAGAGTGATAGCGACCCTGAATTGACAAATGGCTAAGGTACTGCAGGAGTTCCTCCTCCTGTTTCAGTTACTTTTGTTGTGCCTCTACATGTTAGGAAATTACGGAGGGAATGAAAGGTAATTATGTTCAAATTTCAAAAAAGCTGAAAAATAAAATGTGGTACTCAATTCGCGCATGCAACCAATAATACTGGATTGCCAATCTACCAAGCAAGGGTTTGTTGCAGGTATATTTGGATTTATATGATTTTGTTGAACGTTTACATTTTCTTAGATTTGGTTTTTTTTTATCGCATATTTCTATATATTTTTCAAATTATGTAAAGTGTACACATTACCGCCAGGTGAATTCCTAATCTACATCTACAGAATACCCTGCAAGCCACCTCAAGGGCGAGTAGCCACCAACATGCATTACACTGTACTCTAAAGTACGTGTATCTACGACTAAAGATTCATTAGCGTAAATTGCTAATGCTTGTCACGAGGCGAAGCCTCATAAGCATGCACTACACTATAGATATGTCACCAAGGGACCGTTAGTATTTACATATACATCTACATCATCTACAAAATACCCTGCAAGCCACCTCAGGGGTGTGTGGCAGGGGGTGAGTAATCACCAACATGCATTACACTATACCCTAGAGTTAGTGTAACTACGACTAATTATGCATTAGCATAAATCGTTAATGCTTGTCATGAGGCGAAGCCTCACAAGCATGCAACACTACACTACAGATGTGATCAAAATGGAGAGTGACCTCAATATACATGCATTCTACAACTACACAGATGGACAGGGACTCAAGACCCATGTAGGAAACATGCTAGGCGTGCTGTTAGTATGTACTAGGTAACAGATAAGGATTCAAGTATTAGGAGTACTACCACTACTAAGAGCTACACTACCTAACGACAAACCTAGATAACATTCTCATTGGCAGCTATTATGGTCCCTTATCGTTCGTGGGAAAAATGACATCTTAAATCTATCCGTTCTGCAGTCTAGTTCCCTAATTTTACTCTCATGATCTGATCTACCGTAGTATGTCGGATTTCGTAAAATATTATCAACGTCGTCAGAGAATATACCGGTTTGGAACTTACATAATAGATTTAGTCTAAATTTTAATCGACGGTCTGAAAGCTTTTCCCATCCCAGTTGCTGCAAAAGGTCAGCAACACTAACGAGATTATCAAAACGGCCTTAAACATATCTTGCCGATCTTCGCTGCACGCGTTCTAACTCAGTTTCCAAGCCTATCTCATAAGGATCCCAAATACTGGCGGCATATTCTAAGTGGGGTCTGACGAGGGAGAAGTAGCTGATTTCCCTAACTTTATCGTCGCACTTGCCAAGTACTCTTTTAACAAATCCCAATTTACGATTAGCTTGACCGGTAATTTCTCGAATATGCAACTACATACTGCAACCTGTTACCAACCAACTATATTACAGCCTGTGCCTAGCGCAGCCTAAGGGTATAGTGTAATGCATGTTGGTGATTACTCACCCCCTGCCACACACCCCTGAGGTGGCTTGCAGGGTATTTTGTAGATGTAGATGTAGATGTAGCGGCCGGGGGAGCGTGCGAGGTTCTGATTTGTGCTGGGACGAGTGCTGCATGCCTGGTGTGGAATCACCCCGTGCCACACACCCTAGTGGTGACTTGCACGGTACTTCGTAGATGTAGATGTACATATACGGACAGAGATTCAAGAGTTATAGCGAAAACATACACGGCATGATGTAAGTACTAGGTAGCAGATAAGGATACAAGTACATATGTATTAGGGATAACTACTACTACTAAGAGCTACACTACCTATAGACAAACCTAGTTAAAAGTCTCATTGGCAGCTATTATGGTCTCTTATCGTTCACGGGAAAAATGACATTTTAAATCTGTCCGTTCTGCAGTCTAGTTCCCTAATTTTATTCTCATTATCTGATCTACCGTAGTATGTCGGATTTCGTAAAATATTATTAACGTCGTCAGAGAATAAATCGTTTAATGTAAAGTTCTGCTCGAAATACGATATATGAAATATAAATAGTGCTCTGAAATCCACCTCTAGGGTGAGTGACAGTGGGTGAGTTTTCACCAACATGCACTACAATAGATATATCCTACAAAAGTTAATGGAACTACTACTATTAATGCATTTGCAAAACCTGCAAATACCTTTCGTGAGGTGGAATATCACCGGCATTCACTATATTATATTGCAAAAATATTATGTATACAAACTATGAGTATTCATTTATTTTGCGATAGCAAAAATGCACAGAGATACAGGAATTATACAGATAGTATGCGGGACGTGTTGTCTGTACCACTTAGCAAATTAGTATTCCTTTATTTTGCGGTTGCAGAAATGTACAGAGATACAAGAGTTATAAAGGAAGTATGCGGAATACAGTGTTCTATGTGCTACTCAGAAAATAAAACAAGCAAATGCTTTAATTTAGCAAACATAATTTGTTACGCACATATAGGTTATTTTTCGGCAACTTTATTGTTCGATGAGGTGACTGACAACTCAGTAAATTTGCGCCATTACTTAAACCGAGCGACATTTTAATTGATTACAGCCAGTATTAAAAATACAGAATTCTTAACTCCATATTAGAAACTTGAATACGTATACTCATGTGAACTATAGTGATCTCCACCAAGGAGGTACGACCGCCTCCACTCCCACTTTCAGCACCACTAGTATGTACTGTAACGCTTTCCAAAGCCACTCCTGAATGAAATGGGACCGTAAATGATTCACCACAGGCCGATCGGGTGCGTCTTTAGGTCACGGAAACTTCGATGTGAAAGAAATACCACCTTCCGGTGATTTATTGCGGCAATAGGCTTCGGGCAGCCACCTCGGAGAGGAAAAGAGTTCAAGCCTTCTGGCAAAACAATAAAGAGGGCGACGCCATATGGAAGCGTAACGCGGACAAAATAAGTGCTTTAATACTCATTGGTTCTTCACATAGATACATTGGAAGCATATAGTGTAGTGCATAATGGTAAAACTTCATCTCCTGACACATATTTCCGGTTTTTGAATATTTATTTGTGCTGAAATTGTAGTTTCATGGACTTTTGCAGCATTGCATGTTGTATTTGTATTGCATGTTGGTGAAAACTCACCTTCAGCCCCACACCACATAAGTGGATTGCAGGATACTACATCTACGAAGTACCGTGCAAACCACCACCAGGGTGTGTGGCACGGGGTGATTCCACTCCAGGTATGCAGCACTCGTCCCAGTTCAAATCGGGACCTCGCCCGTTCCCCGGCCCATAGGCGAGAACCAAAAAGAAGTCAGGAGAACAGTGTACAGTCCAACCAGAAACTGGGAGAGTGCTACGAAAATGAACATGCAGTACACTGCTAAAGAGATACTATGTAGTTGTAGACTATTAGGAGAGAATGAAAATATATAGCAGGCGTTTGAGATGCGGGTGAGGAGGGGGATGAAGAAGGTCCAATGCACATAAGGGAATACAAACGAAGAAGTTACTTGTCCAGGTCTGAAAAATGAAATAATTTGGTAAAAGAGATTAGGAGGAGGGAAACTAGGTGAAATAAATTATTTGATGTTGTGAGATATTGAAGAACGTATGAGAGGGTGGAAATATTGGACAAAGGGCAGGAGGGAAGAGAAGTATTATGCTTGCTAGATGGGGAAGTGTAAGAAGTATGCTGAGTTGAAGAAAGAGAAAAAGAATGGTGAATGAGACGTTTTGAGATGGAGAAGCAGATTAAAATAGACCCATCAAAATCAACTCAAATCGGTAGAAATCTTTAATATCCACTTTTTCAGGTTCTTCGGATGTGCTTGACACTCCTCCGGGGAAAATCCATTATCTGTTGCACCTCCATCATGCTCATAGTTTTTCTGCATCAAACTTTCAATGCGTTAAACTTGGATTAATTATTACGTTGCAAATTCAAGTTCAAATACGTGCTATGGTCCTATTCTTTCGGAATGAACTCTGCTGTTCACTGAGAAAAATGTAAATCACTGGAAAATCCGAACGTGAAAGGTCTTTTTACGTAATATGTATTTATATTTTTCACCTACCAACTCTCCTCTGAATCACAAAAAATACTGCAAGTATAGGATACGGCTAATTATTTAAATTTTCGGACTCGGAAAATATATGGAACTAAGTAACGACTTAATATTTCCGAGCACTGCAAAAAATAATGAAAACAGATATAATGACTTTCAGGTGAAAGAATAAAGGTGTATTGTACTAGCTTCCGCTATAAATTAGTCCTTTCCCGGTATTCCATTTTACGTAAATATATTTAAAGTACTGAAAATTTAAGGAATGTGTTAATTTTTTGAAACAATGAGTTAATAATTTCGATGTAGAGTTTAAAATTTGTATCCCAATTACAAAATCCTCGAATCATAAAGGTTTTCAAATATTTTTATATTTTAATCTGATGGAAATATATAACTGCTGAGATAACACATAAAACTGAATAATTATATTTATGTACATTAGATAATAAATATAAGCTTATGGATATGGATCCAAAATACCTGCAATACATTAAGTAATCTACATCTACATCTACATATTACCCTGCGAGCCACCTCTAGGGTGTTTGGCAGGGGGTGACAAGTCACCAAAATGCAGCATGCAAGCGGACCGCCACATGCACACCGCACGGTCATGAATATTAAGGATACTAACCAATTCCATCATTAACTAAAAACCATCATGCAGCATGCAAGAGAATCCCCACATGCACGCCACACATGTACGATGACACATAATATTCTACATGCTACTTAAGAGGGCAATCTGCCTATGAAGCTAGAACATGCAAAACATGCTGTTAGAAACACCATAAAACTCCGTAAACATGCTTTAAGAAATACATAAGTTAGTAAGCTACACTACCAGTCAACTAATCTATCTCTAAGTCCTTACACAGCCGTTATAGTCTCTTATCGCTCGCGGAAAAAACGACATTTTGAATCTATCTGTTCTACAGTCTATCTCTCTTATTTTGTTTTTATGATCTAATCTACCATAGTACGTTGGCGCTCGTAAAATATGATCAACTTCGTCGGAAAATAAACTACTCTTGAATTTACATAATAGATTTAGTCTTGTTTTCAATCTACGGTCTGACAGTGATTCCCATCCGAGTTGTTCTAAGAGGTCAGTAACACTAACAAGATTATCGTAACGGCTTTTCACGTACCTGGCTGCTCTTCTCTGTACACGTTCTAACTCGTAATAACTAATGTTTAGGATAGATAGCCTCGTAACATGAATCACGGTTTCAACCCTTTATTTACAACGCCAATAACATCTACTAACAGAACATCTCGCATTTTGACTTAACTTTTTAATATATACCTATCTCTGAAAATGTATAAATACACTTGACCCATTCAGAAACGACAAAAAAATAGGTATATATTGAAAACGTTCTTGTCTTTCACGCAACGCTGATTTGGCGAACTCTTGAGGTGGTATGAAGGGTACTTCGTAGATGTGAAAAGATATATCTATAGCATATAAAATAAGGATGCCTGCATTAAACAACTAAATCTAACTATAAGATTAGTGACATAATCATTTTGACGATAACGTTCTCGAATTTACTTGGACGTAGATCTTCCAAGCAGGAATGAAATTATAGCGAAATAGGCGAATGGTGGAGTTCTCACCGCATATTATTCATGGTTGGGGTTAGTAAAATTTCCTGCAATTTGGCAGTCTTACTAAATATGGAGATATTTTTCCACATTTCATTACAAAGAGCTTTACAGTGACGTTTATTAGTTACATTACATTAGCTACATTAATTTTCCAATTTTGAGAGGTACGTTTTCTTAAAAAAAAAGTTAAACGGGAAAGGTTGAATGAAGGTCGTTAAAAAGGAGATTCTCATTGCTGGTTAAGTTTGATCAAAATTCGGTTTTAATCACTATTATGTGGGAATACCGAACTCACGCAAAAAATTTCCTTCGGGCCGGATTTGAACCAGCGACCTATGGATATCCGTTGTTCATTCCTTCTACAGTCCACCGCTCTACCAACTGAGCTACCGAAGGCTTATGGAGGGAGGGAGTTACTAGTGATCTGAAGGTACGTTGAAAAATTAAGATCGGGGGTAAGTACCTTTTGTCGACCGTTGATAAAAGCCAATTATTTCCCATGCGACCTAAATGGACATTAACGAGTGAGTCTCTATAGGCGAGTATATAAAACTTACTTAGGACAAGATGGCGGCCACCGCTGAGCTCACATCTCGGTTTCGCGACTTTTTTGCGCTGTGGGCATTGACAGGTTCCTTCCATTCGCTCGAGTGCATTAATCACTTCGTGACACAAGAGCGCACATTCTTTTCATACGTTACAGACCCTGCGCACTAGGTAGCGCACTTCAAAACAGATGATGTACTGGAGCAAAGTTGGTGTACGCTAAACAACAAAATAACGTCGATAACGGCCTCCGTGATTGTTGTCAAGTATGTTGATTTTCAGTTAAGGCGGCAAACATGCATAGTATAAAGTTTTTGATTAATCTGAGATAAAAAGCTTACAACTGATGATATCAGGCCTGACCTCGTGGAAATTATGGATATCCATGTTGAGAAAACTACCTTTGTTATTTCCACTTAACTTTATACCTAAAGTTTTGTGGGAATAACAAAGGTGGTTTTCTCAACATGGATAAAAAGCTTACGTTTGTAAATGCTTATTTTGAACAAATTCAACTACTTGAAATAAAATATTCGGCCGTGACGGTTGTTCTAAGGCCATATATGTATATATGTGTATGTAGGTACACATATATGGCCTTGTGTTGTTCAACTACAGAATGCTACCTACCGGCAGGTTACAAAACACAGCGCACATCGTTCAATTTAATGTCGTTTGTGTGCGCTAAAGTGCGCTGACGTTCGCTAATTTAAACTCCTTGAATGGAAAGCCCCTAACATTTTTTTTTTAATTTCTGTTGAAATGTGCGTCTAGTGTGAGAGAGTAACCATAAAATATTTCGTGAACCTCGAGCGAAACTAAACGCCGCTAGAGCAAAATTTATGTGCATTTTTATCTTCATTTTCATCGACGGTCAACGATTTTAGAAACGGGGCACGGATTAATACACCAAATATTATAATATACCTACGGATTAATATAGTATATTAATTAGGACCGGGGTAAGCGGTTGTACGTAACATTTGAGTCCATAGTCACTTATATAATAGTCAACATCGCCGAAATTGTAGAACGTCGATAATAATTGGGGTTGGCGTGCCTAGTAGGAGCATGCAAACTTTGGGCTTTAGTGGCGTTAGTTTCCTATCGCAGTTTCCGAAATTGTTAAACTTTTTTCTCTCACACTAGACGCACATATCTACCATGAGAAATTTAAACGACGCCAAAGTTCACTGCGCAAAAAAGTTGTAAAACTGTGAGGCGAGCTCAGCGGCGGCCTCCATATTGTCGAAATAAGGTTTATAGTAAGGAGTCTGTAAGAGTCTTATAGGCTCCTTAGTTTATAGATTCGCCCATAAAGCCGCAAAGGAGGAAACTTATATTTGCCGACGGATGACAAAGGTTACAGACCTACCCCCAAGAAGTTCATTCAACATTCGTAATCTTTATGACTGGAGGTTATTAAGGAATCCTGAGGGCAATCTTGTCCCTGATTTCCAGCTCATCGCACTTTGCCTCATTCTACTTCGGAAGATTGTAGAATTTACGTCCAATCGAGCTGAGACTCATCAACGCCCTATCGAAACTTCAGAGCCCCACCTCGGCTAAAAATGGAGGAATTCATGTAAACGTTCACTTGAAAGAATAGGTGTTGGTAAATGCACCCCATGAAAGGAATTCGTAAGAGGTTTTTTTGGCGATGTGTAATTAGTCGTAGTTTCAATAACAGTGTAGGATATCGTGTAGTGCATGTTGAAGAATTCAACCCCTGACACACACTGCTGTCATTAGGCTATTTTGCGACGCAACATCCAAATGAAAAACAATATTGGAAGGAGAAATAGACATGAAGAATTATAGAGGAAGACCAAGATTGGAATTCACTGAGCAAATAATGAAGGACTTCAGGGTAAATAATTATGTAGGACTGAAGCGGATGCCAGAGAGGAGAGTGGAATGGAGAGCTGCTGCAAACCAATCTTCGGACTGATGATGATGCACTGTAGAGGTGACTTGGCAGGGGACCTGGTAGGTAGATAGGTAGGGTAACTAGCAGTAGACGTAGACTACATCTACATCTACAAAATACCCTGCAAGCCACCTCAGGGGTGTGTGGCAGGGGGTGAGTATTCACCAACATGCATTACACTATACCCCAAAGTTAGCGTAACTACGACTAACTATGCATTAGCATAAATCGCCAATGCTTGTCACGAGGCGAAGCCTCACAAGCATGCAACACGACACTACAGATGTCATCAAAATGGAGTGACCTCAATATACATGCATTCCACAACTACACAGATGGACAGGGACTCAAGACCCATGTAGAAAACATGCCAGGCGTGCTGCTAGTATGTACTAGGTAACAGACAAGGATTCAAGTATTAGGAGTACCACCACTACCAAGAGCTACACTACCTAACGACAAACCTAGATAAAAGTCTCATGGCAGCTATTATGGTCCCTTATCGTTCGTGGGAAAAATGACATCTTAAATCTATCCGTTCTGCAGTCTAGTTCCCTAATTTTACTCTCATGATCTGATCTACCGTAGTATGTCGGATTTCGTAAAATATTGTCAACGTCGTCAGAGAATAGACCGGTTTGGAACTTACATAATAGATTTAGTCTAAATTTTAATCGACGGTCTGAAAGCTTTTCCCATCCCAGTTGCTGCAAAAGGTCAGTGACACTAACGAGATTATCATAACGGCCTTTAACATATCTTGCCGATCTTCGCTGCACGCGTTCTAACTCAGTTTCCAAGCCTATCTCATAAGGATCCCAAATACTGGCGGCATATTCTAAGTGGGGTCTAACGAGGGAGAAGTAGCTGATTTCCCTAACTTTATCGTCGCACTTGCCAAGTACTCTTTTAACAAATCCCAATTTACGATTAGCTTGACCGGTAATTTCTCGAATATGTTTACTCCACGATAGATCATTAGTCAGTTTAACTCCGAGGTACTTAACCGATTCTACGGTGTCTAGTTTTATGTTGTTAATACAATAGCTGTTACAAGGAGCGTTTTTCCGTTTCCAAAAATTTACAACAACGCATTTTTTCAGGTTTAATTCTAGCTGCCACGCATCGCACCACTCTTGTATTGCCTCGAGGTCCTTAGTTAGCGCTTCCTTGTCATTAAAGCTACGAATTTCTCTATACATCACTGCGTCGTCAGCAAATAATCTAAGCTTACTGTCAACTTTGTCACCGATGTCGTTTATGTACAAAAGGAACAGAAGCGGGCCTATGACACTTCCCTGTGGGACACCCGATGTGACTTTTACTTCATTAGAGATAGCGCCATCTAATACAACCCTTTGCACGCGATTACTTAAGAATTCTCTAATCCAGGAAACTACGTCGTCGTCTAAACCGTAGGATTTTAATTTCATGAGTAGCTTAATGTGGGAAACTTTATCAAATGCCTTTTTAAAGTCAAGAAAAATTGCATCAACTGGAGCGTTATGTTCACCCGAGACTAAAATATCGTGAGCAAAAAGTGCTAATTGAGTTTCGCAAGATCTTCCCTTTCTGAATCCGTGTTGTGTTTTTGTTAACAAGTTTTCTATATCGAGGTGTCTCATAACTGAACTAACAATTATATGTTCAAGGACTTTGCAAGAGATAGATGTGAGAGATATCGGTCTGTAGTTCGATGGCTGTTCCTTATCACCGCTTTTGAATATGGGAGTGACATTTGCAATTTTCCAGTCCATGGGTACTTCGTGTTCGTTGATGGATTTACTAAATATATTCTGCACGTAGGGTGCTATTTCACAAGCTAATTCTCTATACACGCGGGCAGGAATTTCTTCAGGACCTGGGGATTTATTTGGACTTATAGATTTTAGCAAGTTTTCTATTCCGTGAGTGCAGATGTCGATAGGCGGCATCTTTTGCTGGAAGTGATCATTTAACTTTACGGATGTACTCTGCGTTGACTTGGTGAACACACTTTGAAAATAAGAATTTAATAAGTTGGCCTTGTCCGAACTGCTTGTTAATAATTCGCCATTTTCGTTTCGTAGTGGAATAACTGTTGATCTATTGCCTTGAACTTCCCTTACGTATGACCAAAATGCCTTTGGGTTGTCCTGTAATTGTTCTCCTAATGTTTTTCTTTTAATATCCATGAATGCATTCCGAAAGGCTTCCTTTGTAGTGGCTTTAGACAATTTGTATTTTTCAAATATTAAATTTTGATCACTAGAGGACAAATCTCTACGGAGTTTTTTCATCTTGGCGTGGCATACTCTCTGACGTCTTAACGATTTTCTCACTTCTGCATTGTACCATCTTGGTTCGCTGCCCTCTTTTTTTACTTTACTTGGAATGTATTTTCTGATCCCTGAATGTACAATCGAAAGAAAAGCTTTCCAACTACCCTCCGTGTCTAACTTTAAGCTTGATTCCTGGAATTCGGGAAGAGAATTTTTTAGTTGACTCTTAAACGCATTGAAATCGGCTTTTTTAAAAATGTAGAATTTTCTTCTTTCTTTAAAACTTTTAATGAAACTCAAGGAGAACTTTGCGGTAACTAATCTATGGTCACTAATGCCCTCAACAGTGTTTACCTTAATTACTTGTTGCGGTATATTTGTTGCCAATAAATCAAGAATGTTGTCCCCTCTGTTAGGCGTCGTAGCTATCTGATGTAGGGCATTGGATGAGAACGTGTGCAGCAGGGACTCGCATATATCTTTGTCTCTTCCTCCTGATATGTAACTGTAGGTCCTCCAATCTATAGAGGGCGTATTGAAATCTCCACCTATGATTAAATTTCTTTCGGTGTTCCTGGATGTGATGTTCTTTATTTGTGCTTCGAGTTCTAAAATTGAGGTGACGTCGGTGTTAGGTGGCCTGTAGTATGCGCACACGAATATTGTTTTTGATTTAGGGCATCTAATAGAGCACCATACAGATTCTATGCTGGTATCTGGGACGGTTTCCGCTCGGCTGACTATGGTTTTCTTTACAGCTATAAATACTCCGCCTCCGGTTCGGTTGGACCTATCTTTTCTGTAAACTTTGAATGATTTAGGAAATATTTCACTATCAGAAATATCGTCCGTCAGCCAACTTTCTGTGCCAATAATGACGTTACACTCCGTGCTATGAATAAGGTGGTGAAATTCTGGAATCTTATTTTTTAAACTACGGCAGTTAACTACTGCAACGACTAATGCTTCATGATTATTGTTTATGCGATTCGGGGTAATTTCAAGATTGCTGTCTTCAATTAAGCTATTCTTGGACGCTATATTCAGAGTATTCCTGGCTAAATTACTAACTGGCAACACATAATTATTGACCCCACTAATTGACCTGCCCTGTAGCTTACCGTCTATGTAGCCTACCGTCCAACTACAAGTTGGGAAGCTCTGTACTGAAAGAAAGATACCCTCCACAGTCTTCTACTTCGCTTGGGAAAGTAACAAAAAATCAAGGGAAACGGGTGGTTATGGTGGATGGAGGAAAGGAAAGCCATGGGGGGGTTACGGAGAGAGAGAAACATACAAGACTGACCCCCAGCCGAGAACGGAACGATGCCGTGGAGGAGTTTGAGGTAAGGGGGCTCGGGGCAGACTGGAAGCAACTCTTGGGAGGAACGGGGGGGGGAGGGAAGGCAGGTAGGGAGGCTAAAGGGGACGACGGGTGGGGTGGGGGGTGGGCATAATAGTCAGGAGGATATAGAGGGGGAGTGAGGTGAGGAGGAGGCTGGGAAGGGTGAGGTAAAGAGACGTAGGAGGGGAATGGCGTCGGTTGTGTGTCTCGGCGGTCGCTGGTGCTTGGGGAGGGGGAGGTAAAGGAGTGGCGAGGAACAGGGGGGCGGGAGTGGGGGGCAGACATGTTGGACCCCCCTCAAAGGCCTCAACGGGGGAGCTCTACTGTGAGAGTGAGGCGAGGTGGTTCCGACGAGGCGCCTGGTAAGGAAGCGGAGGTGCATTCGAAGAGGAGGACGGAGTTGGGGATGGGCAATCAAATCGAAATTATCAATGGAACGGAAGAGAAGCGAGAGGCGAGGTAAGGCGGAATTACACATGGAAGTTACCTCAACGACAGTGGTCTTGCAAGTGACAAATACTAGTAGATGCGTAAGCGCAGACTTCCATTGCAGTAGGGGTTAATATCGGTAGTAGTCGACCGCGGTTCGCACTTGCAAGGACAATGGATTGGTTTCTATTTTTCCTGCAAGTAGCATTTCGATTCAACGACAAAATTGCATCACATTCAGTGAAATATTGTACATCCCAATTGAAAATTGAGAATTATAAATAAATAAATACATAACTTTATTGGCCCCGTAGGTCTTTCTCACACATGGGGAAACTCAAAAGGAGTACAAAATGAAATTTGAACTAAAAGTGCGACACAATATCACATAATCAATTATGACACATTATACACGCATGCATGGGATATTTTGAACACACAATGATGTTTAGTTATTCTACACATTAGTTCAGAGAATACGGTAAGAATTAGGAATACTTCTATTTACAAAACTGAGGTTTTCAGACAGCGGGTGATGCGTATTTTTTCACAGGTAGCTCTTTATTTGAGATTTGAAAGTGTTTACTTTTTCATGTTTTTCAAATGGTTGGCTATATTATTATATTTGGGATTAAAATAAGAATGAGCTCACGATTGTTGTTTTACTATTTGTACAATCGTTTAAAGAAATAGATATAACAATTAAGTTTAATTCAAAAATGTAATAAACTATTGTTATGCTAAACCGTATTGTGAAACATGTACAATAATGCTCGTTACAATTATTGATGGATGTATCGATATATCCGGATGGATGTATAAATATATCGATATATTGGTAACCGGCCGGCTCAGCTCGGTATGGTAAACGGAACGAGCTGGCCAGATCGATCTGAGAAGCGAGCCGAGTCAGCCGGTCTGAGATCTCAGATCGATCCGAAGAGGTCGGAGCGTGGCGCTCATCGCTCTTCTTTTGGTTGCCGATGGGAAACAAAATATAATCGATATCATTTATGGCGTGTCTTGTTGTAACAAGGGACAGGAGAGATTTGCGCGGCTGAAATACGCAAGAAATCTCAAAATAATTTTAACTACTTAATTCGATAGTTCAATATCGATATTTTCAGACCGTATTGGTAAACCAGGCTATCGAGTCAGCTCGCTGCTGAACATTCAGATCGGTCTGAACTCAGACCGATCTGAGATCGATTGTTAAACGTAGTGATTGGCCTCCGTCTCTAAAATATTTTTTCTCTTACATTTTTTAATTTATTTATTTATTTATTTAATTTTATGTTTTCCCAATAAACCAAGGGAAAACAATTTTACAATACAGTTATGACATTTGCTACATTCAATGTAATTCTTCCAAACAAAATATTCAAATAATAAACAAAATATAAATGATTTATATATACAATGCAAAGTATTATAACATGTTCATGATCAAATTTGTCTTGGTAGTAAATACATTTTTATTCCATGATAGATCTAAGTGTTTACAAATAGCATTGTATTCTTTACACATTCGTATAAGTGGTGAGTTACAACAATATTTGGTTTTTGTAAACGGAATAAAGAAGGCTCGCTTGTACCTTTGTTTAAATTGTGGAACATAAAAATTTAATTTATGAAGAATAGCCCTGTCTTTGCCATACTTAATTATTTCATGTAAGAACTTAAAACCCATGCCCTTTCTTCTTACATGCAGCGTTACAAGTCCATAAAAGTTTAACAGGTTTTTATATGATATATAATTTTTGTACATTGGATATACTTTATATTCCCTGTAGAAAAGAATTCTAAGGAATCGCTTTTGTATCCTTTCTATCAGGTCTATATATTTTTTTGCAAAAGGCGACCACACAATAGCTCCATATTCAAGTTGAGACCTAATTAAAGTATTATATAACATTACCATTGCTTTAGTATTCTGAAAAGCGGTTGTACTTCTTATTATGAAACCCAATGTTCGATATACAGATGTCACTAAGTTTTCAATATGAGGTATAAAGGTAAATTTTTCATCAACAATTACTCCCAAGTCTTTACACTTACTTTCTTTCTTTAACATGGCACCCCCCATAGTATAGCAATAATCATTGGGTCTTTTCTTCCTTGTATATGTAATCTTACAACACTTACTAGCATTTAATATTAAGTGGTTTTTTTTCCCCATTGAAATACATTATCAATGTCCTTCTGAAGGAGTATGCAATCCCGTATTTTGTTTACACTCCTAAATATCTTAACATCATCAGCATATATTAAACAACTGGAATGCATTATATATTCTGGTAGATCATTTATAAAGAATAAGAACAACAGTGGCCCTAGGTTCGATCCTTGTGGTACGCCGGAAGTGGCTTGATACATTTCAGATTTACACCCTTTGAATACTACGTAATGTTTTCTATTTTGTAGGTAAGATTGCATTAATATCAACATGTTATCAGAAAAGCCAATCTTTGATAATTTATCCAGCAGAATACTATGGTCAACTTTATCAAACGCCTTCTGAAAATCCATGTATATTACATCAGTCTGCCCTTTTTTACTTAGAGTTTCATAAACATCTTCTGTGAAGTTAATCAGATTTGTTATAGTAGATCTTCCAGATCTGAATCCATGTTGAACATCACTAATCAAACTCTCAGCTTGAGAATAAAAATGCATGTACAAAATTTTCTCAAAAACTTTAGAGAATACACTTAATATTGATATGGGTCTATAATTTTTAATATCTCCTTTCTCACCACCTTTATGAACTGGACATATTTTAGCAGTTTTCCATTTTTGTGGAAAAATATTTGATTTAAGAGCTAAGTTAAATATGTAACACAATGGTTGTATGAATATGTCAGAACATGCTTTAACTACATATGCAGGTACACCCTCATCACCTACAGTTTTCTTAGGTTTCAATCTCTTTATGGCATTCTTAACATCGGATTCTGTAATAGTCACTATGTTAATACAATTTTGTGAGTTCAAATGTACATTTTGATGGAAGCTATTCTGTACTAGTTTAGGCTGAGTTTCATACACTGATTGAAAATAACTCCTAAATCCTGACGCAATCTGATGTGCATCAGTTAGTTCTGTCTTCTCATGTTTCATAACATTAGGAATATGTCGATCTGATTTCTTACTTTTTATGTATTCCCAAAAGGAATTGATTCTATTGGTAGTTAGATTTTGTTCTACACTTTTAACGTAATTGTTATAGCAGAGTTTTAATCCCTCTTTTACAGAATTTTGTGCAACATAATATTGGTACAAGTGATACAGCGATCCACTTTTTTTGTAATGTTTTAAGTGTCTTAATTTCTTTTTTATCATCATCATCTATATCAACATCAACATCATCAACATCACATACTATTGTCTCAACGTCTTCATTTTCACACACCGGGATTCCTTTAACCAACACATCATTACTTCGTTCCAACTGTTCTAGTGAATCAAGTTTACCTTCTAGTTGCCGAACCTTGTTCTTTAACTCTTCATTTTCACTGACAACTTTTTGCATTACTCCTTCCAGCTGTTGATGTTCGTCATATTTTTCGGACAAAAATATCACAGCAGCTTTAATTTCCCGTTGTTCCTTGATCATTGTTTTCAGAAGTTCATCTGTGGTTAGTCCATCTAATTTAACTCCTTCTGATTTCGTTAGTTTTTCGAGAGGCGATACTTCATCGTCATCCTCGCGTTCGCTGCCAACTTCAGCTATACCGCAGTTTTCACAAAACCAAATATCACCACCGGAGGCTATCTTGGCAAACTCATCATTTCCCAAATTAGCACACCTCATATGCCACCATTTGTCACACTTTCCACTACACTTTACTGTTTTTTGAAACGTTATTTTGGCAACCACCACAATGTGCATTCCGTTTACTACCCGCCATCTTGTTACCTACTTATCTTATTTACCTACATTTAAACTTATCATGATCGGTAGGCCATTACTATTTCGGCTTCGAAGAAGCGTACCGCTATATACATATCGATGCATCGGAAAAATGTATGTGCCTACCGGTATATCGGTTTAATTACCTACTATCTTCTGAATGGAGGAGTTCAGCGCTTATGGGTTGAGGTGGGAGAAGGTTCAAGGGGAGAGTGAGAGTGGGGTTCGTAACACAAGCCTTGTGCGTGCTGAGGGTAAGGGAGAAGAAGAATGAGAAGACTTAAAAAGGAAAAAAAGGTAGGAAGGAGTGTGATGCAGGTGGGAAGAGAGACGTTGGCGTGAGAGGGGACCCCAACCAGCGGGGGCCGCTTACACCACCACCACACTCCGTCCGTCCCAGGGCGGGAGATTATGGGGAAGGGAGGGAACACCGACCGCAGTCGACTCCGTATTGCATGGGAGTGCGTATCCAGAGGCGGCCGAAGCGATGCCCCTCCTTCCCCCCTTTTAACCAGTGGGTGGGTGCCGTGCCAAGCAGCAGACCCACCTCGGTGCGGTCCGACCGACCCGGGGCAACTTTCGTCTTACCCGCACCAACCAGACGCCTTCCACCGACTGCTATTAGCTACTCGCTGGGTTTCACCGCTCCCCACAACACAGGGTGGGGGGCGCTTCATCGCACGTACTACATATACACACACTACCATGGTAGTCGTGCTTCCATGCACGCTACAAGATGCGTGTATGCATTCGTGAAGACCGGAAACAAAAATTGCGAATTCTCCGGTAATTTAATATCAAAATTGGACAGCTGTAAATACTTAGGAGTCTATTTAACTAAGAATTTACGATGGGGTTTAACGCAATGTTAAAAAGGCTTTCAAAATGTTACATCAATCTACTAACGTTCCCATGTACCTACATGCTATTATATTTAAGTTGTTTTTAAACAATAGCATACTATCAGTAGGATTTCGCAGGTTTTTCACACCCCCTTCTTGTGCGGGTGCTTTCCAGCAGTGGGTTTTTGCGTAAAGGATGTAAGCATAATAATCCTCACGTTTTTCCCACACTGTAAATTCTTTCACACACCATTTGTTGTGTAATATTGACATATTGTGTGTATATATTTCTTTTGTATTCATTTATCATTCTTTAATTCCTAGAAGTATATTCTTTAATGATATTTTTTTTTAACCTCAGACTTTAATTGTTAGATATTGACCATCATATGTTTTATGTAATTAATTTGACGAGGGGTTAGATGGCAGAAGGGACAGTTTTGTCCCAATCTCGCCCAATAAAGACCTTTTATTATTATTATTATTGGGTAATGAGAAACTTCAAAGGCAGCAGCACGACCACAAGAGAAGGACTATAAAACCCTGGTTCGACCAACGCTAGAGTACGTATCTCTTGTATGGGGCCCACACAAGAAAGGAGAGGTGATGAACTTGAAGAAGGTGCAAAGGAAAGCGGCTAGGTATGTGCTAGGGAAACACAATGCAAAAGAGAGTGTTACAGAAATACTTAAGAGTACTGGGATTGGAGAGTGTACAGCTTGGGAGGAAAAGGAGCAGGCTATGTGGGATGCATAAAATAGTGAGTGAGGAAAAAGCATGGGATGAATTTGGGAAGGGCATAGTAAAGCAAAACTTTGTGGGGAAAAATTATCACCAGTTCAAGATAAAGTGATGATCACAACGGACATATGTAAAACAGTTCTCCTACTTGAATGGGACCATACGGGACTGGAACAACCTACCAGCAAAACTATTTGAGCCCTTCCCAAAAAAATTAATTACTTAAAAAAATAGGTTAAAGAAGTAGAAGTCTATCAAGGTTTATTTTTTTACTCGGCTGTTTTTATTGTTACCACCTTGGCCTACTTGTAACTGTTTAATTATAATAATCATTATTTAACACAATTATTCGTGGTAGGAGAGTCTCTTCCGCGGGCGCGGCAGAAAATTGAGCGGCTTTGGCATTCTTCACGATCTTGCGCCGCTCTCCGCCACCGTAGGCGACACCCACAATACGGATAAGCACGCACAAACACACGTGCGAGTGAAATAAGGTAGACACCAAAGAGGGTGAAATTCTCCACGTAAAAAAAGAACCATTAGACTTGACCGGGGTCCGAACCCGGATCTCCCTATTGCCGGTTAGGTGCGTTAGCCAGTTGCACCACCTATCTTTATTCAAGGCGAATTTCAGCGGAGATTCATACGACCAAGTTGTTCTCTTGTTGTTGTCTTCAATTAATTAATTAATTTAATTATTTATTTATTTATTTTCAAGAACCACCGAAAACAGCTCTTATATGGCCTTTATATCGGGGTATTGACAATTAAAAATGGACGATCACACACAACCATGCCCTGGGAGGTGAAAAATCCTCCCCAGGCGGGACTCGAGCCCGCGACCTTTGGGATAGCAGACGTTACCCCGCCGCCACCGAGGCCGGCGATGGTGGCGGCGGATTAAGATGGCTTGGTGGTGTAACTGGCTAACACCTGCCCGGAAATTGGGAGAACCGGGTTCGTATCCCGGTCACTTGAAATGGTTTCTTCACGGCGAATTTAACCCTCCTTGGTGTATATATTTTCACCCGTGCTCGTGACTGCGTACCATTTAATTAGTGCATTCGCAATAATTGGGATTCAATGTTGTTTTGTCTGTAAAAAATATTGCTTTTCTGTTCCAAAACTTGATTTCATTTTCTCATAAACGCTCATTTATCATGATTTTTAATGTATATGTCATATCCTTTCATGCTTACACAGCAATGCATGTGAGACTAAAACTGAAGTTACCCTAAAAACAGGCCTATTGCATAGTAGGGTACCTAACTTCCCATTTGTAAACGAATGTAGTAATCTATTTGTTTATGGAAGAATAAATTATGTTATTACTATTATAGATAGATCTTAAATGATTTTCAATGTGAATTAATTTTTAAAAAGATTGTTGTACTTCAAAATTTGATCCTCAGATTGACATGCACATTCTAAGAGCAATGAAAGTCTTATGCGCGGTACTTCATAGATGTAGATTAACGACAGTTTCTTTGGGGAAAAATCCCAAGAAATGCTGGAGCTAGTTTATCCAGAACGTTAGTCAATTTTCACATCTACAGTTTCTCCTTCGTTTCAGGTGGCGTCTTCAAGTCGAAGATGTTCCGGAAAAGCTAGCTCCAGCATGTTTACCTACGAAAGCTGGATACAAAATTAAAAATAAATTAAATTTGATGTCCTGCATTCCATCTTGATGATTTCATTATAAAGTATCTTGTAATCTTATTATTGAAATAAAAATGCATTACATTATTTATAAGGTGTTTAAAAACGTTCAATAAAATATTATATTAAAACAATTTGGTAATTTTGACATAAGTTAGTTGAAGCGGCATTTGTCTTTTGTCATTATAGAGGCCATTTTCGAATTTCATTTTAATACATAATATACGCAGAGGTTAGGATTCCGAAGTAAATATGACCATATGAAGATAGTTTGAGCGAGGCATCACCACCCATACAACTCAATTTTGTCGACCTCAGCGGTCGAGAGGTTCTAGCCTTCCAACTTTTGGGTCGCGGGTTCGAGTTCTGCCGGGGTGGATTTTTTAACACCCTGGTGGTTTAACAATCACATGCTTGCTTGTGATTTTCCAAAATTGTTGTTGAACAATCAATAATAACCAATTAATCGTTATTACAATTTTATTTCTCCCACACAATTCAATTGAATTCTCACCGCGGTCATCTATTGTCTAAAGCCCATACTCACCCACGTCATTCCATCCCTCTCTTCCCCTAATACGGAATTTCCAACCCCTCATTATAATTGTTTTTTTTAACTCGGTACTTCACTGCTAGTCGCTCGTTCACCATCCATCTATTCCTCCTTATGATTATTTATAGGCATAAATACCTTGATCACTTAGAAATTAGTCATGAGTGCTTTCTACATCTACAAAATACCTTGCAAGCCACCTGAGGGGTGTGTGGCAGGGGGTGAGTATTCACCAACATGCATTACATTATACCCTAAAGTTAGTGTAACTACGGCTAATTATGCATTAGCATAATTCTCTAATGCTTGTCACGAGGCGAAGCCTCACAATCATGCACTACTGCACTACAGATATTATCACAATGGAGAGGGACCATTAATATATATATGTATTTTGCAACTACACAAATGGACAGAGACTCAAGACTTATGTAGAAAACATGCACGGCGTGCTGTTAGTACTAGGTAACAGAAGTATTAGGGAGTACTACTACTACTAAGAGCTACACTACCTAACGACAAACCTAGATAAAATTCTCATTGGCAGCTGTTATGGTCCCTTATCGTTCGTGGGAAAAATGACATTTTAAATCTGTCCGTTACCGCCGTTAATATACTGCTTTATTTCAATCACTAATATCCTGTCGCGCACCTGTTTAATGTTCAATATTTTCTTCCCTTAAATTTTCATTCAATATCATAGCTGACTCTCGACCCCACCATAAACACCTAATGAGTATCACCCCAATAGTCCCTGCTGTCCTTCAATCTCACCTCGCTTGATCATAATACCTCTATCCTCTCTTTCTCCATCTGCCATATAATATATTCCAGCTTCCGCACCGTAATTCCAAAGTTTCTATCTCCTGCATTCTACTTCTTCTTCATGGTCTTTTCCTTTGTCGCAGTCCTTGTGTTAGCTTTTGTTGTTACTCCGAAAGAATTTCAGTCGACGAAGACCTCGGAGACCTTGCCTCTCCCGCTGCCGGGCATGACGACCGCTCAAAGTGGGCCGAGTCTCGTAGTTGCCAGGATTAAATACTACATGTATTCCTGTTTTATTGTTATTTTATTGTGCATTCTATTATATCAATGCCTTCCATGTTCAGGGAAATTAATAGTGTGGGGGGGGGATCTTCATAGCTCTTCCCTAAGATGTTTCAGACGTGGCACCAAAAATTGAACTAGGTACCCCCGCCTGACTCCTACCCTTCGACCTATTTGGAATTAGTGGCCCTGTCAGGAGCATCCATTTTGAATAAAAAACTTTGTACTTTTCCACACTCTATTTTAGAAACTGCTACCGGTTTCACCTTAATAAGGATGCCTTATTAAGGTGAAACCGGTCGCAGTTTTAAAAATAAAGTGTGGAAAAGTACAAAGTTGTTTTTGATTCTTGCAACGTCGCCGCACACTTAGTGACCTCAAATTTTTCCATAGAATCATGAACGACCGCTTCAGGTCTAACGACCTTCTATCAATGTTCTCCCTCCGGGTCCCCTCACGTAAAACAAGGAACTCTTCCCTATTTCATCTACCTCACTCCCGTTTATCAGTGACTCAGAGATCCCTTACCTACCGGCTACCTCTAACCTACAATTCCCTGAATACCCCATCTATTGACAATACATCCTCTTTTCCAACTTTCACAACCGCTATTAACAGACTTCCTATCTAAATTCCCCTTCCTATCTTCTTCCCACCTAAATTGTCACAACGGATGAGTTGTTTATGAGATGATGTTTCATGTTACCTTGCTGTTTTTTTTTCATGCTGGGATATAGTATCCAGTGTTTATGTTTATTGAGTGATAACTTATTGGTTATTCTTTCTTTGTTGTTCTATGTAAAGTCATTTAATGTTAATAATTCGATGTAAATGTCACCTTCACTGTTTTTGGATTTATTATTAAATAAATAAATTAAAAAATGGATATCTATCACTTCCACGAAGTCAAGCCTGAAACAATCAAATTTCAACTGTCAGGGGCAATTATTATTACCCCACCAGTCCAGTTCTAAGGGTCATTGAAACGCCCATGCCCTTCCTCTGCGTTAAGTTTGCAGTCCAAGGAAATTTAGATGAAGAGAGGTGAGAAATATGTAGAGACAAAAAAAGAAAGTGCGAGAGAAAGTGTCTGCAGATGTAAAATAGTTAATAAACAGGAAGTAATTTTATCAACGTCCAAACCCACCATGAACGGTGGACTACTGCTAACGCCCATTTGAAATTGAGGACCATGGAACATTTGTGAAAAGTACTTGCGCAAAATGGTCCATTGAGGTAACTGAGATCCTCAGTGTAGAAGTCTATATGAACGGATCGATTCCAGAGCTAGCGCTAATGCATGCGTCTAAACGCTAATTTAAAAAAAAATGAAGCGAAGAGGCCTTTGAGAAACCACTCACTTCCAGAAAGGTCGACAGAGAGAAAACAAACGAAAATGACGGACTTGGAAGACACGACACGCTTACGTATAATGCTCACGCACGTATAGATGAGGAGCCGACGGACGGGGATGAGATGGCCACCTGTTGTCAACCGGCAATACCATTGAAAGAGGGGAAGGGGTGATGAGAAGGGGGTCGAGGGAGGGAGCTTGCATCGTGTGCTATTGAGGTATGGAGAGTAGAAGGGATGAGCATCGATCTGAAAACATCGATACTCACCATCGATGTCAACACTGACAGTAATCATCGATATAATGAAAAACTCGAATTCTGAACATCTTTAATTGATTATAAAGCGTTATAAAAGACTAGTGTAAGAACATTCGCGGCACATTACCTATTCCACAAACAAAAATATTGGCATTTATTGCTAGGTATACCTAATAATGGGAAGCTGGAAAATATTAATTTTAATTGAACAAAACTTTTATTAGTTAAGTAACAATAAATTCAAAATAATAACTATTTTCTAGGCACAACATTTAATTTAAAAAATATATTTTTATTGGTAATGCTCTCTAAGTTAATTTTTAAAATATTTTTGCAAGGACAGGGGTTTTTCAACAAAGACATCGACAAATAGCAAAGCAAATTATGATGAATACCTACCATAAATTAATTATATTCATCGAATTAGATATTTTAAATTTTTATTTATTGGTTACAAATATTTAAAATTAAATTGGAAAATCTACAAATATTCCTTGATGACTATCGGACAGGAATGCTGGCAAACAATGATGATCGAAACGTTGAGCGCAAGACGTGTTAGGTACAATGTTTTAAAAATTGAAATCTAAACCAAAAACATCGGCCAGAGTAATCTCTAAGACATCTAAGTGCAATAAACATCGGTTTCAGAAACATCGAATATCGCCACGGGAACATTTGCGTTCTGAAAAATATCGATGTTTTGAAAACATAAATAATCGATATCGATCATCTTTAACCGAGGGAGGGAGATAGAAGAATTATAAGGGCAAGAAGGAGGAGGATAGAAAGAACTTACCTCTCCCTTCTATCGTTCACATCCCTTCCCTTTCCCTCCTTCCCCCTCCATGGCTACCCCCGTTCAAGGAGAGTGGAGGAGTGAAAAAAGCTAGAAAAAAGGGCTACAGACGAAAGAGAAGAAAGGTCAGGCGATGTGAGGGAGGGACCCTGTATGCCGGCCTGCCTCCCCGCTGCCGCAAACACCGCTGGGGGTCCATCTCGCCAGAGACGACGAAGCCAGAGCTTCGATCGAAGGAGGACAGCTAGCAGTCCAGCGAGACGGTTAAATTTCAAGGCGGGAACAGGCTACATAACGCGCTATACGCCGGGGACGCTAGTTCGTGGATTCTTCATTTCCGTAGTCCGTCATCACGTACCGCACCTCCGTAATTCTTCTCGTTCATGTCTGCTCTATCATTGACCCCACTGGCCACCCGTTGGAATATCATTGACCTTTCATTCATTTACACTGCGTTAAATGGTCAGTACCGATCCACTGAAATACTCCCATACTTTTCACTTCACATCCCCGGCCGTGCTTTGCGAAACAATCACCTTATACACCAACCTAAAGTCCGTCTTTCTCTCTCCCAGCGATCCCTTTTTTACAGGCTTCCTGCCTTGTACAACAACACCATTTCATCTGCCTATCCTTCCCTCGATCTCTCTGCTCCCTTCGGATCATTCAAGCGCCAGCTTAGAAAATCGCTTTCCTCCTGATTCCCTAACTTTCCATGTTGTTGTAGTGTATTGATTTTGTTATTGTCTCTTTATTTTTATTTGTATACTATTTACCAGCACATTTTTTTTCATATTTTATTTTGTTAATGCTGCAGATTTTAAGTTGTAACTGTTCAATGTAAAGGCCGACATCGGCTGTTTTTGAATGTTTAAAACAAATCAAATCAAGCCGTATACCTGAAAGCGGCAATATATCTCGTGTAAATGCAACTATGGCAAGCTGTAAAGTTCGTTTTGCATTTGCATTCCCACCAGTTCGCTACTCACTTAGCAACACCACAACGCATTAACTTTCCATTCGTTGCAGACCTTGCACCATCTGCAACGTGCATGACTAAAAACAAATCGGGACCATTGTTGATGTGCACTGGAGAAGAAAAGAAATTCGAATTGCGTCCGCAATGGCTTTTGATTAGATGTTTTTATCAAATGCGTCAAATCAGGATAGTGTATGTTTTGTGTTTCTGTTTTTTGTAATCATTATATTTATTTGTGTTTCGAATGAATTCGAGTAGGTACTACACAAAATATGCAGCCGTGACTCTAGTAAACATGCAGAATGATACCTACTGGCAGATTACCGAATCTTTCACCTGCGCATCTGCTGCGATTATCACCGATGTGTATATTTATATGTCAGTAACTTTCACGCAAGAAAAACACGTGAAGCTGAATCTTCATTTGGCTGCAGACCTTTTTATATTCGCAAAATTAAATTAGAAATAGTGGTTTCCTGTTATTGGGAAATATACCAACAGAAAGAAAATAAAATAAAGATTCTTATTCCTTCAATCGAATTTTGTATTCCGGTCGAAATCCCGAAATTTTTGCTAAAACTTAACGACTTTTCGCCATATTTTCGCGTGTTTAAGCATGGCCCCCTTAGAGGGGGCCATGGTTTAAGTCATCGTTCCCATAACGACCATTATACTCATTGTTTAAGTCGAGATTCCGTGCATATAAATTAAGACAATGATTCTTTGCACTAAATAAGATATGAATGGTTTATTACAATCAATTTTAGTGATAATATTCTTCCCGTTAATATTCAACGGGCACCTTCAATTGAATCGTTAATTTCATCGCCATTTGTGTGCGCTAAAGTGCGTTAATTTGTTTCAATCTGCACTAACTTTTACTCATTGAATGGAAAGATCTTCATGGCCAGCGTCATAATCAGCTGTCATCAATCCGAATTATGGTTTGCTGCAACCGCTTAATTCCTACACGACCCTTCACTTTGACGCCCTTCATAATTTGCCTTATGTATTCCATTCATAGTTTTCCTCTGTTTTTCTTCCCTTTCACTTTCTTCTTCCATTATTGTTTCCAGCAGGCTGTTGTGTCGCAAAACGTGTCCAATACGTATGTTTCTTCTTCTTATCAGAGTTTGCATTATGTGTACTTCTTTTCTCTCCAACTCATTTTAGGACTTCTTCGTTGGTGATTCTCTCCATCCATTCGATCTTTATTATTTTTCAAAATCACCGCATCTCTACTTCTTCCTTGTCTCTTTTGCTCTGAAGTTGTTATTGACCAGGCTTCACTACCATATGCTCCAAATGTACGTTTTAATAGAGTTCTTCCTTACCACCAGGTTTGAGTTACTAGCTGTTATACTAGCTCCTCTTCTGGTAAAATGCCTTATCTGCTTGGGCTACTCTGCTCACAATATCGTTCTTGCTTCTTCCATCCCGGGTGATCATGCTCCCCCAGATTGCAAATTTCTTCCACTTACGCAACCTCTTGCTACCCACGCTTGAAGGTGATTCTGGATTTCCGATTTCTTCCATGAATCATAACCTCGTGTTCATCAACTTGAATGTTTTTTGGTACCATATGCTGCAATATAGAGCTGAACATCGCATTTTATCAGTAGAGGAGGAGTCAGCTAATGACTCACGCCTGGAAGTATGAAAGCCTAATGTTTTTCACGGCGTCAGATAAATGCCTGGAGTGAGGCTGGGTTCCGATCTCGCAGCCACACGCCCTCGTATTGACCCTGAGGACATGACGTTGGGGTATAGATTGCAATGAACCCCACCAAGGCCTCCCCACCTCAACGAGCACGACCTCCGTCGCACAGATCTCTTCCGTGCAGCCGTGGACTTCGCCGAAGAGAAGACCCCCACCCCCCTCCGGTTGGAGGTCGAGATGCACGCGCTCTTGGGCGCACCTTGAAGTGTGCCACGCGGGTTCCCGCCACCGCCCGCCTCTGAGGCTTCCCTCCTCGCCTTCCCTCCTCCACCTTCCCCTCCACTTGCTCTCTCCTACTTGTATAGAGAAGCCAGCTCTTTCCACTACCGCTCCTCCCCAGACACACCACCCTTCCCCTTCGCGCCGCCCTTCCCCGCGCCATTGTGGCTCACACGACGAGGAATTCGCGGGGGTCCACGCACCTGCCCAAGGACCCCTCCCCCCCCCCACCTTGTCCACCCCACAACCCCCCCCCCCTCACTCCTCTGCAACACTGCCTCTCGCATCCACCTCCCTCCCCCCCTCCAGCCCACCCGGACACAAAACCGCCTCGCGCCACGACGAGGAAGTGTCTGCTAAGACGGCGGAGGATTTCGGACTCACGACAGCGCGCGACGACCATGGTATATTATTTCCTTCATCTCCCCTTCTGAGAAGACACCGCTGCGACGGGTGAGACACGTACCTACATGGCCGGGTAAACACTGCGGGATAAAGGCACTTTGACGCTCTGCCGAGCATACCTTTTTTCAAATTATCCTCGATTTGTAATGATTAATAGAATCTCATGGCAGCCTGAGGTCGGCAAGACGACCGCTTCGGTCACAAACCTGTAGAAGCCTTCTTGCTGGTGCCTTCTCCTAGGAGGCACCAGCAAGATGAAAAGGGCATTCTATCCAGGAGTTGACCTTGCGAAGCAAATAGCGCTCTCCTAGATGCAATTATTTTAAGTGGTTTCTTAATGAACCGGCGTCTTGTAAACGGTTTGGGTACTTCATGAAACATCCGCCCTATGCCCTCGTAGATAATAATGATTTACAAAAATTGTTGCAGCATACATTCGGACAACGCACGTCTACGTAATAGTCCGACTCTATACGCTACAACAACTTTAGGTCGTAAAAAGAGACTAACAAAGGCTATGAATGGCATAAATGTCGAGTTTGGGGAGATCCTCCACTTTTTCAATGACTCGTTATAATGTAAATCCGTGCTCGTGCCTCTGATCCACATAGCGCAACACTTCACACGACTGTTTTCAGGTACTTCCTCCTTATCGGTAATTCTATTTTCTTTGAACACGACAGTTGTTATATCATCATGAATGCCTTCTCGGCATGATCACTTGCAATGGTGGATATGAAAAGCTATACCCCCCCCCCCAAATTTTGGATGAAAGGCATGTCTTATGTCTCTTATCAACCCACCATAGGCTTTTTTTCAAGTAAATATCGGTTTTATGATAGTTTGATCTGACCTCCTGATATCCCCTGATCGTGAGGCTATTCGTAGTTCTTCCTCTCAAACATCGTCACAGGTGTCTTACCGATGAGATGTGCTGAGATACCTCCTCCTCAAATTTCACTTATCCAATAGCCATCCGTAGAACTTTTCCTCTCATCCAATTATTTTACAGCATAGTCATCACAGAACTTGGTAATTTTCGCGATCACATAAACTATGAATGAGCGAGCAGAAGAACCGAAAGTCTCCTGCGGGGAATGGAACCTCGCCCTTTTTGCCGTAATTGACGTCACGCTCAGAGTGCAAGTACTACAAAGTCCTGTCATGCATATACAGACACCTTTCGTTGCGCGTTTCGTTAACTCTGCGAATTTTCCGCCTCCGGAGATGTTGTTTGAGACATCACTCAACGGAAGCGATCTTCAGAGGCTCGACTATGGATACTTCCACCATCATGCTGTCCACACTGCACAAATCTAACCAAGAGGAAACATATTTCGGTCAATCGAAGAGAACTTTATAGGAGGAAGAGCGGTACAATTATCAGAGGGCCAGGGTTTTTTTGTTCCTATATATCGATACACTTGACGCTGCCACCTCATGGGGAATGCAAAGTCAAAAGCCTAATTACTGTATTTTGATCAAGGCATTAAATACTGTTCAAATAAACTTTTCGACGTAACCATATTATTGCATATCTACTTCGTTTCAGCGCCATGCATTGTTTTTCCATAGGGCTAGGAGTAATAAAAATTGGGATGGACAGCTTATTATTAGCATTCATCACTCCGAAGATCAGTTCGCTAAAACTTACCAATCCAATCTCCCTTCAGTTAAAAATTTCATTTCTTTATAAAATGACAGCTACTTAAACAAAAATACAGCAGAGACCCTAGAGAGCGAAATCGACTGAGCTCTACGAGACTTGAAAAGGAATAAGGCGGCGGGAATAGATAAAATACCTGCAGAGTTTCTAAAGAGTTTGGTTTTTAGAGTGTGAGCAGGATGTTTTTGATTGCTTCGTAGATTTCGAGAAGGCGTTTGATAGGGTCGACTGGACGAAGTTAATGGGAGTGTTGAAGAAATTAGGGGTCAATTGGAGGGACAGGCGTCTGATTCGGAATTTGTATATGAACTAGACGGCACAGGTTAGGGTAGTCGATGGAGAATCGGGATGGTTCACGATAGGACGGGGAGTGCGGCAGGGGTGCTCACTATCGCCGTTGCTTTTTAACGTGTATTCAGAAGAAATGGTAAGGGAAGCATGGGGGGAGGAGGAGGTAGGAATAAAGGTAGGAGGGGAGCTGATAAAATCAGTGAGATTTGCAGATGATCAAGCATTGGTTAGTCAGTCTGCCAAGGGGTTAGAGTCAATGATGAATTCGTTAGAGGGGCAGTGCAAAAGGTATGGGATGAAGATCAATCACAAGAAAACGAAAGTAATGAGATTTTCTAGTAGTAAGAAGGCGGGGCTGAATATAAGGGTGGGAGGGCGGAAGACAAAGCAGGTTGAGCAGTTTACGTATCTGGGTAGTATTTTGGAGGAGAATGGGTTTAGTGGTAGGGACATCAGATGCAGAATTGCCGTTGCTAAAGAAGCATTTTCGAAGAGAAGGGAATTGATAGGAGGGAGGAGGTCTGAGAAGAGACGTAAAGAAAAGGCTGGTGAGGACTCTAATATGGCGCTGTATGGGTCGGAAACTTGGTCATTGTGAAGGGAAGATGTGCGTAGACTTGAGGCTTTTGAGATGTGGGTTTGGAGAAGGATGGAGAGGGTGAGCTGAGTGGCAAGAAAGAGGAGAGGAGGTAGTGGATATAGTTGGAGAGGAGAGGAAGTTTGTGGCGGAGGTTCGGAGAAGGCAGAAGAGATGGATGGAGGAGGTAATGAGAGGGGAGGGCATGTTGAAGAGGGTGATAGAGGGGAGAACACTGGGGAAGCGTGGAAGAGGAAGGAAGAGGATAAGAACTCTGGACGAAATAAGAGGAGGTAGAAGATATAAGTAATTTAAGAGGGATCTAATGGCGGGATATCATTGGGAGGGAAAGCGAGACAATGTCTCAGAAATTGGGATACAGGATGGGGACTGTCCAAGAACGTACCAATAAGCTGGTAGAATACTTAAATGGTATCCCTTCTCTCCAAACTGAGGTATTCCCTGGATTAGTTGAAACTGGTCAGGAAATCCTGATTATATGCAGTGGAAATCCCCGGAAAACCCTTCCCTCTCAATGCAGTATAAACAGCCCAGGGGCCCAAGATCTTTCCGCAGACCAAGCAGTCCGACTCTATTCCTCTTTATCTCCCCTCCTCTCCCAACATATTATTCACTCTCGCCTTCCTCAGTTCCAAGGGGTGGCGCGGCAGAGGAGTCTCTCAGGAGGCCATACCTAAGCACCCCAGGGGGTAAGGCCTCCCCGGGACCGCTTTCATTATAATTTTTATTTTTTTAAAAACATTTATTCTCTATCACAATCTCTCCCTCGTCTTCCTTTTTGCTCCGGCAGCAGTCGTCTCTCCATTGTTCCACGCTGCGCCGAGCATGTCGGGGGGTCGCGATGGGGTAATTGGACTGAACCCATCCCACACTCCCTCCTCCACCCACAATACCCATCCCACTAGAATTTTAAACACCCCCAGAAAAATGCGTTCCAAGTTATGATGTTCTCATTTTCGTTCTTCCAATCCTCTCCGACTCTTTTGTTTTCCCAGGAGTGTTTTTAATGATCGCCATCTGTTCAGTTTCATGAGCAGTGCTGCGTGCGTTTAACAAAAGGCTGTGGTTCACATGGGGGGAGGGGGCGGGGGGCTGAAAATTACCTCTCGGAGCCTTAAGGTTTTTTTGAGACCCTTTCTCTTAAATTAAATTGACAATTGTTATCAATTGTTACGCCAAGGAACTAATTAATTTACGAAGATTACATTAGGGTGGGCGATGAAAGCAATAGGAGACAATGCTGCATCCATTGATGCGTTCCGGGGGAAATATCGGGGTTACGCTTGTCCTGAGCTCCACTGACACATGTCCTAGCTAGTAGGCGCTTTTAATGAATTATAGCTGTGAGCAAAGTTTCTTCGGATACAAGTATATATTTAAAGCACACCTATAACTACAAGGGGTAAAAGGAAGGAAGGGTCAGCCTCCATGGTGCGACTAGAGTTCTAATGTACACTATCTACCAAGTTCCTTGAGCTTCCCTTCTCTGGTGCACTTTAATAGCATCTGTTTTATCAAAACAAAAACAATTCTTACATGTGTGCAACCCTAGCGAATTTTCAAAAGTCATTATTAATGCGAGGTAAAAATTGTTAGCGAGTGCAAAAGGCGGTGTACTGTCTATAGCTAATTTATAATTATCTACGTCTATGAAGTACCCTGCTAGCCATATCTAGGATGTGTGGCACGGGGTGATTACTACTAATTCATGGATACTATGAGATACTAACTCATTCAGAAAACAAACCATGCGGGACGTTACATGTGGGGTGAAGGGTTAGTAATGATGATAAGTTATTAAAAACAAGAACAAACTCAATTGTAAAACAAAGTTTATCGGAACAACTTTTTACACATCTAGCTGCTCTCTGCTATGCTCGATCTATTTCTGAGACTGGTCCAACTTCTTAAGGGTCTCGTACGCTAGCAGTATATGTACTTCAATTGAGGTCTCCCGAGAGAAAAATGAAATCGCTCTTTAAATTTCTCTTCACATTTTCCTATTATTCTTTTAATAAATCCCAATTTGTGATTATCTTGTCCGTAGATCTCCCACACGTGTTTCCCCAAAGGGAGGTCGCGGGTAATATAATGGTCACCCCTAAGTATTTATCTGAATCTATTTTTAATAATTTGGCATGATTGATAGTGTAACTTTTGTTGGTAGAGTTATTCTTTTTCCAAAAATTCATAACCACGCGTTTATTTGAACTTAACTGTATCTAAACTTGACAGTGGCAAGCTTCACTTCGTATAGAAGTTCGTTATGCTAGCACTCAATATTAATGAAAATACTAGGTACTTTTCTATAAAATTTAACACATGTAGAAAAGTACTAAGTATAAGTATAAAATTGTAAAAAATGTAGAAAAGTGCTAAGTATTTTCATTAATCATGAGTATTCACTGTAACTGCCTAGTGTTGCACTATTTGCATATGGCAAGCAGATATTTTGTCAACGCATGCCTGTCAGACTCACGAACCATGTTGTACCTCGCTGCCTCTTCCGCAGATCATATTATAAGCGTGAGGGGATCGGCATTTCCTTTCGGGAAATCGAACGTCACGCCCTCCCCTACCTTGGTGACTTCAACGACGGAGTTCCTTACAGATATCGCGAGCGAGTGCGAACTTCTCGTGGTCCACACAATTCACAAACACGGAATGCTCCCAAGACTTTTTCTGGAGACAAACTCTTTACACGAAGTTTTTCATCCGTTCTCAATGGTGCAAATTAACTCATTTTTTCGTCCCCTCCCTCAAATAACCAACCAACTGGCTATTTTCTGTTTTAGCCGTAGCCATTCACGCCATCGTGCTTTTATCCATGCGATTCTCAGCTTTGCACGACGCAATGTTTGCACAAACTAATCATAGGGCAGTTCAGACTGCAGTACGGACAGGTTTAAAATGACTTTTTTTCCGCGAATGGTAAAAGAACCTTATAGCTGCTATTGAGAGTATAATAAGGTCTTTCAATAGGTAGTGTAGCTAATTATGTATTACACTAGTAGAGGGTGTCCGTTGAAATTCAATGGGAAGGAGAAAAATACAAAAATGTTTCATAAACAATAATCCGCATGATGCGACGTGAAATTTGCAAATATCATCAACGATACCTTAAAACCATTCATAAACCACCTATGGAGAGGATGAGGTGAAACATACCCCCACTAAAATCTCACTGCAGTTCTCATATTGATATAAGATCTACGTCATGAAGGACGCAGGCATAAGTGCCCATTAAAAAGAGCCATGGTGCGGTTGCCAAGGAAATTAGAAAATTGATATCGTTAAATAAGTGAAAAAAATGGATTACTTTCGAGCCAAAAGCACTATTTTCAAACAAAAGTGAATCGTATAGGGAAATCGATTGCAAAAATTGAATTATCCATTTTTTAGCCATCCAACAGTAAAAGTTTAAATCTTATGTCTCCAGTGCAAGTAATTTAAACAACCAAAAAGAGAAACCCCTGTGCCAAGTTAAATGGTTTTCTTACAGGGCTAAAAGTTAACTAATTAGGGGTAAAAGCAACCCCTTTAAAATTTTGCTCGGGGTTTATACTCATTTCCCTGCTGGCTTTAAGTCACGCCCAGTATTCTTGCCAAATTTTAACTTATGACCAATATTGAGGATACCGGGACTAGCCACGGTAGTTAACTTTACAGAGTCACCCGCAAGTGCACATAAGTGCGATATTCCACAGAGGAAAAATCATTCGCCTTGACCGGGTTTCGAACCCGGATCCCTCGATATCGCGCCGAGTGCTTTAACGCTACCGAGGTGTCCTTCTCCCCAATGGATTATTTGGTGGCTTTATAGGTGGCTTTATGTCTAGCAGTCCTGGCCATCATCTTTATATATATAAAAGTCAATGTATGTATGTATGTATGTATGTATGTATGTATGTATGTTCCACATCTCCTCCTAAACCACAGGACCGATTTTGATGAAATTTGGAACACATGTTTTTTACTGGTAGACAACAAACACTGTAGGGTTCAATTAACCAAAACCCTATTTTTTCAGGGTTAAGGGTGTGATCCTTACTAATATGTATAAAAATGTAATGGTCTCTTTCTGTCTGTTGCTCCATAACGCAAAAACTACTGGATCGATTGAGCTGAAATTTGGCATGTAGATAGAATAAATATCTGGTTTTATCATATGCTATATTAAAAAGCCCTAAGGGCCCCCAAAGGCCCCCGAAGGTCCCCCGTGGTGGTCCATGCTAAGCATTGTGTTCGGTGCAGTGGTTTCATTTTTTGCTTTTTAAAAGTACATTCACTCAAGATATAGGGCTGGAATTTTTTTTATCGGATAGCTGAATCAATATAATTTCTAATTTTATCAATCGATTTTCTTCTACGCTCCGTATTTTTCTGAAATTCATGTTTTCAGTTGAAAAATCTCACATATTCCCTGAAATCAACAATAACATATTTCCTTGACAACCATAGATTTGATTTTCAAAGGATATACCCGCCTCTAGCATTGAAATATCACGATTTCCTGAAGGCCCATGACAGTACGTAGAAGCCAAATCCGTATAAGAAGGGTCTAGGGTCCCAAGGGCCCCATGATAAATTGCTTCGGGGGGTAATCGATAAAGTCAATGCATATTTAACAAGTATACTCTTCAACGTCTATTCTCAAAGTAGCTCTCAAAGGGGCACTGCATGTATATGAGAGAACACTTACGTAGTAAACGTTACACATAAAGGAATTAATAGAATACACAATTAAATATGCAAGAATATTTACGTGCAGTGAATATCAATGGTAATAATGCCTCTGTTGCTACAACAAACACGGCGTTGTTTATTTTCGTTTAATACTCACATGTATTACACGTAGTGAAACCGTATGCCTCTCATTATGATTGCGAACTGTTTTTTAGACCAATTCCTACATCATTAACGTCACGAGTTATTCGTATGTTTAAAAGTGTTAGAGTGCAGTTAACTTAGATACATTCACTTAATCATCGAGATAAACAAGATAGGTTACGAACTCCTAGAATGACCACGCATACAGTTTTTCTTCAGGCTTTTCGGTTTTCTAATAAAATAAGTTTCACGTTTTTCACACCCGTTGAATTTCAACGGGTACCTTCCGCTCGTGTTCCTATAACGCCACCAAATAATCCATTGTGGAGTAGGACGCCTCAGTAGCTTAACTGATTAAAGCACTCGGCGTGAAATCGAGGGATCTGGGTTCAAATCTCGGACAAGATGAATGACTTTTCCTCTGTGGAATATCGCAAATTTTAAATTCTTGGGTTACCTGACAGTTCTTCAAACCGCAGCGCCCCTAGCAGCGATACAGACATACCTAGGTAACTATCTAGATAGATTTTCTCTTTAATACTTTCGTCTCAGTTTGTTTGTTATTACCAGAGACGGGACGTTTATGACTTTTATTTTTCCATTTCATGACCTTAATTCTATGACTTTTATAACCCTGTTTCATGTGGTCTATTTTTTGAAATTCGGTCATTTCGTGACGCTTAAGCTAAAAGTATGACATTTATTTTACTGTAAAATTATAACTATTATGATCCGTATAGTTACTATAGGGTAAGAGGTTCAAAAGAAATTATCTCCCTCGCTTCCCCTCTTACCCCTAAGCACCAGGATTACTGTATATATACGGATGTAAAAATGATCAATTTTGTACCTGAAGATGTAACTACCGTATGAAACCCGGGTCGTTAGAAATAAATCAATTTAATGGAACATTACAAAGTGTAATTTTTATTTTCCGATATGGAGAGGTATTTGTAACGAACCGTCCAGTCTGCGAATTCCTCCAATTCACCTGCTTTCCGCTCACCTTCAACCACCTACTTCACATATTTTGCTATTCTACATATGTGCATTTATACTAACCTTTCGTTTTCATCATTAACACTTTTCCTTTCCAATACATTCATTTAAACCAGTGAAGTGCATATCTGTGTCGACGCCATGTTCGAAAATCTGAACTTTCCTCATATTTCCCCGAGATGGCGCAGCGGTTGAGCAGTTACTCCTCTTCGCTTTAAACACGACACCCAAGACTTTTCCCGCCTTCACCTTAAACTATCCCCACTTTACAACGCGTTTTACACAACCTCTTTCCCTACCATTTCAGCTACAACTTTGACCACACTACAACCACATCGGTTCACTAACCCACTTGGGGAATTTTTTCTTTAAAACGATTCGCTACAACATTGACGACACTACAACAACACCCCTCCTCCAATCACCAAACCACTCGGGGGATTTTTTTCTTTAAAAAAATACGCTACAACTTTCACCATGTACTAGAACTACACCACCCTCCAATCACCAAACCACTCGGGGGATTTATTATTTCCCAAACAAAATACGCTACAACTTTGACCACACTACAACCACACCCCCCTCGAATCACAAACCCACTCGTTTTTTTTTCTTTATAAAAATACGCTACAACTTTAACCACACTACATCTACACCCCCATACAACCACCATCCCACTCCGGGGGATATTTTTCTTTAAAAAAAATACGCTACAACATTGACGACACTACAACTACGCCACCCTCCATTCAACAACCCACTCGGGGATTTTTTTTTAAATATATGGCCATTTCCATTAACCTCCTTATGCCCATTTTCTCACCTTTCTCTGTTTCTCTCCACTGAAAAATGTCAATTTCCGTCTTCACGTTTTCTCAAAACTTCATCTTGCCTTTCCTCAACACCCAGGAATGCCTTCTTCACATTTGAAAATGGCCATTTCCAGGCCGCGCACCGTCTCGCCCTAGCACCCCTGTTTCACTCCATATGCCCGCAACTTTTTTTGGAGGGGGGGGGGGGGTGTTCGTATATTAGATGTGCAATTAGTCCGTATCCCTCAACCGGCATTTCTAAAAACATCGCAATATAACGTCAAAATGTCACAAAAATATCTCCATTTTCGTAATTTTTTATTGCTCCAAAACTAAGTATGCCACGCCTTTCTTTCTTACATTTCGTAAATGCCCATTGCTTTTACTATCCTATGCCATTTCTTTCTTTTCCCTCAGTTCCCCAAATTTTTGTCAAAAAAGTTTCTCCCTCACTAGACCCTTCGATACATGTATCTGGAGAGGTTCCACGTACTTAAGCCTGAAGTGATTATTACCATTTTATGACGTTTAATCCGCAAAGTCGCATTTCATGACTTTTTGGCAAAAACCGGCTATTTCATGATAAAAACCTATGACTATGACGTTTATGACTTTTTCCTGTCTCTGGTTATCACCTACTATTTCGCACGCTTCCTGCATAACATTTGTGTCTCAGTAAGCCTACGCAGTAGCAAAACCATTAATACTGATTGTTTATATGACATTTTGTGTACAGTGTACCTACTCCATATTAGTTAAAATTCACCTCCTGACACGTATTTTGGAGTGTTTTACTGATACATCAATGTTTCATAGTTTCAGTAACATTTTTAAGATACATTTGTATTGCATGTTGATGGAAACTCAATCCTGCAACACACCCTTGTGGTGGCCTTCATGGTACTATGTAGATGAATTCTGACTGCGTGTCTATCCATATACCGCACTGTGCAAGGAAATGCCAGCGGTTAAACTGCCTTTAAGATGATCGACGCACCAGTGTCACAAATTTTAATGTACGACCTTGCGGCCTACGGCAAAGGGATTGAAGTCCCCATACGGATATTGATGGCGCTTCGTCACGGTCGCTTAATAAGAGGATACCGTCCGTGACAGGACCCAAAAAATTCGTCTCCGACCTCTCAAAAACCTCATATAAGCCGGCGATTTCATGGTGAGATAAGGGAAGGGGGGAAGAGTAGACCAGGCATTAGGGAGGAAAGGGGTCGTGGACTCATGTCGCATCCAAAGGGCAGAGTTATCTTGTCCTGATCCGCTTTCGGGTGGTCTATGTGGTGGAGTGAACGAGGTAGGTCCCTTACCAAGTAGAGGAATCTTTTTCACGCGGTCCAGTGGGAGGAAAGAAAATATGAGGGAGGGTCGAACGAAGACGCTGGCTAGGGGGAAAAGTGGTATCCTCTTTGAGTAAGCCGCGACGTAGAATTTGCGAGAGTTTGGCTTTGTATTGAACCTTAAAGACCTTACCCTCCAACTTTTTTCTCTAGAGCGAATAAATACCAATAATTTCCACGATTAACAATAGAAGCTTTCATACACTCCGATATTCTCGAAACAATAAGCAATCATAGAGGAACTTTTGTGACCTTAGAAAATGACAATTAAGTCCATAAGGAAACTAAAACGAAAGTTTTACATGTTTGAAAAATGGAAATTCTTCAAATTCGGAGTTGAAAGATTCATTCACGGAATTCGTAGCTAATACAAATGGCAAATACACTAAAGTAAGTAATATTTTTTTGAAATTCTGCGCAAAGGAATCGATTAATATATTCCTAGCAAGCACAGCCGTATAGAATAGAATTTCATGCTAGTGCAACAACGACGTTAGACGGGAACTCAGGAACCTTATATATCGTATTATAAAAAAAAACTGAAAATAAATTTTAAAAACAATCGAGTTAATAGGTTGAGAGCTAAACAGCTTAGCGCTAATTACAAAGAGTGTCATGCGTTCTGCTTTAAGAGACTTCGATAAAATAATCTTAGGTGAATTATAAGGTGAAAACTCGAAAACATTTTGGTCCTACACTGTGGAGCTTCAGGATACATTTTCTAGCGTAGAGCCACTGACAAACAACGATGGTTAAATAGTCTCCAGCAGTATCGACAACTATACAGTAAACTACTTCGTTGAAAGCATAATTAATAACATCTCACCCCGCTTGAAATGTCCCGCAAGATGTAAAGCCTTCTGGATGAACTAGTGCCGCGTAGTAAGAAGCAGATAATCATATACGCCGAACCGATTATGTTCACGGCCTTTACCGTAAGCAGTCGTCATCTGGCTCGAGTTCTTCCTAGGAGGAGGGTTTAAAAGGGATCGACGGGAAACTATTAAAAACTAGGTGGTGGGTTTCCTGGAGTAGTCGAAGAATTGGAAAATGGGATTCTTCGATACCTACGATGATTCGCATCTCTATATGGACGACAGAAGTATTTTTTTCGAAAGTGAGCGATAAGATCAAGACAATCTTAGAAATTTTAATAAAAAACTACGTTAAAAGATGAAGATCCTGTGACGTATGTTAAAGAAGCGGAATAAGAGCAATACTTTTGAAAAGAAGATGGCGATGCATATGTCTACAGTGACGCTGTGGAATCTTTCCATTCGCATCAGTTCAGTGCTCACATCGCAACACAAGAGAGTGCAGTCGCTTTCAATTCGTGTCGGACTTTACAGACAACGTATTTCAAAACAGATCGGGGGCATTGTTTATAAGCGGTGAAGAGTACGTTTCGGAAGATAAGATCTTCGTTAATCACATCCGCAATTGTTATTTATGCGTTAATTCTTGGTAAAAGGCATTAAACCTGGATAACGTAATTTTTAAAAACCATGTGCTTTGTGGTAAAAACCTTCATTTTAAATCGCGCAGTTTGAAAGAATTCGTAAGATATGTGCAAAAACTCGGCCGTGACCATTGTATGCCTCAAGAACACTACCTTGCCGTCAGATTACCGAACGGTTCACCAGCGCACATTGTTCCACTTAACGTGCGATGAAGTGCGCTGGCTACAACACCTTGACATGAAAGCTGGTAAACTGTCACAGTAAAGCCGCAGGCGTCATGATGAGGTGTAACACTCACAGCTATGAAGACAGACGAGTACGGGAGTCGCTTGATGAGAGGTACGTAGAATAGGCCAATAATATGTACAATTAACAGCGTGATAATAGGTTCTTAACATACCGCTAGAATTAATCTGAATCGCTCGTTTCTATGGCCTATTAACTCCATTTCTTCAATGTTTTTCATTCGGTGATGTACTCTTGGAAAGGTAGGCTTTCGTGCTTTCGCCGTGCTATCACTTTGCATCGAAGAATTGCAGAGTCCTTCGCAGGTATTGCGTATAGTGGTATGGTAGAATAGTTGCCAGATGTCACATATCGGTGATCCTCTTGACGAAACATTGGGGTTGTCATCCACAATCGCGGCGGGCGTACTTCGCCAGCTATCCCAAAGGTTGCCGAATGCCGCCGAGGTGGGGATTGTCAACACCTAGGGCATGGTTGTATGTATGAGGTTGTATATTCTTGTTCGGTAGAAACATTTCGAATATATTGAAACAATGGAATAAAATGTAAACCGGCATGCAGAATCTGCCGGCCTCGGTGACGGTGGGATGAAGTCCTCGCCTGCTATTGCTAAACTTTATCAACTTAAATTTGTAAGACTTGGTGCTTTCCTGGCGCACGATGTGAATGAATTCTTTACGGGTTTCCCACCAGGTGAGATCTTCAGCCAGAGCCGACATTTCGATGGCTTACTCTGCCATCGTCCTCAGGGCGTTGAGTTCTCTCAGGACACTCAACGCCCTGAGGACGATGGCAGAGTTAGCCATCAAAACGTCGGCTCTGGCTGAACTTAAATTTGTCTTTAAAATCAACTTAATGAGGAAGCCTTCGGCAAAGAAATGAAAATACTCGAAGGGGACGAAAATATATATGTTTTCCAATGTCGTGAATACGTGTCGTAATTCCACGTACTCATCCTTTTCAGATTTGGTTTGAAATTTTATGATGTGGAAAGATATTGTTGCGTACTTGTTTTGTTGATGCTTGTTTTGTTGACGTCGATTAAAAAAAGATAAAAGGCCGCTTCCGAGGTGAAAAGCGCGAGAAGGAAGAGGATAGAGGTGCTTTCGAAAGGAAACCCCCACAGAGGAGAGACATAAGGGTGTGTGCGTTTCTGGCAATTTGTTTGCCCGCTCGAGACATTAGTCCTTGTGCCCGAAGAAGACTTCAACAGTTCAGATACGCAATAATTTCTCGTCTGTGACCCCTCTTCTAATCTTCTTTATTTCCATTCCTTATACCCGTATAATCAGCTGTCTCCTTATTTTATTTAGCACATTTGTATTCCCGTGCAAAGGCAGTTCCTATTATTTTAATTAACTATTTTCCTCGGATTATCATGGCTACGGTGATACTAACATGTCGTATACCCTCAACTAGTGATCCTTTCCTGAGAGGTTTCCTTTACGATGTTTCAGTGTTGTGGCACTGATAATAACTAAGAGCAAACATTATGAGTTATGCGTAATTCTTCCGCCATAAAAATGTATTCTGAGTTGACCTCGAAATAAGGAATAAAGAGGCGGCGAAGTGGGCGTACCACTATTTGCTGTACAATAAGTGAGGGTTCTTCATCTGGGCGTCTATAGCATTAAATTGACAACGTAGATTTTTATCAATTCAAATTTATTTTTAAAAAACGTCTCTAAGAATTTAATAATAGGGGTGAAAATTCAAAGTTGGTAGGTAGGAAGTTTAGGAGGTGTATCGACAGCCAAGGTATACGACACTATATAATATATCACTAATAGTTATTATGCTTTAAATTATCCATCGTCAATAATGATAAATGTAGGTCATAAGAGGCAAAAAATCAGCAAATGGAAATACTCCACATCCTTGAAACTCTCAAATTCATACCGAAAATAAATATTCCTATTTTCTTAATAAAATCCACGACCTAGTTGATCATGCCAGCGTTGCTCCCGATTGTACTCTCTAATAATATTTTATTCTCCTCTGAAGTTTATTTTAATTTATTTTAAATGTCATCATATTGTGACCGTTCCAATTATCGCTCTCGAAGTCGCTTCCCTGACATAAATAACACCGCCAGATTTAGGGAAAACCCAAAGTTTCGAGACACCTCTGGCAAATGGAGACACAACTTCGCAGTTTATCTGTCCCTGACCACATTCAGACTCGCTTCTTTCCCGTGACCGTCTCCTCGGAATCCACCTTTTTTCACTCCCTCGCACAGTTCCCCACTGCTCCAAGTCCGAAACCACTCCCTCCAATCTCCTCACTCCAGTCCCTATCCCTCCCCCCGCAAAATGCTGGCGTTCTTTATTCACTCCGCCCCCACTGCTTCCCCCTCCCTCCCTCCCTACCCGCGCGTCCTCCGCACAGATTTCTTTCGACCCCCCGCCACGATTCCCCTTCCACCCCCTCTCCCCCCTCACCTTTAAGCCCCTTCCCCACTCCCCCCGCAACAACACACACAAATGAAACGAGGCGGGTGGCCCATCACGACCTGACCCTGCGGGACCCAAAATCGCAGCGGCGAATCGGCATCAATCAAGCTTGATTAATCGCAGGGGAGGTGGATGAATCTCGTCCTGTTATACGACTACTCGAACCGCACCGACCCCCTCCACTCCCATCCCCTCCTACTGCTTTCACTTCCTTCCCCGCAAAGGCTCTCCTCTTCCTCCTCTCCCTTCGTCCACCGCCCCCCTTCCTTCCCCCTCTCCAAACCCTGTCCCCTAGGTGTTGTCCACGGATCCCTCCTCGGAGGGAGGGGTGTGGTCCGCCATTGTGTCCATCCCCATCATAATCCCGACTCTCCAGTCGCATTGGGGCGCTCTAGACTATTCGCATATTCGCAAAAGAAAAGAGACGAACAGGTTACGGCGATATCTACATCTGGGGGGTTATTTTGTAATCTCACCTATTTAAAGACTCTTTGCGGGAAGGCGGGAGATCCGTTTCGCTCTCTTAATGATCGGCTCACGATCATCCAAGGTTCGATTTTGGCTACATTTAACGTTCCGTACGACAGGTGAGATGGAACAAATGAAATGCGGAGGCAAATGCAACTGATCAAGAGTCGAAAGAGCGGATGATTCAAATAAAAGACCTGCAGATCACCACTTGAGAGCCGAAGATGGTCAAGCCGCCTGGGTGGCGGAGCGGAACTACTAAAAATGACGTGATTGCCCACATTTTATGACGTATTCACACTTAAGGAGGTTCCACCGCGACTGTGTGAGTCAAAACAATTACTAAATTCCACATTTTTTATATTTTGTACAAAAATCCTGATTTCGTTGATAGAATGCGTTACCTATGGAAAAGCAAAAGTAAGGTAGTAAAAATTCAGATTATCCCACGAATGTATTTTAAATGAGCACTTTTTCCCAGTCATAGGAGCCGACTGCAACGCCATTTTTAACGGATCACCGCATTTTGACTTCAATTACGGCATTAATTCCCAAATAACTATAAAAATAAGGTGGTAAGATTACTATATTTTATTTTTATTCAATTTTCCTAGATAATTTCCTTCTTATAAAAAGTTTTCCGCGAAAATGGAATTTATATTTTATGGAAAAATACTCTTTTTCCCCGTGTTTCTCTCATTCTCCCATTGAACACCATGTAATTTCAAGTTCAATGAGAGAATAAATTAGCGTGGAAAGGTAATATTTTGTTGCTCACATCAGATAGAGGACAAGTTTTTCTATAAGTAGACAAAATATGAATAAAATGATATTTAAGTGATTATACGGTGGAACCACCTTAAGTGAGATTACAAAATAACCCCCCTGCGTGGCTCATGCGTCACGGTGACTATTCGTTAAAGGTCAGTCATGCTTGAATGCGGCACATGGAGAATTATCACAAAATTGCAGACATAGTACACACGTATATATTACCATCCTATGCAGAACAGTAAAAATACACCGAAGAAAAGAGGATAAAAATAACACTTCCTCTTCTAACCATCTACATTATTGGTGGCTTTTATCAGAGCTATTGTGATCCCTAATCGTTCGCGGTAAAACTTACATTTTCAACATTTCCGCCTTGCAATTCAATCTATCAGCCTTCGTCATGGGTTGAAAAATTTCCTCTGATGTTCTCCACAGTCTTCGAGCCAAAACAATTTTCTACGAATTGGCCAACGTTTCAATGCCGACGGCTTATGGGGGTGCTGCAAAGCTTTAATTAGCATAGTGAACACTGGAAGACGTACTGAAGGTTTCCACTCTACTCGAGAAAAAAAACCACATAAATGGTGTCGCAGAAATGGTCGAATGAAATGGTAGGTCATCAAAAAACTAGATATTGCACAACAGCAATGCATTTAATTATTAACTCAGCAATATCGACTAGACGCATGATGAAGAACTAGATCAAATTATTTGAATTGCGCTATTTCACTAAATAATGGTGTAGCGGATTCATGTTTCTTGAATGCGTACAAGTCGTTGTGATTCCATGCAACTATTATAGTGTTCCATATTTATGTGGCGGTATGAGCCTACGGAGAACGCTGTTGCCTAGCATAAACTCCGTGTGCTACCATCCAGGTCACGTATGCAGCCACGTCCAATAACGCGCTTAATTTAATCAAGTTATTTTATGGAATTCTATTTGTACATTGAAAGACTCCTAGATGTGCAGTTAGTGAACTGAATAGCGCTATATGTTGTACGATTTCCCTACTACTATTGGAAAAATCGCACTTCCAGCCTAATGGAGATTTACACAGGAAACGAATCTCCATTAGAACCCATACTGTGAACGACGCCAACTACATGTGGAACGTATGTACAACAGCGCGACAAAATATTTGGACTATGATTTAAATGAGGCCTTGTTTTCATCTCCATAAATCTTCAACTGTTGATGTACTTCTGCTGGCCATCTTTTCTGCAAGAATGTTTTTACTAGAAAATGTCCAAGGTTTTAGCGGAAGTGGTATGAATTGAGACAGGAGATCTTCAGAAGGTTAAATAAATATCTTTCATATAAAACCATTTATCTACTCGTCCAATCCTGAATGACAGCCCATTTTTCGACAGGACATGTGACAATGAACCTGACCTTCTGTATAATTGTCAAATATTTCCTTCAGTGGACCTATATTGTGTAATTTACCCCTGAGACCACGTGAGTGATTTCATCAAGTGATCAGGAAATTACCTTTTTTTACGCTTAATGATGGCAGCGGTCATGAATCCCCATGCATGGCAGGGCTAGAAAAATAGTGGGCCACCAAACAGATGTGGCTAATTAGATCATCATGCTGAAGGATTTAAAAGAAGTTTAGATCTATCGATATCTTAAAGGAGATAGCAATATTATTAGGAGAGGATTCATTTCCATGGGAGACAAAAAATACATCCCTCTGCCTACAAATTCTAATCTCTATGGTTAATGAAATAGATTTCAGCGAGCAACATAATTACCAAATTAATACAGCAGAAAGAAAAAAATCAGGAGAACTCTAAACAAATTGATATCCATAGGTATTGCATTGTATCGCGTCGAAAATCAAATCCAAAAATTTAAATGTTTTTCACTTTTCGACATAACAAAGTTACTACTATGCCGCATTTCTTTGACAGAGAGAAATTACATGTAGACAAGTGCACGAAGATGAGGAAAAAACTTAAGTGTGATTATTATGATAATTTGAGATCTTTTTTCTTCATAATTCGTAACACAAGGTAGTCTGAGGTAGATTTTTTCTAGTCATAATAGATAAAATATTTGGATTTTTTTTCTTCAAATATTAGCAGCTGTTAGAGGCACGTAGTAAATAATGTGATATTTTTGACGCAGAAATGTTTTTATGACTGAAAGCCTAACTTTTTTGTAATATTATTAAAACCTTCACGGTGAGTGATTAATATATTTTTATTTAAAAAAATAAGTAATACACATTGTTATATGCATTTCTGATGCGATCTTTGTGTCAAAACTTGCTGTAATTTCTAATGTGGTTTCTCTGGAGCGCAAATCTGTACCTTATCCCATCTGTCTTTTGGAAACAATCTCGAAATACAAAGCAACAAGTGACTAATATCTTGGTATCATCATAAAAACGAGATATTTTTTTATAATGAGGTCAAATTTATTGAACTTATAAGAATTGATATCTCGCTCAAACTACCTTCAAGCGATCCTTTGGCCCAAAGTAGTGTGTAAAATCAGGACCATTTAATCATCATGATTTTTTAAACATATTTAGCACCAAAAGGTGGAAATAATCTTTTCATAGACTTAAACTGATGCGCAAACTATGTCATAAATTCTGCAGCACTACTCGAAATAAAGCAGTTTTTTTAATTCAAGATTAGCACAGGTAATACTGCATAATATTACTTTTAGATAAAAACTCTGAGGATGTACATACGTACGTATGGCGTCGTAACACACATGAGCAATCAAGGGGCATATTCAATTGAATACCGAGGGATTTAATAGAGAGAATTATAGCTTTCTTTTGCGAAAAATATAATTAACGAGTGGAAGGTTGATGACAAATACACTGAGCTTAAGCTTACAAGGAAAGAAAAATGAATGTCTACTTTCTGTGCTAAAAGAATGGGCGTGGACTGAGATTTGACTATGGAGAAGAATGTAGACAATAAGCCGAGCATAGTGGATACGGTGGAAGAAGCGTTAGCTATACTAAAGGAAGAAATAACATTTCAGATGCAACTTGAAATAAATAAAAGGCCATAAAAGAAAATGATGAGAGTCAATGGACGGACGAATGCACCAGTCGTAAGAAAGTACTTGACAGATGAGGAGGCAGGGAAAGTAAGCAAATTAGATGGCAGGAGCTAAAAGAATTAAGGATATTGCATGAAAATATATATTGACCAATCCATCTTTGTGGGTACGTCTCATTAAGATGAGAACGAATTGAGAGGAGCCAATTGGGGGGAGCCCCGTCTTTCTGAAACACAAAATCATAGGAATCTGCTTCCAGTAGTAGAAAAAGCCAATCTTAATCAATGCCTACTAACAGCGAGGAGTTGAAAGCACGCACAACTTTGGTTGTGAAGACAGTAACTGCTGACATGCTTCACAGAGTGTGGGAGGAATTTGAATATCGACTTGATATTTTTTTAGTTACTCAAGGACATATTGAACATTTTTAATGCCATTTTTTCAACAAAACTAGAGAATGCATCGGTCACTTTAAGAGGTCACGCAGCTCTGTAGCTCGTACCATTTGAAAAATACAGATCTTTGAAACCGACGCATTCTTTTGTAATCACCCTGCATTTTAATCGGCGTTATTATGAGCAAGATAGCTGTATAATTTAATCATAATCATTCATAGTTTTAAAGCTACCAAAATCTACTTCTAAAATTAAATAATGTATTGGAAAACAATACTATAAAAATTAAGCATAGGCATTGGTGTATATCTCTATCGGCGGATTCTTCGTCCCCGGCGAATTTTATGACATTCTCTCGCAATCCGATTGGCCGATTATCCCGTTTCAACCCCACGGCCCCCCAACCCACGCTGCTTACCTTGTCATAACCACTCATTCTTGGCATATTACGCGGGCTCACGTGGGGTCAATTCCTTCCTCCTTCAACCCCTCGACCCCCCTTTATTCCTTCCCTTATTATATCCACCCCTCCGAACCGAGGTGAGAGATCCTTTTTTTATCCTTCAGAGAATGTCGACCCCCTGAAGAGAGAAGACTTGGCAGAGGGAAAAGGGCTTAAATAGCAACTTCGTCCGCGTTCCTCGCACTCATCCCTCCGAAAAAGGGTTTAAAGATCCTCGATGTGTTTTGATTCACTCCGGGAATAGAAATATTACGAAGTATATTTATGAAGTTAAGAAAATTTAAAACGCCCGTTTAACGAGTTTAAACTTCCAATTATCATTGAGATTATATATAAGAGAGATTAGACTAGATCAGCGGTTCCCAAACTGGGGGTCGCGGACCGTTCGGAAAGGGGTCGCGAGATGAGGATTGTAATTACTTTAAAAACAATATTATTTGAATGTACACATTGTTTGTTATTTTTAGGGGGTCGCGGCTAAAGTGTATGGGCTAAAATGGGTCGCGGAAAGAAAAAGTTTGGGAACCGCTGGACTAGATGAATTATTTGGATAAAAGAATTTTGAGCGAGATTTCACAACTCTATAAAATTAAACAAAATTGATCTAATTATAGAGGAAAAGGTTTCATCTTTCTGATGATACCAAAGCGTCAGCCATTTATCGAAATACTCGTACTTTTCGAGATATTTGTCAAAAAAAATAGAAGCCGTTCTCCATGAAATATAGTAAGGCCGTGAGCTCCAGAGAGACAATAGACAGAGAGACATTTAAAATAAAATGAGGAAGTTCTGACTCACAGATCGGATCAGAAATGTAACGTATTTCCTATGTTTTCTTAACTATTACACAATTATTATTTTTCGCCGTAATTAATTTTTTTTTTAATTCAACAAAAATATTCAGTTATGAAGGCGTTTCCCGAGAATGACTTGAGATAAATGAGTAAATCTTCAAATATCTCTATTTAGGAGAATCACACAGTTTTGTGTGGTTTGTAAAAGTTACCATTGAATTCCCTTAAAATGGAATACCACTAAGTTAAACAAGAACTTTTTTATGTATATTTAGTAAATTACTAAGGAGTTTAGTCACATAAAACAAAGTTTCTACACCATGAATATAGCTATATCTATGTCATGCTCTTTGTGATTGCTTAAATTTTCAAATTAAATAAAAATATTGCCTCTAATAAGACTTTAACACTCGCTTGTACGGAGAATGACGTATGGGAGAGGAGAGCATACAAGAGAGGAGGAATGAAGATGTTTAGGTTCTTTCTAAATGTCCACACCTGAACCCTGCGGTACCTCTACCCGCTCTTCAATGCTTAATTCGCCCTCTGGAACCTCAAACTCTCGGCTGTCGAGTTCCATCAAGTTCCGCTATACCTAAATCTTTCGTCCGCTACGATAGATTCTTCAAACCTATCTAATCGTCATTTGAACTGTGTCCTAGGCCTCTCCCCTTTCTCCACTGATTTTGTAAGAAACTTGAAAACGACTACCCATCCTTTGAAAGAAATTGGTGTATACTTAGGTGTGTAGGTAGCATAAGAGTTCAGCTTTCCGGGGCAAGGACAGACGCTGAAGACGCACCCATATCGAAATCCAGTCACGGTGTCTGAAAATACTATCGATTTGTCTGGCACTAGTTGTAAGGCACCCTCACTTTTGGCGTACGTTTATATCTTTCAAAATTCCAATTCCTTTCAATTCCTCTCCCGCGTTATTTTTCTTTAGCCATCCCCTAAACGTTCGGCACCCTCTCAATACATACACTTGATTCACCTTCTCTGAATATCCGCCAACAACTTAATTTCCTCTCCCTTAACCTCCAAAAACTTCCTCGTTTGTCTTTCTAGCTATCTGCTTTACCCTATCCATTCTTCTCCCTGCCCGCTGCTCAAAATCTTCCAGAGTGAGCACATCCTAATTCCGTTAAACCCAAGTTTCCGAACCACAAGAGAAGAAAGGCCTTTCAAAAGAGGACGAAAGGCCCAGGGAAAATTTAAATCTCCATATATTGCAGGAAATACTTGAATATCTATTCGAAACGCCAAATTGAGTGTCACTGGCACTGAAGGAAATATCGTCCGACGCCGGAAGATAGCTCACGACGAGGTCTCACGAGAGAATACCGTAAGCCAACAAAGGTGACCAGAGCGGCCGGAATACTGGGACACTCAATACGAGTTGAAAATCAACGGAATGCTTAGCAGAGAGTGGATACTTTCGCAAATACAAATGGAAATTAGTCAAAATGCAAAAGGATTTCGCAAAGAAGCTGTGGAGGTAGTGGTGGGGATGCTTCTCCCGTGAACTGCGGAGCACTGGCGCTAGAGTACGCCGGGGACGCGTATGACATTTTCCTCAGATACCACAATTACAAAGATTCCAAGAACCACACATTCTCAAAAAAACGGCTGAATTCAAAGGTAAATAATTATTGTATAACACGTGCGTTAGATGATTTCAGTATCGCAAACCATTACCAAGTAATTCTCCGTTGAAAGTGGGCTGTTTTCAGCACAGTATACGACTTTACTTTTCGATATAGCATCTATTTTTACAAACAATCGTTAGCCCCATTGTTCCTTTTTTCAAGCGCCGAATGGTAAACTTGGACTTTTTTATCTACTAGTATTAAACTGTGGAAATATAAACCCGACGATCACGCTAATTCTGGCGTAATATCCACCATCATTTAAAAAAAGCTTATGCTGAGATTAAGAAAGAATACTAGAGGTAGAAAGGGCACGGCACGTGTAAGAGTTCTTTGGATATTCTCTGACTTTCATCACAACCTACCTCTAACCGGTATATTACTGTAATGAATGAATGAGGGCTGAATCCCTGAAAACTCAATGGAGTGAAGCAGAAGATGAAGGAATATACCTAACGAATGCCACCAAATATCTTTTCCTTCTCTGCCTAACTGCATTTGAAGCTGACGAATAAATAGAGAAAATAGATAAATCCGCTAAATTTTCAAGCCCATCGTGAAGTAATAGGTATCTTAATCAAAATTAGCATAACACTCGCAAGAAACGTTCTATCGATCTGAATAATTACCTATATCTCTTTACAATAGCGTGGTATAACACCCGGTATCAATGTTTTTCTGTTATATGAATGGGGCCACATCAGGTCCAACACTTATTCCTAAATCCCTCTCCCCACGTCCCACACGGAGAAACCAGAAATGTGTTCCCATTCTATCCGTCCAATTGACGCCAATCGGTGATCGAAAAATATCCCCAAACGTCCACCACCCTGTGTCCTCGATTTCATTTTTATCCAGAAATAGATGAGACCGCGCTCATAACAACGTTGGACACCTTAATCCACAGTCAACCATTAGTGAACTACAAACATTGGCATGAAAATAAATTCAAATTTCATTTATTTTCTGGTGATGCGCCTTCATAATGGTAACACTGTTCGCTCCGTTTAAATATTTAGGGTTCAGTAATAGTCAAACGATAAATGACATTATGTTCGCATTGTTCCACGGATTTTAGTTTAGATCACATTTAATCGTGACATATCGTATCGTTTTTTTTACTTCCATTTTTTAGAGAATGAGGTAATTGAGGGGTCTTTCCTAATGCCGTTCTCAACAGTAGTTTATTCGTGACAACATCACATGGACTACCTTTCGTCTGGATCCTACACTCTGATCTAACTGGCATAGATGGCCTTGTCAGGAGAAAATATCATTGTTCCCACCGGTACATCACTAGGGATAGGGAACGCGTATGCACTCACACCGCTTCGAGGTTGTAGTTATTTGTTAAAGTTTACAGAAAAGACTGACAAAGAGTCTAAGATGAAGTGTTGCGTTGTACGAGGAGTGGCTACAAAGTAACTGTGGTATTGCGCAGAAAGGTGGTACCTGAGGAATTAGGATGAGAATAGGCTGTAGGCGTTGGAGATGTGACTGTATAGATGAGAATGAAGTAAGTAAACTGCGGTGTACGGATAGAAAGACGAACGAAGTGATCGGCATGGTGAGTGAGGGCAGGAAGATGCTTGTTGACATTAGGAGAAGGCAGAATAGATAGATGGAACCAGTAATTAGGGCCGAAGGGATTCTGAAGGCTGTAATGGAGGGGAGGATATTGGATAAGCGGGGAAGGAGAATTTAGAGAATAGGCTTTATGGACGGATGAAGAGAGGTAGGACGTATGTGGAGATGAGAAATGAAATAGGTTATGGAGACAAGGATCTCCAGCTGTAAAATATTAATATAAGTATTCCTACTTCCATCTAAACATATCATTATCAGTGTATCATATCTAATAATATTAATAGCTTGTTTAAAAATAATTTCAAATGTAAATTTGGCTGTATCTGAATCATTTCGCAAATGAATGAGGAATTATTTCCCGAATTCGTATTTCCCTCCTGCTTAATCCGCCACTGGCACATATTTCCCGGCCCGTATGTGCTCCAAAATGCACCGTGTATTATTCTGTTCACCCTATTGTCCTCTCACGTCCGACTGTCCCCAGACCCATAGCCCTCCCGCTTCCACCCCCTGTGGCGCAGGCGGCAACGAAGCTTGGCCACATCACGCCTCTTTGAGGAGACGTCCGACGCCCTCGGCCTTCACGCCTGGCGTCTTCCGCCCCCTCCCCATCCGTCGGACAGTTTCCCCACCTCTCCATTCCTTCTTCTCACGCCCGTCTGGTGGGACACCGCCTCAGCTGGGTCACTTCCCTCCCACTCCGGAGGGTGGCAATGCAGCCAGTGGCAGCCACTGAGTGGTGTACCTAACGGGTGGCGGGACTGACCCCCGCCAGGGGTGCCATCAGGAAGGAGGCGGAGTGGCTTGGCGATATTTTTTGCCCCCCAAAGATAGGATAATTTTGAAGTATACAAACTCATTTGCATATCCAGTCTGAAAAAAGTTGAGAATATAAGGTACGAACGTAAAGAGGAAAAAGAGGTTGAGATAAAAGTGGGGGAGGGAGGCGCCACCCTTTCCATTTTGCCAGGGGCGCCAGGCCGTGACCACCGAGATACTCACCGAGAGTATCTCGGTGGTCACGGCCAGGCACCCTAGGTACACGACTGAATGTAGCCACTGATAATAGCTAATTGATAACGAAAATAGCGGAGTTTCAAACAATCAACAACATCGCGCATTTATTTTATTCTAATGCATCATTCTGTTTCTACGTTTGAATTTAAAATAGATGCGCCTTAATTTCCATAAAAGCTCATCATGCATTGAAACTGATGGTATCAAGCCTGACTTGGTAGAAACGATAGATATCCATGTTGAAAGAACGAACAGAAATTACAAAGTTTTGTTCTATCAATATGGATGGAGCTTATGCATTTAACTATCGCGGTTTTGGAGAACTTTTAGCGTTCAAAGTGGTGCTATCTTTTTTCTAGGCGGAATAAACAGCGACTGTTTTCAATTAAAGCCCCGTAAAAATATTGAACAAAAAATTTAAAACGTTCCAATCCAATCACAACGCGTAAAAATGCATAACGCTGCATTCCGGTTTCACGCATTGCGGCCGGGGGAGCGTGCAATTGGCGATCTTGAACTGGGACGAGTATGGCATGCCTGAAGTGGAATCAGCCCGTGGCCATATACCCTGGAGGTGGTTTGCCTGGTATTTCTTAGTTGTAGAAAGTATTTAATATCCAGTAAATTTCATTGCAATGGGTTCATTGGCTATCGAGATATGACGCCTCAAACTCTGGCATCTGGACTTTTTGCATGGACTCTGTAGCTCCGTGCATTCGCATCAATGGAAGCGGTCGGTTCCAATACCAATAATATGCGCACGAAATTTGACGACTAGTCATGTGTTATTAAAATCAGACAAAGAATGAGATACATACATACCAGGGACCCTTTTCAGAGAAGACTCGACCTCGATAATGTCTTGGGCGTGACGCAACAGCTTCCGCAAATCTCAACTAATAGGTTGATCTGCCGTAAAATGACTAAATTGTAATTTTATTCGCATTGTGTCTACTTGAAGAAAAACGCGTCCGAAGTTTGATATGAACAAAAAAATCACATCATTCCACGCTATTTTTTCGCAAATTAAACTTACAGTAACAAGTGCTAAGTGCATACAGATTAAAGTTATAAGGTTTTAACGGTGAGAGTGAGTAAACATGGGGAAATGCATTGTTATTATGTATAATTATTGTGCCATTTTTTAAGAAAACTGAAAGACCGTAAGCTTTCCAGGAGGATGATATGGATGAAGTCATCTCGGGTGTGTCACCGGGTTAGGCTTTTCATAGGGGACGTTTCGACGAGCAACTTGCTCATCTTCCTCATAGTAAAACTGAGTCCTCTCAGTCATGGTACTAATGGTACATGTATTATTACCATGTTTCCAGTTTTGCCCTAAGAAGACGAAACTTATGTCTATGGAAAGCCTAACCCGGTGCCACACCAGAGATGACTCTATCCATTTGCTGAAAACTTTTCATAAGAATCTCCGAGTTGGTATGGATTGGTAATGACAAAGGCACCAATTTTACTTATTTTTGTGATTTTAGTAAAATAACTACAGAATCTGAAGATAAAATGCTTTAGTTCAATAAAAATGGTACTGCAGTCGGATCTTATGGCAGGAGAAAATTTTAATTATAAAAAATATATATACAAAATACGTGATATGATACCGTGAACAATAATTCAAAGTCATTACTTCAATAATATTTAGTTTTTGTGCGTACATAAGAAATATATATATATATATCTTTTTTATGTGTCTATAATTAATTCCGCCCCACCTGTGGCAAACTTGATTTAAATTATCGCGTGTGTGATTTCCCACGAACTCCTGTATATATATATATATATATATATATATATATATATATATATTATTTATTTATTTATTTATTTATTTATTTATTGGTTATTCTGCATATATTGTACCCTAATTTTACCATCAGCGAAAGTAGTTTTTTTTATATTACACAAACGAATAGGTGGAATTAAGTATTTTTTTAGTTACACAGTCGCGGTGGGGTCTCCTTTTCAGTGGCATTATTTCAAATTTTCGAGGTTGCGTCGCCGTAACTCCATTATTGTAGAGGCCCAAATATCCGAGGGCTTCCTATTCCGAATTCTTGGAGACGGGGACAGGCAGTTAGTGGATAGAACCCCTGAATAGGTGTAGTTTAATTAATCAATAGTCGTAGTGACACTAACTTTAATACATTATAGTGTAATGCATGTTGGCGACTATAAATCACCCCCTGCCACACACCCTTGAGGTAGCTTGCAGGGTATTTTGTAGATGTAGAAGTAGACCAGGGCACCAGGACAGAATGGTACAGAGTTGTTCCAACTCTGTACCATTGGCACTATGATATAAATTCTGACATGACTTTGTGACTAGCACTACGGGCATAATGTTGGCCGTGTTCCAATTCAGGTAGGTATGCCCTCTAATTATACATGTAACGTGTACTACAATCAGTAAGAGCCTGGGCCATACCATGGTAATATGCATAAATACATTGTGTATTCATACTACCATGGGCCATACTTGTAAAATGAAATGGACAAGTAGCACTTTCACACACGTGTGGTCGTAAAATACATCAAATAAATACGACGGTAACCGTCACCTTGGCATATCTTGTTGCAACGAGTTACCTAGGAATTTGAAAAAAATAATAATTAAATTCACATAATGAGGTTAAAAGGGAAATATATAAATGGCTGCTACAGCCAAAATAATGTAAAAAGTAAATAATATGTTATTTTGCAGGACTGTTTCAACGATACAGATTTTTGTGTGAAAATCTTATTATAAGTAAATAGTTTATGTTAATGTTATTTATATGCAGATGTTTTCATACTGGATTGTAAAATGACCTCACACTATTTCGGACATAATTATGTTACAACTGGCACCTGCTGACCAGCCGGAAAGTGCGGCTTAACAGGACCAAAAATGATACACATATATTTTTATTATGAGGCAAAATGTATTTTATCTCGTTAGAATGTGAATTGCATATCAATAAAAAAACGATAAAAAAGAGAGAAGAGAGTACTTTGTAGGACACAAAAAAGGAATAGAGTGATGGTAAGGGTTTGGCGCTGACCGGCCATTTTGTAAATGCAAACAGATTTTTCGGCGCTAATTGATGGGAATTTGATGTTTTGGTTTGACATACGGCACGAATACTTCGACACCTCGGCGATAAACATCACGCAGACATCCCTCCTCCGAAGCACTCACCCTTTTTCTGAATTTCCTAGCGCCGAAGGGGTGGTTGCCAGAACGGCCGTAGAGGTCCCTCACGCCCCCACCTCTTGAGGAACCCCGTCGTAAACCCAAGTTTCCTCGACGAGACATCAATCCGGGAGGGGGGGGCTTTCTTACCCCTTGGGTCATTTTCTGCACTCTTCCGTCTTTCGAAACCACCCACCATTTCCTCCCCTCGCTCTCCCTTCCCTTTTCTGTTTGTTATCCCGAAGGGGACTTGCGGGTGACAAGTATGTGGTGCCTCTTGGGCACCCTGGTGCACCCATCACTCTGGAGTAGGGTCCTTTGGACAGGGAGCGGGGTGGACACTTAGAAGTGAGGCCAAGCCCCTCCACGCTCGAAAAACGTATTTGGGAGGCAATGAGGCGAGGAGAATGGGCTTCGTCAAATGAGTTGACCATTATTTGGATGACTAACGCCATCATTTCACACCGAAACTTGACATTTTCAACATGCAGGGGGTAAAACTTTGAGCTTATGCCATTTAGAAACGTCAGCGCAAGCAGGTTACCGCTGAGGGACTTGACTTGTATCCATGGCTTAGCAGTATCAATGTATGAATGCACGTAAAAAAAAAATTTTCGACGTGTCACTCTCATAATTGTTAATTACGCCGTGCATTCTTCTCATGACTGCTTTTAGATCCGCGCCTATTGAGGGCGGGATTCGACCTTGAACAGGGACGAGTTAGGTTAGTTTGAGCGAAAAATCACTTCACCTAGAATTTGATGAATATAGCCTCATTTTAAAGAAAAAACTCTCATCTTTCCAATGATATCAAAATATCTTTCCCTTGCCAAACTACTTTTCGAGCAATTTGCCTAAAAATATAAGCTGTTTTACATGGGATAGATTATAGATGTGCGCTCCAGAGAAAGAATATTAAACAAATTTGGAACTTCTAGCACCTAGATTTCGCCAAAAAACGAACGGTGTGTAGTTTGCATGTTTTGTCAACTATTTATGAAAAATAATCTATTACTCCCCACAGTAATTTTTGCAGAATCGCAAAAAACCTGCTGTTTTGAAGGGTTTTCAGCCGTACGCCGGGAAAAAAATGATTCAAGTTAGAGACTTAGGTAGCTTTTTTTTATTTAATTACTGAGAATTTTGGTCATATATAACCATATTGTTGCGCCATTAATATTACAATATTTATTTCATACTTCTTACAGTCGCTGAAATTAAAAATTAAAATTCGAATATGGTCTCCATTATGACTAGGGAGCTATCTCGCTCAAACCACCTTAAACAGATGTAGAATAACCTCTTACTACACACCCTGGAGTTGGCTTACACGTTAACTTGTAGATCTATATGCAGTTGAAAGCTTGATAAAAGGTGCCTCTGAACAGATTCATCAGGAGAATCACCAATTTAGACTCCTCCTCTCGTGTTGAAGGAAGTAATTTTCGCAAAATGAATCAATGGCTAATATTCAGAATTTTAAATAACATCTTCATGTGAAGAAAAATCATTAGACGATGATATCGATGAAATGTTTTGGTAAAGGCAATTAATATTTTATCTTTTACATTCGCACATGTGGTGCGCAGAGGTGCGTACTGTACACTCCGACCGCGAACGTGCAAGTTGGTCCATTGCAGCTAATGGTTGACAAACGAGGATGATGCAATTCCGCGATAGCAAAATCTCTCGATAGAATCATAATGCCCTCGCAAAACCCGGTGGCATATACTCAGTGGAGGAACGAGGGGCTGGAAAGATATACTTCTTAAAAATCACCAACTGCGAGTGATTCTACATCTACTTGTAAGAAATACTCTCCCTAATTCCTTTAACACTGCTAGGTTGTATGAATAGTTGCTGTGTGAATTTTTTACTCTCAATTACCTTAAGGCCAATGCGCGTTGACATTGTAGCTGTACGACAAATCAGACTTCCAAAGGTAAATGCTTCTTCACTTTCTCTCCTCACACACCCCTCCTCACACAATACAAGCGGTAGACTTGGTAGGTAGAGCGGTAGCAGCATTCGTAAAGTAGACGCGTACCCTTAGGGGTATGTGCTTGGCGGTTCAGCGGCACGAGAAAAAAACTTCATCAACCGGCGATATTGTCGAAAGAACAATAAGAATACAGATAATAAACAATTGGTCATATTAAGGGTTTAATATTTTAAAATGGCTTAATCAAGAGTAATAAAATAAAAACAAGGTTATAAACTTCAGGTATTGTTTACGGGCTCTACACCAGGTAATTGGCTTCACATTGGCCGACGTTTAGGAAAACGACTTTTTTTCCATTCTCAAGGCGTGTTACTCTCTCAATGTAGGATTTTACACTGAATTGAATTGACCGTTTGCCGAGTCCAACAATTAAGCTCAGGTGTCGTCTGATTGGCTGATGTTCCTTTGAAATCTTTTCTGTTCTTTCCATATGTTTTTCAGGCAATTTATTACAGGTGCCCAAGTATTGCTCAGATGAAAGCCAGTATCCCGATTGAATTTTTTTGGATTAAGGCGGATTTCGATGGCTCCCTTGATTATGCGGTCCCAGTAGCGTTGTGAGCGGCAAAGAATTTTTGCATCTCCCCATCGAATGGCATGATCTTCATTGATGCTGTGTTCCACCACTGCCGACTTTTCTGGTTGCGCTAATCTAAAATGCCTTCGGTGCTCTTTCAGCCTCGTCTCAATAGTTCGGCCTGTCTCCCCCACATATATTTTCCGCACTCACATGGAATCTGGTAAACCCCTGGTGTTTTCAGGCCGATAGGATCCTTCGCCTTCACCATTCGGTGCCTTAATTTAGGTGGTGGTAGGTGGATAGTTTGGATGTTATACCGTCGTAGAATGCGGTGGATCTTGCCAGATATGGTTGAAACATAAGGGATTAAAGCTTTGGCCAATGGTTTTCAGGCGGCTCCCCTGGGTAACTCTCCTGCTTCGTATTGGAATTACTTAGGGCCTTAAAAATCTGTTGTCTCCCATAGCCGTGCCGTGAAAATATTCTTTTTAGGTGGTCCAACTCGGCTGGAATGCTCACTTTATCCGATATTAACTTGGCTCTATGAACCAATGTAGATAATACGGCGGCTTTTTGCTATGGATGGTGGTGGCTTTGTCCGTTGAGGTACAGGTTAGTATGAGTTGGCTTCCGATAAACGCTATGCCCTAGGCTTCCATCTTCTTTCCTGCGGATTAAAATGTCAGGTAAGGGAAGTTGGCCATTTTCTTCTTTCTCCATGGTAAATGTGATGCTCGGGTGTTGGTTTTTCATGTGGTTTAGAAATTCCTGTAACGCAACTGTACCATGTGGCCCAACTAAAAAGGAATCGTCTACATATCGGAAAAAACATTTTGGACGGCGGGGAGCTGAATTGAGAGCTTTTTTCTAAAAATATTCCATGTAGAAGTTAGTTAGTGATAACGGCGATCCCATGGCGACCCCATCCCTCTGCTCATAGAAAATCTCCTCAAAAGAAAAGTAGGAAGAAGTCAGCACGAGATGGAAAAGCTTGACCGTTTCTGCATCGAGTTTACTCTCCAGCAGTCTCAAGGTGTCAGCAAGAGGAACCCGAGTCAAGAGTGACACCACGTCCAGACTAACCATCAAATCGGTCGGATCTAAACGAATATCCATAAGGGTTTTCACAAATTCTTGCGAGTTCTTCACATGGTGTTCACTAAGGCCGAGGAATGGCGTTAGGATGCCAGTTAGATAATTGGCAACATTATATGTCGGAGAGTTTATTGCACTGACAATCGGCCTGAGCGGTGTTCCTTCCTTATGTATCTTGGACAGCCCATAAATCCTAGGAGGCACTGCTTGCTGCTAAGGCTGCTAGGAGGCACATGTGCTTGACGTAGAAGATTCTTATCTGTTATTTTTTATAAATAGTTGACAAAACATGAAATCTACACACTGATAGTTTTTTGACGAAATCTAGGTGCTAGAAGTTCCTAATTTTTTAAGTATTCTTCCTCTGGAGCGCAAAGCCATAATCTATCCCATGTAAAACAGCTCATATTTTTAGGAAATTTGCTCGAATAGTAGTTCGGCAAGGGGTTGATATTTTGATATCACTGGAAAGATGAGAGTTTTTTCTTTGAAATGAGGTCAAATTCATCAAATTCTAGGTGAAGTGATTTTTCGCTCAAACTACCTTAAAGTTGTAGTTCACTTTAACGCCGATCGTACAAGGCATAAGAGGTATAGGTAGTAGTAGAGTAGGTACTACCTGGTACTACCTACTAGGTGGTATGCGCCTCCTGTCCTATGCATCTTCATTGGTATACGCATACAAGGGCCCAGCAGCTGTTGTTGAGTTCCGGGTAGCGTGTTCGTGGGGGGGCAGCAGAAAAGGCCCGAGTGCATTGTTGGCGGTCGGGTCGCAGGAGAAGTGGGAGTGGAGGGTTGTGGGAAGGCAAGAATGAGTAAAGAAAAACACGAGAGGAGGGAGAGAGAGGGACCTTGGGGAGGGTCTAATGGAAGGGGGAGGAGTGGCTCGGAGTGCGGCGGCGACAAGTTTGCGGGCTGTGAGGATTTTGTTGGTCCCTCTGCAGAATGTTGGGAGAGGGTTGGCGGGACTTGGGGAGAGGCACTTAAATGCGGGTGAGGCTACGGCATTACCACAATCTAGAATATACTGTGATAATGACTCGCACTGGTGATTAGACTGTGACATTACCATTAATATAAAAAAATGAATACGCTATAAGTACGCTTAGAATATCCGTTGATTATAAATCTGTTAAAAATCAATTTCACAAGGTTCAGTAGATGATGGTGATTTTCATTAAGATATAATGCAGTAAAGAGCTTCTAAACAAGGACCCTGTTTCGTGTTTTGGAACAGTTCAATAAAAAAGTTGCTTTAGAAAATTTATGAGAATTTTATTTTTGACGGATTAAAAAGAACTCTAAGTTAGAAAACGCATTTGGAAACATTCCATCTGCACTGTGTGAAAATTTAATGAAGATCGGTCGTAGATTTTACTCTTTATGAAATATTAAAGAGAGTGGTCTGTTAGAAAATGCAAAAAACCGGCACTGAGAATTCTTTTCCATTAGGATGAAATTTCGCGAGATTCAGGCAGAATACGTTAAAAGTATGATTATTACAACTTTTGAATGTGTATTCGCAATACATGGGCGGCAATAGTCCTAAAATTGAATCATAATTGAACTAGCTCTTTCCATAACTAATTCAAATACGGTCAAATGGCACGATTAAAGCATTATGTACGCAACAATAATTTAAATCTCGAAAATTTTTGATATATGCGCATTTTTCGTGATAATAGTGGGGATTAACATGGTAATAAAAATTGTAAATCGCAGTAAACGATGATAAAATAGGAAAACTGTTGAATACATTTGTACTTACCAACACAAAACTGGAGGAAAACGCCTCGTTTAGGGAGGTGAGAGGTTTTAAATATCATTGCCATTTGGCGGAGAATCCAAAAGAGTTGCCGCACCCGGGCAAAGAAGAGGCAACAGCCGCTCGGCCACGGAAGATGAGGCGGCCGACTGTTTTACTCTCAAGAGGACCGACGCACAGTGGTCCCAAATCGAAAAAAGGTGGTCGAAATTAATACCGCTCTTATATTTACTCATTATTGTAATATGGAGAAGCGTTTAATATGATTTTTGTCCGCTTAATCCGAATTTTAAGTTATTTTTGTTGTATCTTTGATATTATTGTTTGAATATGGCTAATTATTTAAACAATTTAATGTTTAAAATTGAAATTATATTTAATTTTGTATTCCATATGTTGATCGATTCGCATCAAATGAAGTCGAGGTAATTTTTTCAAACCTGCGATTTTTATTTGTTTTGCTTGGTTAATTATTTAAACAATTTAAGTTGACCGTAATTGAAACAACGGTAATACGTGTTCCTATATATTTTTGTTCCGTTGAGCCTAAAGTTGAAGTTTACTTTGCATAATCTGTGATGGTTTCTATTTTTCAATTAATTTGTTTAACAATTCAAAAATATAACACAATATGACCAATTCCTTCAAAGCATAGATGAAATTCGGATCAGCGACCTTCAAGTTGTTTAGTGTGTTAACTACGTACCAGGATTGGAAACAGTTATTTATGCGCTCTAAATATTTTTTTCAGTTTAATTACGTAACTGAATATTATTATTGAGGCTAATGGGATATAAAATAAATTAGGTTTTTTATGGTTGCATCAGTTATTATTGAGGAAACAATTACAGACTCTCAAAATCATCGTCTGTGAGTTCATCGGTATCAGTATCACTCAGTAAATCATCCACATTGAGGATACTTCGTACCTCTGCTGATAAAGGCGTCATTTTTTTTCTCTGCAAGCCTAAAATATTATAAATAAAGGGACCGGACGTTAGCAACAGCCTTCTGAAAAGGTCATCGTTCGTTGCCATTCTCGATGATTTTCTTGCGTGCTGCTCCCGAAAACGTCGGATATCCTTGTTCCTGGCTTCCATCGCCTCTTCTGACCAGATACCAATAGGAAGGATGGCTTCCTTGGCAATGGCTGCCCCATGAATCAATAGCTTGTGAACTACAGGCGGCATGTAATACCATGCGTCAAGTTTTACGTACAAGTTCGCCGTGGATAAGCAGTATTCTGTGAATGGAGCTTCATTGATTTGGAAACCTTCTTACCTTTCCATCAATCATAGTGAGTATCAGTTGAAATTTCACGGTGATTTCCCTAATTGAAACGGTTGAAGATTATTGATTTGCCTCTTAATATATTCATCTTCATTTTTGGTGACAGATTTACTTTCATGAACCCACTGTAAACGTATTGGACGGCAATATCGAGTGGATGATCCTCAAAAGAAGACTTAATTGCTCACCTGTAGTGGTTTCTGTTAATCTCAGGGGTACCAAGAAACTGGCGAATATACTTCCACCGGTCTGTCCACCTTGCTCCCATTTTTGCTTATAATCAGAGTGTCCCGAACTGCCATCGAAACCATATTTACAGAAAAGGGAGCAGTGAAGCTCGTCACGCCTCTCTTTGGGCAATTGCACGCTGGAAATTATTCTTTCTGCCGTGTGTGTAAGGAGAGATTGCAGACTCACCTCACAACTCTCTTCATTGACAATTATTTTGTCCTGATAGACTGCCTTTTTAGCTTCAAGTATAGACTTATAGCTAGGGTATATGGAAACGCCATGTATTTTTGAAGTTTTCCTAACTAATAAATACTGATATTTTGTAAAATGCCCAGACACAATAATACAAAGCGCTTCATCAGGCGATACTTTGCTTGTTTTGACCTCCTTAGTTCGCCACTTTGATAAAACTCGTCGCGCTATAGTAGGGGTGGTTGTTGTTACATCTTTGATGAGCTTCGCTGCCGACTCATCACCTTTGCTACGGTAGCTCATCGATGTAGCAAAGGCTAGCTCAGCTGGCGATGTACTACCTCTAAGTGCCTCCGTTTTCCTCCTCTGCACCCTTTCGCTGGACCCTTCAAATTGTTTTCTGGGTCGACCAATTTGAGCTAAATCTGCCGATCCTAGAAATGATTATGATGATATCATGATTATGTTAAATATTCTATACAATTATAAGTTGAATGCTAAGTTAACACTGTCAACTACTTACCAGATGTGCTTGGAAGGTATTTATACACAGCCGGAGGAAATTTCACCTTAAGTTGCAGCCAACTTTTGAACTTCTGCCGGAAAACACTATCGCATCGTGAACACTGTTCCCACTTCATCAGATATTTGGGGAAAAAATATTTCCTCATGAAAATGGCCATAGTATTTTTGGCATTCTCATCTCCGTTCAAATTAAAAGTGCTGATTAAATAATCCTTGACATATTCCTTCTTCAAGGATATGGAGTCTTCTTTACGTTCAATAAATTTTTCGTGCAGCGTAAGGTTCGTAAGATTTATCACTTCCATCGGTTACGTAATTCAACTTATTTCCGGCTAAAATCTACTGCACTAATCAAATCAATAGATACTTTTACAATATCACTCAAAGTGGCAAAAACCCACGGAGGATATCCTGAAATAACTCACATACTGCACTAATACACACCCTTTGAATAGTTATAGACTAGACTTAGAATATAAACTCAGTGTGGAATGGTTTTCGCGGTACACCACGTAATTCTAGACACTTTTCTCTTGGCTTTATCTCAGTGTAACTCAAACCACACGAAGCCACTTAGAGCACAAGAAGCAACTCACAGCACACGAAGCAACTCACGCATTTGAGTATTCCATGCACGGAACTAAGTACAACTGAATTCTAGCGACCAAATTTCACGCTTAAGATACCTAAAGGAACCTAACTGTATTATTGTTTACGTCAAGGATAGCATACTCGCCCTTACTCTTTTCCAGGAAATGATGCTCACGTGCAGCGGGACGCTCCCGGTGGTCAGGGTGCAATTCATTTGGAAAGTATTGAGGCAGAGACGTTGCTGGGTTTTCCATGTTTAAGAGCAATAAGATTGGCGCTGCCTGAATCTCTAGATTTTACACTGGCGATATATGAATGAACTTTAAAGAACTGTAGAAAATTTTGTGTCAAGAAGGGCATTAATCCTCCTCACTATTTTCCCAAGAAATGTTGCTCACGTGCGGCGACACTCCGGGTGGTCAGAGGGCAATTCATTCCTAGCACCCTGGGACAGAGAAGAGGTCGGGTAAACCTCGTTGAAGAGCAATACAAATGCGGCCAGGCGCTACCCTTTTTGGCAGCAATAATCCTTTCCGACCGCGCAGCGGCTACCTAACAATGAGCTTTCTTTGGAATACACCTCGCGCTCGCAATGCCGCCGCGCCGCCCGGTCGGCCTGGCGGCGGTCGCGGCAGCGCTTTGCACCGTTCAACATAAACCCATCGTGAGGCCAAATTTGCAAACGAAAGCAAGATTTTTCTTTTGCTATAGACTCTATAGACTATACGCTTTCAATTCATGTCAAAATCTCCGGGGGGCTCGGCGGCGCCCAAAACGATATTGCTATTTATATTTCAAAATTCAAGTAAAAATAGCATAAAGTTTAAACATTTTTCTTTCCAATAATAAAACAACTAAAGTAAACCAAATCATCAGTATTTGTACACAAAGGTACGAATTTATGCCCTGTATTTTTTTAAAGTTCATAAATTGTCTGAAAGCTATTTTTTATGAAGGTGAACTTCTCTAAAAATGAGTGATTTAACGCGATAGGCGTTTTTACCCCGAAGGACCCATGTTTACCGAGTTCCACAGACTACATTGAGCAACGAAATAGCCATTGTACTAGCCTATATCATAGACCATATAGTGTAGAATACGAATAAAACTCTCAAAAATTCCTCGGAAAAAGTTGAAAAAATGACTTTCGACCAGCTTTTTTCGATTTGGGACCACTGTGCGACGCGACTGGGAAGGAGGGGGGAAGCGGAAACTTGCCAGCGCTTCAACCAAATTTGAGTCGGCCAAGTCAAGGTTGTAAAAGAGGAAGTGGGGAAAAGACGGCGCCTAAAGCACAATGGCTTTATCCATTCTATACGGGAGAGTTTGACAGGTGATACGGTGCTTGCCAACCATAAAGATGTTCACTCATTGGTTTATGCGGCGTTAATGAGAGGACTCCTGCATTTTACGAACATCGTCGAATTGGTTGCATCCAAGGATTACTAACCCAAGAGGTTGCATCTGCTGAAGCCCGTATGACACGGTCCAATTTATTGGCCAAGAAATCGGCAGCACCATGCGGCACAATATCGGGTAAAATTGGGCGATATGTTCTGCATGACAGACATCGATATTGGGATCAATATTAGCCATAAGAATGCTCAATGAATGTCCCGCATGAGCACGCCTTATTACTAAACTAGAAAGTTTCGTAATTTGGCTACAAATATAAAATAACAATTTACAGGAGGCGAGGAAAAGAGAAGAGAAAAAAAGATATGTTTTACTGAACGTTTCGGACTGGTTGGTCCTTCCTAAGCGTTATGGCGAGCAGTAGGTACATAACTTATTCTTTGGTCACTAGAATATGACAAAGCTAACTTCTGATTGGAGATTCGACAGTGAAAAAATAAAACTTACTCAAAGTGTCATACTGGGTAAAAAATTGTCGGAGAGATTGTGGGATTGAAATTGGGCTGGAAATTGGAATGTCATCCGGGCCACAATCCATGATTCAATGGATTGGCCAATGAATTGGACCATGTCATACGAGCATGAGTTACGGGACAGTTAGGCCCGTATTACCAGTAATACTACGGGGCTATCACATGTATATAGAAAATCCCCAAGTGTTAGATTTTTCCGATATAATGCAGCATTGATTTAAAAACGGAATGGAAACATTTAGCAATTTGTTCAGTCATATACCGCACGAGAAACTAAGGCTACAAAATATCCGGACAATTGAAATAACATTATCTTAGAAATTTACAGAAACATTTCTTCAGAAAAACTTTCCTCATATTTCAAACACGTGAGAGAGGGAAGGAAATAAATAAAAAACAAAGATATATATTAGTAGTAGAAAGGGAGCGTTCGCGCAGCGTTCCGCATTTTGTATATTACTTCAAATAAATAAGCAGAAAAAAGTTAATTTCGTCAACAGACCAAAAGGAGCTATGTACTGAAAATATCTAATGAAAAACTGTACATTAAACCAAGAAAAAAAATTTCGCCCAACGTGGGGCTCGAACCCACGACCCTGAGATTAAGAGTCTCATGCTCTACCGACTGAGCTAGCCGGGCGTTGTTAGGAAGGGCGAAATATTCAATACTTATCCCAGTATGAAATGACCTTGCAGCTGTAGTTTTCAGCCTTGCTGTGGAACTTTCCCTTTTGTTTAATATGGTAACAATACCTTAATAGGTAACATTAAATTTCTTCCACTGTAACAGTTAGGATGTGGTGTATAGTTTATACTGCTAACACTAGCTCCAGCATTGGTCAATGCCTGTCGTTTCAGTGTTTATACGTCGTCATGTCTTCATGAGTTAACAAGCGCTACAGATTACTTACAATTATTTTTAAAACCATGATTTTCATTACACCAAGCGCGTAGAGAATAAAAAAATATTTTCGCGCGCACTTCAAAATGCAATTGCATTCACCATGCTATACCGCTTATTTCCTAGCAAGGTATTTAGTTCGGTAAAACAGGTGGTACGTACCTAATAAACGTTTATATGCACTATAAAATTCAGGGAAATTTCACCACTACAATCCGTTTTGGGATGTAACGATAATTATGCTAAAGCTCTAGATTACCAATCTATCAATCAATGTTAATCTAAAGTTTTTTATATAGGCGTTGGCGAAAGTTATTTTTTTGGAACGAGTAATATAATGCAATTAAATTCTAACTTGCATTTAATGATTATTTCAAGCTTAAGAATGGGTTGGCAGGATTAAGGTATTCCTTGGCGCGAATGGGCATCTGATCTCTTATTCCATTGTGTATAAATATAGGGTAAAGGTTCTTTATAAAAAGAATAAGTACATAACTAAATATACTAATGCGATTGATACGGTGACACGCAACCAACACTCGAGTGTAGAATGCCAAACTCTGAGGTGCGCATGGTTAAAATATTTCCCGTAGATGAACCCCGCGAGAGTGAACTGAGTAAACTCAATACTGAAGAAATAGGCTAACCAAGCGTGGGGCAGGGGGTGGCAGCTGACTCTAGAGGCCCTCAGGGCCTCTAGGTGACTCCCTCACCTCAGAAGCTCATTAATATAACCCAGCTACGTGATGAAAAGATAGGTAGTGATTTTTGAAGAATTGCGTCAAATTCCTTCGTTTTAGTGCCGGTACGGCTAGCTGCCCGGCAGAAGGCAAAATCGTAAACTATTTACCTAACTACTATAACATTGTCTACTAACAATAAAATTAACACCAAGAAGCACCTTTCCACTGCAAATTTCCACCTCCCCCCGATCTGACATGAGCTAGTTCAGAACATGGTTACACCTTTGACTGAACACCTGCAAATACTTGTTAACAAAAACCTCTGTAATAATTGGGATGATGGCCCCATTTACAAAATTTTGATGGCATCTTTACCTAAAGCCGCGGCGAGATGAATACCTTGTGCGTTCGGCGACGAGAAGTTGGGTTCTGGCTTACAAGCACTGTGAATTTCTCAAAATCCGTGAATATCTTGAATCTGAAAGAAACGCAGGCAACATAAGAAATTAACTGCCCTGCCTTGGCATTTTATCTCTTACACACCTACGGGGTTTTAATAGCCCTACCCTTAAATCTAGCCACCTGGGTGGTGCGAATGCTTATTTAACGATATGCTGAGTTTTCACGTTGCTCTAAAATTATTTGCCTCATTTTAGAGCATGCATATCGACATCATCACCAGCCATCGATCCGAAAATGGGTTTGCTGCAGCTCTGCACTTCAGTGTAAGCTAACAGCTTCGTTCATGCACTAGGTACTATAGCAGTGAGTGCCCGATGAGTTTCAACGGGAAGAAAATAAATCAAACTTTTTGCATTAGATTAAAATAATCACACACTTGTGTGAAATTCTCAGCGAGAGAATAATTCGCCTGGACTGGGATCACAGTCCAGGCAAATGATATTTTCACTGTGAATTTCAAACAAATGTGTGATCATCAGCAGATGACTCCGTAAAAAGTTACTGCGCGGCCAGTACCGAAATTCTTCTAATAGATTTAAATAATCCTTCTAATGTGACGGGAAAATGCAAACATGCCACGTGGCAGTCATTGAGCACATGTGGAGAGGTTGTAGTGAAAAAATACCCCAACTAAAATCTCACTGTAACTTCGTTAACGTGATTGTTTATCCTAAGTCATCACAAAGTAAAAGTTTTTCATTAAAAAACTGACGATTTTGGAGATAAAACACTCAATTTATACGAAAAACGAAGCGTTTAGGAAAATTTAATACAACTATTCTTCCAGCCACTATCGATTTCCACTAATTAAAAAAAAATATAAAAAGAAATCCCTGCGCAGAATTCAAAGCTTTTCATATGGCAGTAAAAGTTATCAAATATGGGGCACAAAATCATTTTGAATTGTTGTTCTCGTTTTTTTCCGGTCGGTTTTGGGTAGGTACAACACGACACGTAGGCATTTCTGCCAAATTTATACTTCCTGAATCGCCAGAAAGTCCCTCAAACAGTCTCGTCGGACGGCAAAACAGACAGAGAAAAAGTGAATAAAGTAATTCATATCATAAGCATTCATTTTAACTTCCCTCATAATTTGTCAGAGGGACTACATTCTTGGCCTTTCTCGATAGGAAGTATCCACTGGTCCGATAACGACTAAAGAAAGACAAAGCAAGTGAATGCAGCAGAATTGAGAAAGTACACCTACATACTGACCTGCGAGCCACTCCAGGGGTGTGTTACGGGGGATGAGTTTTCACGAGCGTGTATGTAATACAATATATTCTACAAATTTAATGAAACTATGACTGCTATTACATTAGCAAAAACCAGAAAATACGTGTTGTGAGGGGGAATTTCACCAACAGCACTACACTATATGCTACTAATGTAATAGAAACTTTGAGTATCAATGTATTTTGCAACGACACAAATACATAAGAGTTACAATAGTTAAACACCAAGCATGATAGACGCGCTGTTAGTACTACGTTGTGGATTCAGACAAGCATTAGAGAGAAAATCAACTAATTAGCTATAATACCTATCGAAAACCCTAATTACGAATTCTCAAAGGCATTTATTTTGGTCTCTTATCGCTAGCGCATAAAATGATATTTTTAAACCAGTTCGCCCTGCAGTCTATTTCACTAATTTTAACCCCGTAGTCCAATCTTATGCTGAATTTCAGGTTTCGTAAAATGTTTTTAACGTCGTCAGAAAATAAATCAATTTCCAACTTGCTCAAAATATGAAGTCTAAATTTTAATCGACAGCCTGATAGCAATCACATCCTTGCCCCCACCATGTTCTAGGAATAGCGAGTAGGGTCATAATAACAATTATCATACTCTGCCAAAGCATTTTTCTTTCTGATGCTTGCCCGGTGTATGATGTTGGTGGGAGGCTATTCGGGTTCTCCACCGGGTAACACCCAATATTTATGCCGACGTTTCGATGGACGACTCGAACATCGAAAGGTCGGCAGAAATTCATCGTATAATCCGGTGGAGAACCCGAATAGACTTCAAGAACATTTTTCCTTCCCTCACCCACCATGCCGAGTACTTCCTCGTTCGTCTTCTTTTCCGTCCATGACACCACCTACATTTCCCTTCGCACCCGCATTTTGGAAGATTCCTCTCTACTCTCGTCCTCTTTCCATAGTGGGCAGGTTTCTTCACCTACACTTCAAATTTGACTATTCATCAGCCTTTTCCAAACATCCTTTCATCAAGTCCGTCGTAAGTTCTCTCTTAATATTGAACGACTTTTTTTTAACGCAACCCACCTCTAATGATACCAAATACTAAGACCATTCTTTTGTTCTCATATAAACTTCCCAATTCCAATACCGCAAACATTTTGTGTGTGTGAATCACACCTCACCCTTGAACGAGTTTTCCAAAAATTGTCAGGTCCAAGTTCTAGTACTTGTGTCCATTTACTTATCGTCATTACTAAAAACCTCTCCCCGCTTTGGAGGCCTCACATGATTTTGTTTGCTGGATGAATTAGCATCTCGTAGTATGACTGAATTTAGTAGTACTGGCGGTACTAATCAGAAATTCCTCACTATATCGGTTTCTCAATCACTTAGGTATAATTTTCAATATATTCAATGGAATAGATTGGATTTTTTTATTTAATCCTCGGCAACTATGGAGGTCTCTCTCGCCAAAGCAATCATCCTCTTAACGTCCTAAAACATAATAGGTACTCATAATGAATAAAAAAACACTTGGTAATCTTCCACAGATTTATTTCTTTGGCACGACGCGTTTCATAACGCGTGTGGCATAAGCATGTGCTGTGCATAAATCTGTGGAAGATTACCAAGTGTTTTTTATTCATTACGAATATGGAGAACTTCCACCATATCCAGCCTGAAACAGTTGTATTTATACATAATACTCATTTTCCTCAAAGGTATAACCTGAGTGCTGTAAGCATTCTACCTGCTCCAGGCTATGCCCTTCTTATTTCAGATCAAAATCGCCAAAAAAAGGTTAAATTTAAAATGTTTTATACCCATTTCAATATGCATACATTAAGTTCACTTCCCCCTGCATTTGAAACATGACATTTTATGAGGCCCTGTGATTATAAACAATGGCAGCACATAGAAGTTAATTCTTTAATTACCAGACGATTTTTCTTCCAGCCGCTTCATTAGGAAAATTTTCAAAGGCATACTAATCAATGGATACTCGGTACGGTGTGAGCGAGCGATTAGAGCGCTCGTCCACTTGCCTTTTTTTTATACGCACGTGGACCCGTGAGTCTCTGGCCTCCTCCAACGACCTCTTCTCCCAGCACCGGTGAACACGAAAGGAACTCCCCGCAAGCGTTTGCTCTCGCATTCGTGTGACTTTTCCAGTCTTTCACGCGTTGGTAATCACACGAGCCACGCGAGTGGAGAAAGAATGTGCGGCGACGAGCGTGATCCAAAGTGCCAAAGATCGCAGTGACGCCGGCCAACTAAAGCAAGAATCACGCAGTCATTTTTCACGTACACGCTCGAAAGTAGCGGGAACGGCAGTTTTAAACGATGACTTTGTGACGCCATAATTTTTCAGGGATATTGACCATGATAGGGATCCTTTTCCATTTTTCAAGTAGCTGGAACAATCCTGTTTTCCATCCCTGAACACATATGTGAAGTACATAGACAAGACTTTGTACACGTGCTAAATGCCATTTCGTTACTACTAACACCTCAGTCCACTTGATATGTCCCGTATAATTTTGTTTTCTGCATGAATCAGTATATCGTATTATACATGAATCATTATTATTATTAATAATAATAATGTCTTAACTCGTGTACTGCATGTAAAGGAAAATCCCTATAGCCTTCAAAATTTCAGAATATCATTATACAGTCAGTTGTTTTCCAATCTTCAAAACAGAATTGCAGATCTCCCAGTCTTCAGATTCCAATCTTCAAAGAACAATCCCACCATCGCTAAAATGTATTAGGAAAATTCGTCTCATATTTTTATGCTCTCTCCAATGGTATAGATATGATACTAGTTTTTTTGAACCAACTGCATGCAGTCTTAGCAATGTCTTCTTCAATAACGTGGTTCTTTAAAATTAAAGGAGTCTTCAAATCGTGGTGAGTAGACTCCGAAGCACTGGGAGGCGGCATTATTCGAGAAGGGGAAATTTGTCTCTCAAGCAGTCATCAACAAGAGGGCCAGTTTTTCTCTCCCCCATTCCCATGGGTATTCCGGAAATGCGGAAGTGATAAGCGGGTTTCCTATCCAAACCAGGGTAATTAGCGGCAATTTGTCGAAGGTAAATGGGAACATCTCTAGAGGTAAAACTGTCCGGTGCCATAGCGAATGGGTCGCGCACAAAGTAGATGCAAAGATCAAGATAAGAGTGCAAAGCAGCAACTGCGAAGTACTCTGCCGCACAACGACATAGTCGCTGCGATCTCCAACTAACCGTACTCACAAATATTACAGTTACGTAAATAGCTGAACCTTAAAGCTAAAATTCAATATACAAGTCATCCAAACAGAAATTGGAGTGGGAGAAAACATTAAAAATCCACTTCTTAAAAATATCGCTAGTTAGAAAAATACGGTGCTGTCGTTATTGCCGAATAAAACAAGGTGCAGGCCATATCATAACACTAGTTCAAATTACACTTCTGATAAACAAGCCTTCCGATTTGATCATACAAGAATTAATTTAAGAAGTATATAAGGACACCTGCCGAAATGTTTTAAACCGTAAACAGCATCAGTGCAAGTAGCATCGATAGAAATGGAAATACAAACGCTCAGCACAATAAAATCACACCTTCAAAATTCTCGGCTTCGAAGGAATTAGCGATACTGGTCTTTCTTGTTGATTCATCCAACAGTAATAATTCTTTTCACCCAAGAGTTTATGCTGATATTTAAAATTAATTTTTAGTGAAAAAATGAACTTGAAATTATGGGAATGGAAAAGGATGATCCTTTTCACGTAAAAATATAATTTCACCGTGTCACGAGCGTGATATCAGTTTACAAATGTAAACCTGCGGGAAATTTCTCGTAAAACATGACCCAGCTTCCGACTCATTGATTCACGAGGCGACTTCCGTGGAACACGAAAGTGTCACCTGGGCTACCCACTCATGGAATAGGGGTAAGTGCGTGGGGGAGCTAGAGAAATAGGGAGAATTGGGATTGAGGACGTCGAGAAGAGTGAAGTGGCCACACGAAATGAACGTGGACTATCCTTGGATTGACATTGTAGGTGAATGAAAGTGATTCTTGTGTTCACCCCAACCAAATTATGAGAGTTGCTAAAGTGAGACATGGTGAAGTAATGAGGCATTTAGTTAAGATGAGGAAGAAGAAGATGGATTGATGGATAAATAGTTTTATTACGTATTGATATTATTAATAGTCCCCCTTTCCACCTAAGCTCTTTTGACATAGTAGATTAAGATAAAAACATTCAACTAAATCATAATATACAGACATAAAATGTTAACCCAAGATAAAATAAAATTAATGCTTGTATGTTTATCTGCTACCTAGTACTCACAGCACACCATGCATGATTTCGGTATGGTTCTTGTTGTATCCCTGTCCATTTATGTAGTTACAAAATACTAACGGTCCTTCTAACATCGGCAGCATACCTATAGTGTAGTGCATGCTTGCAAGGCTTCGCCTCCTGACAGGCATTAGCGATTTATGCTTATGTATCAATTTAGTTGCATTAACTTTAATATGGTATAGGGTAATGCATGTTGGTGACTACTCGCCCCCTGCCACACCCTTGAGGTGACTTGCAGGGTATTTTGTTGATGTAAGTGTATCAAGTTTACAGAAAAAGCTGCTTGAACGTTGTAGGTGGAAATATTTACATTCACGAAAGACGTAAATTTGCATAACCAATTATCTTAGACGCCATAACGTTTACACACTATAAATTAGCATCATAGCGCATAAAATATTAATCAAAATAAAAAATATAGAAAAAATTAAGGATTTGGCTCCAATCCTTAACTGAAAACTCACTGCAGGGAAACTGCCACACAAGAAGGATGGAGTGAAAAACCTACATACAGAGAATCTAACATGAGTTACATACTAAATAAAAATACGAAGTCACACACAGGTAATTTAAAAAGAAAAACAGTATTTAAAAAAATGAACATAAAAAGTAGAGGGGACAGCCAAACAAATGTCAGTTTGATGGCGGCCGGTTGCGACTAAGGTCCACCAAGTTACTTGTCGATTACCGACCTGTTTTAACAGTAAATATTATTTAGCAACGCGAGGGAAGCTGATAAAAATTTTTAAAACATGTGCATGGAATATTGGGCGGAGGAAGAAAGATATTACGGAAGATGAATTGGACATAGGACAACTGCCACGAAAGAGGAAGGGAAGTGGGGAAAAGAATTAGGAAGAGGGGAAGAACGAAAGGGAAGTGTACGCTAACGGATTATCTAACTTGTTAGTGCCTCAATCCGTTTTTCTTTTATTCATTAAGGGATTACACAACTTTCGCTACAGCTATTCATTTACCTGGATCTCATACATTGATAAAAGTCTTACGTGAAAATGTTTTCAGTTTTTTATAATGACCGAAATTTACTTTACAATAGGGTCAGTCCAAGTCAAGTCGACGAATATTAAAGATGATCCCCACTCTGCCATCTCCGATTTTGTTTAAACTTTGCGTGCGTGTAGATGAAACGTATGAAACGTTTTAGCTCCAGATATGGTATGCTTGGGGTCCCAGAGCCCCATGACTGAGTAAAGCCCTCTATTTAAATTTATTAAATAGAGGGCTTTATGACTGAGACCTGACGGGCATCGCTGAGCTGCTAGCGGATAATTTGCGAAGCTTGGAATGCCGCTGCTGGACAATCAATAAAGCTACCACACATTATTTTATTGAACTGATTCAACTTTTGTTGCTGAATAAGAAAATTGTGATGGCAAATGTCAAAAGGTAGTACTGTTGCTACCATTGGGTCTCGAAGTAGCCTAGAAATGTCACCACGGCGAGCTTGAGTCAAATTTTGGTGATACCTTACTTTGAAACAAAACAATATAGTGATCTGACTTTTCACCCGTTTATCAACCCCTGGCATGTCTATCGATCTCTTGAATTTGATGTACTTATGTCCTCCATTTCATGGATAAATTTTACAGTAACAGGCGATAGCTAGTGGAAATGAACGATTGATAACATTACCACAAAATTTGGACCTGTGAAAGGACCTTGATAATGGCAAACATTGCCGAAACCTAGGTCGGTGAAATAAACTCTATGAGCAAATTTACAAAGTATGTATTCTTATTTTTTGTGGCAATGTTATAATGACCGGATTTCGGATTGCATGGACTTTTTGTGTTAAAGGTAAAATATTCCATGCGTATTATACAATACTATCACTAACTTTAATCAGGAAAGTGTCGCGCAATCTTTTCCCTGTAATTGAAGATATACATACGAATTCCACAGTTTTTCTTGAAATGTTCCCGGGATTTCTTCTTAAAGCCTTTAACCTCAAGTACCTCATATTCCTCTCGTTCGGTAAACAAATAAATTATTTCTTTAGAGCTGTAAACGTCGTACTTCAGCAACCTAAAACCAAGTGGATCAGCACCGAACCATCTCACACGCCGGGAAAACTAATAGGTCTTTGCGCGATGACCAGTTTACAGATAAAACAGCAACAATCAAAATTAAAAGCCATAAATTATTGATTTAAAGGGTATTGTTGCTTTGACTAAACTGACCACAGGAAAACAATTTTCTCTCAATAAAAGCACCAAACGTTTTAAGAATATTTAATAATTTCAATATAAACGTATTTAGAAATATTATTATAGGTATTTGGGGAAACGTAGGCTTCCAGGGAAAATTTCGAGGGCTCCCTCGACCATGGAAGGTCTAATAATGATGGAAATGGTAATTTTTTACAAGTTCAATAAATAAATATTTACCTCGTGGATTTTCAATTCTCTATAAACATTCACAAATCAATTTAAACCCGCTATTTCGTCCTTCTCCATGCACGTCTTCGGGATTCCGCGGATCACTCTATGGGACGGGGCAGACTGCTGGCTCTCGAAGGCATGACGTTGCCGAGGCAGTTGTGAAGTCAGACGGGGACACACCCCCTTTTAAGGCTGTTTTTCGCGGCGTTCAAACCTTGACTGTTTTCCGAATTTTTATCTCCAAAACTAGGCTTTACTTTGGCCTCGGGTTTTCAGTATTTTTCTTTACTTGAAATTCTCTATCAACTCAATTATTTTTTCCAAAAAATGGGAAAGTTCCGCATTGGTGTCCGTGAAGAAGGAATTTTTTTACCAGACAGTTTGGCAATGTATCACTCATTTTATCGTTTCTACCAGTTCTAGAGATAACGCGGGGCTAAAATAATCTCCTCATTTTCACGTTGAAACACGAATGATATGAATTTTTCAGGTTATCTCAGCCTAGTGTGTAGCCTCCGAGTTTTTAGCTGCTCCCAACCTTATTTTCCTCCAGTTGTGTTACACCCTCTGTTCACTCGTAGTAGATTTGAACGAAGCGCGCTGCTTTGCTTCAAGTATTAAATCTTTCTGCGAAAGATCCCAAATTATCGAACAATGTCCATTAAATTTCCTAAAAATCATCTATTTGGCACTTGTACAGTCCAAACTAAGCTATGGTTTAAATTGCTGGGGAGGAGCCTACAGAAATGCAATAAACCCTGTACTCTTCCTGCAAAAGAGGATAGTACGTGTCATAATGCATAAAAGCCGTTTCACTCATGCATTCCCATTGTTCTTGAAACTGAAAATATTGCCTCTCAGATACTTGTTTTTTTTATAAAGTATTAAAAACCTTTTATTTAAGAAGTGGTGACGAAGCAAATTTGTTACCTAAGTCACACATCGTCAGTTTGCGTCAAAGAAATGATGTTTCTTTACCGAAAGCCAATCTGACGCTGTACCAAAGATGTTTTTTATATATCTCAAGAAAAATATTTAATGTCCTTCCGACATACTTCAAGGAAGAAAAATACATCCGAAAGTTTCTTTATGAAATAAAATCCTGGCTACTTCTTATAAAAAATATAGAGGTCTTTTTCTGTAATATTCATCTAATAAATACTGAATTAATTGTAAAAAATGAAAGCTTTTGAAATGATTTTGTAACTGTTATTGTTAATGTTCTACAACATCAAATCATGTATGTATCTGTCTAACTCATAACCACTGTTATCGGTGTTTTACCGTTGTGTCAATTCCCCAAAAATTGTCATAATTTTCACAGGATTCTATTAATATTTGTTTGTGTACAATTCTACTTATGTATATTTTGTTAGCAGTTTTGTATGGATAACATGATATTAGCCCCAATACAGGTGTATTCCTTAGGGGTTACCCAATTATTGTTTTTGTAATAATAGATTGAAATAAAAATTCTATTCTATCGCGGCGCACTCGAGATGTGGTCTAACTAGAGCAAAGTAGAATCTCTCTTTCACTATTTCATCAGAGAACCTTGCTACTTTTCGCTTGATAAATCTTTCTCCCCTTAATGCGGCGTCGTAAAAGTTTCTTATGTTTTCCTCCCAATAGGTCTGAAGTTACTGCTTTACCCAGATACTTGCCTTCATCTGACTTCTTTATATTTACTCCTTCCACTTCATAGAAATTTCGTTGGTGTGACTTATTTCGTAAGTAGTGTACTGCAGTGCATTTACTAAGATTATGCTATCGCTTTCACTCAAGACACCACGAGTTAACGTTGTTAAGATCCAATGAGAGAGCCTCTAAAGCTGCTTTTGTGGCAATTTCTGAGTGGATGGCCGTATCGCCGACGAACAATCTAAAGTTTCTGCTTACTACGTCGTTATTATTATGATAAAATGAGGAATAAAAGAGGGCTGATAACACTTCCAAGAGGAACACCGGACGTCGCTTACGCTACTTATCGAACAACTTATTTTTGAGTGTTTGTTAGCTTTAATGGCTTCCAATCGTTCCCAGAAATGGATAAATTTTTGAACTGTCAATTCTGCGTTCTATTTTCCCAATTGTTTTGCTCTTAATCTAATCGTTTCGGAGTTTGAAAAATATTTTTTGCGTTGTCATAAATTAAATTGGCTTTGAAATTACTTAAGGTAGCTCGAGCGAGATTTATCTCCGGTCATAACAGTGACTATATTCAGCGTTATTTTTAAATTTAAGCAACTCTAAAAAAAACTCTAAAGAAGTAAATTTTGTAGCATTAATGATGCACACACTTTTTTTATTACTGATATTCTCAGATATATACTAAACGTAAAGCCATATATAAGGCATTTACTTGACTCATTTATTTCACGTTGAACGCTGAAAACGCCTTCAAAACTGAAGATTTTTTGCGATTCTGTGAAAAATACTGTGGTGAGTAATTGACTTATTTAAAAAAAAATAGTTGAGAATTAATACAAACTACGCACTGTGGAATTTATGATTTTGGAAACAAACTCTCTCTGGGTCACATATCCGTATCACTTCCCAAGGAAATTGGCTGGTATATTTTTTGTAAATAACTCGAAGCGTATAGTGGTAAATGGCTGATATTTTGTTATCATTGGAAAAAAGAGATATTTTTCTTTGCAATGAAGCAGAAGTCATTGAATTGTATGTGAAGTGATATCTCATATCTTGCGATAGATCAATCATATACGGTTGCAGATACTGCCAATTAAATACTTGTATATTTTTAAAGTATTAAAATTATTTTATTTAAAGAGCGGCAATATTCCCGCTTGTACCGATAGTGATGAATACTATTTAAGAAGGAAGCGATGTGCAACAACTCCAAAACCAAGCCTAACATTATTTAAGAGGTCCTTTGTCTACTTAGGACCTAAACTATTAAATGATATACCAGAGTATTTAAAAAATCTCAAAAAACAAAAGAAAAAATCTAAAGCTGCTAAAGGAATGGATACTATCCATAAGTAAAATTGAAGTTTTGTATTAGATTTGCAACTCAAATTATGTTCTGAATTGTAACTAACCATGTTAAGTGTTTATATAATATAGCTTGATGTATTGTAAAAAAAAGATGCATGTATTTTTCTTTGTTCAAAAATTGGCATAAATGAAATGGTCCATATTTATACATATGTTCGGAAAATTTCAGTTTTTGTACAACACCAGAAATTGCATGTACTTATTCAAGGAAGGCAGTCTCGATACAGGTGCTTGTACCTTTGAGGCTGCCTAAAGCTCCGAAATATTGCACCAAAAAGAATGTAATCAGCTATGGAGTAAATATACATTATTATTATTATATGAAACTCCCACCCTCAATAGGTAGAGTAGAATTTTCACTTGTGCTTAATAACACCACATCATTACTAACTCTTCACACCGGTCGATTAGTCCGGCATTATTTTATTTTGTTCTTTGCATGAAGTAGCATCTGGTAGTATTCATAAATTAACAGTATCAGTAATATTAACCACTAGATGTGTCTATAGCATTGCTCTGCATGTTTGTATGTTCATTTACGTATCACTCTCCCAGTTTCTGGTTGGAGTGCGCACTGTTCTCTTGACTGTTTTTGGCCTGCGCCTAGCGCCATGGCGCCAGGGGGAGCGTGCGAGGTTCTGATTTGTTCTGGGACGAGTGCTGCATGCCTGGTGTGGAATCACCCCGTGCCACACACCCTAGTGGTGGCTTGCACGGTACATCGTAGATGTAGATCTCGCTCACACTACCTTAAAAGCCAGTCTAAACTCTTAACGATATATATATAGTCTGCCAGTCAAAATTATATTGGGCGTTCCGATAATAATTATTCCCATCCTACTTGTTACCGAAGGCTTGTAACACTAATTAAAATTGCCGAAACGGCCTTTTGCATGCATCTCTCGGATTTAATTGTCTATAGCGTGCCCCTTCTGGCTTTTATTCTCGCTTTTCCTGGATATGCGACGTCGAGAACGATAAGGCGAATCAGAAAGGTTTGTATGAATTAGAAATTTGAGCCTATAGTGAACCTCAATTATACTACCAGAAAAACCAAGCGTTACCCAAGGACGGAGTACGTTTCGAGGTTCGCGTGTTTGTTTCATCGTTAACATTACGCGTGCCAGAAACATTGAGAACCAATCAACGGCAAATGCCAAAGTTTATTGTCAGTGATGGATGGCTGTGACAATGATTTGCCTATTCAACACACTCAAGCAACCAGTAAGAATGCAGAATAGGTCTCTTCTGTGCCAGAGTGCTGAAGTTGATGCCGACGCGATTAAAAAAATAATTCGTCATGCAACGATAAGAAAATTGGCTCCACGGCCGAAATGCGAAGGTCGTTGGAGGCCACACCCAACTTGAGAGGGAGTGGTCCCTCTTTTTCCAATGCGCGGTGCATTCGGGAAGGAAAAACAGGCAATGGAAGCGAAGAAAGGTGGTCAGCGTGGGTGCGAGCACGCTATATCCGCGCATAAAAAGAAGGGATGCTGGATGTACCGCAAAAGTTTCGGGCCGGTCCTCGGTCAAGCTAAGCCGAGAAGTCAGCGATTTTTTTAGTCAAACATGCTCTACAGGCTAAAAGCGACTGAGGATTTAGAGGTGGGTACTCTTAAAACCCCATGGAGCTAAAGAAACGAGAAAAAACATGAGAAAAGATAGTTAAGATAGTTTGAGTGAAAAATCACTTCACCTAGAATTTGATGAATTTGGCCTCATTTCCAAGAAAAAACTCTCATCTTTCCAGTGATATCAAAATATCAACCCCTTGCCGAACTACTTTTCGAGCAATTTTCCTAAAAATATCAGCTGTTTTACATGGGATAGATTATGGCTTTGCGCTCCAGAGGAAGAATACTTAAAAAATTAGGAACTTCTAGCGCCTAGATGTCGTCAAAAAACTATCAGTGTGTAGATTGCATGTTTTCTCAACTATTTATAAAAAATAATCTATTACTCACCATAGTAACTTTTACAGAATCGCTAAAAAAAACCTACCGGTTTGAAGGGGTTTCAGCTTCCAGGAAAAAATGAGTCAAGTTAGAGAGCTTTATTTATTTAATTACCGAGATTTTTGGGCATATATACCTATATATTTGCACCATTAATCTTCCAATATTCATTTCTTACTTCTTATAGACGCTGAAATCAAAGAATAAAATTTGAATATGGTCTCCACTATGACTAGGGATCTATCTCGCTCAAACCACCTTAAGGGAACAAAAATGAAAAAAAAAGGGAAAGAGGGAGATGCTGAAGGGTGACGGGTAGGGTTTATCCCCCCCCCCCTAATTTGGGCTCAATGTTTGCCCCGCAGAGAGTCACCTGCATATAACAAAATCTAAATTAATTCGTACTTAAAAGTATTATTCATAGAAATTATACGTGCTTACAATACCACTGAGTTCACAAGCTATGGTTTCCAATCCCAGCAAAGGTGGCGTTTTTTTTCACTTGAATTTCATAGTTTTCAATTCCTGCTATATATACCCTACGTTTCGGCGTATGGAGAATTTACAGGTTAACCAAGAAGCCTTTTAGTCAAGCCATTTGGTGATGGACGTTCAAGGCCAAAAATCAACAGTTATTCCTCTAAGTAACAAAAAGGTTGAAATATCAACAAGCAGTCTGGGCAAAGCAACATCTTCAGCTTCTTACTTTTACTTACTTAAGCGTTTTTATTTAGTCTTTTGCAGAAAAAATCATGACGGCAAATGGCCATTTACAGCGAACCTTACCGCCAATTGATATGTCTACCATCGGAAATGAAAATTTATAAAATTCCTTGGTCCTAATCGTCCTAATACATCCCCAGGTCCAGATGTGATTCCTGCCTGCGTGTTGGCGTATAGAGAATTAGTTTCAGTAATAATATTCCAGCAATAATACCCTGCCTTCAGATATTATTTAGAATATCCATGATCGAACACATATTACCCACGGACTGGAAAATATCTAATGTAATGCCCAACTTCAAATGCAGCAATAATGATCAGCCATCTAATAGTGCAATAAAGAGTTTTCAGTGCATTTCGGTATGAATGCGGGCGTACATAAAACAACATAGCACATAAGCCGCGATGAGTTAGGGAAAAATTAGCGTAAGTTTGGTCGAGTTTGAAGGTCAAGTTCTGCGTTCGACACTTCCGTTCACATTTGTCGTGATCGTTTTGTAAAGCGCTATTATTTTGTTCTCTGCAAGAAGCATCTCTTAACATTCATAAATTAACAGTATTGGCAATATTAAAAACTAGATTTCTCTTTAGCAGTGTGTTTCATGTTTGCATGTTCATTTGCTTAGCACTCTCCTAGTTTCTGGTTCGACTGCGCACTGTTCTCCTGACCGATTTTTGGTCTGCACCTAGCGCCGTCACGCGTGAGGTCCCGATTTGTGCTGGGACGAGTGCTACATGCCTGGTGTGGAATCACCGCATGCCACACACACCCTGGTGGTGGCTTGCACGGTACTTCGTAGATGTGGACGAAGATTTGTCAGTCAGTTGCTGAACGTTCGCGGGAAACGTAACGGGAAAACACGTTGAGAGGTAAGCAAAATATTAAGTTTCCAATCATCTAACAATTTAAAGAATTACCCCGAGAAAAAATCCACCTGGAACGAGATTTAAACCTCGGGCCTTAATTTTGCCAAGCAGCGTATGCGTATGTTAAGTAGTGTATGTTAAGTAGCGTAGTGGCGCGCGCATTGGCCGGGTAAGCCAAAGGCCGGAGGTTCCATTCTCGGTCCCAGTGGATCTTTTTCTCGTGGAAAATTCTACTTATTTCATCGCTGTAATTTGGCACGGATGAATATCTTTGCGCACCACAATCCAACGACTGATAAAAATAGCAAAACATACAGACGATTATAGCCTTTAGGGCATACGTTTTTTCGTTAATTTATTAAATACGAACAGATGGATTCCATGATTATTTATTTCAAGAAAGCGAGTGCAAGCTAGCGAGTAAAGCTAATGTTTCGTTAATTTCTTCTCTAAATCGGGTTTGACGCTGTTGGCCAGACTCTCGAAGCGAAACCCTGACACCGGTTCGTCTCCGTCACGGCTAATTCGGTGGTAGAGGGGGGCGCGCGCGTGGGGGCGGTGGATATCACCGATGGACTACGTCGCAAGAGGCGCGGATTTCGACGGCCGTCCCACTTCCCGACGGTCACACCACGGCACCGAACAATATTTTCGAGAGCGACTCCTCTGGCCATTACATTGCACCCGAGAAAGAGGAGGAAGTCACAAGAATGCGGCGAAAGTATACGGGACTTCACCGCGGTACTCCCCGGGGGATATTTTCGTGTCCGAGCACCGGCTGTGCCCGCGAGTGAAAGAGAAAGAGATGTTAGGAGAGAGTGGAGAGATTGGTTCATGAGGGAGAGAAGTTCCCGACTCGTACGGTTCAGAGAGAAGACGGGAAGGGGTTATGCAGCGTCTACACTGACCACTTAAGTATGCACTTAAGTGTATTTTTCACTTAAGTACACCGTGCAGACGCCCTCTCACCACTTAAGTAACGCATCCAATTAAGTGGACCCGGGGACCCCCTTTAGAATGGACTTGGATGATATCGATAATTTACCGTCGAGGTGGTCGAACATTCGTCGTCGATAGGTCGAGGAGTTTCAATAATCATATACATCATACATGTGTTTATATCATTTATATGAGTTGTGATTGCCAAGGTGTTATCCTTATTTTACATTTGTTTATAGGGATATAGAGGGACCGTGGTGGCCTAGTGGGTAGATCTCTTGGCTACTGATCGAAGGGTCTCGAGTTCAAAACCAGGTGAAGCTTTTGGACGCCCCCGAACAATAAATAATCCTTGGAGTGCGAGGTGGCCCAGGGAAAGGAACTGGCCCCCTTACCCAGAATGTGTGAAATTCACACGCCTGTGGCTTAGTCTGGGGTGAGCTCTACCCTCAACTATCCAAACCAAGCTTCGGGTTTTATTACTCAGTGAGTGAGTGACGAGTCCAGAAAATATCTTATGTTACTTCTCGGGCACATAATTTTTGCGCGATGCAAATTTCTTTCCATCGTCACTAGGTAGCGCTGAGGTAGATATAATATCTGTGTGTAGATGCTACCCTGCATTTAAATGCTACACTTAATTACACTCGACTTAAGTACACTTGTAGTGTAGACGAGGCATTATGCCGTGTCTACACCGACCACTTAAGTATACATTTAAACGCATCTATCATTTAAGGTGGTTTGAGCGAGATAGTTCCTACTAATATTCAAATTTTATTTTTTTATTTCAGCGTCACCTGTAAGAAGTAAGTAAGTAATAAGTGTAAAATAAATATTGCAATATTAATGGTGGAAAGATATAGTGATATATGAACAAAATTCTCAGTAATTAAATAAATAAACCTACATAAGTCATTTTCTTAAAACATTTTTTCACGCCGTACGGCTGATAACCCATCAAAGAAGCTGGATTTTTTTTGCGATTCTGTAAAAATTACTGAGGTGAGTAATAAATTAATTTTTATAAATAGCTGAGAAAACATGCAATCTACACACCGTTAGTTTTTTGACGAAATCTAGGAGCTGTGGCTTACTTAGTCTGGTGTGAGCTCTACCCTCAACTATTTTACCTCTCTCTACCCTCAACTATATAACAAGTTCTTAATTTATTTAATATTCTCCCTCTGGAGCGCACAGCCGTAATCTATCCCATGTAAAACAGCTTATATGTTTAGGAAAATTGCTCGAAAAGTAGTCAGACAAGGGGTTGATATTTTGATACCACTGGAAAGATGAGTTACTTCTATAAAATGAGGCCAAATTCATCAAATTCTAGGTGAAGTGATTTTTCGCTCACACTACCTTAAGTACACCGTGCAGATCCCCTCTCACCACTTTAATATCGGGTCCACTTAGGTGGACCCAGGGACCCCTATTTAAATGGTCTTGGATGATATCGATAGTGTTACGTCGATGCTTGGTCGAGGTCTCATCTATATCTACAAAATACCCTGCAAGCCACCTCAGGGGTGTGTGGCAGGGGGTGAGTAATCACCAACATGCATTACACTACATCTACATATTACCCTGCGAGCCACCTCTAGGGTGTTTGGCAGGGGGTGACAAGTCACCAAAATGCAGCATGCAAGCGGACCGCCACATGCACACCGCACGGTCATGAATATTAAGGATACTAACCAATTCCATCATTACCTAATAACCATCATGCAGCATGCAAGAGAATCCCCACATGCACGACACACATGTACGATGACACATAATATTCTACATGCTACTTAAGAGGGCAATCTGCCTATGAAGCTAGAACATGCAAAACGTGCTGTAAGAAACACCAACTATACCCTAGAGTTAGTGTAACTACGACTAATTATGCATTAGCATAAATCGCTAATGCTTGCCACGAGGCGAAGCCTCACAAGCATGCACCACTACACTACAGATGTCATCAAAATGTAATGTCATCGAAAGGTCGACAAATCATGTAACACCTGAGCCTGACTGAGGGTTATATTATCCCGGTAAGTTGCATTACTTATTAGTCCCGGACTTATTAGTCCTGAAGACGATGGCACAGACAGCCATCAAAGCGTTGGCAACAACGGTCTCCCTGACCCGGTGGCAAAAGCCGAGAAGATTTCACCAGCCTTGTTCACCGGGAAAACACCAATTCTTTCAAAGCTAAAACAGCATGATTAGTGATAATGCGCTTGATGGTTAGTGCATGCCTGGCGTGGAATCACCCCATGCCACACACCCTTGAGGTGGCTTGCAGGGTACCACGTAGATGTGTATCTACATCGACATAGTACCCTGCAAGCCACCTCAAGGGTATGTGGCAGGGGGTGAATACAGACAGGCGGTAATGATAGTTTTCAACTGGCTGATTATGCTGTAAGAAGGAGAGATCTCCGTGTCTTCCACGGATCTCAACTCCCTCAATCCACGTGGCCAAACAGTGGCCACGGGCGAAGCAGAGTGGACACGAGGTTTGGCGTTGAGGGGCAGGGAAGATGGGATAGAGGAGGAGAGGGGGGTTCGTCACACAGGTCTTTCTTGATACGACGTGGCTCTCCTTTCCCTCACACACTCTCACCTCCCGTTTCCAAGGTGCAAGGGGGTGGGAGGGTGTGGGAAAGGGAGCGCTTGGGTGTCGCCCCAGAGTGAGTGGTGACGACACGGCAAGCGGCGAAGCCGTGGAAGGCACCGCGGGGGGGCCCTAAGGGGTGGTGGGTGGTTGGGGGCGGGGCGGAGACTGGGACCCAGGGGGGCGCCGGGCCGGGGCCACCGGAGAGGGGAAGGGAAGGGTCCGAGGGGAAAAGGGGGGAGGTGGAGTGAGGGAAGGAGGAAAGGTGGGGTTCCTGGAGGCGAAAAGAGTAGAAGACGGCAGGTGGTAGTGAGAGAGGGGGGGTGGAGGAGGAGGAGGTGGGGTCCACCGGTTGGTGTGAAGGCAGCGTGGGAGGGGAAGGGCACCGGACAAGAGCAGGGGTAGGCCACGAAGTCAGTTGCAGTGGAAACATAAGGGTAGTGGTGTTAGCCAGAAAAGTCTCACAAGCGGGGATTGAGGGAAGGAGGGCGTTTGGGGGTGTAACCCCAAGACGGTTACCTGAATTTTAACTGAGAGTTTTGAATTGGTAGTGGCTGTACGTATAATCGAGGAAGATCTACCTTAATGTTACGTATAACCTACTGCATTTGTTCAACGCAATCGCAACTAGTTCTTGACGGCATTCGTTTAAGCCGATTTATTTTCTGGTAATTTGAAAAACGTTTTGCGAACCCAGGTTTACTAGGGTTTATTAGACCAAGGGTACCAAATTTCACTACAAAGGTTTAGACAAGATATTATCAAAAAAGGGCCTAAAAGTGAAATATTTAAAACCAGTAAAGATGAAATTTGTCATCGATTGCTTTTATACGGTTTTTAAACATTTGCCTTGTGAGTGAGTTTTCGTTGACTCAAATGACCACCGGACAGTTTCACGAGCAATACAAGAAGTCGTCCTCTAACATTAGTCAACTCAATAGTATCTCTCCCATTTAGAAAAATAACATAGTCGTTCTTTTCAACCTTGAGATACCCTCGTTGTGGTTCCCAGCCCACACATGAGGGGGAGGGTTCTGCGATCACCCCCCCTGTCAACTCGTAGGAATCCTGGAGATAGGGGTTCGTGAGATTCGTCGGTAGTGACCGTGGCGTTATGATGGTTCCGTCGTAAAAAAGTCACAGTAAAATGATTCATTCATGACTTAAGTCGTTTTACTCATATTCTAGCTACGAATAGAAAAATGAGTCCCATCTTTGATATGAACAGCGAAATCATTCTTTTACACTTTTATTATTTTTCGAAAATTGAACTTGAAAACGAATCCTGTTTAATGAAAAAATTGGTGAAACACGGGGAAATCAGTATTTTTCTACCAATTATCAACGTCACTTTCACCTTTATTTGCTTACACGCATTAATAAATTGCCATTAGCTGCATTTATTGAAGCCAAAATGCGTTAGTTCATTGGAAATGTCACTGAAGGTGGCTTCAATTAGAGGCCCTATATTAGAGGTACTATATTATCCTAATATAGTGCCTCAACTCCAATGGCTGGAAAAAGTGTTCACTAAAAATATTCTACGAATTATGTTCCTTAATTTTATTTTTTTCAATAGCTACGGCGTGTCATCTATGAAAGCTGAATATTTTAAACAATACAAACGAAAGTACCTAATTTAGCATTCGTTTTGACTCATGCAGGAGCTGCGGAACCTCTTTCAGACCTGTTCATACGATGCACGATTGTACTTGAGAAAGAAGACGCTAGCACAAATTTCTCTTCTAAATTACACCGTGTAAACGAGTCAACGTACGCGAATACGCGAAAGAGAATAGGATGATGTAGCCCCAGATCTAACTCAGTAGAAGTGTTCTCGAAAATTTTCACGCATCTACTTGCACTGATGCATTTAATAGACAGCACAGAGAAGAATGGATGGTATGTACAATGGAAGCGATAGGAACTTTATAGCGATGGACGAGGGAATGTTTGAAAGTGCGTGGAGAGAATGGGAAGGTTTTTTAATGCGAAAAAATTGACCGACCATCCGTGCAGGTAGGTAGTGAAAATTTCGTAACTGTATGTGCCAGGGGGAGGGGGGGTGAAGTCCTCCCCTTTTTCGCCCGACGTCGCTGAGTGGGTCCACTTGATTCCGAAATTTCGCGGTGGCGCGCCGCGGAGGTGTTTTTTTTCAGGCGTACTACCGCTTTCCCATCGTTTGGCGGTGGGGAGGTGTGATGGACGGTGCAATGTGGTCCAAAAATCCAAAATAGCTGCCCAAAATTAATTTTCAAATTCATTCGCGGAAGCTCTGAATGGTTCACATATTAGTATTCTACAGAATATGGCTCATGTTGAAACCTACTCTCTCTTGAGCATCGTTTTTCGTATATTATTGTGTGTAAGTAGCTGCACCATGCGATGATTTCTTTATTAAATTTGGCAGTAGTGACCTACAAGGTTTTGTAAGTACTTGAATTTCCTTATAACCCTGTTTTATTCTACCATGGTTCCACTTTTATTAGTGCTTAAATAATTACCTCTTTCTTGAAACGATAATATCTAGAGATGTTACAGGAATAGGGATCTGGTTAAACGACGACGTAATTTCCTGGGTTAGAGAATTCTTAAGCAATCGCTTGCGAAGGGTTGTATTAGATGGCGCTATCTCTTATGAAGTAAAAGTCACATCGGGTGTCCCACAGGGAAGTGTCAATAAGTGGGGCAATAACTTCGAAGTAAGATGTATCTTGTGAAAAAAAACACATTAGCGGCGACGTCCGTTTAGCAGTCGAAATCCGGATGACTCGAAGAGATGATGATGGTTCACGGTGGGAAAAATCAATTCGCCGTGTACTATCGTACCAATACTTCATTTATTCGCATCCATAGTTTCCATGAACTTCTTCACTCAACGAGCGTTGGTATCAACAGTTCAATATTGCTCGTATCCCGGGCTTTCATCCCCAGAGTTCACCGATCTTCTAGATTGTGAAAGACGTTTTTATACTTAACTTTTTGGAACCAAGTTATATCAATGAAAAAGATAACTTAGTCCTTATCTACGTACGTTATATATACACTTGAGACCATTCTTCTAGCAAATAATTGCCTTCATTTGAAAATTTATGGCAGTGGAAAAAAATGGTATTCAGTTGCTAAAAGCATGTTCGGAAATAAAGTACAGGTGTGGATAAGTACAAAGTTATCAGTTTTATTAAGATCTTCTGTAAATTTCGAAGGCAATAGATCGGCCCGCGATGTCTCTCTCCCTCTCTCTTACGCAAAATTGGAGGCAGAAATTTCAATATACAAATCAAAGGCGAGGTATGATTCATTATGAAGTACCGTGGTACTTAAAATATGATATATTTAGGAAACTACAAGTATTGGTATGTACCTACAATTACAATGACTTACCTCGAAGACACAGACATTCATCAACTATGAGTAAGGTCACATTATTGTGAAAAAACATTTATTGGACTGAGAACTAATAATTTCATGGGGTCCCGTATATGTTCGGTTTATGCAAAAGAAGAGCTTGCTGACAATTCCCTGATTTATCGAAACCTTCATGAAATTCATATTATAAGTATGAATGTATTTACGCTCGTGCACATCACACTAGATGTATCACAAATATTCATCTAATTTCTGGTTGTTTTGAGTTTCATGTTTATTTCTGAAGGTTTAACTGCATGTATTGCAAATTTTACAGATATTAAATATCATCATTATCGTAATTTATTGGAATAGGCTGCGTATCTTATTGTTGAGACCGTCTCATATTGATCGACCTATATTGCGACGAGTACAAGGCTTATATTCTACCAGTAGTAGTAGGGCGTCTATGGAAAGTCGGATCTACCGCATTCTTCCCTAATGGTTACAACATTTGTATTTTTATTTTGCCATTTTCTATTCTGAAATTTAAAGCCTTAAACTTTGTCTTCTGACTTCATTTCTTATCATATATTGTAATTTACAATATTCTACTGTTCTTAGAAATTTCACTTTAGCTGATGTGATTTTATTTCTGTCCTTCTTCGAGAGAACTCATACCTCGCTACCGTTTGCGTACAACAAAACTTGGTGGCACTAACCAGTGGAGAAGTTCACAGAGTGTAAATCAAGCGTTGATGAGCGGGCATATTTACCGAAAGACTCCTGGAGCGATCTATGGAGGGACACTCGGCCCCTTCGTCTCACCTCTCTTGCATGCTTTACTCTCCTTTGTGTCATGCTCTTAACAAGCGAGTGCCACTAAGTTTCACTACCCCTGTACAGTGCTACCGGAACTGTTATCGTTTTGAAAAAAACACAATTTAGTTCCCTTTCTTGTTTAATGTATGTTGGACATGGCACTACTATTACAAGATAGGACGTGACCAACATGAGTCCTTTCTGTGCGTGACGTCATCCGGATGACGCGAGGAGCAGATGACTCAAGAATTAGCATCTAGGAATAATAGATAAAAGCTCCGGTAATGTCGTTATTAGAAACGACAAAATGGAGTCAAGTAGATATTTGCATCCTTAAGTACTGATGTATGAATAACATATTTGATCGGTTATAATTAGTTAATGAATAATTTGAGAATAAAATCTTACATAGAGTGGAAATAACCCTTGTAACAATTTACTTAGAAATTAAAGTTGAAAGTATTACCATTTTTTACTTTTAAGTTGTCGTGTCTCCGGAAAACCTGGACCCGCTTCACTCCTTTAAATGCATCAACGGAATATCTAAAAAAATTCTCTTCCCTCGTATGTTTCCTCGCTTTGCTGTATTGTGCAAATACCACACGTATCAAATACACAGCCTACCTAGTACCGTAGTACACAGTAGCTCCGTACCTAGCTAGCGCTTGATGCTGCCCAAACTATGCCACAGTGTTCGTCCCAAACACATGCACAAAGATTTACCTTGCATTAGTAGTATGTATCATCAATTAAAGTTAACACTAGTATTTTCCACACTACTTTCATTGCTACCTCAACCGGTTTCGACGTTTTCACGTCATTTTGAAGACGATTTTCCTCTCGAAAATGACGTGACAACGTCGAAACCGGTTATGGTAGCAATAAAAGTAGTGCGGTAAATACCAAGTGTTAACTTTTATTAATATGAATTTACACCACGTAAACTCGTCAACGATTGCTCTAAATAGTGTGTACCATGTTTTAGGGTTTCATGAATTGTCCCGAAAATGTGTTTTTAATCTGTTAAATATAGGTATATCATGCCTACAACTTGTTTTCCTATGGGGGATAATAAATATAGTTTATCATTATTAATTTTGGCTTGATTTTTTTCGACTTGGGGCGTTTAGTACGAGGTGGTGTCGTGGGAATCTCAACTCTCTGACGTCCCTCGCTCCTCTCTCTCTCTCTTTTTCCCCTTCCCCCCTCCCCCCTCCCCACGAAATCATCCCCTCATCGTGGACGCAAAAGCGGTGTGGGTTTTGGACTCTTCCCTTTCCCTCCTTATCCCCCCCCCTCCCCACCATTCCCCCCCAAGCAAGCAAGCCAGCGACTACGGTGTGGTCTCCTCGCGAGAGACCTCCCGAAGGCGCCGGGGACGAAATTAACCCGGCACGACTCGCCCGGTGCGGTGTTGGACGTTCTCGAGGAAGGAGGAGAGAGATTCGTTCTCGGCAGCAGAGTTCCTTTACTCCTGAACGCGCTGAGCGCTAACGAACTTTGAAAAAAATAAAATAATCTCCGTTAAATAATGATAACGATGCACGAATCATTTATTTTTCCTCACTTCCGAGAGTGGACACGGCGAAGGGGATCATTAATATAAATCACGTGACACGGAAGAAAGAGGGACGGGAGATGTCCAGCGAATGCCTCTCTTCTCGTTCCTCGCTTGCGTTCCTCGAAGAGAGCCACGGAGACTTTCGGGTCTTGTTTAAGTGTGCAACACGTTCTCTGCAAGCGGTTGGGGTTTATGATTACATTGAACCGGAGTACAGTTCGAGGACCAAAATCATTCCTTTATTCACACTCTCGTCGCATTGAAAATTGCTTCAAAAACGTTTAATTCTCTCTGGTATTGGAGTATTCCCTTATTCAGTGTGCACTCGTAGTCAGGCGAAAGGAATTTACGAAAACATACGCCAACAGCAACAGGTCAGCTAAGGGATAAGGGTGTGGTCTTTATGTTAGTTCTGATGTCGACTTAACGTCGCTATTTCATTAATTACGCTAATGGATCCAGAGGTTCTCAGCCCCTAACACTAACTAGGCATTTCTACTTAAATAATTTGATTAGAATTAATAAAATAAGTGTAACGTAAGCATTTTTTGGCCGATGAATGGAGATGGGAGAGATGATTGCCGACAAACGCTGTCATATTGAAAATGCGAGAGATTAAAAGTGGTCAAAAATAGCGTCCAATTTTTTGTGATAGACATGACACATGAGATATGAATAAAATATCTAAAAAGATTCACATTTTCTTTTAGGAAAAAAGCCGACTTTACTCTGATAGCTCTGACGGCAAAACTTATAGGAGAGCGTTTTTAGGGCAAGGTTTCATTCAAATATGCCAGACGAGGTTGAGGAGAATAAATATTTAAGAACATTCGTTAAACCATGTCATCACTCACCATGTCACCATCTAATCACTCATAGATAAGCAGTGACTTTGTGATTCCACATGTATTTATTAGAAAATACCCAGGTTTCGACGTTGCGCGTCATCATCACCTTATGATGACGTACAACGTCGATACCTCGGTCGTTTCTCATAAATACATGTGGAATTACGGAATTTCTGCTTCTCATTCACAATGCTAAGCAAATTCCATCAAGCCACGCCTGAGACCACGGAGTTACTCATAGATAGGCAAAGGATAGAAAATCGAAAGTTGCGAAGAGAGGTTTACGGAACCGTAGTGAACCACCAGGTCAAGTTCAAGTTTCATCTTCCTTACATAGGTGTACTTAGCCCTTGTTACCATAGGAATCGTCCAATTTAGTCTAAGGGTTTATAAGAGGTTACCCAGTAGACTGTGATAACAATCTCGGCACAAGCATTGATTCTATTCTAATGGAAAAAATTGAGCCGTTCAAAATTGTTTTCGCGCGGAGTACAGACCGTTAAAGCCGCACCAATGCTAAGTGAGCGCATTCAACGCGCGCTGTGCTTCCGAATCTAATTTCTCAACCTCGCAACTCAGTTCATCAGTACTCAAAACTTTGTAATTTGTGCCATGCAAAGCGTTGAACCCTCTTCATTGCGGACTATAAAGAAAGAAGAGAGTATCACTTTTTATCACTATCACCATATTCTCCACGCGCGATTTTTAAGTTCTACTAAACTGACATTTATTTCCACCAAACAGGCCACTGTTACAAGTCCTTTTGATTCACACATAGCGTCTCCTGATACCAATAAACGGCAAAATACTTGAATCTTGTATCACTTCCAGAGCGTAGAAACTTTTAAACCTTTACAATGCACATAATACTGTCTTTGAAGGACTTATAAATTGGCTTCAAGACTTGATAAAAACGGCCACGCATACAAGTCCTTTGAGTAAGCACTCTCCTGCATTGATGAAATTGTACAGTCCTTGTTGTAGCATAATTACTACAACTTCAGAATTTCAAAGTTTTACATCGTACTATATCGGACAAACTAGGAAACATAATTCTGACGCTGGCAAACGGGACCCTCGTACCAGTCCTCGTCATTAGAACAGGAATAGTGCTGATATTAATAACAGTAAGTAAGAGATTTATGCCACTTGTCTACGTTACACACTTTAGAAGATGGTCCAATATTCATATTTCAGGTTTTTAATGAGTTTGGAGGCAAGAAATAGGTGTGACGTTTACAGTCTCAACTTGAGACGCGGCTCCCCCCCATGGCCCGCGAACGAAATCTCGATCTCGGCCGCTACCCCGCGAGACTCCCGGGCGAAAAATCTTACCCGCTCCCACACTCACATCCCTAAGCCCCCCGCGAACGAAGCCGTCCCTTCCGGCGAGCGACGTCCGACGGAGGCGCGGTCTCGGCGCGCTGCTGCACCTGCTTCTGCGTCCCTCCCTCTGACGTGCGCCAAGTGTCCTCGGGTGTCCGACCGACCACCACGACGGCGGCGGCAGCCACGCACCCCGCGCCTTCTAGGGAAGCGGCGACACACCTCCCCGGTCTCTCCTCCTTTTAGGACCCCCCACCACCACTCCCTCGCCTTCGCTTTTGGAAAAAAGTGGGCGGGGAAGGGAGGGAGGGAAGTAGGGGGGGGAGCCTTTTTATCGAGTCCAAAGGATCTCCCTCATCCCTTACATCCCGAAAAACCCTCATCCCATCCCTCCCAAAAAACCCTACCCCTCTTCTCATCCCCATTCCCTCCCCCAGAGAAACCCAAACAGCCAAACTCTTCCTCCCTCCTCTGGTCCCGAATCGCCAGGCCATCTCGCTTCCTCAACTAGTCCTACCCCCAACAACGAAAAGAGGTGGAGGCGTTGAAGGTTCTGGTGGTGGGGGAGGGATAAAAGAGGTAGGGTTTGGGGAGTGAAGGAAAGGGACTCCACAGGGGGTTGGGGGAGTGGTAGGAAAGAGAGGGAAAAAGGGAGAGGGGGTAAAACCCAAGGGGTATGAGGAGGGGTTGTTTGAATGTGTGGGAGTGGAAGGGGGGGAGGAAAGTGAGGGTTTCTCCCTCCCCTTTCCACTCCTTCTGCCCATCCCATTCCACCACTACTCCCACTCCTCCTCCAACCGCCTCTAACCAACTCCACCGACTTGCCCCTCCCCGGAGTCGTCCGCGGGGGGCCTATGCTTCCTTCTCTCTCTCTCTCTCTCTCTCCTTCCTCCTCTCTCTCTGCCCCTCCTTCCCTCCCTCCCCCAGCCGGGCGCGCTCCTCCTCGCTGCCTCCTCCACTGCTTGTAGTGGCGCTGGAAGACTCGAGCCGTGAGCAAGTGCGAGGTGGAGAAGCGGGAAGGAACAGCAGTTGTTGCCGTTGAAGGGGGAGTGAGCGTGCGAGGAGGGAGAGTTGTGTGGAGTTATTGGAGGGAGGAGGAGGAAGGCTCTTTTTTCGGTGGGGAGGAGACTTCCCCGGGGTTTCCAGCGAGCGTAGGAGAGGAGTGAAGAGAGTCCTTGAGGGCTTTTTTTCTCGGGGACTACTCCCTCAGACGAGAGCAAGGAAAGAAGCGAGCGGAGGAGACTACGACGAGGAAGACGGCGACCGTCTCTTCTTGATTATTCCCTGCCGGGAAAACTACACGCATTATCTACTCAATCCCAAGAGATTTCCTCAGAAGATTCGTAAAAGAGCGACAGGACAGAGAGGGCTGTCAAAGGGAAAAGGTGTCCACCTTCCCGCAATTCCCGGTATTCTTCCGGCTATTGGAAAAGGTAAGTCTCTTCGGCAGTGTTTGTGTGTGTGTGCGTCTCAGTATTTTTCTGTGTCTCGATATGGAGTGCGTCCACTGTGAAGGTGTTAGTCCGTGGTGACTCGAGTGTACCTCATTTCGTGGCACGTTCGTGCGAGCATTTACTGTCTGCTTTCGTGAGAGAAGGTGATTCGCGTTGCTGTGCGCGAAAGCGGTCCTTTCGAACTCTCCGCGTCGTCGGGGCGGACAGGGGGCGCCACTGCGGGCGGCTGTGTCGGACCCCCCGCCGCGACGACGGGATATATACGGGTTATCGCGCTGCGGTCTGAGCGGCGGGACGGCGATTTTTTTGTCGAGTTTTTTACCCGAGAGATAGGGCAAGAGTTTCTACCAAGCACTTGAGCTTAACTTGCCCGTATGAATAGATAGGGAGTGGAATTAAGATTAGTAACCCGAGGGAAGGTCTGCTGGCGTTTTAAACAAAACTCGTCGGGCCCCGCCACCTCTCGAACAGTTCGACTGAGACATTGTTATTTCCCCGAAGTGTCATCTTTTGATGCATATAGTTAAGGATCTAACAAATTTTTTTCCAAATTATAGTGTGTGAGATTGAGAATTGAAAAAAAAGAACAAACTTAATGGTTTGAAAGATTTATACTTTTATGGACCTCAAAAGTGAATCGCATTGCTCTTCAGTAAAGCTGTCATGTATGTGATTGATTTTCGTTTGGTGTAATTTTGCTCGTACAAGAGCCTCGATGTGAACGTGATGCTATTTCACAATAGCGTGAGGGTTCGTAAGATGAGTGGGCTCGCGCGCAAGGTGCCGCCGGGGGATCTGGAGCGATCCGTTGGTCCAGCAGCGCACCAGGAAACTGCTTGGGATGAGTTCCGAAATCATTTAGACTCAACGCGAAAAATTTAACTATGTGTACTCGGTCATGTGACGTAAACTTATAGGGTGGATTGAATGCGGCTACATTAAGACGGCTAACTTCAAATCATGGGAATAATTAGCCATTAAATGATCCGTATGTTAATAGCTTCATGAAACCAAATAAAAACGTATTGAGCTAGAAACCCTTTATTCGTATAGTATTTTTATTCTTCAGTTTCAACCTTTTCAATCTTCCAATATTATTTAATAGGTTTTTTCTCGGTAATCGTCATCGTCAAAAAGAATAAACAATTCATTTCCAATGGTTCCGAAGTAAATTGACCAGGTTCCTTTGAGGCTCTTCCCAAAATTGACGTTGATTATCTTCTTTTAATCTTTCTGCCTGCTCGTTTCTCACTCCAGGTTACGCGCCCCTTCACGTGCAGGGGAGAGATCAAGAATACAAGTTTGCGTTGCGATAGTCACTCTTTTGTTTTCGCGGTACATACCTTGTACGACCGTGGTACATACCTTTCGTACTCTTTTAAGTCGCCCTCGATAATATTTCATGCCACTGAATGCAATCCTCATGGGGATTACTGTTCCTAAGACCACCAAAATCAGGGAGGCTCTAGCTATCTCTCGTTCCATGTTCAAAAGGGTGGGTATTGTGAAGAGAATAATTACTATTTGAAAAGACTACACCCCAATCTTGTTCTATCCTCGATGTGAAAAATAAAAATAATTGCCAAAAAATTTTTTTCTTAAAATTGCATATTGCGGCAAACTTGGAATAACTTAGCTTTTTGAATAAGCCTACCTTTATTCATAATGCTTCGTTCACATAGTGTCATATCTTCGACTCATCGTGGATTCCTTTTTCATGAAACGTTAGTATTCCTCAACTAGGGGAGAATGGCCGTGAGTTAAGATCATTGCAAGCATTAGGGAGGACAGTGTTTTGGCCGAGTATTAAGGAGTAGTGTGCAAGAGAGAAATATAACGCCGGCGTTTGGTTGTACTCCTCATTAAAGGCGCCGTAGGACCGACAGATTTTAGCGCACCTTTGGACAGACTATGATCCGAGCGGCACTACCATCAACAAAGCGCTAAGGTCCAGCATGCTATAAAATAACGATTTCTCCAGGATACGAACCATGGCAATCTGACAAAAAAGAACTGGCGTCAACGCCCATCAAAATACCATCTATGCTCGAGTTGATTTAGTTTTTCATTATCCTTTAAATTTAACAGAACTCAGCGCCAGTTTCCTAACCTTGGGAGATAGAGGAACATGCCGTTTTTATGATTTTACATTACTCTTCCAAGACTGTTTCGAACTTAGAGTTTTCTCAGTCACCTGTATTGTTGTCCTCTGTTGATCTTAAAGGGCCAACACGACTGAATCCAACACTCCGTCGAAGGACATGAACCTTGAAATTACGGCAGGTGCGAACCCACAACCTTCCTTCGCATGGTTCAGTGAGTTGGAGGGAACGTAGGTTAAGAAAACCCAAGGGTGTAACATATTTTGACTCTGAATCAAGACACATGCTCTGTCGAAGGGATTTATTTTAATGGGATTGCCTTTCATTATCATTTAATTTGAAAACCATGGACGCGCGATTACGTCTTGAATATTCTGTGCCACTTCAGATTCACTAGAACATCTACTCGACCCTAACGAGTGTATGAGGGGCAGTGCATGATGGCTATAGGGGTGTATTGAACCCTTTAAATATCCTTCACTGTAGAACTACTGAAGCCTAAAAAGACTCCTGCCAACCGCGGTAGCCAGGCTGGTTACGTGACGGACAGCCAAGCCAAAGGTTGCCGTTTTGAATCCCACACTGATGTGATTCATGATATTTCTTAGGATTAAGTCTAAACTTTAGACGGCGTAATATACCCTTAGCTGATGGGACCACCTTTCGGTCCCTTAGAACGATCAAGGCCAAATTATTCGTTGAAACGTAAAAAATTCTTTTAAAAGGATTTCAAAAATAATTCCTTCCATGTTTAACTCTTTTGACTTGTTGATTGTATACATCGTTCAGCCAATTCTCAATAATGGGCACAACTGTTTATACATCTACCTACATCAATATAATGCCCTGTAAGTCACCTCAAGGGTGTGTGAGAGGGAGTAAGCTATCACCAACATGCACTACAACGCACCCTAATATAGTTACGATAAGAATGCAATTCTTGCAAAATAAATACTAGGGAGTAAGGGAACTAGCATTAGATATGGAAGGATGGAATACTGCAGGTAGCCAATCTTAGGATTGAACGACAAATGATGTTTGTGCAATATAAATCACATAAGAAGTTCATTCGTTCTGAACGTTAGTACCCATTCCGCTGGCCGGTGTCTTTTCGAGCTTTCGTGGGAGACAAGAGCAGTCGGGTGAAGAGACCACGACATGAGGGCATTCCGAGAAACCGGAGGCCCCCCAACGAAGCCCTTCGTCCTCAGCTGACCCTCCCTCCCCTCGCCCCCGAAGAGAGGCCGCCGCCCCGTCCTTCCTTCCCCGCCGCCAGGTCCGTTGTTACTACTCCTCTCCCACCAGCGCCTCATCTCCTCCTCCTCCAGCGAGTCGTCGGTGACTCCTCGCTTCCACGTGCCTATGCCTCCTCCGCCCCTATCACCTCACCTTCAAACGCATTCACGAAGAAGAACCGTGCAAGCCACTTCCAGGGTGTGTGGCACGGGGTGATCCCACCCACGGCATGAAACACTCGTCATTATTCAAGGTGTAGTAGACCCGCATGGCTCCCCTGGATGCTAAGAGATGGCCAAATATATCTCAGGTGAAAAGTTAAAATGTTAGACAATAAACTAGGAGAGTGCCACGTCATTAAACACCTGTTCGCGCTATTCGTGAGTCAAGAACAAAACTCAGTTATCAACAAGTTAACAAAAATGCTAAGTCTTCTTGCGGTTAACGTTAACCTCCCCCCCCTGCCACACACCCTGGAGGTGGCTTGCAGGGTATTTTGTAGACGTAGATGTTAAACAGACACTATAAAATCGGGCCTAATACTGATAGGGTATAGTAATTCATTCGAGAATCCAAATCGTGCCGGGCGCGACACTATTTCATGCCGAGGCATGAGTAATAATAATAAGGAATTGTTAATAATTGGTAAAAATTATTAATCATTAGTAAAAAATATTAATCATTAGTGCATTGTATACTCTGTGAGGTAAGAGTCGTAATTTTCTTCATTTGTTCATGGTGAGATATGAGTAAAAATAGTGAGAATTATATATCTTCACGATCTCGCCAAGCCTGTCGAGTGAGTCATAATTTTATAGACAATATCCATCGAAAATATTCCGGTACCTTGTTGATAGTGGAAAAATAAGATTTTAAATCCCTCCGTCCTGCTAAATACATATTTCCTTTTTCTCGTACTTGAGGTCGTTTCTACCGTAGTACGATGGAGTTGGTATATACGTTGGACATCCCTCTTTGTCTCCCGCAAGGGCGTGGGATCTCTTCCTCTTCCACCAACGCCACTGCAACCTCGCCTTACCTTGTACTCGCCTACCGCCTCCTTTTTTTCTCTCCCCCACTCTCCCGTCGGTCGCTGATATCCAACCGAACGTGCTATGTGCACCCGACGAGCCGTATCGCTTGTCCGAGACCGTGAAGCGTGAGGCGGGTCGCAGATACGGGGGGGCCGCCACCCCACGGGCAAACATGGAGGCATTTCCTTCCACGGAGATATGGGCGGTGCGTGTTGTGTGTGCTCGCGTTGAATTTTTTTGTTCCACCCCGTCATGTTGTGATCCACCACGAATCTGAATCTTTTTTTTTCGGAACCTCGGGAGATCCGATTCATGCCCTACTAGTAGGTATCACCTGGTGGTGTTCTCCGAACCCCCATGCATGTGTTGCTCTACCGGCGACGGTTGTGGGTGCATTGGGGCGTGGTGCGTGGGTGAGTTTCGTGCGCTGCCTTAAAGCAGAGAGAGATCAACAGATGTCGACCACTCCGCCCCCTGGGACAATCGTAGTCGCTTAGCGGAACAAAAAGGCGCCGAGTGAATGTTTTTTTTTGCATCGGCATTCAACGGCCCATCTCACCATTTGATGGTGTTTACTGTATTTCTGGTAGTTTAACGTACGTATACATATAATTTAATATCGTCCCCACTGTTGGATAGCGAAGTAGGAACGTCAAAATATTCTCTTGCAGAGATATCCATGCTTCTCCATGAATAAATATCTCTTCTCCGGGAAAGAGAACGATTTACACGAAAGACAACGGCGGAGTTTGAATTGAGCAAGATTCACGTAACTTAAAGCTTGTTCCGTGTTCAATGTAACCGCGCAGAGAATCCGCTATCTGGTCCCTTTAAAGAAGAGAAGTATTATGTTTCCATAAAAATTACTTTTATTGTAGGTAATAAATAAGTTTTCTTAAAAATATTTCTCTTCTCTTGACGTCTGTGAAGTTATTTAAGTTGTATAGTGAGGTCTCTTCGGTTTTTTTTAACTTCTCACGAACCAAGGGGAACAGTCGCGTTGGTTTGGGATCTGTAAGAAGAAGATATTTATTTATATTTCCGAACATCTTAGCCAAAATGGCGCCGAGAAGGCCATGTTGCGCTGAAAATGGCGTCCGTTTCTAAATATAATCATCGCCGCGGCGTCGCGGCCCTCCATTTTCTATCTTCATCAGCCCTCCTTAGTAAGTTACTCAGTGTCCGAATGAAGGATTAGGAATGCCAAAATTATACGAAATTGTTGACGACAAATGGGAAATCTGAAGTCGTGAGCTGTTAATGACAAACGTTAAAAGGAAATTTAAACGCCCGGGAGGAATAGCTAAGCTGGAATTAAGGAGATTTTTCTTCAGTTTGGTTTTGGTAAATCGTCATAGGCTCTCTTCCTTTAAGTTTTTGTTATATTAGCTAATAATACTTCTTAATGTATTTTTGGTTAGCATTGAAGTTAAATTTTTGTAATTTCTTGCAGTCGAATTTTCGATAATTTGATAGGAATTACATTGACGCCGGCGTTCTCGACATGAACGCGCACAGTACCAATGGTTTACTGCCGTTCGAAATTTTAAGCTTCGAAGGTTTTTCGGCTATCGAAGTTTGACTGTAATTAGTTTTTCAGTTCAAAGGTTTTTTTTACCTTAGCTATCGATTATTCCCGTGTCTTAACTGGTTTTTTCGTAACCTCCAAAGGTCTCCTTTCGTGATAAATAGGATATTCAATGGTCTCCGACTTAATTACCTACGCGTTATTCCAGTTAGAAACTTACACCCGTATCGCAGTGGCTGTCGCGCCTGCATTCAACATTGAAACCAACCCAATCTTTTATCCCAACGTCCCTCAGCCATCTGGGGATAGAAGGAAAGGGCGGGCAGCGGCGATCCGGACCCAGACGTCGACCAAGTGGACATTCTGTGTTGGTCATGTATTGAAATGTGGGGGCGCGGTTAAGCACTGCACTCATGGGAATTTCTTTTTCAAATCGGACCAAAATCCCTTCACCGTTTGGGGATGGTGGGGGAAGCGGGGGCGGTTGTTCCAGGCGGCCGGCGGACGGTGGGGACAGGTGTGCCGCAGAGAAAGGGGGGACGGGCCGACAGCGACACGGGGGTGGTCGCCGTTGCGTGGCGACACGGCCCAACCAAGGGAGGAGGAAGGTCCCCTGCTTCTTCTCTACCAGATAGGGCGGATGGCACCGCTTTCCTTCTGCGGGACATGCGGGTCCTCTTCTTCCCCCGCCGCGAGCCGCTGAGCCATCCCCACGGGGTCCCCCCGTGTAAGAGGGGGGGGGACGTCCGCTTTGGTCGGCCTGCCCCCCTTCCCCTCCTCCACACATCCCCTTCCTTCAATATCTCCTCCACTTGCGCCTGAAATACTACGCCCTGCCCCTGAGCGAATATTCGTTCTTTTTTTTAACCCTTCTTTTATTTTACTCGTCCGCCATCTCCGCGCCTGGCGGCCATTTTGTCTCTCACTATCCAGGGCGTGATCGTTTTGCGTACTCGAACGAAAAATGTTGTACATCTTATTGAAAATGGCGCCTTGAGTTCTCTTTTGGAGTGACTAAGTAGGCCTTCACGGAGTCGATGTACTCTTTCCAAGATCAATTCTTGAGCCAGGGCGGTAATTGGGGTTTCTCAACAACGAGATCTCTAGTGTCATCGTCGAATGAATACTATTGTTTGAATAATGTTATCCCTAACATGAATCGTTGAAAAGCATTTCTGTGTTTAAAAGGTGATTCACTCGAAGGTAGGGTAAAATCACTCGCGGAGAGTAAATCATTGATGATAAAATACCGCGACAAAGTAAAAGGATCAAACTTAAATTGCAAGGGCTGTGTTTCCTCATTTAAAACGCCTGCATTAAGGCCGCATTCCACACTAAAACAATAGTTATGCACCTTGGGTCAATCCCGTTTATTAAACAGTTGAAATATTGAAATGTTTCAGTTCTATAAATAATTTTAATCTTCAAACGTGCTGCAACATTAACATTGGGTTGGTAGCCCAGGAAGTAGAGACTTATACTACTGACTGAAGGAATTCGCATTAATGGTAATTTAAGAGTTTATACACGTACACGGTAAATCAAAGCTTAACAATAAGAAAAAAATAACCCACCAGCCCTCAGTACGAGAAGGTCACTCGCGTTTGCGATAGATTAGAGGTAAGCTCTTAAATTATCCTTAAATATTGTAGATCGCTAGTGGAGAAAGTTTAATACATTAACAAAAACGCAATTAATTCTAATTAATAAAAAATAATAAACTAACAATTAATATTAAAATGGACATTTTAGAGCATAACTATTCTATGACTTAGTTACAATGAATTAAAATCTAATCCCGATTAATCATTATTTTTTACTTCAATCCCATAACGACACTGTCAAAGTAATTTTGTGGGGCCTCAGAATTACTGGGAAGAACAAGAGTTATATTCCTTGAACAGGGTAAGGAGACAATGACTAATGGGTATGTGATTTACTCACCACCGCTTTGTATTTCGAAAGATTCACCCCCAAAATATCTCTTGCCCGAGAAATCATGCTGTCGCACCGTTCGCCCGGGGTTTGTCGCAAGAGGCATGTAGGAGGATTAGAGCGTGAGAAAGATGGAAAAGCCGTGACACGTCTTGTGCCCTCCACATTAGGAAAACGTCGCCCTGTAGGAAGGTGTGACACGCAGGTAAATCTATTTCAGTTCAGTCTCCCACATAAGTGGTGGAAAACCCATAAGTGAATGACCTGACTTACAGAAGAATTGGGCAACAAATGTTAAGTGGAGAGGGGATTGGGACTCTTCGTTAGGCGCCTCTTAAGCTCGGAGCCCCCAAGGCCTTCCGATCCTTTTCGCAGGCCCCCCCCCCCCCGGGGGGGCTTAAAGGGAGGAGAGAGTTTTAGGTAAGTCTGTATGTAAGTTAGGAGGTCCTTCGCCCGGAATGTGCTGCGATTGCATGATGGTGCAACAACCACGACCGGAAGGGTATTGGGTGTGGCCCCCTAAGCTTCAAGCCGAATAGGGTGACCAGTGGCTCGCTGAAACTGAAGGCCGTTCGGTTCTTTATTTATTGTTCTGTCGTCGAAACCTGTACGAAGTACTTGACGACAAAAAGAAAAAAAAATTGCAGTCTATTGCTATTAAAAAATAAGGAGTAAGGTAACGACGACCGGGATTTCAAAACATTTTTTTAAGCCATGGGCACTCGATAAAACGGAAACTTGTGGTCTTGAACTCGAGCTACCTTGGGCAAACGATGAATGCATTATGCATTTTACCTACCGTAGTTAAGAACGTAACAAATGAATGGGCGGTCATTTTGCAATACGTTATAATTTTATCTACAGCTAAGTATCATAAAAGCATGATTGAGCTATTTTTTTGGCTAAAACGTCGTCATAAATGTTATTCTATTGTAATAGTGATGGAAGAGGCTAAATTTGCACCGTATTTCCATTCCTTTTGATATTTAATTGAGAAGATGCAGTGGTGCAAAAATGCCCAATGACGCCTCCATAATTTTATTCGGTTTCCCTCTTAGTGTATGTAAGTGGAGGAAATCAGTCAGATTGCGGATTGATTTTCATAACATACAGTATTCTGCTCCATTAATTGACACTTTTATGAATACATTTTTATGAATGCAATTCTCTATCTGACCCACAGAATAAAAAATGGAATAGTAATTTATGAGCAGTATTATCGGAGCACGAACACACGAAAAAGACTAGTTGTGATGGACCAATCAACAAGTACAAAGACACCGAGTTCACCAGAACAAACTTATTCCGGAGACTTATATGGTCCCATAGGTGAAAATGACGAGCGAGGGACGTCCTAATATCCTGCAACTATCTAATAATACCTTCTCGACCATTGATAAAAGAAATGAATCGGTGGAACCATACGGTTCGATAGCTGAGGGTAATATTGAAGCCATTATAATGCGCAATCAGCGGTATTGAATGGATCACTCGGGTCGTTAACACGCCGAAAACATAAGTATTAGTAACGGAATTATCTTGGTATCGAAATGATTTATATGTGAAGTGCAAAGTGGAAATAATTTCCAAAGAAACACTGCATTATTTAAAAAATGAACAAATTACGCGCATAACCCTGTTAGGACGATAATTGTTAGCCTAAAAACAGGCTCCACATTCGTGCGTCAAGACGCCATCCATTTCTCTTCTATAGTGTATGGTACTGACAGATGGGTAGAGATTAATAGATCAGTGATCGAAGTATTAGTTGAGGAGATATTTCGAAAATTTCCACTTGTGTAAATTTCACTGCATATTTGACCGTGTTCTTTATTTTATCCGTTGCGTGGTCTCGTCGCATTTCGTATGTGTACTCAGGACGCGCCTCCCCTTCAGAACTTTTGAGGGTCGCGGAAGGAATCCATGAACGCCGCGGAAGAAGCATCTTCCCACCCGCCACTGCGGAAATCAGTCTCCTCCGCGTCCTTGTCTCCCGAGAGTGGGCATCTTCCTTCCTTTCCCTGACCTTTTAACTGCTTCCCTCTTCGCGGCTGCGAAGGCCGCACGCGCCACCCGCGTCGCGAAACCAGGTTCCCTCCGCTGCCGAGTGAGTGCAAGCAATGACCGGCAGCGAAAGAGGTAGCCTACATTTTTTTCCGTTCTTCGTTCTTCTCGGCCTTCTCCCTCTCTCGCAATCACGACTGCCGCATTAGCGGGCGGGCGATCACAAGCGGGCCGCACCCATCCCGGTGGGCCGCCGCAAGGGACCGTCAGCGAGGGCTCGGCCTTCCTCCCTCCCTAGCGGCCCCCGCATCCCTCCCACTTTTTTTAATTCTATTTTTTTCTAATTTCCGTAGACGGCCGGAGGAAACGTGCGGGCGCTGCGTGTGCAATCGGCACTTATTCGGTGGCGTGAATCAGGATGACTAATCGCGCCGAGCGAGTGACTAGTGAGTGAGTGAGTGAGCGGGCTGCGTTGAGTCTTCGCGGCTGGCAGACTGCGTTTTCATCTGTCCCCACCCCAATCCAACTAGGTGCGACTCCCACTGAAGGGCAATTTGTATGTACATACCTACGAGTAGACACGCGGATGATTGTACAAATGTGTAAACCTCCCAACTTCACTGCATGAAAGGGAAACTTGGGTTCCAGGATATTTATTTATTTATTTAATTGCTCACATACAGCATTTCTGCCAATTTAAAGTGACACAATAACAGACTTTAAATAAAAACAATAACAATTATTGAAAACAATTGGTATGCGGTGAAAATAATAAAAAATACAAATGAAGCGTAGGTAGGAAGGGAGGTAAATGGGAGAGGTATTATTTTTTCATGGGAAAATGGGACATAGCGAGATTGATAAATGAGTCCGAAGAGAGAAAAAATGGATCTATATTATTAGGCAGAGAATTCAGTAGGGAGGAGAGACGGTAGTGAAGTGAGCGCTTGACAAGGGATAGTCTGGGGATAGGGATATGGAGTAAGGAATGCGTACGTGTGGATCGACAAGGGACTCTGAATAAGTGTGGGCTAGATGAAGTGATTTCTGGGTAGTACCCGAAAAGTATTTGCGGTAAAGGCAAGAGGGATAGGACAGGGAATGAATGGGTAATGAAAGAATGGGGTTTGGATCCTCCAGTTGTGGACGAGAAAGAAGCCTGCTTCTTCGGTTTGGCCATGTTGGAAGAATGTGTGAGAGTTTAACAGTGAAACGGATTTAGAGCGAAAAAAGCGAATGATGTGAGAGGAAGGGGTAAACTGAGTTAATCACGAATGAATGTGGTGGAAGAATCTCAGGAGTAGAGAAATGTTAGGTGCATGAATAACAATAGAGCGTGTATGGAGCTATACATGAATGTAATTTAGGCAAGACAGGTAGGTATGAGGGAATATGGAAGAAATTATGAAAAACAAAGCCTAAGGACTATCGTCAATAATTTCGCTCTTTTGCATGTGCCTCCCCGTAAGTGATCGGTTCGTATGTATGATATGCGGAACATATGTCTGATTCTACCCGAGACATACGGGATCAGCGAGGCGCTTTCCCCGCCCACTGCACGGGAGGCGCGTAATTGCGCGTTTGTGCACTGAGGCAGATGCTCCTAGGAATTTTAATCGTATGCGCTCGAGGAATTGCGCAGATGCATGGACGCGTGCACAAATTATAGCACCAAAGTGAGAAAATACGCAGTGAAAAAATCATTCAACTTGACCGGGATTCGGACCCGGATCTCCCTAACTCTGTGTAGGTGTGTTTCCCAGTTACACCTTTGAAGCATCTTATTTCATTGCGAGCATCCTGAGGGGGGTTAATTAGAACTAGATGTTGCAGACTTTGAACTATAATCTTGCGCTTGAGGCGGAGCTGCGATTAATGAGTCACAGACCGCTTAGGACGAACCAAAGATTGTCGCAATAGAGCAAGGGTCCCCAAAGTGGTCGATATATACCTACCACCAAGGGTCGATGTGGCATTGAAAGAGGTCGATACGGGCTCGGGGGTCGATTTAAAAAGGTTTTATAAAATCACTTGTAAATTAAATAGGTATTATTGCATTTTATCATAATTCCTACGAGTCATGTTTCAATTGACGTGATTGTTTTAATAATAAATACATAATTATACCGAATAAAATTATACCGTAGCCAATATTCTTTCGATAATAATAACTACTGAAACAATCTAAATATCACATACCTGTCTTTTTGGCCAGTCTTATAATAATAACGTAGTGGTGAAGGTGAGACAGTTGATAAAATGCCGAGAAATTTCTTTAAGTGATCGACGGTCAAATAGGTTTGGGTACCCCTGATTTAGAGCGAATTTTTTAAAGCCTATTGATTGCGAAAAATAACGTCGGTACATACAATGATACGATGTAAATCAAGTCACGATGGCAGCCACGATACGCAGTCACTCCCAAGAGTGCAAGGTATTTCGCAAAATTGGGGAAAACGACTAGCCCTCTTCCATCCCTAATAATTAATTCTGGAATTCACCTACAGTATGAATCATTGCCTGCCCGGACAGTGGCGGATCCAGGGGGGAGGCAAAGGGGGCAATTGCCCTCCCCCCCTCGAGACAAAAAATACACATAGTTCTTGCACATACAAAAAAAACATAGTTATTGGGTTGTGTGTGTGTTATTAACCCACTAATTAAACCACACATTAAACCCACAAGTGGGTTATTCCATACCCCCAACCCTCCTACCCCCCCGAGATATGGTCCTGGATCCTCCACTGTTCCTGGAGTAGTCTGGAATGAAAGACAAGGGAAGATTGAACCTTCGGGAATTGGACGCTGAAATAGACAAACCCACGTTTTCGTACTTTGTGGAGAAACAGCTTTAAGTAATTCAGGAAACAGTAAGAGTGTAATCGTAGGAATAAATTAATGGTAGTCAGCGCCAACTGTTTTAATTTCCTCTAACAGTCAAGTTGAAGGCTCATCACTCGTCCCTCTCTGAGTTCCGGGATTCCCTGTCGTCTCGGGATGCAAGGGGGCGTGATCTGCATTCGGTGTGCCCCGAATAGCCTTGTTGACACGCATTCAGAATATTTAACCCCCACCAAGGCTGCTGTTAAGTATCCAAAGGCGCACTTTCCGTCGATAAGTGCGTTCATTCGTAATGCAACCGAAACACCACAGACACTCACTGGCCCCCAATCCCTTTACCCCACCATTTCACTCGCACATTCGTGAATGGAATGCGAATATTTTAGGGGATCGGACTGTTTTGGTGATTAGACTACCGTGCTTCAAGATCCGGGTTCGAATCTCGAAAGAGGCGGATATCATTGTAGTGGAATCCCGATTCCTCCTTAGGTGCTGCGTGTTGATCATTTCAAGTGAAGTACTCCGTCCGTCAGGTGGGACGTTAAATTGTGGACCCTAATGCGCTTTACGTTACGATTGAGCAATACTGCCGACGCCGGGTTTCTCTCCACCCTTTCTCCCACGCCTCTTTCCTTCTACTCACGTTTCAATTGTGCGTAAATGACCACAGTTTTCTCTCTCCTGAAATAATCATCCAAACGTAAGCTTCAAAAAACTCGTTTTACAACTGGAGGACTATAAAGAGCTCAGGACAGGAAAGTTAACGTCCGGTCGGACAAATTTCGCCGGGAAGGGTTAGGGATTCCATTGAAAAATAAGTTGGTTTGTTTACTTAGTGATCGCAGCACATTATATGGGCATAGAGAACACCTACGTGGGTACAACTTGAGGGAAATTGAACTGAAATGTGAATTTAATTGGCAAAGCGTGACACCATTGTGGGAGTAATATTATCAATGATCGTGTACTACATTATTGCTGCAACATGCTGCATGTGTACGCGTAAAATCCAGCTTCGCTGTACGCTTTGTGAGAAGCAGGCCTCCGTAACACTCTCTTTCAATCTATTACCAACGCCTAAATTTCTCGGTCAACGGCAAAGGCTGTTTTTCTAATCCTCAATCTTCTCCCCAATTTTAGTCGCTATATTTAGCCCAATAATGCGACATTTTCCGTGGCCAAGTGAGGAAATGCACGGCGACCCGGTCAACGGTTTTACCAGTCACAAGGCCGGATGTCGTGGGATGGCCGTCAGTCCGCCACGTTTCGAAATCTGGGCGTGGGGGGGAGACGGACGCCGGCCGTCGTCGCCGCGCCGACAAATGCGAACCGGGGGGGAGGAGGGCGCCTTCAGTCGCGGGGGGAGGAAATCCTCCCGCCCGGTCTGAGAGAGTGAGTGGGGAGGAGAGGCGGTGGTCGCCGCCAGAGACTCTTGCCTTCTTGCTTGCTGGGGTGGGGCCCGTGGCCGCCTCCCGGAGGCGGTGGCGGTTGAGAGCCCGGTCCGTCCGTCTTCTGGGGGGTTGGGGTGAGGGGGCTAGACGTGATTCGACCGTGGCCTCCACCGCCTCAGGGGGGGCGGGGGGGGGATCCGAGAGGGGAGAGTTGTTGTGGGAGAGCTGGGAGGGGAACCCCGGCCGACCAGGAAAAGGACGCTCACGGGGTCGGCGCCAGCGACGCCCGTGTGAAGCGTTCGTTGTTGGAGGCCTTTCGGTCTCGACTCTTCTGGGCTTGGTGCGGAGGGAAGGGGGGAGTCGGCGCGTGATGGCCACCTTTAGCGTCTCCCTCTACTTCTTCCCCACCCTCCCTCCCTCCAATGGCGATCCTCCTCAACCTCTTCTCTCAACACGGGCAATGCACGGATTGCCACGGTGGGCGAGGGGGAAGGTGGCGGTAGGGGAGGCGGGAAGTCGCCGGCGCGTGTCCCGGTCACGAGATTTCTCGTCGCCGCCGAACCGGGAAGGACTAAAAACGTGGAGGAGAGGAGGAGAAAAATATAAAAAAACATTAAATGCTAGTTCTCACTCACGTGTGAGATCGGAATCCCTAGAAGAATATCGGAATTTGTGGGAAAACCGCGAAATATATTATGCCGCGGAATTCTGATCGAATGCTTGCGTCGGCGAATGGGGCTGCGATCGGCAGGAGAGAACTGATGGCGGAGAGGCTTTAAAAAATGTCGAGATAAGACAAGTTATACGTTCGAAATTGGGCGGGTATATGTGAGGCCCGGAAACCTGGAACCTGATAACAGAGATAAAGTAGAAAGAGACCTTAGGAGGTTTAGAGTAAAAGAACAATAATTTGAAAAAATGAGATGAGGAAAAAAGACGGCAGAAGACTACTAGGTAAGGTAGAGGTGTGACGGATGTAAGTAGATGGCAGAAATCTAAGTAGACAGTAAAAACATGGAAAAAGGCAAGTACGTAGAGGGAAGAGTAGTTAAGGCTAATTATGGTTGAAGTGTTAGGCAATGAAAATGAGGAAGTAATGATTAGCGAAGGAAATGATGCAGAAAATACCAGAAGCTCATGAAGGGGAGGATGGACAGTGGAAATTACAATATTTGGAATAGATAGTAATTTTTAGAGTTAGGATGTTGAGGTTTTCATCAGATTTACATAAATAGTGTCAATTTCAGGGATATATGTATATCGTCTTCCAATTAGTTTCTGTAATTGCCAGTCAAGAGCGACATTTACCATATTTGGTCAAAATGGAGGGGCTACTCTCGATTCTGTAGCAACTATTTATACTTCACCCATCACTACACCGTAGATATAGGTTCTCAGAAAAAGGCCAAATCGCAAGTCGTCCTCATTTTGGGCTTGCCGGTTGATTATCACGATGAGCGCCCCCACGATGAGATTTTTTGGTTCAAGAAATGGTGCGATAACCACTGAACCGTCACTTTGCTGTAAAATGCGTTGTCAGGGATTTGCCCCAAATAAAATATTGAGCTAAGCTTTCAGCTGGATAAAAGTTCAAGGAATGGACGCTCTGTTGTAATTCATAATGAATATGAATAGTAATAAACTGCTTCAGGTCCAGAGTTATAAGTATGACGTGCTGATTACAGGGTATCCGAGGGTAAGGGGTGCGTAGAAATGCCATGGTTGATCCAAACAATGTGCAATAATATGTCAGACTAATTCTATCAAGAACCATACCATAATATGAGAGAATACTAAAACGGTATGAGAGTAATATGTCGAAAATCGTTGTAAATTGCCATTTGAGTAGGACTCACAAGGTAGGGGAGGGCACATTTTTAGGCAGAGGTTTGGCCCGAATATGAGATTAAAAGTGACGAGCTTTCCATAGGTATAGATCCTAAAACTAGAAAAATCAATTGAATATCCCTATTGGTCACCTGCTTCAAAAATTATTATTTTTTCACGTAACTGAAGGCACGTATGACCTGATCAGACAACTGTGAAGACTGATACTTTTTGGCGAGTGGCTAAAATAGTTGTACTCTTACCACTGCGGTTGAGAATTTTGCTGGTGAAAAAGAATTCATGTATTAGTTTGACCGATTGGCTGGTTGATTCACTGAACTCTTCCCAACTCTTTTCCGCAATGCGAAATTTTGGAATTCCAAATATTCCCGACAAGAAAAATGCCCCCTATGAATCATGACATCCATTCGTGAAGTGCTTGTGAGGCATTGTAATTCAACTGTGAAATCCAAAAATATCCATCTGTCAAACCGGATGTCAGAACCGTTAATATATCACAATAGCCAGTAAAATTTATTTCATCGCCAGCGAGTAACTCGTAAAATTGTGTATCTCAGTCCTCGGAATGATTTTATAATCGCTTAATCGGTTCCGCGGGGCAACAGCGGCTCTTCCCGGTGGCCTAATTTCTCTGGCCCGTCTTAAATACATTTTTTGCAATTCCATCGTTGATCGCGACATTGACTTTGAATGAAAGTTTACTTGTTCATGAACTTATTGCGGTAAATTGAAGAGATTGAAGGTTACATTCTTTTCATTCATTCAAAAATCATCTGACGTTTTTAATGAGGGAAAATAGGATTGGAATCAATGTTCCCAATAGGTGATCCGCATATGCGAGGTAGTTTTGGCAACATTACCTATCGCCAGCGAACCGAATATTTGAGAGCGTCATTGAGGCGAGAATAAAATAGCCCCAGGTTTCCTTTTTGGTACCGCAGACACTTAACGCGCAGATATGTTTAAAAATAATTCAACGCTAAAATTTTTCTGTCTTTATGCTTCAGTTACACATGTTTATCTACAGCGTACGTTCTCTATGGCTTTGGGTAATTTAATCACCCAGTTAATTTTCCCCCGGTCAAGTTTGCTTCATCTACTGATAAGCTTGATTTTAAGGCTTTTTCGTCGTTGATCGTTGGTAAATTGTTATAGTACTCAAAATAAAACGGCCATTGGATAAATCACTAGCCCCTATAAGACTAAAAAAAATTATCAAAGAGTAATTTAATAAACTAGTAAATTTGCAACAGGCCCTCCTTCGGAGCGGCAGGCATTGTTCTGTGCAAGAAATCATGAATGAAATAAGTTGCATTAGCCTATCATGCATTCAAAGGTTTCAGATTCTAATTGACGGAAGTTGACCATTGTGATAAAAGAACACTTAGCATGACCACTCGATTTTTTATCGAGTCTTCTTCAGCCTACCATTTAAAACAAAAATTACTGACGCTAAGTATCCATCGTATTGAACACGATCTCGTTCTCTGCAACAAACATCAAAACCCACTTAAGAAAAACTACGGCGTAACTTAGGACAAAACAATTTTTTTTCGTATTTTTTGTACGTTGCACCTGAAGAGCCGAATGAATGACAAGACATCAAAGAGGGTCACGCATCGGCATTTAATTGAATTTGGCCCCGCGAGGGATAGACTGTCTGGCGCGTCCTGTCCCCTTGGGCTGCACGTCCTGGCACGCACGCTGACCACACTGCAAGCAATCGCCGAACGAGGAAGTGCATTCGGTCACCAAACTCTCCCACCGCTCGAGAGAGTTCGATGAACTCTCGGGGTGTCTTTTTGCATTCGCGCGGCGCTGCGCCGCCCGGGGCGTGTTTGGACCCGGGACCGCGCACGCAAAACACACACGAGTGACCACGCAAGGCGGTGTGGGTGTTGGACGTGGGTTTGGATGAATGTGGGAGTACCAGGGGGGGGGAGGAGGGGTGGGATGAGGAGCAGATAATTATTACACAACATAAAAAATTTCGACCGGAGTAGAGGGAGGAGGGGGAGGAAAGGAATATGTGTTATCACCATTCTCTCTCCACGATGTCACCATCGTCGGAGAGCATCGGACTTTATTTTCACAATTTCAAACCCATTAGTAGTAAGTTCATAAGATGTGTAAAATAAAATCACTGACAATGTTCCAGCGATGGTGACATTTGCATGACTGTACAGGTTTAGGGAAGATAGACTGTGGGTGTTGTGAAAATATAAGTCCTTGGTTTTAGTTCACGATTGAATAAGGATATAACTCAGGTGGGGTTTCTAGCTTCCCATTCAGAGTGCGTGTGTTCGACTCCCGACAGTGAACGAGGTTATCAGTGTGAAATTATATATCCTAAGCATGTTACCGCCGCATGAGGCAAGCTTCGGACCTTTAGCTCCTTTTGAAAGAACGTCGCGCCAGGCTTTTCCACACACTTAGTCCACTTCTAAAATAATCATTCTCATACATCGATCGTCATAGGCATAAATCGGTCATCTCAACAGGCTAAGGTTAGAATACAATTACTACACGGAGCTGGAGGAACATGATGTTTATATTGGTCATTGCGGAGTTTCTTGGACTAAAATACCATAGAAATTTTAATAACTTTCGATGGGATAATAATAGTATGTACTAAGGACTGACTGATTAAATTTGTATACGAAATTTGGTAAAAAAACTTTTTCGCATAGAAAGCTCCTACTCTGTTTTTGTATCCCACCTTGCTGACAATTAAACCTTTGTCGGTTTTCCTTGCATTGAGACCTCACGAACAAGTGAAGGTTTCGTGATAAATTAACTCTAATTTGTAAAAATCCCATGATTTTTTGCCATGGTAGAACTGCAGGTCTAATTAAATTTAACACGAACGGGTAGGGATTTTATGTCATGTATTTAATGGCCCCTGATTCCGTTCCACAGTTACTAGACTGCCAAAATTTATAGCGAGAGGATTATATGTTTGTGCGCACAAATATTTTATTTTCCTATTGCGTACAACTCTTACAAACATTTTTTCGTTTTGTGTTTTATATGTTTGCGTCGTCATCTTCCAAGAAGCGGGAGATAGACGAAGCGCGTACCTGGTGATTTCAATGACTCATTTGAATGGAAAGGTAAAACTGACCCAAGTTTTTGGTCGTTCGTGTCGCCAGCATGTTCGACAGCGTTTGATCTACGGTTGTCCTTCAAGGCCCGTTCCTCGCTCATTGTTCTCTTCACATATTATGCAATAAATAAATAAGTAGAAGATAGAATTATAAACTCAGCGTAGGAACATGAGCAAAAAATTAATCGAATATTGAGACGGCCGTGGTGAATCTAATATGTTCTCACCATAAACTATGAAATTTGTACTTATATATTTGTACAAACTTAAGTACTCACGGATCAAAATACGTTCCGTAGGGCTTTATTGAACTTCCACAACATTCCTCAACTCTACTACTTGGCATCGGTGACTAATGTGAGCTAAATTGTTCCAGTTTATTTTTCTGCCATTGAGAGCACATTTAATATGCTCCAAACAATGTCGTGGTATCAGCAGAGCAAATCCTATTTTGCTGCTGAGCATGGACGATCAGCATCATAATAACATCACCTATTTGAATAAACGTCACGAATCCATCAAGGAAAAAATATTCGTTTTGTTAGCAATGTCATCCAATCTTCTTATTTCGTACTACTAAGTGGCTTACTAGTCAATATTTCTCGCTTCACGTATTTCGGCGTTTTTTTAATGATTGGGAATGCATAAATATAGTGTGCGCAGTAAAAGAAAAGTTTGCTCTCCGTCTCGTCTCATCCATAGACTTCGCCTCGCGCCACTGACCACGTTTATCGCGCGGGGGGTCACCGTCGCTTGACCCTTCTCCGCTGTGATTCCGGATGGAACTGGATCGCCGAGCCGGATCCTTGGACCTCTCCAGTCCAATATCTGGTGACCTCTTCCCTACTTGCCGCCGTGCATCGCCCTGCCCTTCCAAATCGCCTATTAAACACTCACGACTTTTACGGCTCCACCCTCGATCTCCACACTGTTCCGTCCCTCGTCGTCTACATTTTTTTTTGCCGAACTGAAATGAATAAATGCGGAAAAATGGTGGGGAGTTGGGGGTGTTTATATTCGCTTGATATTCAGCAGTGCGGGGAATTCACCGATCTGTCTGAAACCACTGATACATCCCTCTTGATGCGAGATTAAGACTTTCTTGGAAGAGTCAGACGTGCGCACGAGAAATCAGTTTAGAAAACGAAACAAGAGTTTTAAATGGCATTTATACGAATGATTATGTAAGTTAAAATTCCATTGATTGTATATTCCTAACACCAATTAATATCGATTACGTACTAGATTTTGTTTTCTGTGAGTTGGCTCCTTATATCATTTTGGAGATATGTAATTGATTGACAACATTTAATATTTCCACTAAGATTTATTTTCATTTTGATCGGGCAGAGGTCTGGGATTTCTTTTTTGACAAAGCTGTTACTTTAATGCTTTTACGCCCTGCATAAAATTGTGCGTTACCTTAGTGATGTGAAACTCTGCGAAACATGACAATGCAGTACTAATTTAAGTACAATTTTAGCATAAATCGTGGGAAGAGTTAAGCGTCTTCTTTCGAGGAAAATCCTGTTATAACCCTTCGAAAAGAAGCAAAGTTATTTTATAACTCATTCATAAGAGAGAGAGAGAGAGGAATTCTTATGGCCTATTTTTTATAATTCAGAGTATGTTACGCGCCCTTTGGATTAATGAAGATGAGCTCCTATGCACATTGAGGTGTCCTCGTCGTTAGTTGAAATCAGCGCGAGCACTACGCACAGTTAAGCCTCTCCCTTTCTCATGTTATTTTAAATTGGGTGACATTATTAATTATTAGTATAAATTGGTCCAAGACATCAGAAATCAGTGCCGATAAGGAAGGAATCGACGTCTCTTTTCTCTTACTTCCTTCTACTGATATGTAAGCATTAGAGTATAACTTGCACACTTCACTTAAAGGCTTTTTCAACTTCTCCTGCAAGTTTTTGATTCTACTTATTTCCTACAAAGAATTCGCATCAATTTAATTCTTATCAATTGCAAGTAATACATTACACAGTTCATCAGTCTGTAATCAATTTTCCATCAGCTACTAAGGGTTAGTGACAGTAACGTCATCTTCGCCGTCCAAAGGTCATTATAGAATCAAACTGCGCATCACACACGTTTCCCTGTCAACTGCAAATACATTCACATGAGGCAATCATCAGACTAAAATTCATTTAGCTCAAATAAAAGGCAATGTGACTCTGTAACCGCTTTGTAACCCTTCAGGAACGTGTTGAACTCATGACGAAAAAATCTTCTGGGCCAGGATTCGGATTCAGTGGTATCAAGTTCGAACCACAGTGTATAATAATACTTTATTTCGTTGTGAATTTCACTTCTTTGTTCAATGCCATTTGGATAAATACCTATTATCAAATTAAATCATTTGATAAATTTCACACTCTTATTTTTTATAACCGTCCCAAGCTTCAGCACCGGGTGCCATTTTCGAAAGCCTAGGAAATGGCACTTGGTGCCAACCTGGGCGGTTACTAAAAATAAGTATGTGCACTTAACAAGCGATTTCATTTAAAAATGAATATCCAGATTTCCAAAAAGTGACGCCTAAATCTTTTTCTTATGTTGATTTAACAGCCTACTTTGCCAAACCAGCCTGAAACTTCCATCTCAAAATATATCACACATGTAAATTTTAAAACCCAGACACTACAACAAAGGCTGCAGCAGTAAAATCAAAGGCAGTAGACTTTACATACAGCCATTGCAGCAATTAGTAAATGCTTGAAAGAAAAATATTATGGCTCGTTTATGGCATACGTGCTTGCATCAGGTATAAGTTAAGGAAAGCGTATTTACACAATATTGGTGCAGTCCTAGTTAGATGCTTGCTCATAGCGAACGGGTAGTGATATTCACTTTTACAAATGCTGTTGTGCAAAATTCAACTATCTATACGGGAACACATCAGTGCTGCTCACTTTCACAAGTTCTTGCGGTATCTAAATTCTTTAAAAACTGCTGTAATAATCCCAGGCTCCGTCTTCGGTACCTATAAAGCGATTGCTAACATTCTGAATCTTGCACGAGATCAATACCGTGTGATGCGGGCTTCACTTTAATGCCTTCCGCAGGAAGGAAACACATTCTGATTCTTCCATCACGTAAAGAGAAAGGGGCATTCGATATGAGAATTTTAAAATTCTCCATCATAACGTGGCAAATCTGCCATGGCTAAAGGTGAAGGATGCCTAGGGAATTCACGGAGAATTAAGGTTTCCTAGGGATAAATCGAACCATGAACTCTTGAATCGCTGCGATAAATTACCCATGACTGATTTTCCGCGAACCATGTTACTGATTAAAATATTACTTTCGGCATATTTTCCGCGGCGAGAATTGACGAAAATTCTATGTTTCCCCTTCAATGCTGGAGGTTCCCGAGGCTTCCTCAAGGGTGTAATGATGTGTTCTTACCTTGGGTTCCTTAATATTATAGTAAAAATATATAGCATAACATTACACTCTTGAAGAAGCTTGCGGCATTGGAGGATTTTAATAAATTCTTGATGCGGAAAATATCCCGAAAGTATTATTGTAACCAGTACCTATGGTTTATAATTTTTAATGGAGAAAATTTTGAATTTTTTTGACGAGGGACGGGTCTTCCACAAACCATTGAAAATGCCCGTGCTCGGATGGATTTTACGAGTTTTCACGGATTTTCTCATGGCAGTTTCTGTCGCGACCTTTATGATGGATAGTGGAAGGTGAGGTGGCCGGGAATTGGGCTGAGCGGTATTCCAATATATTGGTTCCAATCTCAATATTTTTAAATATTAGGATTTCAAAATCACAATTTTTGAACGACAATACCAATATCCTGTATTGAATATTGGTAGTCGGAAAAACCAATATTTGTAATTGGAATATTGTGTATTGAAGAACCAATATTTACAATTGGAATATTGAATATTGGATTACCAATGTTAAAAATTCAAGTATTGAATATTGAAACCCGGCGAGGATGGAGGTCGGAGAGCGCCATAATATTTGAAAAAAGACGGCGCGCGTGGCACTCATTGTCAGTGCAGCACTTCCTATTCCACCATTATTCATAGCAATAACTGGGGAAAAGAAGCTTACATTGCTTTTATTGTTTTTTAACAGATTTTTAAATAGTTAACACAGGCAGCATTTGCAAACCATTGTAAGCCAGACAATTTTACCTGTTAATATTGCTATGTTTAATATTTTCCAATATACCAATATTTCATTTTTCTTTACTTCCAATATTTCCAATATGCCAATATTTTCCAATATCCAATAGTCCAATACAGGTCATTGATATTGGTCCATTTAAAATATTTTAACATATTGGATATTGATATTGGGATTCAAATACCGCCCAGCCCTAGCCGGGGAGGTGCTTGGTACGGTGGAGACGGGGACGCATCTCCGGCGGCGTGAGACGAAGACCTCAGGCGACTAAAAGGCGTGTACGCACGCTTACGAAGAGGGACAGAGTCAGGTCGGGCGATACTTGCTTAACTTCCCGTTTTCCCGATGGAGGGACAAGACAATGGATCCGCCTCACTTCGGGTGCCCCAGCACGAGTGAGAATGGCGCGTGACGTTGCATCCGGTCATTCGAGGCGGACATCAAACGTTCGCAAACGAGTCTGATTTTTTGGGACAGGATAATCAGGCGACCTAGCTCTATTGATGAAGGGGATTAAAAGAATATTCCTGTGTTACGGATGGAAATTTAAATTTTAATCTCGATAGATCATCAATCAACATTAGATGTTCTACCAGCTGATTGGTAGGTTTTTGGAGCGTCCTTATACGCTCATTACTAATGCAAGACAATGAACGTTTAATATTCGCCTCTCTCCATGAAAAGAAGGTAATTTCCTTTCCCTGAGGGTCAATCGGATAATATTTTTTCATGGCAATCATTTTTCTGTTCATTTATGTTTATATTTTTCTGTTGGACATATTCTGATGCTCGGAAAAACAAGCCGCAGATATATACTCATTTTCGTTTTAGAGCTGTTGATTTAACTTATCACCCTGCAGCCAAGAACGTCTAAATTGTACTACTCTAATATGAGTATCGCTCTGAGCGAATAATACATCTTCAAGAGAAGGCTGCAGGCGTTCGAGATGTGGGCATGAAGGGGGATGGAAAGGTGAGATGGACGGAAAGGGAAACAAATGAGGGTGTGCTTGACATGGTTGGTGGGGAGAGCAAACTTCTGGATGAGATAAGGGGGAGGCAGGGTAGCTGGCTGGAAGCGTTAATTAGGGGCGATGGGTTGCTCAAGGCCGTGATAGAGGGAAAGATGTTGGGAAAGCGGGGAAGGAGAAGAAAGAGGGAAGGGGAAGGTAGCGAAAAGGTTTAAAGGAATGGTTGAAGAATGGTAGGACGTACGCGGAGACGAAGAAAGAAATATTAAACGTAGATACGATAAAAATCTGGAGGATTTTCTCTGACTTTAAAAAAAAACCTTTTACCGGTGGATTATTTCACTTAACACAGTCATTAAAACCTCGATATTTCACCCATGCGCAGTGCGATGTTTTCAGAAACTATCGCGTAATATTTGGGAAGCTCTATCCGAGTTAAATCTATCACGAGAGCTGGCAGCATTGTTAGCGCGGGCGTTGCTGATTTTACGTGGACGTGGTTTTTGATGCCCGAGGACACATCCGCCAACACACCCCCAACCGCTCGAGCTCGGCGCTCTGATACGAATTCACGGAGCGCCCGGACCGGCCTCCCAATCGTCGGAAGGGCCTTGCACCTTCATCCGCCTCACTCCCCCCCCCCCGCCCATATCAGCGAGCTCTTCCGCGAAAAAATTCTCCTGCCGGGCGGGCAGGCGGCTACGAGGCCAGAGAAGACGGAAGGGTGGGTCTCGCGGGAGTAAGGACGCCCCCCTCGACCATCTTTTCCTGCGGTGCACCACGTACATAACATATAAGCCAGTCGGAGGGGAGGAAGTCTTGAGGTGGGAGGGATGAGCGGAAAGAGGAGCTGTTGGTGGCTTCGTGCGGCATTGCCACTGCCATGCCCCTCGGGTCGACTTGAAGGCGGGGGAAGTCGCGCCCGCCGCCTCCGCTATCCGAGAGCACACGAGCCTCAAGAAGACGATGTTGCCCGCTCTCATGGCATCCGGCTGGAGAAGCATCTTATTGCGCACTAAGTGGAAGCATGCCACCGGCCGTGTTCTTCTCGCGTGTACTTCCTCCTCCCCCCCCCCCCTGCAGACTCGGCTCAGTCGCACGCGAACCCTTCCCTTCCCCCCCAACTATACTCCTCCTCTCCTCCCATCTTCCCTCGCATTGCTTCTCCACTGCTTTTTTCTTGAGTGTGCTTCGTGTCACATGAGGCGCTATCCCCCGCCGGCAGACTCCTCCCAACACACGTCCGGCTCACTGCGTTCAAGAGAGAAATGACGGCGAGAACCCGGGTACTCGATGGGGCTTTGAAAAAAAAGTATGAATTTGCCACCCGGGTACCCGATTTGTCGAGATTTACCCGGTCTTACGAGCTCTACTCGGGTATCTGAGCTTATGAGATTTCCCCGGGCACTATATAGTTAGATGGATAACTGATTGTTATCAAGGAATGGTAAGGCATTCGGTTGTCTGCCGGGATTCAGATTTTACTCTTTTGAATGTTAGATTTGTCGTCTTCATGAACATAATATCCAATAACTATTCTAAGCATTTCATATAAATTCTAGAGAAACTAGAAAGAACGTGAGATGTGACAATCGGATGTAAAATTTTGCCTTGTTGGAAATGAGCTTTGCTCTGCAAGATTCCAAAAATAAAACCGATGGAATTTTATGTACGATATGAACTTGAGGAAATAATATTACATTTTTAGAATACCAGTTATAGGTGTTAAACATGAAAAAAAAGTGCGGCCTCAACTTCGAAATCCGTCCGTCTTGAGGACCATTACTGAAAAGTACCAAGCCTCTACCCTGGTTTTCATGCTTCTCTTGGATATCCGGATTTACTACCCTTTCCCGAGTATCCGGGTTTAACCCGGGCTAGTGGACCCTGTTAGGCCAAGTTCCGGCATTCCTAGTTCAAGAACACTGGGACTGTCTCTTCAAAAGTGTGGAGAAAGGGTGCATGGTCAACTCAAAGGTGCCTGCACTTTATTAATTACCTTACCCACTGATGGAGTTTCAATCCTCCTTTTCTAAGCAGGAGGCTTAAATAAATTAGCCAGCTTTAACACCACCTCCACATAATTGCACCAATGCAAAATCCAGTGCAATGTACACTTGGTTTCCTTAGGTCCATTAGTTTTTCGCATTTAGATTCCCATCAATGGAAATAATAGCCACACTAATTTCTAGTGGTGGATTTTTTTATTTTCAGACGAGCTATCTGTCAAAGAGAGAACTAGTAGTTAAAATCCAGAATGTTGTATCATCCCCTTTCTATGCTACATCTGGTGTTCCTCAAGGCTCCCACTTGGGACCCGTTCTTTTCTTACTGTATGTCTTACGAGGCTGTCAAATAAATGCATTAAAAAAATAAAATGCGTTGTATAATATTCTGTTATAACATAATACGCTTCGGTCTTAGGCTTTCCCGGCGAATAACAGTAAAATCTTCTCGGGTTTGCCACCGGGTAAGGCTTTTTAAAGGCCTTGAACGAGCCGGTCAACAATGGGTTTTCAACCGCCCTTGGCCAGCTATAAAAACCCCGGCATAGACCAACTCGGCAATCAGTCTCAGCTCTGATGACGATGAGGGAGTCACTCGTCGAAACGTTGGCCTTTAAAAGCCTTACCCGGTGTCAAACCCGAGAAGATTTGACTAATAATACGCTTCCGTTGCGGATTATGTAATCATATAAAATTCTCGTAATATTAAGTTTAACTTGTTGAAATATGTTCCATTTTAGAAAAATCTACTTTCAAAATCTCTTGCTGATGGCTTCTTGAAAATAAATTCGCGTGTAATACAGAATTATTGACGTTCCCCGAGTTCGCTAAGGTCAGGTAATCACCTTCTCTCCGCACCCACACATTTTACTCCTTTGCCAAACTGATTTGACAATGCGAATGCTTTGAGCATTACGTAACGTGAACCGCATTCACTCTTATTTATTGAAGTCTTGCATTTTTCTCGCGGCCATTAGAAAGCCGACGAGGAGAGACGGGAGTTTAAAAATCTTATCTTGAAATTCGGAGGGCACGCTGTTTTCGACGAGCGAATGGAAAATTCCGCCAATGTGACTCTTCTTTCTTCCCTCCATCCCCTCTCTCTCTGTCTCTCTCTCAATCCCAACCCCAGCACTAATTGGCAAGTGCGAATAACGCAAACAGATCTCGAGGGGTGGAGGCGGGGATTTCGGAAACAGCTGACCACCCGGATATCATCGTTTTACTGGTCTTACTGTTGCGCCCGCTAAATTACTCCCCAAATCGTGGATGCAAGAATGAAGAGTTTAAGGTGTAGAGAAATGAGCTCGGACTTAGACATTCTTGTTAAGTTTGTCATCGAAGAAGCACGATAGAGAAACAACGCGGAAATGGGATCCAACGGTCGAAATGAATTGAAACAGGTGCGGCAGACAAAGATTGTCTACTTATTTCCAGTTACATTAGAATTTTCTGCACGTATTGAACACATTGATTGACAGATAGAACAGATTGATTGATACGTACATCTAATTTTTGAAGTGAAAACTTCTTTTGGCCCGTTGGGCACTTATGGCATGGGGGAAAAAGAGCAAACTCGCGTCACGTACCGTACCGCACTTTTTGCTTCGGCGACGTAGTTCCAATACCGTCGTCAGATGGCAGCACCACTGTCCTAACAGTGCGCATAACTGCCACCAGATGGTAGGACAAGCGGTAAGCGGGAAAAAGTGCACCGTTTAAATCGCGTACCATATTTCCCTGTTCGTATTCTTTACCGAATTTTGAAATTCAAAGGTTATTAGTTACTTTAGTTATCATAAGCCAATAGTTTCTTTCCTAGAATTCTGTAGAAATAGTAATGAAATAAGTCAAATTTTTCATGAGAATAATGAAAATAATATGCGAGAAAAGGATGAAAATGAGGAAATGGTGATGGAAGATGTAACCAATGATGATGAGAATTGTTAATTAGAATGGATATATAATTAACATAAGAGATATAAATGAGTGTTATATTATTCAGACGCATGTACAATATATCAGGGATCTTTCGGGGTTTGCACCGGGTAGTTAGGTCCATGGCGGCCGACGTTTCGATGCTCGAGTCGAGCATCGTCCTCAGGGCAGAGGTGAGCTCACTCTGCCCTGACTCACCTCTGCCCTGAGGACGATGCTCGACTCGAGCATCGAAACGTCGGCCGCCATGGACCTAACTACCCGGTGCAAACCCCGAAAGATCCCTGATATAAATCTTCGCCGGGAAAGCCTGAAATCATTCATCACCCGCATGTACAATACCTATTTTTCAGATAAATACCTATTTTGTCAACAAATAAAATTTACATAATTGGAAGTCATTTCAAAAAAATATTGTACCTTATTCTCCTCTTTTATTAAGATTTATTTGGGAATATAAATCGGTCAAAGAAGTTTTCACTTCCAGCGTGTGGTCCTAAGCACACCTAATTTTTTATTTTATATTTTTTCTGTAGGTACAGATGAGTTTCATTGAGAGGCCACTTCCGTTTAGCATTCCTAACAATTGCCTGCGGTCAACCGTCAGATTAAATGCTACAAATAGCTTCTTTGCCGGAGATAAAAACATTTAACATACTGCCGAATTTTTTTTCGCAACTTCAGACAGCGTGGTTCCCCTATAGATCATCTTTAGGGGAACTGATCTGAACTGATCTTTAGGGCTACTGATCTGAAGTCCGAGCTCCAAGCTTGAGATTGGGCACGTCAATTGGGCAGTGATGGTTTCTAGGTACCGCATCTTTCGAGGAAGCCTCAAGCGGCATAGGGAATGGAACTGGTCCCCCAATTCGTTTTAATTTCGCTAGCAGTTAGGATTAGTACTTGATGGCCTCTACCCAAGTCAATCAATTTGACCTTCAGTAGGAAAATTAATCGTTTTTGGTCATTAAGCGAATATCCATGTATCATACATGGGTATGCATACTTTCTATAAAAGTCAACAAATAAAATTTATAAATGAATAAGATTTCACCTTATATATTTGCTAAATCGTCCAAAAGACGAAGGGTTCTGAAAAACTTTCAAATTCATCTCCTTGTCAGTTGTTTGGAGATGGGTTTGTCCTCGCAATAAAGTTGAACGACCTTAGAGGTTCTTTCGAGGAGGATATCCGTCGATAAATATTTTAAGCTCCCCCAGCTGTCAGCCAAAGAAATATTGCATATCAGTAGCTAGTGAAGCCATGGTGACCCAAAGAACCAGGCTTCAGGTTAAAGCTTAAGTCTCTGTGAAGTATGCGCATCAGAAAACTCGGAATTACTAAGATCATCAAGTATATATTCATATTACCATCGTTCATTCCTCATGTTCTAGCTGAAAAGAAAAAGACATCCACCAAACGCTTCCACTCCGTCTGTAAAAATCATCGAATATTATTGCCTAGTTTTCCTACGCGTGGCTACTCCTATTCATGCATCCTCGGTTCATTATGTGAGCAGACGGCGGCCAAACCGGTGAAACCGGCCATCTAGAAAATTGCATCCTGGTCCAGTATAAAGAGCGAAGTGACGTTTTGATTATATGGTGAGGCCCGTATGAACTTGTCCGTACAAGGTCGACGAATGCGTTCCTTGGTGGGGTGACTGGGCTCACAAATGGGTTGAGGAATCATTTCGCGTTCCATAGAGCGAAGGAAAATGGTTTGAGTATTAAACAAAAGGGGCTAGAACTGGACTTTCACATTTATTATGCCCAGAGTTGATCTCCACGGTGGTTTTTCACAATTCAACGAAGTTCCTGTCCCAGTTTTGTTTTTGATGGGGAACATTTTAAATGCAGGGCACCACAGGATCATAAGTTAAGTCTCGTATGTTAAGTTGTTAAAATATTATGAAGATATCGGCGATATTCCATCGTTAAAAATAGGGGTGTCCAAACATCGTGCAATTTAAATAGAATTTCATAGTTTTCCGTTCGAAATAAGGGAGTTCGAGGCAGAAATATTTGGAAAATTGCCTTCCCATTTATAAATGTTTTCCTTCCAATTTTGCAAAACATTTCCATCCCATTTTTCGAAATTTTTCTTCCCATTTCATTGGAGGATATTTTTATGTTTTCTCTCAAATGCAAAATTCGATTCGAAGAAATAAAAAATATGTTTTTTCATATTAAGTGAAAACCAAGTACTAGATATTATAGAGATTTATCTACGCATTTTCACATTTCTTCACAATGTTATCTGCGTAGCCTGGCAACTGGAGCGCTACCGATGACGCAGTAAGATTAATTCTCAAAGAACTCGGTATGCGGGACATTTTTAGGCATCAATTGCGTACAGAAAAAAATTCGGCTCAAATCGTTGATTATTCTCTTAATACGATTAGGATCATTCGAGAACAATAGCTTAAAATTTTCTCGTAGCCAAAGTGAGATGGAAGAAGTTCGCCTGAGTCATTCGCGCTTTAAAGAAATTAGTAAGGAGTTGAAATCTCCGAGCGAACATTAAAATGCTTCTGGGAATTTTGTCAATGTCAAATGTAACAGTCACCGAATTTACAGTAAATTCAATGCTATTGTAATTTTATCACATATTAATCGCAGAAAAAACGTCATTAAACAGGCAAGGCAATTTTTACTTCACTCTACGAATATTCTATTTGAGTAGCAACAAATCTATTCAGTCACGTAAACCCTATAATAGAGGTGACCGTAGAAGAATGTTAACTTGCTTTAGATCGGTACGTTTAAAATATGTTGCTTAAACGTTGGCACTAAATTGGAAACTTCAGAAAACTACCCGAAACTTCAAAAGGTTACTAAAAGTTTTCACAAAAAATAAAAGTGTTAATTTATAATGAGAGTTTGGAATACTCGTTCAGTATAATAATTATTTTAATATATTTGTTGCCAGATGTTTTTGATAATTCCTTAAATTTATTGTTTGCCACGTCAATTTATTTTTTCTCGAAAAGGGTAATACTTAAAAAAATTTACTTTTCAATATTTTCATGGTCATCCATTTTGTCATGCTCAGCCTATGATAGTATATTCACTCTTTCCAAAGGACGTAAAGCTTCTTTTTCATTATTTAATTTGGAAAAAAAAAAAACTTTTTATATTAAGTATTATCAATTTTAAGTAAAAAAAAATTGCAGCAAAAACTAACAAAATTTATTGCTGTATTTTAATTGTAAAATTGCCTAAATACTGTATTTGTAAAAATTAGTATAAAAGCGACCGGTAAAAAATACCACCTTCACCTTTCTGCGAGACGGCGAGCGTTGGACGCACTTTTTTTCTGTTTCGTTTCGAGAGACGGAAAGAGCGTTTGTTTACCATTCCTCCGCCGTCGACTGCCGCCGCCCTAAAGGGGGAAGGGAGGGAAGGTGGGGGAGAATAATTTCTTCCGCAGACACGTACGATTTCGTGGCCAGTCGGAGGACACAGACGGGAGAGCCAGCCGCAAGGCTAACGGGATGGAAAGCGGAGAGTTGGTTGGTGCCATGGTGTTGTTGGCTCGGCGCGCTCTCCCGCGCGGTCCGATTATTTTTTTTTCGCTCGGCTTTTTTTTCCCGTTTTATTTCGCGATCCCTCTGCAGACGATCTCACGGAGTAGCGCGCATGCTTGCCTTTGTCCTCGGCTCGAAGAAAGCGACCTCGGTTCGACAGTTGGGACGGATTCGTTCCGTTGAACTTGGGGCGGGACCCGTGCAGCGCTGAACTTGAGAGTTATTCCGTAGCAATGGCAGTGAAAACGATCAAGGCGGTGGCAGCTCGGTTTTTTTTGTTCATGGAAAACGGTGTTTTGTCGAGCGACATCACGTTATTTTTTGTATTTTCCGGTCAGTATATGGGTTTCGCTCATTACACGCCAATTTGATTATCCGATAGAAATCGTTCAAAGTTTCAGCCGATGTCGATGAGTGTTAAAGAGTTACATTAAACGGGAGGAGAATCTGTAACTGTCCACCCAAATAGTTCCATCCAGTCGCAATATTTCATGTGGTGTGCATAATTTTACAGATTTAAATGAATCTGTGTCCTTGATAGTTCAGAGGTATAATGGCACCCCTCGTTCATTTTATTGTCTACTAGCCATTTATCTGAAACTATTCGTAATGCTAAAGCTTTGCCAATAATTGAAAAGCAATAATATTTTAAGCAATAGCAATTTAATAGCAATAAGCAGGATACTAGTTGTGATTCCAGCCATTAATGACGCATCTATCCAGTCACTGCAGAAATGGCATTCTCATAATAAGGTTTTTTATTATTGGTTACTCTTTGCTTGAGTGAATTACTGGACCCCACCCACATTCAGGCTTTCGTTTCGTTAATTAAGGAGTAAAATGTTACGAATGTGAAATGTATTAGTAAAGTGCCAGCCGATTATATAGTTTTTCATCTACGATAAAATGAGATTGGCTCGATCAAGTTGAAGACTTAAGTTCGGCATTACCAGCTCAATGAAATGATGATTGAAATGAAAGGTATGTACAGTCGCCGCATAAAGTCTGGCGACATCGGCAATTTCATCCCCTTACTTCACTAGCCCCCAAGACGAGGTTCCTATTCACGAATACTCTGGCAACTTCCTCACCTCCCTCCCACACCCCTCCTCTCTATATCTCCTCCCCATGCCTCATTTTTTAATCAGTGGAGCCACAAAAAATCGTATTTTCGCTTATACAGCGCTTTTGTCGATGTCGCCAGACTTTATGCGGCGACTGTACCTTAATTGGGCGTTCAAATCTCGAGAATACGGACAGGAAGGGTGGCGCTTGTCACTTTTTAGGAATTCGAATCTCCAGACTAGGAGCATGAATAAGAAGCCTAAAAACATAAGTACAGATGTTATACGTATTGCAAAATTTTATGACAATGACCAACGGATAGTTCCTAGGTCACTGAGGTTGAGTCAAGCGCTGATGGGAGGGCAGAGGTACCGAAGGACTCCCGGATGGACCTCTGAAGGGACCATCGGCCCCTTTTTTCCTACCTTTCTCGTATGCATTTCTCGCCTTGAACTACCACTCTTCAATAACAAGTGTCACCAAGCTTCGCTACCCCAATACCCTAAGCGAAAACGCAGAATATGTAATATCTACCGAAGGGCACCGGAAGTATTCTATCAGTCATTTCTTCCATCCTGATTTGTTTTCCATCCCTCCCACGATATTTTAAGTCCCTTGAGCTAAACACGCTCACAAAGTTGTTTGCCAGCGTAGGTTCTCGAATGTATGTACGAGGCAAAAAAGAAAATAAGAGGAAATATGTCCTGCTTTGTAAATTCACGTGCTGGCTTTGTGCACAAGAAAACAGATGCTGATTATGCAATTGGATAAGATAAGCGAGAGAGCTGACATCCATGAGTATTTTTATGCTTCCCTTTTCGACGCGCTTCTATGCAGTAAATATGGATGTTTTTTGTCGCAAAATTGGTATTTTTTTATTACGAGTTAATACGAAAAGTTGAATTATGAGGAGATTTAAAAAAATTAAGGGAATAGCTGGAGGGAGCTTCTTAGAACTGGTTCTGGAGGAGGGTTCTTAGAACTGGTGATCAGACCATCAGGATAAGAGTGTCAAAATTAAAGTTCAGCTTAACATATCTGACTTATTGTCCTTTCCTTGAATAAGATACCATTTTCATAATAATCAACATCATGCGCACCAGCATATGATAGACCAGTCCACTGAAAAATGATGGAATTACCTCAATTCTACGTACTGAATTCCTGTTTTTTATTTATTCCTAATTTAGAATTTCAGTGCAAAAAACATCCATCATATCACTACACCACTGATATGAAAGCATCTTTATTCCTTGTAAGAATCAGTTTTCACATACATTCTCCTCACCCAAATTACTTATCCTCCCCTCGATGTCTTCATCCGCTTGACTCGCGCAGCTGACCATATATGCATGTTATGCGCCCGATTAATTTTATTTTTTCATTTATATTCTCAATAAAACTAAGCAATATCTAGTCCGGCGCCTGAAAGTTGCCTATGCGACGATGAGCATGCATCGAGTCAACCAACGTGATCATTCGAAGGAGGGAGACTTGGTGTTGTTGGGAGGGGGTGGGAAGGGGGAAAGAGAGAAATGGGAAGGGCAACAGAGAGAAAGAGAGGAGTCAAGCCTCCACCGCTGCTTGTTTTATTTGCCCACTGGTCGTCGCGGCAGTGTCGAACTGGATATAACCGGTTGAGGTTTCCCGAAAGGTCGCGATGTCAAGCCCGACGGTCAGGAAAGACGTTTTACGCTCGCTGGACCACGGACCCCCAGCCGGGGGAGAGAGTGGGGTTGGGGAGAAAGGAGGGATGGATCTGAATGGCGGGGAAGTAGAGTGGAAGAAGAGAAGGCTGAGGGGGGTGGGGCTGGAGGGGTGGGAGACCGCGGTGACGTACATACGAGCACACACACACATAGGTAGGGGAAGGCGAGAGAATTTAAGGGAGAGAAGGGGTTAGGGAGAAAAAAGTAGGCGGGGTCCTCCTCAAAGGGTGGGGGAGGGAGGAAAAGAGGAAGATGTGATGGATCCCATTGAATAAAAAAATCGAAATCGCCACCAAGACGGGTCCGGGGATGGAGGGGAACAAGCAGAGGACGAGACGATAACTCTTTTTTTTTAACGGTTTATAACTCGAAGGCTTTCTTTGTGTCTGTGTGTTACTTTATTAATAGACGGTCAATTACGTGTTTTGATGAGCGCAATGCGGGAGGGTGATGATAGAGGGAGGGTTAAAGAGGATATTGGGGGGGAGAGGGGGGAAAGTAGGATCAGAAGACGACTGGGTCTCTTCCTTATCGCTTCGTGCGTGTGACGTATTTATCGAGTGGGAAATGGGGGGGGGAGAATTTTTTTGGATGGTGTTTTTATTTTAACCGACGGTCTGGGGGGTGGGCTCTGCGGGGATCTCCCGTGGTTTGATTGAGGTTCGCTGCCTCCCCGCGGGGGGTGGAAATGAAGATTGGGGGGGGAAGGATGATTGGGGGTGAGGTAGGAAGGAGGTGGTCCCACTGCCGTTTTTTATATTTCTTTCGGTGATCGCCGTCAGGCACGGGAAAGCGGAAGGGCCCAAGGGAGACTACTCACTCAGGCCCTCCCCATTAAAAAACGATGAAGGACCAGGAGGAGGAACTGGTGGTACTTGTTACTTACTGCCATAAAATTGGGTGTGCCAGTCCCGATTGTTGTACTCGGTAGCTTGTTTCCAGCAGTCCCATGGTCCGAGAGAATGCTTCACAAAACTATCTCGCCAACAGGAAGTTCCCGCACGGCCTCATCAATGTCTAGATGAACGTCAGGGACTTGTGAGACAGAGGTGGATAGGCTGAGATGGACGCTCCTGGAATGAGTGGAAGAAGGTCATGCACTATTCACTGGATATGTCAAAGATTGGTAGACAGATTTTGTATAATTTGAATAGGATTGATAAATTATTCGGGGTAATACAAAATTGTAACTGTAAAATAGATTGGTTAAGCATGCTAGCCACTATATCAAAATTAATATTTACTCCAACAACAATCTTCTCTGTATGTTGCATTTTTTGGAAAATTGATCAAGATACTTTGTCGATCGGGTGTAAGTAACTTCAGCGGTGACAACACGAAAGCAAACAATTGTGTAATCATTGTTTCCGCGAAACCAACTGATAGTTTAGTTGTCTATTACGGCTTCTGTACCTTTCATTTGAGTATTTCTGGGACATAAAACGGCGGTATAGTAGTATCTAATTAGACTTTTGTATGTTTAATATTTGGGTCCCCAATCCCTTTAGTCCTTTTGAATGGGAAATGTAGAGAATCACCAGCTGGAAAACAGAGATCCATCAAATCCTTCCGAAATGCTTAACCAACTCGCTTCTGAGCAATATTCTTAAATTAAGGCAGTCTTTTCGATGCTACCCTCAGGGTTATAGACCCTGTGGGTCGACTATGGCCATGACCGCTCCTCTCCATTTCGCGATAAGACTGCGATATGGGGAGGATGAGACGGGAGACTCCCTTTCTACTCCTTGTATACTTTTTGGGTCAGTAAAATGAGTTCGGCGAGGGAACCTTCAAAACGATTGGCCTCCAAGTCTTGATATCCATTAATCCATGATATCAATATTATACGGTCTACTTCTTAAAAATAAGGAATGACGATCATTTTCATCTAATTTTGAGTTAATTGAATTCATTACCATTCTCCATTTATGTGCGTAAGTGGTCCTCAACTGTCTTAACTCGCTGGGAAGATTTGAGGTCCATCCTTGCTCACTTCACAGACACTCCTAAATACCTTTGGAAAGATCTGAAGGTAGAATCTTTGATGAATGCATAAAATATGCAGCAGACACCAAAGGGCGAGCATTCAACTATTTTGGATAATTGATCTCTGTGTGGTGTACTTTCACGTCATTTTTGTATGCGCCTCCAGTTAATACAGGAAACTCGTTCTAATTATTTACACATTTTTAAGAAACTTAAGTCTATTCGAAGGAAAAGTTCATTCTGCGCCGATGATCGAACCACTCATTCGTAAACTCACTTTTACTTCCCAACTTTCCTCCTCTCGTAATCATCCATGGATAGAGACTGATGCTGAAAAGACATACAAGCCGTTTCTCGAATGATAGACCTGTGGGGAAAAGAAAGAAACATCGTATTCTAAGGACAGGTTTCTGATCGCCTATACCGATCCTCTCGAACGGGCACAGGTGTAGGAATTGAAGTCACCGGAGGGCGTTGTTTCACGCTGAAATTTATTCAAAATGGTTTACACGGGTTTTGCATCAAGTTAACCAAAATTAGGAATATCATGAGAAGGCCTTGACACGTGTCTACCCCAGGAAAGTCAAATTAATCTCCTGTTTTAACACTGGATTCAGGATTACTTGTATTATAGCCAAGATATCTTAATTTTTTCTCCCTTCTAGTCCTTTCCGCTTTTCTCTCGCACTGCCCTCAACAATGCGTCACAACCCACGTATGTACAAACATCAGCAGGACAAACAACAACTTCTGATTAGCAAACATAGCTAAATAAAACTTCGGTACATAAATAATGGTAGCATGACTGCCACTCCTCCTGAAGGCAAATTTGACCAGTAATTTTTTTCCACGCATGGAACATCAGGAGGAGTTGTTACTTACGCTTTTTTGTAACCGTTCAATCACGCAGGATTTTACTCACGACAGCGATAATCCGCAAAGAGCCATGTAAAGGGAGAGAGGGAGGGATATGAGGCGGTGGTGGCACGGAAGGGAGGGAAGGGGTGAGGACTAGCCGCGGTGGGTGGGGGTTGAGTTCTTTTCGAGGGGGACGGAGGGGTGGGGTAGGAAAGAGGGATGGGGGGGGGGGCGGTCGCAAGTTCTCCAGACGCTTCTTCGTTGGCGCCCCGTGAAGGCCGAGCCGAGAGCAGCGCGTCTTGTGGGCATTAGGCGGCCAGTGTTGGACGTGCGTCGCGGGGGTCCGGATCTGCCGCGAGGAGAAAAAGTCTGCTCCAGCGACTCGGGAGTGTTAGACGGAGACCGACGGAGAGAGAGAGAGAAAAAAAAAGACTGCGGTGGGCGCTGTGCTTCTGGGAGCGATTTATCAGGAAGGGTGAGAAGTTTCGAATCCCCTCATACGTCTGCTTATTTTTATTTGTCCGAAATCTTCCGAGAAAGTTCACCTAAGGGGATATATTGGAGAGTCCGCGGACTTTTTTCGGTTTTCGTTGGGCTGTTCCCTCCCCCCCGTCTTTTTTTAATCTTCCGGTCGGCAACCGATTTGATTTCGGCAGTGTCTTATATCGGTGGCACTTTCTCCTTCATTTCGAGGCGGTGGCTTTAAATGGTCGCTTTAAATGTTCCTCTCGAAACGAGAAATGTTGACACAACAACCGTCTTTTTTCCTTCCCAGACACTTGTGATGGACGTCCGATGTTTTAGAGATCACTTTTAGGCTTTCTTCAACGCCGTCAATTTCGTCTTTTTGTGATTATCAACTGGATGGTATTGGAAATTTTAACTGCGAAATGTTAAACGCAGCATCACGACTCGTTTTAGCCTTAACAGGAATTCAAACTTTTTTTAATAAGGTCAAAAGCTCTTGAAAACAAGAATACTATATCACAAAATGGAGGAAATGCACTGACGTAGTGATATCGTCATGAACGCAAAATGTCTCAGTAATGTCGACTTAAATGTCATTTTGGGAAATATTGTATCCATCGTTGTGCTATGACATACGCTTCGTCCACATAGAGCACCTTCTAATACTTGGTCATCGAGTGAGGTTCTGCAATTCATATTCAATGAAATTTAAGATAAATGGCATTTTATCCGCGTTGCGATTGGTGAAAGAAGCGAAGCGGATAGTCACCAAGAGTATTGGATTCAACTCATGGGAATAATGTAACTATATAAGCATTAAAAAATACTTAATTATTCGTATTGGGTTGTGAAAGTAATTGACTTAGGACAGCATTGGAATAAAAACCTGCTTGACGAGGCACAAGATTTTTTTCATTGACGTTTGCTGCTTCTAACTCCATTGACGCCTCTCTGCCCAATTTTGATCGAGTGTGCTATCATCAACGTACCAAATGCGAAGGTGGCTCGTGAAAATGGTTATCAATGGGTGTATGCGAAACAGGAGCGTGCTCTCAAGCAGTTCCTCTGGGGAAGCAGTGCCAAAACCGCCCATTCCTCGCGTCTAAATCGGCGTCATTCGCCACTTTACATTCGAAACTAAAAAGAGAAATAGAAACTGACAGCTTTCCGTAAGCCGAGAATTTAGGACTGGAGGTATTCAAGTGCAAGCAAGAGAACTGAGTTGACTATCTTCTTGTCGTAAATCAATTTGAGACATCTTATGATCCATACACCTTGCAGAACGAATAGGTATACACACCTTACGAACGCTCAGGTTAAGTTGGTAATCCAAAGATCCCAGGTTCCAATTCAGTCTTAGACATGGATGTTCTGTTTTTCTTTGAATTAAAGTTCCTAGGTCAGGCTAAGCACTACAACCTTAGTGGTTGGAGCACCCAGAAAACTTATCTTTTACACCACGAATCCATCATATGGATGACGGGTCCCTAATAACGATTTGACGTCAAGGTCCCGAAAATGTGTACATTGCTGCGTCCTGCAGAGTTTGTGGATCTGAAAGGTCGCTGATGGATGAATGTTTCATTGCAGAGATCCAAAACTAGAGGAAGGCTGTGAAGGAAGGAGTTGGCGTCTTGAGAGGAAGGAGTCGCCGACGACGGGAGCGATGGGAGAAACCCTGGAAGAGATCCAGCAACCAGTCTCTCCAACAATGGCCGTGCAGGTGAGTTGCAACAATTGCGCCTCGACCCTACTTCCCCATTATTGTGCCTCCTCAATACCCCCCCTCCTCTCCTCCCCTATGCCGCGATGGCACATGATACAAGGTTGCGATCAAGGTCCCCTTTCCTTCGTCCCTGCATGAGGGATCCACTCAAAAGCCCCATTCCAGGCCTTGAATATTAAAGATGGCTGTAGGGGGTCGGGGGCTCCCAGCGGGGGGTCGGCGACGCAGGTCCCCGCGGCGAACACACTCCTCATCCCCGCGAATGGTGGGATACGTCTCGCTGCGCGCTGCTTCTCTCCCAACATATATCCTTCGGCGACGGTCCGCGCGGGTCTTGCCTATACCTATTGCAAAGTCATTTATCAGTTGCTCCCTCAAAGTCTCGCTAGTCAGATACAGTCCATGGGTTTATAAATTCCTCTCCATTCCCTGGCAGTTAAAGTAGTTTGAGCGAGGTATTCCATATAAAATTCAATGAACTTGGCCTCATAATGACGAGGAGTATCTCTTCTACACCAAAATATCATCCACCTACCGAACTAGTTTCCGAGATTTTTTTTTCGAGATAATGGCAATGTTTGCCGAATCCTAGGTCGGTAGAATAAAAATTGGTGTGGAAATTTTTACAGAGTGTTTCTGTTATAATGCAGTCCGAGATATTTGCCAAAAAAAATACAAGCAGTTTTCCATTTTATATTTAGTACGGGAATGCGCTCCTGGGAGACTTCATTTTTTTTAATGAGGAAGTTTTGACGCGTAGATCGCGTCCGAAATTTAACTCTGTGTGGTTCGTGTACTTTTTCAACTTGAAAAACAACTTTCTCGGCAAAAAAGAACTATTTACCAAAATAGTTTTCACAAAATCGCATAAATAACCTTCGGTTGTGAAGGCGCTTTCAGCATACTGCATGATACAAATGAGTAAAATCCTTATATGAGTATATATAGTTAATTACTGAGAAATTCGGACGTATGAAACACAGCTTTTGCATCATAAATATTACAATATTTACTTCATGCTTCTTACAATCGCTAACGTTGCACAAATATAATTCTAACATGCTCTCTATTAATACCAGAGAAAAATCTCCCTTAAATTACCTTAAATGGACGAGCACAAACCTACTCGGTCATATTATCAGATTTTTAAATAGTTAAAATCGGGCTGAGGAGGTTTTGATAATGTTTTCTCGGATGTCCTTCCGCGTTGGTCCATATCTTTGGACGACGGCTTCGCCAGCAAACCCCGGTCTTCTCCTGATAAATCCTCGTATTTCAGAACTTCATATCTAGAATTCATAGGAGGAACAAGGAGAGAAACTTCCATCTTACCCTGGATGTGTGGATTTAACAAATAACAGGATTTCGTACGTATATGAGAGGGAAACTTCAGAAATCCACTCAACTGTGAGATGTGCATTGATTTAGTAAAGCTATAAAGGAAGATAATTGATTTGCTTTTACTTTTTTCCCTGAAACTAAATGTAACATTTGAACACAGTCTTAAATACATTACATCGTTTACAATGCGTAAATATTTTCGGACTGGAAACTAATACGGTATTAAAGACTGGAAATTAAAAAAAACGAGGCTTTATGATCCCAGTTGATATTCGCAAGCGCGTATGTGTGGTGCAAGTTGATGAAGCGTAAAATGACTGAGACCTTGTCCGCGCGTACGTAAGGGGCGGATGCTGTATTTGGGCCATCCATGATCTCAAGGGCTCTCTGACGCGAATTTTGGGGGGTGAGAAGGGCAAGTGCATTCGAAAGGGAACATTAATTTAACTCTAAATAATGAATACATTTATGCAGCATGGTCATTATAATGTCTTCAATCATGTCTCAAGTTTTGAGGAAGGTTTAATTCTTCCTTCAGCGAAAACGTGAATTAACAATTCCAAACGCATCCTGCGATATTACCAACACATGAATGGGCAAGCATAAGCATTTACATTGCACTTCAATAACGAACATATTCATCCCTTACACATGGGTATTGAAATAGAGCAAACTCCCCCTCTAACTCAGTTGCAGTCATAAACGTAAAACATTACCGGGGATGACAATACCACAATCTTTTACCTGGAATATACCATAAACAATGATTACTGAGGACGAGAAGACCACAATAATTAACCTTAAGGTCTGATCGATGAAGTAATACTCGCTCTGTACATACTTAGACTTATGTATGTGCTTATTTAGACCAAGAGAAAGTGAAAATCAAACTAGCGAAAAATGGGTGCATGGGTCAGTTACTTTTCTTGAAAGATCTGAGATCTAGAAAATCTCGGTTTAGCTTTGGCTGAACCTCACAGACCCAAGTGTGCTCTCCTAAAGAGGATTTGTACCTACAGTTAGCAGCCCAATACTATAACCATTGGACCACAACTAGGAGGATTACTGTTGAGGAAATAAATGCGAAACGTTCGTTTTATTCGGTACATACATTCCTATTCAATGCACGCGATTAGGACAATTTACTTAAGGGGTTAAATATGGAATCATGAACACAGATGAACATTAATGTTACGCTAAGACCCAATTAGACCTCTTTAGAAAATCTTGCCCACCCATTCACTACCTTAGATGACGCCCCCGCTAATAACTTAAAAAGGCGTGGTCGATCTAACTCTGAAGGCTGTAAGTAGACGCTCCACGGACCATTTGAATCCTGCGGAAGCAATCTTGAGTTTGGGGACGGAGGCTCCTTATCCTTGAGGCCGAAGACCAAACTACTTCCTGGGTTAAAAAAAATAAATTTCTAAATGACTTTTCCTTCTTCCTCTTGGAACAGAGCGACAGCGAAGAGTCCACCGCGTCGACCTTGGGACTGGGCCCCGGCCTGTCCGGAATGGACCTCTCCGGCGACTCAGCCGAAGGTCGAGGGGCTGACCCAAGGAGTGGCGAGAGGGAGGGAGGCGATGCACAGGACGGCGCCGAGGGGGAATTCTTGTGCAGGTAACTTTACGACATGCCCCTGCTTACGGTGGTTTTTAAAAGAGATGTCTCCACACATCAAATTCGATGAATTTTCCCTCGATAAAAATATAAATATCGATCATTTTTCAAAAATAAAACCATATATCAGCCACTTTTTGCACTACTTTTTGCCAGACTTGAATAAGCCGTTTTCATTGGGATTTGGCACGGCTGTGCGGAACAGAAAGACTTTACTTTAAAATAATTTGTGAGTTTCTGCGGCATATGCCGCTTCATAAATGTAACGTGCCTGTATGACCCTCGCTTAATTTAAAAAATAATAATTAATCACCGTAACGCTTTGTTTAGAATCGCGAAAAAATCTTGTTGGAAACGCATTTTCAGCGTATTGTGTTTAATACGTTCGATTAAAGCTTCAAATGTGTATATTAGGATTATTGAGAATTTCAGTCATAAAACGTTTTGTCTTAAATAATATTACTCTATTTTCTCAATGCTGCTTATAACAGCTTTTTCTTTAAAATAAAATCTGAAGACATCTAGTATATTTTATGTCAAGACACAAATCTCTCAGATAAGACTGAAGTGACTCCCTCCGCCCCTGAAATGTTTGAAATAGCATTTCTGCCTCAATGGCATTATGTATGCTTGTTTTTATAGGGCAACGAGATAAGACAGTAAAGCAAACCCTGATAGCAAACCTATCTTTGTGACAAACCATAAGTCATTTGTCACAAAGATAGGTTGACTGCAGCCTTTCCCTATGTCCTGCTAATTTGTTTATACCCTGAAGGCTCTTCTTTTCCGCGTCTTCTTTGACATGGCTAACATATTTTTCCTTCCGTCTTTTCCCCAGTATAACCCCTTCTACTTTTCTCCTATTATGCTCCATACTATGAGTACAATTGAGACTCCATCGTATACAATCAGTTGAATAAATTACTCAATCAATTATTTTATTTCCTTTTCATTTTATACTCAATAAACTATAGTATACAATGATACCACAACTTGGTAATTGAATTCATTATTGCGGGCTGTTTGTACTTTGAAAATTTCATATCTCAAAACCGAGGTTTCCATTTCATCCTATGGGGAACCAATTAATCCATTCAAGATTCAGAAATTTTGAAAGCTAAAAAATGCACATAACATGAGTCCAAAACAACATAGCTGGAAATGCGTATCTTTGAAGAAATTCCACTACATTGTTGCTTGCATAAAGTAGTCAATGACATGCTACATGAGAAGAGTATCACAATTCATAGCTTGAAAGTAAGTTAGGAGCTTTGGCCATATCTCCGAGCCTGATTGGTGTGAGCACGCTTGACCATGACGCAGTATTGACGTAGAAGAAGCACTCAAGCCCACTGAGCAAGTCTGCTGAGAATCTTGGTGTATGTCCTTTGACTGAGGCTAGATGCTTTTGGCTCTCCGCTTCGATATTCTGACAGGCTCTGGTTGTCTTCAGAGAAAAGAAAGTTTATTTAAGGTCATCCACTTGCTGAGAAAGCATGCTTTGTCTCCGCAAAGCATACATTTAGGCCATTTGCTAGTATCTAGTGGCCAAGGCATAATATGAAAAAAGTGTTCATAATTCAATGTTCACAAGTTGAGATACCAACTTATGTACCTAGATTAAATGCACAAAATTGTCACTTTAAATGTAATGAATGACTTTTTTCATTCTTGATAAGTAACCATGGCATGTTACAATGCTGTCTTAAAATGGTCATTACCTCCCAACCTAGGATTTATTAAATTTGCTCAAAGTGAAATGATTTTCTTATCCCAGGTGGGGTACCTGCCAGGAATCCTTTTCCCAAGTGGACCTTTTGGCAGGTCATGTCACGTGTGTCCACGCAGCATCAGGAGAGAATGGACTGTTCTTCTGTGGTTGGAGGGGATGCAGCAGGGGGAAAAGAGGCTTCAATGCTAGGTGAGCACTAGACTGAAGAAGGAGATACGTTTCATTTACTTCAATAGCGCTGTCTTCACTCGAAACATGCCAAAAAATATCAATTTACGACCGCAGCAATGCACTAAAATGTGATACTTGGTGATGAAACTGACAATGACATGAAAATTAGAATTTTTGCCAATGAATTCTGTGGGAACTTAGATAAGAAAGGAAACAAAAATGCTTTTAAAAACTTTTTAAAGAGATAGTCACTGATTGATACCCAGTGGTGTGCGGATTTAGTGCGGATACCCTGTGGTGTGGGGGGAGGTTTAGGGTTTATACCCCCCAAAAACATGTTTACCTGAATTTGTTTTCCTTCGTTTACCTGAACTAGCATTTAAAATATTGCGTATTGGGTTGAAAAATATAGTTAAATTGTCTTCACGAAAAGAGAATGTTAATTTAATTATTGTTTTTGTGAAATATCATCTAAATATCATTTTATGATGATGCACACAAATATTAATGAACCTCAATAAGTCAATCCTGCGTACGCCACTGTTGATACCATGCATTGAAAATTGCAATATCAGTGGTCTACTATTAAAACATGGCACAGTTCATCAGAGAGGAGGCCATGACAACATTTTTCTGTTGTATTGTTAAGGGATATGCTGTAATATTTTAGAATTACTCATGGAAAATGCCCAGTTTTAAATAAGGGTTAATACATTTCACCTTTACATCCAAATCTACAGTAGTTACTTGACTGATTTTTCTTGAAAAAATGTTATCACACACCCATTCAATAGATTGGTGTCATTAGAATTGAATGGAATTGGATGGAATTATTTTGGCAGGAGTAATATTGAAATGGCATTGCATGTAAATATATGATTGTTCACTTATTTCTCAAGTTAAAAACTGAGGAATGATGTAAATGCGATTCCTTCACACCATCAATGAAGTTTATAGATCTATTGGTTCCATGAGCAATCACTTAAATATTTAGTTTAACATTTATTTTTATTATAATATCATTATTTTCTTCCTTAGGTACAAAATGTTAATACATGTGAGGACTCACACCAATGAGAGACCACATCGTTGCCCAAGGTGCGATAAGAGCTTCAGCCGTGCTGAGAATCTCAAAATTCATGCTCGATCTCATACAGGTAGGCTTAAATCTTTAATTCATTTTCGTATGAAGTGACTTAGCTCTGAACTGGAAGATGAGTAGCTAGTCGTCAAATATGAGTATGTTAGAGGTACTGCCTACAGTTTTATGGCACGAACATGAATCTTGAAAGGATGAAGGTAGGTAGCAGAATTCTCCAAAAGTTGGGGTGGCACGGAATAGAGCAGGTGGAACAAATTATTTTTGGGTCATATCTTGAATTAAATGGACTTGATGGACTTGGGAGCCAGAATGAAACAAAGAATTGTGTTGGCCTAAAGATAATTTATGAAGAATAAAGAATTGGTGAGAGTATCTGAGCCAATTATCAAAGAAAAGTCTTAGTCAACCACTATTAAAGAGCAGTGTTATATGGGTTTGAGACTTGGTAATTGTGGAAGAATGATGAGCAAAGACTGGAGACAGATGTAGGTAATAGCGGAAGATTCATACCCAACTGTAGAGGCATATAAAATGCTAATCTCCAAGAAATAGAAGTAGAATTTGAGGAAACATTTTCCAAAGGTATTGAGATACCTATACATGAGTTATGAATGTTGAGAGATTTCAATGAGGGAACTCCTTATGTGAACTGCATTTTGCTCAAATTTTGGTCTTCATGAATGCCATAAGCACACGCACTTCAAATTTCTTTATGAAGATTCTAATGCATATGGTTCATTAATTTTCCAATTTAATCATTAATGTTGGCAGTGAAATGTCGTCACCCATACAGAATTTGTTGGGAAAGTATACCTACCATTTCTCCATTTAAAAAAATGTAATGCATATCACGGCTGTAATAATTAGCCCGATTATGATTTTCTGGCCATTTTATGCTTAAACAAGGTCAATGGTGAAATCTAATAGTGTATTATCCACTCTTGGTCACATGCATCTTGTGTTGAAATGTAAACATAGTTGCCCATAGAAAATTCAATTTCTTTTAGACAGATTCTGTACTTACCATTGATTATTCACAATGCTTTCTCAAAGTTTTAGGTGAACTATTTTAAGTAACTTACTTATTAATGACAATATTTAATAGCAATTTCTGTTTCTTACAGGTGAAAGACCATATGTTTGCCCAGTTCCTGGATGTGGGAAGGCTTACTCTAACTCAAGCGACAGATTTAAGCACACAAGAACTCACTCTGTTGAAAGACCATATGCCTGTCGTGTTCCTGGATGCTCCAAACGCTACACAGATCCATCTTCTCTCAGGAAGCATGTAAAGACATATGCCCACTATCACCGACCAGCATCGGATGAGAACTCCAAGACTGAAGATGTGGATGGAAGCGATCAAAATAAAAATAACATTATAGTCACGGTAAGAATCCTGTATAGCAAGTTCATACACTAGCACCTAATTTTGTTTGTTTTTTTTGAGTAAATATTAACTATGAATTCGATCAATGAATTCAAAATTGTACAGCTATACATTTTTTTTATTGTGATACGGCATTCCACTGTCAAACTGATCATATTCTAATACAACCAAGGAAAACTATGTTAGCTTATTTTGAAAGACTGCATTTGTGGTATATGAGTAGTAAACCCATAATTTTCTGTTTATTCATTAGGTTGACATCAAATCACCAGATTCTGGTCCTAACCAAAAAACAAACCAGCTAGGGAAGAATCGTGTTGGTAATGACGTAGATGAGGAGGTCAGCCAACAAAGGAATCTTAGAAGTTCGAGGGCTTCAGCTAGAAAAACTAGCCGGGTTTGCACTACTGAGGATGAGATGTTGCCCATCAAAATTACAAATGATTCTTCTCAAGTAGCCACGAGTAAAAATGTAAGTATGATAGTAATAAACTAACGCATATAAGCACAGTACACTCCTAAATACTGGGGTGATGAATGTAAAAATTGTTACTAATTTTGATGAAACTCCCTTGTTTTGCAGAATTTGGTGTGCAAAGAATCTGAAATTACATCAAATGGATCTTTGAATGGGGAACGACAAAAATGTGAGCGCTTACAGCAGTGCAATGGAAAAGACTCTTCATCTCCTGCATGGGATGCAGTTCCAGATGATAAATGGTTGGAAAATGACATAGAGGAAGTAGAAGAAGATGAAGATTCGAACCAAGGAGAGCTTCCGGTACAGCCAGAAGTTGAACTGAGGGAGAGTTACTGCATGTCAGATGAAGATGTGCGTACACACTTAGGACATCCTAAATCAGAGGTGGACAATGAATGGTCTTCGGGGGCAGAAGAAGAGTGGATGTCTGATGGAAGTGATTACACCCTAAGTGACAGGTCCAAAACCATAAACTCAGTGCCCTCCTATCTTAAATTCTCTGGCAGCCTGACTAAATCTACCCTCAAACATTATTTTTTGGCAGAGCAAAACCTGATCTCAAAGCTCAGCAAAAAGAACTACATTCTCTCCAGGTCATACCAGCAGAGGTTAAATGAACTTCTGTTGAAATCATACTCAAAATATGAATCAGTGCAGTGCCTCAAGGGGAAAAAGTATAATTATCCCTTGGATTCTTTCCAGCCAATGGATTACTCTTGTTCTGCTTCCCATCAAAAGTCACAAGCAGCTGGAAAGTATAGTATGCTGAATGATATGGCATATCATTCGATACCTTATGAACAGGTTGTGCCTCTTGACTTGAGGAAGGTAAATTAGAAATATATTTGCCACAAGAGGGATTATGTGCAACAAAATGTTTCAGCTTAAAGGTGCCAGCGGTTTGGTGCTAAAAGTCAAGATATCTATAGCTTCTGTATATATGGCTGTGTACATAATGTGTGTGAGAAGTATTGTGATGCTACTGTGAATAATATAGAGTATTTTTTCACTTGGTGGACGTCTAACAGTTCAAGGTCCTTGAAAGAATTTTATGAGAACAATAAATATTTCCAGTGGATTGAATGAACATAGTTTTCTTTAATTTGATGAAATTGAATGATCCTGAAATGCTGAAATAAAAAAGTTAATACTTTTTGCAATAATAATTAAGTATTTTTTCTCATTGCTTCGACCATTGGTAAAAAAAGCATAAATCATTACAAATTATCATTCCCCTTCTTCATTGATCACATGTCTTAAGGATTGTCAATAATGTGTGCAAATTTTGGTGTAAGAAAGATAACTCTTCTATTGACTCTAAAGCAATTGAAAGTGATGACATAAAAAACAGAGAAATTCAATGCTTGAATTTTATTTGCATATGGTGCATATTTATTTGCAGTGATGATTCCCTCCCGAAGAAAAAAATTCAACTGTTTGAGTTTAGATTTACTACCATCAGTAAATAGCAAAAGGAAAATATCAAAATTTAGTCACCACTTTTGGTATGTCATGAATCACTTGGCGAAAAGAGGTATTTGAAAAATGAAATTGCATGCCATAAAAATAGAAACATCAAGTCATCAAAGACATAAAAAAACTTTTTTATACCCTAAGATAAATTTTTAATTTCAAAGAATTATGATATGCCAACATGGTATTTGGATCCTTCATATGCCTATTTATCTCACCACAGAGGTGGATTCAATCAACATGTGGCACAGAGTAGCAGAACCAACTCAGAAGAGGCACAGTAATTTTCCATCCCCTCCTCCCCTATCCCCCAGAAAACACTTCAAGAGGCCAAGCATCAATTTGAAACCTCCAAAAAATGTCTCATCTTGGCCCTACAAATCAACTGAAGTTGGTACCCCTGGTCAGGGCCACCTTTTGATTTTGAGGCCCCATTTGCAAATACATATGGAGAGGGGTAAACGAAAATATGAAAAAATTAAATAATTCTCATAAAATTATTTATATACAGAAGAAACATCAAAATAATCTTATTACTATAGGTATATTTTGAATTCAAGTGTGAATATAACAAATCCCATTGAGAGGCCCACACTTTAGTGTGGTGTCCCGAGTATGCACCCAGTGGTATCAGGGCTGTTCCAAGGGATTGAGGAGCCCTGTGCTAACGAAATTTGGGGCCTCCTTAACTTTTGATTCACTTTTTGATATTGTAGCATCTTGTAAGCATATTTCATAGAAGGAAGGAAATTAACCTACAAAATAGCTAATAATATCAAGAAATTTACATAGGTACATATGAAGTAGTAGGCAATTTCGGGAAATGGGTGGATTTCACCACACCAACTGAAAAAAGCAAGCCCAGGTGGGGCCCTCGTAGATGCGGGGCCCATTTCAGCGGCACCTGTCGTACTACCCTAGGGACGGCACTGAGTGGTATAACCTTAGTTCTACTGTCTCTAGTTCAGTGTTCCTAAAATAGCATAAGACTTAAGGAGGCTATTTTCCAGTTGTAATGACAACCACAGAAGTGCACATATTTGATGGCCTAGTATAACCAAGCAGGCATGTTCAGTCTTCATTTTATTGAATTTTAATGTTTATAACCCAAAGCTGTCAAAACCTTTTGAGTTCAGATTTGATGTTCACTAGTTCCTCCCATGGCTAGCATTTTCATAGGCCATTGTTTACGAGTATGACCCTTGAAGGACAGTGCGAGTCAATTGCGCATATGAAGGATGCACCTCTGACGCACATACGTCTGAGTCATCTGCACTGAAAGGCTTAACAGCATCGAGGGCCCCTTGGTAAAGTATCACCATCAATCCTCCCCATCATTCAAAATAGTTATACAGATTTGAATGGGGAGGGCAATACCATCTTTACCATAAGGGCACACGGGGCCCGTGCCCAAGGTCCCCGACCTCATGGGGGCCCTGAAATGTCGATATATTAGTTTAGACAAATAAAGGAGCTCAATTTTTTTCGGTTTTCAAGTATATAGATACCTACCAAAATTACAGTCAGATTATCAATTTTTTCCAGAGAGTGAACAGCAAACATTTTAACAATAATAAATACGTATCATTTGCTATTTGGTGAAACTGATTAACTGCGCCATAAGCATAATACATATAGAATCATAACAAAAATATTTCCCTTTTTTTACTTTCCAACGGGGCCCCAAATTTTTGTGTCCCCAGGGGCCCCGGCATGTCCTACGACGGCCCTGGCTGAGGGGATAGGGAATTCCCCTATGAACCCTCAAATTCAAGTGATGCATCTTTGGATACCCCAACCTAAAACCATTGTAGATATTCTGGGTGGCACAACTTTTAAGAAAACCCTTAGATAGATAGTAATTGGGGGGGCCTTCGTCAGGAGCCCGGGCACTTAGACCTTTCTTGGTCCATTGTGCCAACCCCATGCCTGTCTGCCACTTGCAGACAGGGGACAAGAGCACCTCGGTAGAGGTATGGAGGATTGGCCTCCCCCTGCCTCACCCCAGTACCAGGTATAGAGGATGTCCTCCCTCCAACCGGCCCGGTATGGCCTGGCCTCTCAGGCCTGCCGGTATAGGTATGGAGGGAGTATCATCTCTCCATCCATGCCTGGTTGAGGTATGGAGGAGGGTCACCCATCCAACCACTGTCCGGGCCCAACGTTGCTTAACTTCGGTGTTCTGATGGGAACCGGTGTTTCAACGTGGCTAGGCCCTTGCCCCAAGAAAACCCTTAGTGAGCTAGGGAAGCAAAGTTCTTCCCTCCTACCCTAATTTGGAAATGCGTTTTCGCTGGCGAGACGAAAGCTCACCTTCCCCCAAAATTTATTGTTTATTATTCACTAAATTAAAAACTGTGCATATTCATATGAACATATCCGTAGGGTCAATTTCCCAATTAGAATGAATTCGGATACATTTTACGTGGGCTTCATTCCGTATGCCGCCAAAATATTGCTACGCCAACCCAATAAGCTACGGGTTAAGTAAGTATGTGGCTGTCATCATAACGTATTTTAATTTTAACAGCTAGATATCTAGAACATACCAACATAGACAAGTCCAGACATGTCATTGTAGGAGTTCGCAGGATACAAGTGCACATTTGAACATAGCGCCAATTGATGAGCGATGATGGTGTCCGCGTCCTTGGACATGTTGGACATCAAGCTTTCCTTTGGATGGAGGAGGGCCATTATTAATTTTGGTTCTGCAATAGCGTAAATTTAAGTGCTAACAACATGGGCAAAGAGGCTAAATTGCATTCCTTATCCACTGACACAGGATGTTTTTTTCTTATATCGACCGCTTCAGATAATCGACACCATGATGAAACCATTCCTTCACCTGTTGGCGGCAAAATATGTAAAAAATTGAAAATTTGTGGCGTTTATCGGTGCTACGTAAAAATTTCATCGTACGCTGTAAAATAGAAATTTTAGTCATCAAATATAGTTAGTACATATAAGAAAACAAAAAACGTGTTACCTCAATTAAGGTAGCTTCAACGAGCGCATTTGTTAGCTTGTTTCGTTTACGATGAATGGCGGTTAGATAAGCACTAAAAAAAAACAAGTGATTTGATTTAAAATTAGGAGTTTTGATAAGGAGTGAATCATGAATTCGTGATAAAGTGACCGAAAACTTCTTAATTGTAGTGCAAAATAACTTTTAGATATGCCTAAGAATAAAATGATAACCAAGTCTTGCCCCAAGTGTGAGCAGCAGGTAAATTACACATTGTAGATGTTAGTTTTGCTTGATATTTGTATCTAATTGTGAAATACTTGAAACGTATGGTTACAAAGAGAGGCTGAATTAAGTTGGAGCTGTAGTTTAGAATGTAAATGTCAGGCATGACTAGAAATATCATTTGGACGTATTCGTAGATTGCAGGAATGTTGAATTATATTGCCAATTAGGTTGTAGTCGTTGCTAATGTTGGTGTTCCAGTGCATACACTAATTTACGATGTTGTTTTAATAGTTGTCGAATCCGGTATCTCTGAGAGTATCCAATTCCTCTTTGGGGTCAACATAAAGAGTTCCATATTGCCTGTCAATTTGAACTTATTCTTCTGGATATTTGCATTTTTATATTTCGGGATCTAGCTGGCAGTGGGTTTAACAGGTTTTACGAGCGTTCGCTTCAAATGTTCTGTTGTTTTTGTTTGGGTAAGCCTGCACGCCACGAAACGTCAAGCTCCCATGTCGTGCGAGTTCATTCGTCCTTGCTTGCTTTCGAAATTTATTGTCTTTTGTGGCGTCATGCACTAGATATGCATAATAAAGTGTACGCTTTCGCACTGTATGTGAACGATAGTTTGGTGTCCATATGAAGTCTCTGGAGTCGTAAGATTGTCATAGTTGTTTTTTCATTAGTTATTGTAGTCTTGATGTTGGCCGTGGTGTAGGTGTTGTGGACGCAATTTACTTGTGAAATGTAATGATTCTTACTATTGAGAGACATAAGTGTAAAGTTAAATAATGGGTAAGGGGGTATGCTTCCTTGCGTAGTGATGTTAGTGTTGTATGTTCGACGACGTGTTAACTCAATTACGGGAATTAGAGCGTAACATATTTTACGAATAGCATTTTATTCTTTTATAATGGCAAAAAACTATACCAAAGTATGTAACTTTTCATGCGTAGTTACCAGTGGCGTGTAAAGCATGTCGGTGTGGCCACAGCTTCTTTAATGCTCGACGTGGAGGCTCATCAGCTGTACGATCTACAGCCCCAACTGAAGATGCTGCTGGGGCCAGTGCGGAAGGAGATGATGACGGAGTCGTGAAGAGAAGGAGAACGGAAAGAGTTCGGAGGGTCAAACCTAACTATTACGATGCTCTTGAATATGATAACCAAATGAAGAAGGTAAGCATTAAGGGGAAACAACTATTCTTACACTTTCCTCTTCGCCTCTTGTAGTGGCAGGGTAATTACATACCCATGGTGCTTTTAGCTTTAACTCATGATGATTTAAGGTCTCTACTGTCTGTTGGTTTTCGTATTTTGACATATACCTGGTGTTCTCCTTATTCTAACCTTCCCATTATGATAACCGTTTATCGTTAAACGGTGGACCTGGCCACTAGGTTTTTGCCATTTTTCTAAAACAACATTAGTGTTCTTACTTTGGGTGGATTATAACTTCAGGATTGTTCTTGTTGCATTAGGAAGTAGATAGTTTAATTGACATTACTGTCAGAGGGTCAGTCAGGTATGTTATTGTTGTCGATTTTAAGGTCAAAAAATTCTTTAATTTGGGCTGGGCCTAGTTTCTCAATTGCTTATTCACATTTGCATAACCACGATTTTGATTCAAACCGAAGTACTATTGTATGTTTAGGAAAGGTTGGATTTAATCCATTGCAGTGAAAGAGCCTCTGTGACTGTACTGCTATGCTTTCCATGTATCCTCCAGTGCTCTGATACATAATGGTTGCTAAATTAGTCAAGGACACACATTTTCACACTTGTATGAATGTTACAATTGAGCATTGTGATACATTAGGTTAGGGATTTTGTTAGTGAAATATTTATTTCGTAGTCGTGTGACTAAGTTTTGCCATGTGTGAGTGTAATTGTTTCACAACATGCTAGATAAGTTCTCCTGCTTCCTCCTAATTTGACCACTAAGCTACTCTCAAATTCATAGCTCTTGGGCATATTTTTGAAGTCATTGTATGGTTGTACATAACTTTGCATTAAAAAAAGTTGGTAATCTAAACTCAAGCCTTTTCTCATCAATACTGTAATGGATGCAAAATTGTGTTGTTTTTTTCATTTCGACAGCAAGGTATTTCATCTCAAGGTTGAATTGATGTCAGTTGATTTTTTTGAGCACTTAAATACTAATCTGTGCAATAAGCATATTGATTTGTGAGTAAATCCATATTCCAAAGTCATTGTTGCTAAAATTACCTCTTTGAGTAACCTAAGACAAAGTGCCCAGTGAACATCATCCTGGTGTGCATGACATAGTATTTTTCATCAAAGGGTGTTTTTTTTAAGGCTATATACTGAGAATTCTTCTTCTTCCCACTTTTTTCCTTGGCTTGTGCGTGTTTCCTTCAGTGTGTGCCCAGATAATTCCATACCTGCATTATCCCACCAGCTTTTCCTTGGTATACCCTCACCTCTTCTTCACCCTGGAAGCTTATCTGTGGTAATCTTAACTATTATTTTGCCTTCCAATCTATGTATGTGACCATTTCATTCCTTCTTCCACCCATTTTCCCATTCGTAGATATTATTTACATTGCAGTCCATTCTGATGTTTTCATTTCACATTCTATCCATGAAGATTTTCACTACCTATGATTTTTTTAAAGGAATTTCATTTCTGCGATTTCAAGAAGTCTTTTAGTTTTATTTGTCTCTAGTTTTGTCTCAGCCACATACCTAGATCAGTATTGGTTTGACTGATTGCTTTGTATATTCTTGCTTTAGTCTCATTTCCCATGTACTTATTCTTCACATGGTGTCATTGAGGCGGCCCGCTATTTTATTTGCCTTAATCACTTGCTTTATTAACTTATTCCTCGATATTTTCACAATAGGACCACTCTATATTTTTATTTGCGGGACATTTCCAGTTGGATGATATAACTTTCTAGTTCTAATTTGCATGTAAGCGGTTCTGCTCATAGTGTCATACTTTTTTTTCTGGAGATATTATTATGTTCAGTATTTTGCCTGTTTTATTGAATATAAGTATGTAACAACCTTTGTAAATTGTCTTAATTTTTGGCTAGAAGAACAGCATCAGCAGCATAACATACGCATAATTTTGATTTCATTGCTCATTTTATATCCTTTTCCACTTTTTACATTCCCAATTACTTCATCCCTATGTTGAATAATAGAGAGCTTAGTGAATCACATTGCCTAGTGCATGTCAAACTGCGTATTCAATTTCATTTATTTTTCATTCATTAGTTTTTCAACTTAAAGGTTACCTATATACATTTATCAATCCTGCTTCAATTCCATGCCATTTTTAAAATTTCAAATTTTCTCTTTCATATCGGCCTTTTAAATAGTAAATATTGTTTAGAATATTACATTGCTTATACTATTCTTCAAGGTGTATTAAATAACTTAACTCCTCAGAATATTGTATATTTTTAGTATTTTTTTCTATACCTTAAGCTCTGTGCAATATTAGGGGTTTTCGTAATTAATCAAGGAGCAGTATTATTTAGCGTTCAGTTAATGTCTGAGAGCCTATGAAATTTCTGATTTTTATTGCACAGTGGCATTATTGTTATACGTATTCAGATTTTTCACTGCCTTTGACCTTGGTCTGTGAGTGCATTCATCTCCAAAAATTAGTCTTTCAACTGATAGAAGCTGTGCAGTTATGTGGCCTAAGTGGTGATGTTGAATTGTTTCCTTGCTCGTGCTATCCCTAGCATTATTAAATCAGCCTTTTTGTGGTTATCGAAGAACCAAATCCATAAATTAGTCCCTAATTATGGTAAAAATGGAGCTACCAATTTGTGCTGGATTGTATTAAATGCATTGTTGGATACCTATTAGAAATTTGACAGAATCAACTCCACAAGAGTTTAATTTTTGTACCGCCCATGGAATGATCAAGATTAGAGGTGAGAAAATATATATTGGAAGATGGCCACTCTCTTTTTTGATAATTTATAGTCGATGAAGAAACATTGTCTAATGTGGCTATCTTGTTGCTTTTAATGATGAAATTACTAGAGACCTACAAGAGGTGAGGTTATTTTTTGGTGGAAAATGAGGCTTTTTTTTCTGCAAAAGTTGTGTTATTTTATTATATATTTATCTAAGAAGAGGCGTTTTTTGCATTGTACTTGTAAATAAATTTAACAATAATAATGCATTGAACAAACTTATATTGCTATTAAAATAACAAAAGCAGAAGAAAATTATTAGTGATTTAGTTAAAAAATTTAGGATTTTAAGTACCTTTGTTTCCAGTGGATGAGGTTACAACTTTGCAGTCTAGGATGATTTAATGGCAAAAAGAACAGATTAAGGCACTTTTCAAACCACTAGAAAATGAAAACATGATACAGTATGTAGTCCCAAAATGGTTAGAAAACTGGAATGGACCTGATAAAAATTGGTAAAACAGTAAATGAGGGGATGTTCAAGCTTCGAAGACGTAAGGTTCTTTTAGCATCTGTACGATTATTACTGAAAAATTTAGGTACAATTAAGTGTGCTAATTCAACTAGGAAGGTATTAATAGGACCTTGAAAAGGAAAATTTGAAGAATTTTCCATTCGAAAATCAATGTAATTTTGTGATGGCAAAACGAAGCAAGGGTTTTCCTATCAGTCGAGAAGTTATAATGAAGAAAGCAGTGGATGTGTCAATGGAATTAAGTTTCAACTCATTGTCAGTTCTTTCTAAGCAAGCATCGGTTGGTGTAGAGGGATAATGCAAAGTAAAGGCCTCTTTCTTATTTTCCGAATTGAAGAACAGCGTCTTGTCAGGTAATTATACGGAGAAGTTATATCATAAACTTGCGTAAAAAGCATGACTACTTTCTTGGGCAGATGGGAACTGCCGATGATATGATGATGACGAAAGTGGGTGAAAATCGCGTTAACGCTGGCGAGACGGAAGCTCACCTTTGCCCCATTTTGAAGCCATCTGATGGTGAAACTTACCTATGTCTTGAGTGCAAGTAATTTGAAAATGCAAAAAAAGAAGCCCCTTCTAACTACAACTATCAGATTAGTCACTGAACCTGGCCTTTTAATGCTGCAGGTGTGAATAGCCACTTGTGAAATCACAATTAAATGGATATTCACGCCTGGTTGCCAAAGAAATTTCTATTGTTGAAAAGGAAGAAAAATTGATGAATTTAGAGATAAAAACGCATTGCTTGAACAGAAACAAATTGTACAAGAAAATTGAATTAAAGAATTATATAGAGCATTATTTTATGTGTTCTATGATAAAAATTTCCATCCAATATCTGGAGTGCAAGTAATTTTAAAAAGCAAATAAAGAAATACTTGTGAGAGTAAAAGTGAACAATAATGGGGTAAAAACAATCCAAAAATTTCTTTTGCAAAAATTCTTTCTTAGTGCTCCTATACACCACGATGGGGATATACCCTCAAAATTTCACGTTTTTATCACCAGTAGTTTGGGCTGTGCATTGATGAATGAATAAATCAGTCAGTCAGTCAGGACATTCTGTTTTATATATGGATTTTATGTATGTGTGTTATAAATTCCATATTTAATTTACATTTCCTCGCCATTAGAAGCTAAACCCAATGACTATGGCTCATGTCAACTGACTACAGTTCCACACTGGTATTCTAAAATACCTCAGTTTTCATTTACTTGCCTTTTATTTATTACTTATTGGACATACAAGATGCAGAACTTTAGTTAAATGTCATGGTTGTAAATAGAGGTCAAGTTCCTTGGATAAAAAGCCTAAAGTTTTTCTTTTAAGTAGATTTCAAGTGTCTTCTTTGGACTTAAAAACTTTCAAGTAATTTAGTAATACTATATTAAGTATAAGTAAATGTAGTTTCCTTTCTCATATGCTGATGAAATTGAAGGTCAGTTTGCTGTCCAACAATTTTTCACAAATTGATTAGTTGTCCACCTAGAATATCTAGATAATATATATGCCAACACTGGAAGGAGTGTGTGAATTATTCATTGCATTTTATGGCAAATTTATTGCATTCATAGCTAACAGTAAGCCCTGGTTACATGATACATCAACATGTATGAGTTCATGTACATTTGCGTGAATGATTTCATGTACGTTTGCGTGAACGGATTCATGTACATTTGGGTGAATGAATGGATGAATCAGTGGTTACACGGTACATGAAACCGCACATGCATTCGCACAATTTTCAGGGCACGTATTTGTGATTGTTGTTGTTTTTCTCTTCATTAAACGCAACATTTAAACCAGTCAAGTGTTCATAAAGTCAACCTACCTATAGACTACCTACTATAAAGCAGACTATACTTATATTATATGTAATAATTCAAATTCAGAATTTCAGCGGTAATTAACTCAAATTCCACATTTGTTTTCCCGAGTGGTAGTTCCTCAGATGAAAGATACTCGAATGGACTTGCTAAATCCCTTTTTATACGTCTCAGGAATTATATTGCAGTTATGGTGAGGTATATTTGTTTACTCAAATCAAATAATTATAGTAGAACAAATACATTGGATCAAAATCTTATTTAAATATTAGCTGCATGGTACGTGAGGTATTCCCTGTTGAGAAAAAGTGCGATAAAAACCCTTTTAATAGAGGATCGATAAAAACCTCATGTGAATACATATTGAATGCAATCTATGAATAAACTCAACTATTATGGGTAGTAACATAATGGATCATAAAAACATAGATTAAGTTATTCTCAGCACGTTTGGAAGAGGAAGTCGGTGGTAGTATTGGAAGCAAGTGTAAAATCTTGCTCTTTAATGAATATCGTTGCCTCATGTACACGACGGTAATCTTAAATATAATCTCTCCGGTTCCTACTTACGTTTTTAATGTAGAATTGGACGTACCTATATAAAACAGCTGATCCAGTTTCGATCACGAAGCTGTTTCTTTAATGCTCTGCCAGTGAACTAACTACGCCAAGAAAGTATAACAATGTGAGAGTCGTATAAGCATAAATTGTTGTTAAAGTAAAAAAAACTAAGTAATTAACGGCCAATCACACATTTGTGGCACGAGCTTCTCAAATATATACCGCACCAACAAGGCATTGTGTAAGAGAAACACTGTTCTACTGGACTAGCCCTGCCGGCATTCATGACCTTGCTGATAAAGCGTTTAGCTCTGAATAGAAGTATATAAGTAGGCGAAATGCAAGGAATGCTCTTCTAATTAATGCATCCAAACCTTTATTTTACTTATGCCGTTGGAAAGTGTAGGAGGGTAGTCCAAGCGAGGGGCAATGGTCTACAACAGGAGAGGTCCAACGATAGCGAGAGGTCAATAAACGTATAGCTTACAGGTCGTCCCAGGAAGTGCCAACAGTGCCAAGATCAAATAGTAGAGCGAAGTCCTAATGGAGCAGAGGTCAAAATAAATACTAATAGTGCTGAATCAAACGCAAACAAACTGAAATTTAGAAGTATACAAACACCATACGAGCAGAAAACATTATTTCCGTTATCTACCACCAGGTGTCACTGAAGCACGAGTGCAACTTGTACGAATACATGAACCAAATTAGAACAGGTTCTATTTTCTGTTCATGCATTCGTACATTTTGGTGTGTTTACACAGTGAATTTTCTCGTTCATTCTCGCGTTCATACATTCACACATTAAATTGTACATGTTAATGTATCGTGTAACCAGGGCTTTACAGTCTTTTTATTCTTGGGAATGTGTAAATGATGAGTCTTCAGGTTTCAATTTTGGTTGCTTATCATTGCTAACCAATAGGAACCTCTCTATCTGGATCTGTTCATCTTGAATGCTTTACATTTATCTGCTTATGCTGCAGAGATGCAGAAAATAGCTTTGAAATAGGGCAACAAAATTGCACATTTCAAAATGTCAATTTATTTTTAGGTCAATTTTCTTGTTGAAGCATGCAGAATGATGAGGATATTATTTTGCTTATATTAATGTCAAAATAAGTTTTGAAATTCACTATGCAGGAGCAGTTGTTCATGCAAGGAATTTGTTATCTGAGAATTGTAGTCTGTCTACAAATGTTCTATAAAATAATCGTGAACCAAAAATATTACTATCCATGTCAGATTCCAATTTTATAATGAAGCTTCTTGGCTCTTCTTTGCTCTAGTGTCCCGACTTACTTCTGCCTTCTCTGAATTTATTTTGGTCCTGTCTCTTACTTCCCTATCTTATTTGTAATAATTGGCATCTTTTCCAATTTGAAGTACCTGAATGTTTCTTCTCCCTTCTGTGAAGTGTTTATACTTTTCCCTGTCTCTAGAATATCTCCAATTTTATCATTACTCCTTCCACAATATGTGCTTTTCCCTGTACTTTACTTATTTCTGGAATTCTTTTGTTTTTGTTCTATTTTCATTTCTCATGCATTTTCTCAATCATCTTCCCTATTATCTGAATCTTCCTTTTGCTATTTACCTTAACGATGGTCCCTTCATTAACTGTCATCAGACCCTGTTTATGATTTCCCCCTCTCCTAACTTCAAATCTTCCTATTTTTTCATACCTAAAGTTTAATAAACTAATCTTGGTAGCACTTTTACTTTACCTATTGTAAATAAATTACCTATCTCTTGATTATTTTATTCAGGGTGACACAGTTTTCCAAAAGACTCTAACTCTAATGAGTGTGAAACTTGGTTAAGTACTCCATTGGGGGTTCCTTTCCTTGCAAACATCTTTTCAGTCTCTACAGACTGAAGAACAGATGATGCGTTAACTGTCTTTCATTTGGCCTCAATACTTTGATCTATTAGGCATGGGTGAAACTTTGGAGAAATAAATGCTTTTGTCTCTTTCTAGTTAATAATAGTAATAAAAATGTCAGAGAGGTAGCGTGTAATGGTGTCTATAATGTATGTTATTTGTAGTTTGCTGTTCCATTATGGTTTGTCTTCTATTAATTCTGTTTCAGGGTTGTGTACTTTGTAATGTATTAACCCTCTCGTTTTTATTCAAATATAAAGATTATTAAAACATAGTGAGAAAATAGTCTTGCAATAAGCATGTAGTAATCCAGCTAAATATTCTATAGAATTATGTAGTTGCAAAAAAATTTACTTTATCATCCTACTTGTCCCTCATCTTCTCCACTGCTTGGCAGTAGAAATGAGGTATTCCTGGATTAGCAGAAACGTTTGCTGAAAAGGGTAGCCATGGGTATGGGATACCTTGGTGGCATCTCTTGGTAGTACTCTCTTCCTCTCATTCTGTCAACTCTTTCATTATGTATCTATTTAAGTCATTTAAAAAGTCATCCATTCTTATAGTATTGCCTATTCATTGAAGCACAATTCTTTCTTGTATATTACCTGAAAATTCAAATTCTCATTCTGTCATAACCCACTCAGTTCTCATCCAATCTCAAGTAGAGGTGTGTTTATGTTGTGGCATCAATGGCAGGATCATTTCTCCGCACTAAACTCCTCTCTATTGTGATTTAAATGTAAAAAAGTAAATCGATTCAGTGAACAAGGTTCAAAGGTATCTTCGAAATGGAGTCTGTTGGATGAGAGGAAAGTTAGCAATTACTAAAAGCAGAACACATGTCAGTTCGTAGATTTTTGCAGCAATATGATGGTTCAGGCATTTTTGGGTTTCCATTCGTATTTGTCATTTAAAATAGACGACAGTTTTGCCAGCTGTCCTGCTGGCATCCTCAGGTCCTTGGACCCAGGACTGCTAGGGAAACTGTCATTTAATCTATACAACAAATGCAATGGAAACCTGAAAATACAGGAATATGCACAACATGTTTGATTTAAAAATTCAATTACTTGATTTAGCATGTTATGGTTACTCTAAAAATAATATCCAAGCAACTGATTATACAGAGCTTGAGCTATGAACACATTTCCTGCATTCCATCACAATATGTTTTTTATGCCACAGCTGTTGTATTTTTTACAACCTGGTAGAATGTTTACTTTGAACTGAAGATATTTAATAGCTCTGCTACCATGTTTAATATAGAAAGCTTATAATGTGTAAGCTAAATGATTCCACAGCATTGTCATTACAGCTTTGCTCAGTGTCCGATTCAAGATTTGACCGACACCATTTTTGCACCTGCAATTTTCTTTGGTAACCCATCACAAGTCCATCCCTAATGTTAAAATCTTTGCAGGCAAAGCAGGTGCGGACAAACCCTCCAAGGCACCATAAAAACAGTGCCTTCAAAGGCGAAGATGATGAGGAGGAGGGAGGGGGTGACGACGATGATGAAGAGCTGGGGGAGGAAGATGAGGATGATGACTCGGGGCCCATAACGAGGGGTGGCCGAGGGGAGGGCAGGGCCCGTCTCACGAGGGGTGGGGGACAGGCTGGGAAGAAGAGGAGGAGGAGAAAAGGGGGAGGTGGTCGGGGAGGGGGAAGGGGTGGGAGCAATGCAGTGAGCGTGGGCATGATTGAGGAGGAGGAGGAAGAGGATCTCATGGCCGGCATCACCCCGGAGAAGGGACTCCTGTATTCTGCCGTCCTTGCAGAGATCAACCGTAAGATAGTCGCTGCTGGCTGGAGAGCTTAGAGAAACCTTAATGTGGTGAGTGGTGAGTACTGCTGGATGTTGGGATTTATTAAAAATTACCTTAGGTCTATTATTACATGGAATAACCCTGATTTAACTGGATCTTCACCAATTTGTAAAAACAGGAAAAGTGGGCATTTCAACTATCAGAAAAAATAATGAAGAGAGAATTAGACTATGAGATAAAAGACGATGAAGTAGAGAAATTATGTTGCTCATCAGGAGTATTCCCTCTATATATGCTCCCATAGCTACTGGGTAATCTAAATTAATATTTTATGACTGCAAGATGTGTTACTGGTAATAGTCTTCATGTGCAATCCTGATTATTTATAATTATACTTGTCATGCATTATAGTTTTAATCCATTGCAATTGAGTTTTTCAATTCTTTCACTCTCCACTCTCTCTCTTTCACTTTCTGCTGCCTAGCTGACTTATTGTGTGATCAATTTGCAGTACTAAGCAAAAACAAGAGTCACACTCAATGAGATGCAAGCATAGGCATCTGCTGTATGACTCCACCATTATAGTAGTATTTTCAGCTGCAGAATCATAAAATTAGAGTGGTGGCTCACCTTACTTTTGACCTTGGATTAGTTATAACAAATAAGATGAATCAGTTAACTTCTGCTAGTCATCCGATGCTACTTATTCCTTGAATAGTTCTTTGAAGTGGCATATTCAAAACTTTTTGTTAAACAGCTTAAAATAGTGAATTCTACCAATTTACCTTTCATTCACTCAAATTTATCTCCAAACTTTGTTGAAAATATTTTGTGCAAAATGCTTTATTGTAAATATCTTAAACCCGTTTCACACGATGCTTGATCCAGCACAAGACCTAGTATGCTAGATGGTACATGATATTGAGGACAGAACGGAGTATGATAGAAACCGTGATGCAAGGTTTCACACGATCACTGAACTTGTGCTTGCGATGAAGCGGTACTGTCATCCACTATTGTGAACTTTTAAAAGAAAACGAAAGACTTCCATGAAAGAAGGTGACTTTTGGCTGCCTGATCCATAGAGTGCCATGCTCTACACGAATCTTTTCAGTTACCATTTCCTTGTTAGTAGTCCTATCTTTTTCAAGCATAGTAGTAGCCTTTTCATCAATAGTGTTCTTAGCTTTGGCTATTCTGTGTTTGATGTTCATTGTCAGGGTGTCCGGCGACTTCTGCATTCAGCTTCTCTCCTCTGCATACTGGGATTTTAGTCTTCTTCTAGTTAGTCTATGGAAATTAATATTTTCACCAGTACTCCGTGATCTACAGTTGTTGCTTTGGCATTGTGCGATGGTTCCAGTCATGCTCACTCGAAAGTTGACTATCAGAAGCAATGGACTCATGAGGATGAAAACTAATTGCTACTACTATAAGCAGGATTTTTGACTTAGCTTTTTAGAAAGTGAAATTGTACTTCGCATAACCTTTGCGTGCATTAACAGGTTCTTATCTAATATTTATTGTTATGATTCGTTATGTATGGACACTGTGTGAAGCTTAGCTAAGTTAACACCTGGGTGTCATTAATCACTTCCCTGATGGATTTTTAAAAGGAGTTGGTCAAAAAAACATCATATTTTTTTATTTGATATTATGAATATTTTACAACGTGAACAAAAGAACTTGGGGGTTGTTTGGAGGTGTCGTGGATGACATGATCAGTAAATGTTGGTTTTTGATGTGTTACACCAAACATGTGTTTGCCATTCTGAAGCCCTCCCTACCTCCTAGCCCGGTATTTGGTGGAAGTGAGCCGAAACACACCAAAAAAATCTCATGACATCACAGAGGAATCGTGGGACCAAACTTGAATTAAACTTTGAGACTTAAAACAAAAGGAATTTGAATACATTTAGTGGGGGAATCCTGACTTAACCTGCATGCGATACGGGTGGCCCTGTAATTTAGAAGTGGCACAGCTACCTAGCCATTGAGTGATAGGATTAGAGGTGTGTGTGATGGATGCACAAGGTGATTAACTGGCTCACCAATTTATAAAGCAATATACTTGTTTTGTCATTAAAGATTAATACATACATCAATAGTTAATGGCATAGAAAAGTACACTTCCCTTCAACTAAAAAATTTGGGATGAAATGAAGATGAAAAGGTGATGATATGGATGAGCGAAAAAAATAAATCCCTTTTAAAATTTACAATTATTATTAAACTGTGACTCATGACCCCTCTTCTTAATTTCAACAAATTTAACAGATGGAACAATACAAAAACTTTTCTACCTGAGGCTCAATCTTGTGGCATTTAGCAGTGCTTGTGTATTTTTGGCAGAAACTTCACAGTGCGGGACTCTCTTAACCTTTTCGCCACAGTGGGCATGTTAACATGCCAAACACAGGCACCAAATGCACGCAGATGCTGTACCCACCGTGCTGTGGGTGTGTTAACGCACCCTGTGGATTCTTACCTACCGTGCGGAAGACGAGTATACGTGCCTGGCGAGTTTTCGCTTCGCTGTGTTGTAGTTAGAGAGGTGTGTAATGTCGCCGATTGCAATGACAAACTCCTGTGGGTTCTACATGATTCTTTGAAGTTCCCTTGACTCAGGACGGTCGCTCGTATTTATGGGCCTTTCTTTTGTCTGATTTATTTTTCCTGCTGAGCTTGGAGATTTCCCACTCTCAGGGCGTAGGCCTTGGATTTTCCCCTTCTCATCCTTAGCAAATAAGGGTCCATAATTATCCCTTATCTTTGCGATTGTGCTTCTGGAGAATCGTTTTACCTACAGCTGCTAAATTTATTGCCTCTATGGCTTTCTTTGCCGTTATTTTTTTCTCAATGCGTCTTTCTACTTGATGCTTCAGTCTTATGCTGTCCTTGCCATTGTGAGTTTGAATTTCTGCTGAAATATCTAAGGCTTTCCCGGCTTATAGCGATGTTGGCGGTTGTTCGGGTTTCCGACCGGGTCAAGCTCTCCCTTTCTGCCGACGTTTCGATGAACGACGCATTCATCGAAACATTGGCAAAAATGGAGAGTTTGACCCGGTCAGAAACCCAAACAACCACCAACTTGACTTTCTGCGTTTCCTCTTGCTCATATTTTTACCCATTGCATATTGTTTGGACTTCATCTTAGGAAATAATTCCACTGTGCATTTTATTGATGATATCTCTGGGCTCTCCTATACTTTTCTTCCGGCATAGACCCCTCCTTTTTTTGGGCATTCATCTCTGGACTTTTACCAACCTCTGCTTTTGATTGGTAGTAGGGCATTCTTTGGATTACGTGCACAGTGTTTTCTTCATTTATTGTCGTGCATGTCATCTTGGACATTTCTCACAGCATTTTGAGACTTTTATTGTTTTTACTTTGATCAATGCTTTATTTTTGACCGTTTTTTGGAGCATCATTGTAACTTAGACTTTATTTTGCACTTGGATTAGCGTTGCCTTATTATCCACCATCCCTTTTGAGATCTTCATTGATTCTGCCTGAAAATATATACAAAGGACATTTGTCCTTCAAGAACTGCTTTACAGCAGAAGGTTTTAGAAATTGGAGGAAAATGAGCGGGGATGAATTTTTAGAAAATTTTTCCAAAGATTACTTTCATATGTTTCTTGAGGAGAGGCGAAAATGTGTTGGGGAATAGAATGGGTGGGGTTCATGGTTGCTATGAACCATGAAATCACTCACGACACAGTTAAAATGAGGAGGGATTTCTTCTTTGTTGATCACTTATCTTCGAAGCGCTCGTGGAGTGAAGGGGAGGGGTCTCACAGTATAACGAGGCTGCATTTTCAAGCTCCAAACCACTATTAAATTCGAACATCAGTTCTGATGAACACCTCAAGTTGCACATGATTCCGAAAACAAGCATTTAACAAACACATAATTAAAGGAAAATTGTGGGTCAGCTAATCTAGATCCCTCTGCATCATGGTGGGCCTCATAGTATCAGCCCCATGCCAGTTCAGTAGATATCAAAGAGTTAGTAAGAATATATTTTATGGCGCTTAAATTTTGTTCCCCTTTCAGAGTCAAATTTGTACCGCAAAAGAAAAATAAGTAAAACTGAGAACGAAGAATTACATGTATTAATTTGGGTATGGTTTGTCCAGACTAGAGCAAGAATCATCCCGCAATTGAGACCAATGATCTACATTCAGGCAAAAGTGTTTGCTGTCAAATTAGTGAATACTGAGTTTAAAGCATCTAATGGCTGGCTATAAATTTTTTGAGCTCGTCATAATATTGTGTGGAACAGTGTTTGTGGAGAGTAAATGATGTGGATATGATCGTAGTTTCCAGCTGAAAATTTAAAGTTAAAGACTTGATTAAAAACTTCTATTTGAAGGATATTTAACAGTGATGAAATGGGGCTGTTTTTCAGTCAATCTCAATGAAAACTTTTGTCTCTTAACCCTTTCAATGCATACACAATTTTCAATGTCATCGCAAATGATGGAATGTGTACAAACACTTAAATATAACTAAATATCAAATAAAGGAAGGAATTTAAAAAAAATTATAAATAATAATGATGAAATTGCAAGAAATCAGCCGTGGCATAAATATACGCCACTGGTAATTTGAAGAAAGTATGCAACCCGCAACTCTAATACGTATCTTTTTCTGGTTTGGCATATTTAAGTTCTTTTTTATTTCAAGAAAATGATTTGATGCCCTGCAAATTTTTCAAAAATGTATGGATTACTAATTTTTGGTGGAATCAATCGAATAACTATGATTACAGATGTATTTTTATAAATTCTTTATTTAAACAATTGAATAAAATCTATTACAAACACGTCAAGTCTTACAAATTACTAGTTTTCATGATATTTTTTAAAACAGGGCTGTAGACATAGCCCTGGTTTTCCTTCGCAGTCAGGGCAAATGGTGGCCACTAACTTTCTAATACCCTTTACGTGAAACATACGGCACCGCTTTTGCTGTCGGTGTATTTCCCCAGATTCTGTGTACGTAGGGAAATGCGTTGAATGCACTATCCTTGGTAAGGCCGGTCTTTGGCCTGTACCAATCAGGGAATCAATTAGTTCTACCCTAAAGTCATACATGCTCTTTTTACCCCCACTATATTTATTGTAGAGCACGTAGCTATTCACCACCATAATTTGGAATATGTGCACTGCCAATTTCTTATACCACTTTAGGGATTTGCATTCACAAGGGTAGTAGGATAAGAGTTGGTCACAATGATCAACTCCTCCAAAAAAATTATTGTATCTGGCTATGGCCTCTGGTTTAATTTTTGCCCCTCGGGTGCCAGCTACTTTGGTAAGTTCGCAACTAAATTCCGAGGAGATCATCATGACGTCCCTCTTATCCTTCCACTTGAAAATGCAAATCCCCTCATCGGTGTAGCGAGCAATCAACTCCGCTTTTTTTAATTTGGCGGATACGACATCCTTTGGATTCTCCCTCCTACCCGCCCGCAGAGTTCCGGTGCAAAATGTCTTGCTTTGAAGTAGGTCTCTTGTAAGTTTGAGGCTGTTATAAAAATTGTCCATGAACAAGCTATGTCCTAAGCCCTTAAAATCTTCAGAAAGTTTGTGCACAACATTATCTGTATGCCCCTTGCCTCCAACAATTGCATCTCCTGACCATGTGTAAACAATCATTCTTAGTACTAGGCCGGAAGGTTCACCTAGCATATAAATCTTAATTCCATGCTTGTGGCGTTTCCCCTGTAAGTATTGCCTAAAAATTAGGTGACCTTTCCACAGCACCATCGATTCATCAATGCACAACTCCTTGCCGGGGGAAACAATATTTCTCATTGATCGATCAAAGCAATCTAGAATAGGCCTCACTTTGTATAGCCGGTCAGTTGGGACAGGGTCTTGCTCTTTTGGCGTTTCCGCGAAGTGAAGAGCCTGCAAAATCCCAAGAAAACGATCGCGGCTCATCGTCTCACTAAATATGGGGATGCGGAAGAGATGGGACTTCTTCCAATAGTCGGACATTCTATTTGTATGAATCATCCCCATGTGAAGGAGAAGACTGAGCCAAACTTCCAATTCATCCCGGCCAAGTGGTTTCCAATCGGTTATGCAAGCCCTCGGCGACGGATTTCGGAGAAAAATGCATTTTGCATTTTTCGAGGTCTCCCCGAGGATTCTCAAAAAACTGGTCGTTGGCAAGCATATTGAAGTAGTCCCTATGAGTGCCACCCGTAGGAGTTATTTTTAGCCTAGGGGACCCTTCAAATGGAATTCTTGGGGGCGACGCACTTCGGGAGTTACTCCAGGTAGCCGCGGGTGTAACGGGACTCAACCCTACAACAAAAGGCTGGGCGGTGGAAGGGGTGACAAACTCATCCTTATCCAAGGGAATGTCTTCGTCCTTGCTGCTCTTGTACTCGGATGCTGATGGAAGATAATCGTCACTGGAAGTATCATCATCCGAGCTCCCCAGTGCAATGCTGGCAATTTCTTTCTCGCTAACAGGCTCTTTTCTTAAGTCCAGTTTGCGCCTCTGCCTCTGCACTGATACCTAATGTTATTACAAATTTATCATTTGAATATATAAAATACATACAGCTTGAAGAAATTTAACCCTCATACGGTACGGTGGGGATAATTCTAGTGATGAACATATATGTTATACATATATATGTATATGTGATAATTTTTGTATTTCTGTATCCATGTAGGTAAGCGTATTTATTCAGCAAATTTTTGTTTTCTCATATATTTAATTTTGGCTTTGAAAGCTATAAAGTCTGGTTTTATGTTTTGAGTTCTCATACATTTCTTTAAAAATTATTATATTTTATGCATTGTTCGGTGCCTATTTTTTATGTAGATGATCTCTATATTGAAAATATACGGAAAATGTTATTATGCAATGAATGTACTCGCTGTGTATTTATTTTTAAAACTTTTAGGTTAAAAAGCGTAATAATACGTCCACATGCAATTTTCACGAAGGTGACGTCCTTTGATTTACGGAATTGGCTATGGACACTTTTATGCAAATACGATTTCCACATTATTATGTTATCTTATTTTGTATCTAATTTCTTCATTCTTCCAACAATTTTTACTTGTTTACTATTTTTAGCTAAAAACTCAATAACATTTAATGCTGTATCGGTTGCTAAATCGGGTCATCCGCGCGGGGCTTGTCTGGTGTAACTGTCAAAGCATTTCTATCAGTGTACCATTTGCCACAATGTTTGCTAAGGCACAAATTTTGCACTTTGAGTCGTTTTCCTAGTCTGCTAATATCATAAACGGATCTTCATTTCGGACTAAACGAATGCAACAGAGACAATGTTCTGAGAAGGCGACGACAGGGGATGAGTGTACGTTCGATGGTCGAGTCTGTTGCTTTCGGAGCTCCATGGCTATCCATGACGTTTTCACTCGCACAATTGATGTTACATTGACACAAACTGTCGACGGGAGACGAATAATTCATATATTTGGCCGGCCGTTTCGGAGGAAATTGCCACGGTGTTTTTAGACACATAATTAATGAGTGGAAGAGGCTAGATTTGTTCGTATTCAAAGGTTTCAGGCTGTACTTTGTGGAATTGCAGCTTTCCTCACGATATTTATTTTGTCGACCGCAGTTGTCGACTCTATTGTATCACTTTCAAGACAACATTGTTCAAGTTCTCAATATATACATACAGTAGGGGAGAGTTGTAGGAAAAGGGAAGGGTGGTGAGTGGGGAAGTGATGTAGGGGTCGACGAAATAAATATCGTCCGGAGATACAAAGTATTCTCTAAACTAGAAACAGCTGCGTGATCACAATTTTCGGTCACTAAATTTTATCATGCAATAAAATTGCTTACTGCGCACTTATTTCTACCATAAACCTCATCAAAAAGTGTTCGGGTCGGATTCGATCCAACCGTACCTTCTATTTTGTCTCTCGTCACTGTACCGCACAAGGGTTGTGATAATTATGACACTTACCAGTGACGCCCGTAGGGCCGGGTAATTCCTCATCATGGACTCTTTTCGGAGTGCCGGAAACTCCTGACATTAATAAAGAAAAGCCGAAGTTTGAGAAAAATCAAACATATATTTGCGATAAGTGTCTCCATTTTGCAAGACATTCCCAAGGAAAAAATTTTATATCTATTGAAAAATATGATCAAAATGCTCAAAACAGAAAAATATAATCTCTTACCTAGATTTGTAGACGTGCCTCCCCTCGTCTTGACTCGACCACCTCTCTTGGTCCCTTTAGATTTTCTTTCCATGTCTATAATTGCAACCAAGATAATATACAAAATAAATAAATGTGATAAGGGCGAGAGAAGCAGTCGATTTACTTAAAAAATATACAGCTCGTAAATAATTTTGTTGAAAATAAAATTTTACGTAATCATTATACTATGAGAGAAAGATAAAAAATTGCGAAGAAAAAGCGCAATGCAACTCCCGAAACTCATAAGCCAATTTATAAGTGTAATCAAACCATCTACAGCAAATGAAACTAAAAAAGAATACAATACATAAAGAACTACTTACCAAAAACTGGAAAAAAAGCACTCAATTCGTGGATCTCTCCATTTTTCTGGTTTGCGCCGCGTTGGTTGTCATAGGTTGACGACAGTTTCGCCGGGATTCCACCAGGCGTCTTCAGGTCGAAGTGCCGATATCGGCATTTTGGCTGCGTTTATATAGCGCTCGTTCTGCCGCTGCTGCGCTGTGATTGGTTGGTTTCTGGAACACTCTCTTCCAAGCGTTGGTCAGATGGTATCCGTCTTCCCGGTTGAAATTTCTTGGCGTTTTGGTGATCTCTATTGACTCCCTTATCAGCCTAGGATAATATCTTCTTTCCTTGGCGATGATTTCGGCTTCGTCAAATTTTATGTCGTGTCCGGGTTCGCTCCAAGCATGCTCGGCGACTGCTGATAGGCTGAATTTCTTGTTCTTTGTTGCCCTCTTGTGTTCCTGCAGACGAGTCTTCATGGACCTGCATGTCTCGCCGATATAGGATTTTCCGCATGAACAAGGTACGCGGTATACTCCTTCGTGGAGATTTTGTGGGATCCTATCTTTGGACCTCGGAATTATCTGGCTTATTTTTGTCACGCAGTTGAATCTTGTGACAATGTCTTTCTTCTTCAGGACCCTGGAGATCTTTTCGCTTGTGCCGGCGACATAGGGGATGATGGCGTAGGTTCCTGGCTTTTCAGTTTGGCGTTTCTCCTTATCAAGTGTCTGGTGGAGTTTTTCTACTTTGGCGGTCCTTTTCAGGACCATTTCTTCCTTGTATCCATTCATCTTCAGGGTCGTGATCAAGTGTTTCTTTTCCTTGGCCAATGATTCTGCATCCGAGAGTTTGTATGCGCGAAATGCCGATATCGGCACTTCGACCTGAAGACGCCTGGTGGAATCCCGGCGAAACTGTCGTCAACCTATGACAACCAACGCGGCGCAAACCCGAAAATGGAGAGATCCACGAATCCAGAACGCCACAGAAAACTACGAATCAAAAAGCACTCAAATTGCGAAATTCTGCAAAAAAAACTAAAACCACTGAATCGGAAACGGGCGCTGCCCCACAGATGCGAAGACATAGACGAACAGCGGGAGCGTTAAAAAGACGAGACAGAGGCTGTCGTAGCCCCCTAGCAGCCAAGTAAAAATTGGGATTTCCATGGCATACATATATGCCAGCCGCGTCAGTGGAATGGCGGCTATGGCGTACAATCCGCATGGAATGGGTTAAAGGAGATAAGGTGGTACATAAATAGAGTGAAACTTGCTCGAATGTGGGGTTTATGTTCCGCGACTATGCCACGTTGTGCAAATCCGCATTGGGGGAAGCATTGACCTTATGGAAATAAGGGGGTTCCGTTCCAAGGTGAAAAGAAATACTCATTCAAGACCTTTTTTCCATAACTTTTACGTGTATTTATGCTTTATTTATCTAAGAAACAATAATTCACATCATTTAAACAATTACACCCAGTCCTTGAATAACGCTGACTAAATTAGTACTGTTTCGTATTAACGTTTAAATTTAATACCATTTCCGTGTTTACATGTATGCTGTTTGTGTGTCTGTCAAGATCAACTTATCAAACCTTGTAACTAATAACAGTATTCATGGTCACAATACCAGAAGGCACATGGACCTTCATCAAAATTTTGTAAGGACAACCACTGCCATGCATGGACCAATGTCCATGGGCATAATGATTTATAACCATCTACCATATGAGCTTAAATCTGAAACTAAGGTTAAAGTATTCAGAAAAAATGTATTAAAGTTTTTTCGCTCCAAAATATTTTATTCTGTAAAAGAATTTTTGAGCTCAAAGTTTTAAATATCTGAATAAATATTGTATAACAATGAGTGTTTGTGTAATTTACTGTGTCTATTTATGATTCTGTGACGTGCCTTATATCTCCAACATATCTAATGTAACATGATCTTCGGGCAAATAAATGATTTTAATTGTTACAGTTGTAACATGACCCTCCGAGTCCCCGGCAAGCATCAGGTTTAATTGCCGTCATAATGGCCGAAGACTCGAGAGGGGTTGGGCAGTAATCGCAGCCACGTCCGACGCCCATCGGATGTGTGGCTACGCTGCGGTAGGGTCATGCGTCCGCAGTAAACGGAGTGACCCCAGGATGACGGCCTTCTGCATGCGTGCAACTAGTAATTCCGCCTGTGCCACGCAGGACGGAATACACTTGATGTTATTTAGCAGCGAGCCCTTAACTCCACCGAGCACACCTATGATGAGGACCACCAGTTTCACAGAGTGTCCGGGGTACATCTGTCGAAGTTCGAAAAGCAGGTCTTGATATTTCGTCCGTTTTTCCACCTCCTTCGCATCCATGTTAGTTTCAGCCGGAGCCGAAAACTCGATCACGAACATGGAGCGTGTGAGGTGGTCGAGGAGAACGATATCAGGCTTGGTCGCCTCCAAGTGCCTGGTGGTGGAAAAGGAGTAATTCCACCAGATCGTGCATTTATCGTTCTCCACGACGGACTCAATATCTCCAGGGGCATAGGGCAGCACAGGTGTTTCGTCGATGCCATAATGGTGTCGAAGATGAAAGTATAACACCCGTAGGGCCGCGTTCTGCCGAGCTAAATATGCTGACTTAGCGTAATAACTACAGCCGGAGAGAAGGTGACTCAAAGTCTCCGGCTGGGCTCGGCACGCCCTACATCTCGTGTCCGCAACCTCCGCTTTGAATATAATGCGGCGGTACACGAGTGTTTATGACACCATCCTGGCACGCGAGGACAAAACCCTCGGTCTCGGACTTCAGACCGGCGGAGCGTAGGAAGGCAAACGTTAGCTCCTTCGATAGCCCATGCTTTTCGATGTTTCGATAGAAACCTCCATGCATGGGCTTATCGGTATGCACCTTGAGCAAGGCCTTCTGCTCGGCTTTTTTTATTTCGAGCTTGAGGACGTCTGCCTTCAATGACAAGATGGTCGTGTCATTGTTGCTTCCGTCGGATGACGGGTCGAAGTCGAGACCGGTTTCGTCCGCTGCCCTCTTTGCCGCCTGGAAGAGAAACGCCCCTGCTCCCGCACTCTCGTGATCACTCATGAGATTGAGCAGGGGGTCCCTGCTTTTCAAAACTCGGCAAGCTGTACCCAGGACAACTCTGTTGTGGAGACATTCCAGACTCAATAGTCCTCTACCACCTACATTGCGAGGGAGATACAATCTGGCGACGGAAGATTTCGGATGAAGACTTCTATAGATGGTCATCATCTTCCTCGTTCCCCTATCGAGGTTCTGCAACTCGTTGACGTTCCACTTCATGCATCCGAAGGTATACAGCAGTGTAGGAACCGCGAACATGTTCGTGGCAAGAACCTTGTTCTTGCCTGACAGCTCAGAACTCCAGATGTTCCTGAGAGTCTGTCTGTATTTGGCGGTGAGCCTTTCCTTCACTGCTGTAACCTCCTGCATTCGGCGCTGGGGGACGCCGAGATATTCATAGCTGTCATCGTCCTCGAGGTGACGAATGACGCTCCCGTCAACAAGTTGCACGTCTTCCTTGATCTCCGAAAATCTTCCTCTCGCCAAGTGGATGGATGCACACTTGTCCAATCCGAACTCCATTCCTATAGCCTCACTGTATTCCAGTACGGTGTCCAGGGCAGTGCGAAGGTCTTTCGCATTAGAAGCATACAGCTTCAGGTCATCCATATAAAACAAATGGGTGACCTTATGCTTCCTGTCACCTGGAACACCACACATGTATCCTTTACCTCGTCGCAGCCTAAGGGACAGGGGTAGGAGGGAAATACAGAACAGTAGGGGGCTCAAGCTGTCGCCTTGAAAAACGCCACGGTGGTATGTTACCAACTCTGTGGAAACTGACCGCTTGCCTGAGGTCAGAACGAAGCGCGTTTTCCACCGTGGTAACAGGCGTTGGATGCAGGACACAACCTCAGGGTGGACTTTCATCAACTTCAGCATGGCGATCAATAGCTCATGCGAAGTGGTGTCAAAAGCCTTCTTGTAGTCCACCCAGGCCATTGATAGGTTTCGCTTATGCCGGATGGCATCCTGGCATATGCACCTATCAATGAGCAGGTTGTCCTTGCATCTCGCGATTCCCCGCTTTGAGCCCCTCTGCTCGTACACCTCCTCCCAAACCGGCTGGACTTGGTGTAGGATAAGGTCGCTCAAGATCGAGGTGAACGCCTTATATACAGTGTTGAGGCAGGTTATAGGGCGGTAGTTCTTTGGATTGGACAAGTCTCCCTTCTTAGGTATTAAAACCGTGCGTCCCTCAGTCAGCCAAGGTGGAATTGGTTTTCCACCATTTAGAAAGGACGTGAAGATTCTGGCGAGGTGTTGGTGGGTGGAAGTAAATTTCTTCCACCAGAAGTTATTCACGGCATCCATTCCTGGAGCCGAGAAATTCTTCTTGCCAGAGAAGGCCTTCTTCACGTCACTTTCGGTGACTGAAAGAGGTCCATCCACATCTTGTAGGTGGCGGTCACAAACCTCTTTAAAGAGGCCTATGGCCGGAGTGTCTCCGTTGAATGGCTTCGACGTTTCGTATATTTCATTCCAGAAACGTTCAACCTCTTGGACGGGTGGCGGAGATTCAACAACAGGCGGAGGTGGTCGAAAGAGACGGGACGGCTGAAGGAGAAAGGTGGCATTTTCTCTCACGCCCCTACTCCTCTTCAGGAGTTTTTTCCGGGCCGTGGTGAGTGCCCGTACTCTATCGACCGCGTGCTGCTTAATGGTAAGCAGCACGCTTTTATTCAGCGTGTGATGGTTGTACCTGAGACTGCGCGCTATGCGCCGAACTTTAGGAGTGAAAGCTCGCCCAGATGCGATGTATTCCATCACACACTGAATTCTCGACGCCTGTTGTCTCGCCTGCGTGATCTTGGCCTCCAACTGTTCAAGCCTCTTTGCTGCTTTGTCCTCCCAAGAGGTGTTCTTTTGGGAGTGAGCCATAATTTTGGCAGCAGCATAGACCACGCAATTTACCGTCCAAAGGTCCGACGTTTCCGTTAGGATTTCGTCGATAAGACCATTCAACTGGGGCAGGTGGTTACCCCGCAGAGAGATCTTCCGGTGGATGTCTCTCGGCCTAGGTTGTCCATCATCATAAGATATTGTGCTTAACAACCGCGTTCGTAGTTCAGCGACGGCCTGACCAGCTTCATCTCCATTTGACATAGACTGCGGCATGAGTGCCGTTCTAGCCTCAGGTGGTGCAGAGGCTGCCTGTGTCGGGGAGAGTGGTCTGGCCGGTGGTGTGTTCCTCTGAACTGGCGGTTGGTGGAGAGTTTCCTTTTTTCGCAGGTGGTTGGCATAATCGCGCAGATTCTGCTGCGATAGGTGGTCGTGTTCTGGATGCATCTCACACCACAAAGAGTGCATCCTTGCCATATACCCCCTGCGTTCGGGCTCGCTGGCAGCATGGCATGCGAGGAGGTCGCCCCTTAGGGCTTCCGTCCACTGCATCCGGGCTCCCGTTACGGTGTTATTCGTGTTGCCACTCCCAACTTCACTAGGGCCCCCATCCGAGAGGGGCCGGTTGTGGGTGGCTTTCTCTGTATTCCTATTGGGAACCAGTTTTACTGCGTGTAGGGTGGTTAGCCCCACACGCAGACGTCCACCATTAGCCGGCAAGAGCCGTTGCCAGGTACGCCACGTGGAGGCTGGTGGTCCGGATTTCGTACCCAATAAATGATTATTATTATTATTATTTTAATTTGTCCAAATATAGCCCCCGTGCGAATATAACCCCCCCCCCCCTCCTAACTTTCAAGCCTCACTTTTGGAAAAAATTAACATCTACTATTAATGATTCTGAACCTTCATTACACTCTTTTGGCGTCTATTCTTTTCTGAGAAACAGATTAGCATCTTCCTTCGAAATACAACTTCAGACTAATAAATATAATAAAATGCACATTTTTCTATCTTCTATTTTATGTCTCTAATTCATCATCTTCTGATTTGCTATCATCTGACACATCAATTTATTCTTGACCACAAGGAGACCAGTCTTGATCATCCTCATCATCAGAGTCCATCCAAACAATATCATCCTCTGTTCCATCAAGTTCATTAGATATACAACATTTAAAAAAACTCTTAATCACAATTTTTTCAGGAATGCTATTCCAGCAGTTTAGCACCCATTGAGTGATGAGGATAGGAGAAGGTTTCTTTATTTTTCCTGATGGAGAAAATTCCTTTTCCTCTTGCAGCATCCACTCAGCATAAGTTGCCTTCAACCTGTCATTAAAGAGTTTGTTTATCGACACATCAAGTGGCTGAAGCAGGCTTGTCAATCCTCCAGGGATTACAACCATGTCTGAATTTCCTGCCCTGATATCCTTTTTTACATCCTCAGTAAGATGTCCCTTAAAGGAATCTAGCACAATCATAGATGGCATGATGAGGAGAGCTCCTGGTCTTCTCTGCCAAACCACTTTCACCCAGTCTCTCACTAACTCTTCGGTTATCCACCCTTTCTCTTGAACTCGTACATGAATCTCAGGAGGAAACTTATCTTTTGGCTGAGTCTTTCTCTTAAATATCACATAAGGTGGTAGCTTCCTTCTATCAGCTATGATGCCCTGCATGCACGTAATTCTTGCCTTTTCATTTCCCGTTGTTTTAATAGATACTGATTTGGAACCCCTCTCTTCCACAGTAGTAGAACTGGGCATGTCAAAATAGAATGGTGTCTGGTCAGCGTTACCTATTTGCCCCAACAGGTATCATTGCCTCTGTCGTAGGTGAATGATGAAATGCTGGCAACTTAGCATCTTCTCTTCATAGAATTGTGGTAGACACTGGAGAGCTGTGTTTCATCTTTACAAGGAAAACCCATTCCTCTTCATCATCCTCCGTAACCACCCAGAACTCGTTTGGAAATCTGCCCTCAGTATCGCCATTTCACTCGCAATCTTTCTAGCTTCTGTGCAGATCATACGGCGTGTCACAGCGAAATCATTCCTTCTATTTTCGCATAAAAATCTGACAATGTGCTCTTCCAATTCTGTATGTCTACCGGTAGTTGGACCACGAAATTCACAGTGAGATGTACGAGTTTTGAGAAGTAGAGGAAGCTGTGTTCGCCAAAGTCTGACACTTTTTCTGTCCACACTGTATTTTTCAGCCACTGAATGGTTTCCATTGTCTCCGGCATATTTTGCTACAGCAATTTTAAAATTTGCATTGTGGCTCCTGTGCTGGTGGGTCTTTAATTGCCGTATCGTAGACCCCCTTCTCTCTACTGGATTCATATTTATTACTTATATGGAGCAGACAACGATTTTGAAGTAAACGCGATAAACGCCTCGGAAACAGAAGCATAACGGTACCCGATCCTAATTTTGTTGCCTCAAGCACGTTAACAATTAACAAAAATGTGAAAGAATTCTCTTTGTTGGTTTGCACATAGAGTCCGGTTTCCATTGTTTGCCATGATGTGGGCATTCAACAAATGTTTTATATTTTCCGTGATATTTTCATTGGGACGATGACGATGCATCTCTCGCTAGTCTTGGCACCCATGTTATTCGTTCAGTGGTTATAACCTGCAATGTCTTCATTATTTCTTCAAGTTCATCATCATGTATTTTATCCGTATTTAACATTAATCACGTTTACTGGGTCACCAGTTGATATGCGCTATGTGCGTCATCTGCCATCTTTATCGCCTGGGGGGGGGGGGGGGGGGGGGGGCATATATTCGCCACTGCCTGCTGCTCTGGAAGACTGAACCCATGTCTTCAATATTTCTCCAAGTTCATCATCCTTGGAGTATTTAATGTATTTACGCCTTTTACCAATAGGGCCACAGTCCTTCGCACTTTTCTCTATGCATTTACAGATTTTTACAATAGAGTATTTGCGTAAGTGAGGTATTTTGTTGAAATTTATTATAGCGAGTAGTGTTTGGTTTCGAAATGCCACGTACGAAATACCAAGGTATAATTCCAACGAATTAATTTAATAAATAGCTTTTAATATGCATTGTTTTAGCATCGAAATTGCCTAGGTCTAAACGCCCAACCATTGGTTCTTCGTAGTGTTACGTCATCTCCCATATTAGCAGAAGCGAAATAGCCTAGCTGTGCGTTGAGAGTGAAATAGTATTTGCCTTTTCGAAGTTATTTCGATATTTGCTAATTAATAGCTAAAGTTTCGTCCACACACTAAGACTGCACAGTCACACAATCTCCAAATCAACAAATGGTCGACTATGGGAGATGACGTCAGAGCCTACAAAACATGGCGGACCAGTGTTTCGGCGCAATAATAATTTATTAGATTTTATTAGCTAATAAAAAATAAACGAAAAGCTTCTCGAGCGTCAGAATGAAAATTTAGTGTCTGAAGTATCGATAGATTTTTTAGATGTCACTTCCCAAAAGTGTGCAAATACTCTATTGTGTTCCACGTTAAACTTGGTATATCAATTTTTCGGCCAGGGACACGCAAGTGCCCGTATTAGAGTCAATCTCTTCGCCAAATATTGATTTTTTCTTCGAATGATAACGATTATCTCGCACGCTTATTTGCCATTTTAAAATACGTTTCCTCACGACTGCCTTAAGTAATTGCACGTTAAATAAAATAAAAGGTGAAGCAACTAAAAACGCGAGGTGAATGGCATTATAATGCGCGATTTCCGAGAAATATGAAAATGATCGCTGCGAAGTATGAGTAATATAGTTAACATAAATTTTAACCTTTTCGCCACAATGACGGCGGTAGTTCGCCAAATAACATCTAATTAAATATATTTATGGCATCTGCTACATTTTACATATACCTATTGTTTAAAAAGCTAGTACGGCTCCTAAGTACCATTCTATGTTCCATTCGATAACAATTCCGATCGCGATCATTACAATATTAATATTACACCGGATATTGTGTAAGAAAAAAGGGTCAGTTTATCATCAGACGAAATATCATGAACTTAGGTTTGAAGTTAGGACGAGTATTAATAATTGTTTTAATTTATACTTAGATAATATTAAACAAGAAATATGCCAAGGTAATTATCAAAGATTCTGGAAATTTGCTAAAAATATTAACTCCGTTAAGGGCACACCAGAAATAATGAAATGCAATGGACATGAGGAAAATTCACCGTGTGAAATTGCAAATGCCTTTCGAGATCAGTTCATGTCAGTTTATGGAGTTGAGAGTAGCATTATCACAGTTGATCAATATCCAGAGGAAGATTTTGGAAATGATTGTAGTAGTAATATATTTCTTGATAATATTGAATTGAAGGAAGTGGTAGATGCAATTAAAAGTATCAAAACAAAAAGATCTGTTGGCCCTGATGATATACCGTCGTATATAGTAAAAGGGTGTAGTGATATCTTAGCTCCTACCTTATGTCATCTATTTAATATGTCGCTGAAACATGGTATCTTTCCAAGTAAATGGAAAATGGCCAAGATTTGTCCTGTGTTTAAAAAAGGAGAACGTGATGACATTCAAAATTACCGCCCAGTGACCATATTATCTATTTTTTCCAAGTTATTTGAGTCAATAATTTGTAACCATATTAAATTTCAGTTAAAAAGTCGTATAAATGATGTACAACATGGATTTATGGCTAATAGATCAGTGGTTACAAACTTGTCTGTATTCACAGATTACGTGATTACTGGAATGGATGCAGGGTATCAGATTGATACCATTTACTTCGATTTTAAGAAGGCATTCGATACTGTAAATCACTCAATTTTAATTAAGAAGCTTCAAGCTGTGGGGATCTCTGGGTCTCTGCATAGATTATTGTGTTCATTTCTAAAGGATAGACAACAGTACGTGATATACAAGCATTCAAAATCCGATGTGTACACTGCCTTATCGGGAGTACCGCAAGGCTCAAATCTTGGTCCACTTCTTTTTCTTATATTTATTAATGATTTACCTCAGTGCCTATGCAATACGAAGTGTTTAATGTTCGCGGATGATATTAAAATATACCTTAATGTAATAAATTTGAGAGATTGTTCTTTAGTACAAATGGATGTTGATAATTTAATTTTGTGGTCAGAGAGAAATCTTCTTTATTTTAATATTGACAAATGTTCAGTCGTATCCTATACACGAAGTAAAAATGTATTTCAATATAACTATGTGATGAAGGAGCAAACTATATTAAGAAAAACTGAAGTGAAAGATCTTGGTGTTAATTTCGACTCCAACATGACTTTTAGTAACCATATTTTATCCATCACCATGTCTGCTTATAAATTACTTGGATTTTTGTATCGTATCTCTAAATATTTTTTGGATGAAAAAGTGTTGAAAATTCTGTACTTTTCATATGTAAGAAACAAGGTGGAATATTGCTCAGTGATTTGGAACCCACATATAATGAAGTATGATGTGATGATAGAGAGAGTCCAAAAAAGATTTTTAAGGTTAATGTATTATTTACGTTACAATGTTTATCCTGTTTTTGAAAATCATGTGGAGTACAAAGTTATGTTAAATGAATTTAAATTGGAAACATTGAGTAATAGAAGAGTCATAAATGATTTACTCTTTCTACACGATGTAATTAATAAAGGTAATTGTATTGAATTGGTTGGGAAATTGAACTTTTTAGTCCCAAAAAAAAAAGTAAGGCTAAAAAGGACATTCTACATAAGAAGTGTGAACACAAATTATTGTATGAATGCACCTATTAATAGGTTATGTATCTCATTCAACACACTTTCAAATGAGTTAAATATAAATCTAACTAAGGAAATGTTTCGCGGACAGATCTCGTCGATGCTATCGACATTATAAATTTGTTCAGAATTTTGAATGAAAAGTTCAGCCAGCCTAGACTGTTTTGTTAATTATTTGTATCATTATTGTATTAAGTTCTTTTGTATTATTTTGTTATTATGATTAACTGTGAAAATAGTTTACCCTGTTATTGTGTTTCATGTTGGGTGAACTTAAAATGAAATAAATAAATAAATAAATAAATAAATAAAAAAATATTCGGCATAAATACTTTTCAGCAATGCTATCGAAGTAATGTGCTACCATCAAACGAATGATTTTTTTTTAGAAAACCAAATAAATCAGCATTCATACATCATGTTTAAGCATGTATTTTATCCCTATTTAAAATTAATCACGCTCGCAGAGTCTCCAATTTAAGTGCTCCAGCCGCCATGTTTCTTGCCTTCAAATATCATAAATGGCGGGATTTGAAAGTGTAAATACCGGGAAGGGAATACACTGGAAGGATACAAATTTTTTTGGGACCGGAAGAAAATGTTGTAAATCGCGGGAAAACGTTAATTCCAGGAACATAAAAGCGTGGTTTCACTGTACATACTATTTCCCAATAACCTTATCATTTTTTCAATGCATATACATAATGAACTTCGTAGTGCCCGAAAATAGCCCCCCCCTCACTTTTTTTGGCCAATATTTTGTCAAAAAAGGGGGGCTTATATTCGGACAATTATGGTAATACCATTTAGTTCTTATTAACGCTCTTGCTCCGCATTAGCGTTCTCCATAACTACTGTTGCTTTTGAAAATTTCACCGCGATCGCTGCGCCCAATACGGAAGGTACCTATTAGAAACTGAAGTCGTTAGATCCCTGTTGTACCACGTTTGACCACTTGCGAACGTTTAAAATTACAAAATATTTGGACAAATCTAATAAAAACGTCTGTATACTGAGCAAAATTAAAAGTTAGTATTCCTGTTATTTATTCATTTACGTTTTGGTTTTTATTACATTTATTACTGAACGACTTTATTTCCTTTCAGCTACGCCCTTCTTACCGCAGTACATCTGCTAGTTTTGTTAGTTACAAATAACATTCTTAATAATCCATTTTATTTCAAATATTAAGGTCATGAGTGATAAGCCAAAGTCAGATTAAAAAAAGGAAAAGCTTAACCCTTGAAGTGAAATTGGAAGTTTTGCGACGACTAGATGCTGCGCAGCGACAACACGAAGTCTGCAGGGCGCTATCTCTGGCTGGTTCCACAGTAAGACTGTCATCAGAGATGCAGAAAAAATTAAAAGAATATGGAAAGACTGCGACTCCCTTAACTTCTTTGAGGATAGGAACAAGGAACAGATCAAAGACTGGTGTAAATGGAGAGGTTATTAAGTATTTGGATGGAGGACTTAATTCAAAAGCGAATGCCTGTGAGTTTGTTGATGATCCAAGCCAAGGCAAAAAGTCAATTAGCGAATTTGGTTAAAGATCTCCCAGGAAGTTCTATTAGTTCTACTGTCGAAACATTTGCTGCAAGTCGAGGGTGGTTTGAATGCTTTCTTGTGATATATGCACAACATATCTATTCGTGGCGAGTCGGCCAGTGCAGATGATAGTGTAGCAGCGGCTTATATTGATGAAATTGCTGCTATTATAGAAATGAATGGATACTCACCTCACCAAATTTTTAATGCCGATGAGACTGGGTTATTCTGGAAAAGAATGCCAGCCAGGACGTATATTTCTAAGCAGGAGAAACTAATGCCTGGATTCAAAGTTTTGAAGGATCAGTTGACGTTATTGCTCGGTGGAAACACTGCCGGAAACTTTAAGTTGAAGCCATTGATTGTATACCATTCCGAAAACCCAAGGGCTTTGAAAGGCTATGACAAGCAAAATATACCTGTTCTTTGGACATTAATAAAAAAGCTTGGGTATCAATTCCCGTGTTTGAGCAGAGGTTTACGTCTTACTTCTGTTCGGCAGTAAAAGAGTACTGTGCTCAGAAAAATTTAGATTTTAAAATTTTATTGATACCAGATAATGCTCCAGGCCACCCAAGAACCCTTTGCGATTTAAGTCCGGAAGTCAATGTCGTTTTTTTGCCACCAAACACAACTGCTATTCTGCAGCCCATGGACCAAGGCATTATTTCAACTTTTAAAGCATATTATCTAAGAGAAACGTATGCTCAAGCTGTGAAGGCTACAGAGGGTGAGAATGGCATGGACTTAACACTTTCAATGCTGACCATATACAACGATTTTTTTTTCATTCTGACGGCATTCATTTTTTTGAACAAAATGTTACATTTAACCCTCCTAAAGCCGATTACAATGTTTTTTGAAACATAGGATTTTTAATTTTTGTTTAAAAAAAAATTTAATTTTTGACGTGATAGGACGTCATCAGTCAACGGGGATAGTCAAGCAATGCGGGTTGCATACTTTCGCAATTTCTCCCACCGGCTAGTGTTTCTTTTAGCCTTATATTTTCATGCAACTTTTTTCCATACTACCTGCAGATCAAAATTTATAGCAATCTCATTCTTGCATTGTTTTTTATTCTATTTAAACTAGTACGCCTCTCATTAAGTGGAGAGTAACATCAATATCTGCTAAGTATGAAAGTAATTGCACATTCTTTTACCTGTGGCTGAGCACAAAATATTGCATATAAATATATCAAACTTCAACATCAGAAAGCACAAATAAAGTAAATGAAAACAGTTTTACATTTAATACACTAAATTATTTTATTTATCAAATACCAAATGATTAACAAATTAACCGACTCTAATATAACAATAACAATGATACAAAGAAATATTACTTTACAAAACAAAAAGATTGGTAGTAAAATGATGCATAAAACATTTAACATAACCTCATCCCTTTTAGTATTTACAATTTACAAAAAAATGTTTACATAATTGCTTCTTTAATTTCTTTTTTTGTGGAAGTTCGTGAAGCATTCCGGGCAGAGTCGAGGGGACCCTTCGCAGTCAGGGCAGATATACGCCGTTTCCCTTCTACGCCCTTGAGAATAGCAATATTTGCATCTACGGAAGGATTTTTTGCCGCCTTCGAGGAGGACAATTTGTGGGAAATGGAATGGTCTGGAAGATATTGCAGGTTTGGGATCGGTTGCATAGGATGGAAGAATGAGGGACTTAATTACGGAGAGTCGGAAATCAAGGATGGGAGTTTTTTCTGAATATTTTTGGAAAATGAAAAAGCTATTGACTAAGATGAGGTGAAATATATGAATGCCTAACTTTTTATACCACTTCAGGGTTTTCCTCTCAATAGGATAGTATGCCATCATTTGATCAAAGTGGTCGATTCCTCCCATCAACTCGTTGTACTTGACAACGGCCTCTGGCTTGGAAACAACCCCATCTCCTCTTCGAGAAGGCATGTCAACCATGCAACTTCTGAATTCGGAACTGATCATCAGAACGTCTCTTTTATCCTTCCATTTGAAGACGCAAACCCCATCATTAGTATAGGCATCCACAACTTCACCCCGTCTCAATTTAGCCTTTACCACTTCGGACGGGTTTTCCTTCCGGTTTGATCTGAGAGTTCCTGTGCAATGCGTTCTCCTCTCAAGCAGTGTGTGGATCAAATTGACACTTGTGTAATAGTTGTCCATAAACAATGAATGGCCCTTATCTAAACGACCATCCATTAATTTATGGACAACGTGATCAACATGTCCACACCCTCCAAGTTCAGAGTCTCCTGCACCAGCATACACAAGGAATCTCAGAACAAGCCCGGAACTCTCGGTCAGCATATATAGCTTGATTCCGTACTTATGCTTCTTGGATTTCATATAAATACGGAATCGCAACCTCCCCCTCCAAAGAAGCATAGACTCGTCAATGCAAAGGTTACGGGAAGGAATAACCAGGGAGTCCATTATGGTATGGAAGGAATTTAAAAGTGGTCGGACTTTATAAAGGGTATCATCTGGTGGAGGGTCATCAGGATTGGGGTTAGGTGAGAAGTGGAGAGCTTGCAGGATGGAAAGGAATCGATCACGACTCATGCATTTCCGAAAGCAAGGCAGGTTAAACAGAAAATCAGTACTCCAATAATCTGATATTCTGCTTAGAGGAATAGTCCCCATGTGGAACAATAAACCTATGAATGTTAAAAACTCTTCAAAGGTCAATTGTTTCCACTTCCCTATCCTTGCTTTCGGAGACACATTTGTCTGCATAAGATGATCAGCGAACTCATTCGTCTGATCAACTATTGCGTGAACGAGGGAATCGGGAAAGAGGAGACGGAAGAAGTCGATAGGTTCCCTCGAAGACGGCGGGGTGATGAGGCCAGGGTTTTCAATGAAGGGAAAATTTTGCGGGGGTACTGAACTCCGGGACCATGCGGTATGACGTGGTAAGGAAGGATTGGTAGAATACTGAATGGGTTCGGGGGCAGGAGGAGGAAGGTCTGGGTCTGGGTGATTGAAAGAGGGCGTAGAAGGAGAAAACAGTGACGTATCAGACTGTGGTCGTTGTTCCTCATCGCTGTCCTCAGCGCTGTCCCCGTACTCGGAGTCCCCGGAGAAATCTGAGCTCTCCAACTCCTCCTCACTTCCCTCCAAAAGGTCTCCTATCTCCTCCTCCGAGTACTCTCGCCTGGAATAGGCAGAGATTTCGGAGGGGAGTGTTAGAGGCATTGGATCCTGCCTCGAAGTGGAAGGCTGGGGGTCCTCCAGTGAAGAGGAAGAGGGAAGCGACTCAAATTCCGCCTTTCTCTTCGTTCTTCGTCGAATCATCTGCATAAAATTAAAAAGTAAAAAATTGTAGAATGGTGGAGATGGAGGCTTAAAATTCCAAGTATCAATAAAAAAATATATGAAGGTGTTAGATCGAGCTGATATCGCTAAATCCTGGCCAACCCATTATAAAATTTACTTCGTGATTTCCACATATTTATTATGTAATGAAGACACGATGCTTATTGCGATATTTGGGCATAGTAAAGCGGAAAATTTCTTTGTATAGATATGTATACCTATCAGAGGGTGGGATGCGTGGCTGGGCAAGGGGGGAAGTTTTTAGCTATGAAGGTTAGAGTGAATGTGGGGTTGGAATGGAAAGAATAAATGATGGTAGATAGTAAGTTCGAGTCGTCCCTTACGGGTGAAATGACCTCGGTGGCCGTTGGGGGTTTTCCTGCCTGTTGTTCCGCGGCGCGTCTTCAATTAGGGTCGGTAGAAGTTCCCGAGGGGATGGCAAAGAGGAAAGAGAGGGGGAAGGAAAGCGGGATAAAGGAGTGCGAGAGTCGCTAACGCCAAACATCGGTGACCACTTCGGAGAAGGGGGGGGATCCCCTACGGTCAAGATGGTCTCAAGCAGGGAACCCTTCCATTCCTGAGGACTACCTGCCACCCGCACGTGGATATCTAATCCTAACCGCTATCTCCCAACCCCTCCAGAGGCGTTGCCTCGGCGACATGAAGAAACGAGGAAACAATGTGCCGCTGTTTACATGTACCCAGCTCAATGTGTCTCTTTCGGGAATACCAAATTTTATTGTTTCGACGGCACGGCGCGCGGGGGTCGAAAAGCAGAGTGGGCCACTTTTGGTGTAGCCAGAAATCCTGCAGCGGAAGAAAGAAAAAAGAGAATTGGGAGGGGTTGGAAAAACCCTGTACGTCGCACATTTTAGGGTAGAGGTTAGAGCAAAAGACATGGGGTCAACGTGCTGTCCACAGGGTTTTTCCAACTTCTTTATTTTTCTCGTTCTTTCCTTGTCTTTGGTAATGGTTATACGGACATTTGTACATGCATTCCAGATGTTGCTCCCAAGAAATATTGATTAGGCACAAACTTATTCACTTTCCATTACGCATCGTGAATTTTTAAATATATTTCTGAAGGAATAAAAACGAACGACATTCGCGACGGGTCTATTTAGAAAATTTTGTAATTATTTTCTCAGGCTCACCTGTCAATGAGTTTGTTTTTATCTTCCACTTAATTTACGAAAGAAGCAGAATGCCGAAACGCGTAAAAATATAATCACGCGATGTTTAATGCTTTAATTCTCATTTCATCAATTGTCATCCGAAGAGCCCCTTGAAAAACCATTCTGTCGAGTGAAAAATGCACAAATATGAGAACATTTCGAGCATAAGGGAAGAATATCAACTCACTTGCTGGGTACAGTGACATTCCGCTACCGCATACTAAGTAAATTTTACTCTTTTTCTTCATCGTAAGTGCAGAATCAAAGCCTTCTCTAAAGAAAAACATTGTTGCAACGATTTCACGGTGAATAGGTAACATTTACAAAGAAATTAGTTTGGAAAGGGGATCATATGATGACTCATAAGAAAACGCTTCGGTGCAGCCCGCGCGCACTCGACTTTCAGAAGTAAAATGTATTATCTACGCTATAAATGAAATCCGATAAATGCTGAGGTTGACTGACACTTAAAAAACAGCGTTTTTGGAATAATATGAGGTGGAAGAGTCATAAAAAGTATAAAAGAAGAAGGTGCGAAGAATATTGACCCCACTGGCGCTCGGAAAATTATGTAAAAAATTTCTTTCGATAGTACAAATGAAAACTGACCTAAATATTAACTAATTTAAATGTAATGTTATTCAATAGGATGCTTTGCATTTGGTTAGCTATGACAAATGATTTTTAAAATATAAAATACCTTGATATGAGGTTCCTTCTCCGAAGAAGATAGAGGAAGATTGCCGTAGATAGAGCGGTATTGGCGTAGGAGACGAACTAGAATAAAGGAAGGTTGAAATAAATAATATGCACAAATGGTAAAAGAGCATTAACTTCAAATCATTTCATAACATAGCAAGAGATACTTACTTTGATAAGCAAAGTTCGACTGCTCCACGGATGCTAAGTTACCAAAGGGAACTGATGAAAAATTCCTCTCACTGTCAGTGAGAGCCGAAAAAAAACCCTTTTTGAAAGAAATAGTGATAAAAACAACATTAGCTCTTTAAAACGACGATATACTAAACTAAACTGATCATATTAATTAATATATTATTAAATGTCTTAAAAAGAACTAAAGATCTATCCATTTATTGCATAAGATAAAATAAAGGCTATTTTTTCGAAAAATAGCTGCTAAAATATTCATTAATAATATAAATAAACAAACTTTTTTTATCAAAATACAACATATTTATCTACCCAGAAATTAATTAAAAGATCAAGAATGAAGAAAAAAAACAGGTTAAGAAGACGAAAAGAAATAAGTGTTCACAAAATAGTGTGTGCAAGAGTTAATGAAAAACGAAAAAAAACGCTTACCTTGAGTTCAAAGAAAATTTTTTAGCGATGCACAAAATAGGCGTAGAACCAAACGGTCTTCAGTGTACGACTGCCTGAGCTGTACTGAGGGACGGGAGAGCACTCCAAGGTCGCTAGACGAAGGGACGGGCCCTCTACGAAAGCAGAAAGCTTAACGGTACCCATGACGTGATAGGACGTCATCAGCCAGCGGGTATAGACAACCATGACGTGATAGGACGTCATGCCGCAGTGAATGGGTTAAAAGAATTCTGGAGAAGCTACAATATCTGCCATGCAATAGAAAACATTGCTAAATCATGGGATGAAATCGGCCAAAAGACTATGGACATGGTGTGGTAAAACCTTTGGAGTGATTGTGTGCCTGATTTTCAAGGTTTTGACATATCACATGAAGCCATCGATGAAACAGCCTCGCACGAAAAGTAGGTTTAGAAGAAATCAAGCAACGTGATATTCATGAGTTGATTGAAGCACAAAGGAAAGAAATAACGGAAATGCAACAATATGAGGGTATAGAGGAAATTAGTCATGGTCATAATGATGCTAAAATGTATTCACAATGTTTAACGTCATCTGATATCATTGAAATATTAAATCACATCGAGAGTGCTTGTGCTTTGATGGTAGAAAAGGACCCTGATGAGGGAAGAAGTTTGAAGGTCGCGAGAGGGATAAACTGTGCTGTGAATTGCTATAGAGAACTGCTTCAAGAAAAAATAAAAACAAAAAAAACAGCTCAATTTCGATACATTTTTCGCCAGACCTTCAGTGGTCAGTCTTTCTCAAACTAAAGAGAGTTCTCAGAGAACGGAGGAGGATGCTTAACACCTTAGCTTCAGAGTTTAGCTCATTATCTTGTATGTTTTAATTTTTTTGCAGCATATTGTGATTCCATTCATATGAAGTAAAGAGTATTTTCTTTCTTTAAAACAAAATGTTAGTTCAGTTTCGAATATTATTTATGAATCGAAGTTTCTATCAAATCAAAGTGCGATTTTGATATGCACGATTTCCATTCTGGGTTATTTTGTATGCTTTCTAGTAGCCTTTCCCTTTTTTATTTCTCTCGCATATCAACCAATATTATTATCCTTTCAACTACAGATTATATTTGTAATGTGCCACTTTTATAGTGAAGATGCCTAGAGTTTTAAAAATATGTAGTGCTCTAATGTGCGATGTTTTCTTTTATCTCGTACAATTCAAGAATTTCAAAAGATTTGACTAAATTTGATTTATTAATGTTTTTTTGTTGAATTTTAAATAATTTTTTCCGTAAAATACCTGCGCTACATCATTCAAATATATAGAGTAAGGAAAACGCGCGCTGTTATCTATACATATAATAGCACTCATTCAGTTTCAATTATCCTTCAATAAAACTTGGGAACGAATTATTAAAATAGCATTAGTTCTTATAGAGTTTTATGCTTCAAATAGCGCTGTTTCAATTAGTGCTCAAATTTCCTGGAACGAATTAAGAGCGCAAATCGAGGACAGGGTGTACATTAGTGTCTTCTGGTACAAAAACATCTATGAAACAGAATCTTAACTTTAAGAGTATATTGAATATGTAATACATTTTTGGCATTTTGAATATTACTAATAAATATTCACTGTAGACTTCAATTATCTTCACAGAAGTAAAAAAATAATAATACAATTACTAAAGTAAGAATTGCCTAGAAATCATGTCGATTTTCACTGATGACATAGATATCCAACGATCGGATCCTTAGCTGTTTCCACCCGTACGCCGTTAGATTGGTAGGTACCGGTCGTAGGTTTGCAATCTGAAAGGGTACGTACATGCAGCTATTTTTCAGTGATTTTTTTCGACCGTTATTTTACTTATAATCTTTTGACTTCTAATGAAGCTAAAAATATGAAACTCCCCCGAATTAAATGGTCTAATCTAAGGATTTTGACGAGCTCGGATCTTGACTGGAGGTGCAAGCTGGCCGGAATAAGTTCGTGATCGGTTGCTAAATTGGCTTTTTCAACTCCTTGAGAAGTTCTACATAGAAAAAGACAGTTGCATCGAGACACCTCTTAAATGCCAGGCTTCTTTTAAACTCTAAGGGTACTTGCTTAAAATTTTCTGCCTGCTTCAAAAATTTCTCCAGAAGTGTAACTGTTAGCTTGGGCTTTTCAGGCACCGAATCTTCTGGACCACTATCTTCATTTATATCTTCACTCAAAGACTGCGCCATTCAATCCAAGTCATCAGTTGTCAGTTCCTCTTCATGAGACTCCAGTAATTCTTCTGCCGCTTTTTCTTCCAAATCTTGAAATACCTCACCCCTGATTTTCCTGGCAATACGTGGGAAGGATGTTCGCGAAACTTTTGCGGGTGTAGTGCAATTTAAGTGCTGCATTGACACCGCCCTAGGACGGGGACTGGAAAGTACACCTCTTGATCTTAGGGCTGCAAAAGGGAAGTAGTATTGGGTGGCAAGAACTCCACCTCAATTTCACTGCGACACTCAGCTAGGGATTTTTGGTGGCCTGGTGCGTTATCCAGCAGCAGGAGCACTTTAAATGCCTGATTTTTTTCCTTTTAGTTATGTTTTACATAGCGGATGAAGGAATGCTCAAACTAATCCTCAAACACTCTCGCCATGACCCAGGCTTTACCATTGCTCCTCCAAAATACAGGCAATGACGTCTAGATCTTGCCCTTCAGTACCCTTGGATTTTCTGCTATATACACCAACATTGGTTTACTTTTAAAGTCTCCTGCCGCGTTGGTGCAAAAGAGAAGAGTATTTCTGTCCTTAACTGCTTTAAAGCCTGGTTCCGACCACTTGTCTTTGGCAATCCATGTTCACATTGGCATTTTTTTCAAAAAAAAAAAATAATTTCGTCCGAATTAAAGACCTGCTCAGGCCAATAATTACATCTTCCGATGAGTTCTGCAAACAAAGCTGGAAATTTAGAGGCAATTTCATGATTAGGAGATAAGACTTCTCCAGCAATCTTTATACATTTTGGAGGTGAAAAAGTTTCTTAAATTTATCAAACCACCCTCGGCTGACTTAAAAAGAAAATCCTTCTCGTTCTTCATCTCCATAATGCTATTTCAAGTGGTTATAAATCTGAAGGTTATCTGAAGTGTTTTGCTACTAATTATAGGTCCATCCAAAGGTGCATGTTTTTGCACCTGGTCTTCTACTCAAATGTCCAAATGTTTTTTGCCATTTTCTCTATTCATATGTTTCGCCTGTTGACATAGGAGGTACTCGTGGACGATAACGTGGTAAATAACACTGGAACAAATGTTTTCTTCAATCTTATTTATGGCCCTTATAATCAATTCTTTGACACCACTGTCGCGTTAATGATTCGGTTGAGGGTCCTTCTCGAAGTTTATTTAATGTTGTAAGTTTATCCTGCAAAAGTAACGCCTGCCTACTTTTCTTCCCAGGATTATCAGCAGCACTTTCGCTTGGTTTTTTGGGCCGATTTCGATAGATGAACGAGGAGAAAAGCACACAATTCATTAGACATGTGCAAAACACTAGCCACACACGATGCACTAAGAGTCACTGCCACTGAATAAGTGATTCCGCTCAGCATATTCCACCTCGTCTTGGGACAAGAAACTGAGGAAAACGACTAGGGGTACCCTGGGGAGGATTTTGCTTACTTTGTTTCCCCGAATAACACCACGTCATAACAAGCATATCTCCTAAGATTGACCTTCCAGTGTAGAACTCGTCTATCAGTCCCTTGCTGTAGGAAGAAGTGTAGAAGAATGGAATCCCTTCTTGGAATAGTAGTGACGGTAAGGAGAATGGGGGAATCTTGGAAAAGATTGTGCTTACTTTGCATTTCTCGAATAATAGCAGGTCAAAAGAGGATGTATTCCTGCAGATGCTGACCGTGCAGCATCTGGCCAATGATAGACCCACCTTAGCATGCCTCCGCTGCAATTTTCTTTACGTCATGACGATTTACGCTAAGATCTACGTCATGACGTAGATCTTAGCGCAGAAATACAGTTTGTACGTATGTATAACCAACCAGATAGATACACCAAATCCTGTATTCATTGTTCCGCGAAACAATCAGTGCAGCACCAGTGGTTGTGATAAAATATTTTAGACTGATGAAAATGGTAAAATATCGCTCCGAAATACTGATTGATTGCGACGAAGTTTCCTTATTTCTGCATCGAAAAGGAAATTTCATTGGGATAAGTAGAGCATAAAAAGAACAAATCGTCATGCTAGAGGTTCAATCATCGCATGAAGTAGAAAACTTAAATCTCTGTGGTGAAATAAAATCAATTGTTAAGATCGGTGTTTAATTTTTATTAGTTTTTGATTTTCCCAGGAAAAAATATCCTCCAATGGAAACTGCGTAAACCGGAAGCTTCATGCCGCGTTCTGTGAAGCTTGGTGCAGATTTATAAACCGCGTAAATTAGAATTCGCATAGGGGGAAGCCGCTTTCGGGGAAGTTTCACTGTACTCCAAAGAGCGACTGTTTTATTTTGGGATATATGGAGGGAGATATGAAAAAGCTACTTGCAATTGGCAAAGCTGCACAGCCTAAATATTTTAAATATTTAAACATTGGAGTTCATCCTATTATCATGGCAACACAACACTAAAGGTTGGAACATGGCTAAAATAATGGAGGACTGGTTGCTTTCTTTTAATCAGGGAATGAAATCAGTAGGATGATGGGTAATTCTTTTCTTGTGTAATGCCAGGTGTCATCCTCATATAGATCAATCAAATGTGAAACTTGCGTAGTTGCAAAAACCACACGCGTCACTCAGCCCATCAATCAGGGAGTCATTTGTAGCATGAAAGTTCATTACAGAAAGTTTTTGATGCAGTCTCTTTTTAACTGCTGTTAAGTGTACTGGCAAAGTGAGGGAAGAGACTAAATCTGTAACAGTTCTGGATGCCATAAATTGGTTAATCTTAGCAATAAATTGTGTCAAAAGTGAAAGTGTCACAAAATGATTCTGCAGCGCTGGCTGTATTTTTCGTGATGGAGGCATTATCAATGAACATAGTGATGGCATAAATGCAGACATAAACCCTTTCAGGGGCCAAATAAAAATGAATTTGAAAATTTGCTTTTTTGTCATTAATTAATGCCATACTCTAGCTTGGGCTAATAACATAGGAACAAAATGTTTATATTTTTATAAATAAAATAATAATAGGTTGTTTCCCTAGGAAAACATGTCACTTAAGTGCAGAATCTTTTTTCTGGTTATAATATTTATTTATAATTGACTTTACAAATTTTCTTGCAAATGCTTTTGAACATAAAAAACAACTTTAAATAATATTTTTACGGCAGAAACTATAATTTACTTATGCAGGGTTGTTACAGGTCAGGGCAATCGGGGAAAAGTTAGGGAATTTGAAATGGGTCAGGGAAACTAGGGAAAGGTCAGGGAATTTCGTCCATGGGGTCAGGAAAAATGTATGCCATGTCATGGGATTCAAAAGAACTGCCACGCTGTCAGCTGGCTGAGCTGGCCTGGGTCAGCCGGGCTCGGAACTAGTCCGTCTTTCCGCCGCACTGAGGAGCGTTGCTAGCCATTGCTAGAATCAAGGTCGCTATACCCTATCTATAGGCTATAGTGACCTTGGCTAGCATTTTTTTAAAAAGCATTGGTGACCAAGATATTAGAAAAGTCTCCACTTCAATACAAGATTTGCAAGGAATAATCTAGATGATTTTTTGAGTCACATGAGTCAGCAGCATCCCAATATCCAATTTACTATGGAAGAGGAAACAAAAAACTGCCTTCCTTTTTTGGACATCCTAATTGAAAGGAAGCCTGATGGTACTCTTGGACAACATGTGTACAGAAAACCTACACTAACCTCTACTTAAATGGGAGAAGTCACCACCACCCCTCCCATAAGCAGGACATCTTAACCACCTTGATACATCGGCCAAAAATGGTAGCAGATGTAGAAAGTCTTCCCATTGAATTGGAACATTTGAAAACTACATTCAAACACAATGGATATAGTGACAGAGATTTTCACTTGGCCTTAAAAAAAATCGTCTGAGTAAATATGTGACCGGAAAAAGATCATGAAAAGCCATTGGGAAGAGCCTGCATTCCCTATATTTCCACTATCTCAGGAAAAATGGGAAGAATTTTACAAAAATACAACATTCAGACGATCCATAGACCTCCAGAGAAATTTCGAGATCGGCTCGTAAGAGTAAAGGACAACCTCGACCTTAGAGTGCCTGGATTATATAGCCTCCCTTGTGAGTGTGGCCTCGCCTACATTGGAGATACTTCACATACGGTGGAAACCAGAATTAAGGAACACAAGAGGCATACAAGACTTTCAACCCGAAAACTTGGCCTTTGCAGAACATGGTCTTGATAATGCGCACTCCATCAATTTTAACGGTGCCAAAATCATCTGCCGTTCAAATGGATTCTGGGATCATTTAATGAAAGAGACTATCAAGATAAGTTTGGAAGAGAAGAAGCTAAATCTAGACTCTGGGCAGTACATCAGCCAAAGATGGAGACCACTACTCAGTAAAATTAAACGGTCGCGGATACAAATCAAATTCAAACCGCCTTGAACGAGCTGGTCAACAATGGGTTTTCAACCACCCTTGACCAGCTATAAAAACCCGGTATGGACCAAACTCTGCAATCAGTGTCAGCCCTGATGACGATGAGGGAGTTACTCATCGAAACATTGGCCTTTAAAAGCCTTACCCGGTGTCAAACCCGAGAAGATTTAATGAATATTGTTCACTGGGAAAGCCTAAGATCTTTTAAGAATTGCAAGGCTATCACGTTTTGTGATCCGTAGTTGATAGTGAAATCCGAATATGCAACTCTTGCTCGCTTCTGGAACTGCCTCTCATTGCTGCAGCTAAGGCAGTGGTTCTCTGCTTTAGAGTTCAACTCGCTAGAAGCTGAGTTTTAAGACTTTAAGTAACAAACCTGCTGTCTCTGTGTGCTTGAAAGAATATGACAGAGACCACACCCGTCTTTATCACTTTTGGAGGCGCATTTTAATGTTGCTGAAGTGCCCTGGATTAATGGTAGATTTGATCCACGTGATTTTAATATTTGGCCATGAAAATGCCTTTGTGGAGAGGGGATTTTCCATAAAGAAGTTATTATCGAAAAACAACTCCCTCAGACACTGGTCGCTCAAAGGCAGTTGTGCGGCGCCGTGAATTTGGCCCGCAGAATTCTTAATGTGGAAATTAGTGACAAAATGATTTCAAGAGTGTGACATGCGCGTGCAGAGTATGAAGAGGCGTGAAGGGAGAGAGCGAAAGTAGATAAAGAAAAGATACAGAAGAGAAAAGATGAAAGAATGATTGGGGAAGAAGTTAAAGAATTAAGAGCCAAAAAAACAAACTTTTGCTAGAAAACCAATTCGAGTGTGACGCTATCGACAAAAGGCTGGGAGCACTATGTATATGTGGCCGTGTATAGTATTTCGGTGGTGTTGTGGTTAGGTACAGTCTACGTCCACATCCCTGAATGTAGACTTTTTGTTTGATGTGTCAATTTAAATTTGACACCATATTTTGACTTTGATTTAACTAATTAAGTTTAAAAGTTCCTGTTTTTGACTGTAATTAAGTTTATAAAGTTACTGTTTTTTATTTGTTCATTGTAAATTCTTTTTGTTTGATGTGTCAATTTAAATTTGGCACTATATTTTGACTTTTATTTGACTGAAATTAAGTTTACAAGTTTCTGTTTTTTTTCTGTGTGGTCATTGTAAATAAATAAGTTTTAAAAAGAATTTAAACATATTTTTTTAAAGAATTTAGTATTTTATTGACTCTTACACTTCAAAAATGTTATGTAATGATCGAAAGTAGAGTGTGAAAAAGTTAGGTGAAATGAAGATTTTTGTCAGGGAAAAGTCAGAGAATTTGAATTCGGGAATCTTGTAACAACCCTGTTATGAAACTGTTCAAAGCAATTCCTGTCTCTCCACATACACAGGCCAACCTTGAATATAAAGTACTTCCACTTAGTGTATCGTGGGGTTTTTTGTGTGGCGCAGTCGATCATTTAGGTTTTCTTCAATCAATCTTTTCTGCTAGCATTTCTGTGTCATCATTGAGGGTAGCATTTTGATTTGATGGTATGTTTCTATTTTTCATTTTCCATAAATTTCTTAAATTGATTTTTTTACTGTTAGGGTCTGTACAAGATAATTGCGTAATTGACTGTAAAAATGCGGCCAATCAGTAAACAGGTTCAATGCTGGCTGTTGAAGCGAAGCATGTGACTGAAGAATTCAAGTTGGTGGAATTTTTTTACATCATATGATCGTGACAACATTGTTTACTTTTAATCACTTTCTCTGCCTAGTCAGTATATTTCATCAAATTAAGGTATTTTAAATGTTAATTTGTAGGGCTGTGCGAGCAGGGATTTTTTAAGTCGAGCGAGATCGAACGAGAATTTGAAAAAAATCTTGAATCTCAAGCGAGATTCAAGCACACTGAAATTGCAGTTCAGACTTAAATCTATGTATTACACAAATATAAGTTTAAGCTTAGGCATTATTAACCAAATTCTATTGAGCGTAACTTAAACATTTAGTTTTGTAGATCAACATCTATGTAAGTGGAATCATTAGGATGAAGGTGTCCTGTATTTATGTGATGGCAGGTCTCCATCAAATTATGTATACACCCCTACTTTTACCACTTAAATTTAAAAATGTTTTTGATTATAAATACCATCACCCAATACCTAAGCATAATGGCCACACCCCATGTTTTAACCTGGTATCTTTTTATTTGCTGGGCCTATATTCACATAAATACTTTTTAAATAAAATAACATAAAAGGATTTCAAACTTGAGATTGGTCTTTATTAAATTATTACAAAATTGAAAAAAATCTTACACACAACCTGGATTTTCAGGTTTTTATTTAAGAAACTTAAGTCAACTGTTTCACCCTCAAAAATCAAGCCTAAACGTATGTTCATTTCCTGAGATCATGAATTTGCTATCCTTGACATCTAACTAACAAGATAAAAATTTTATCTTTATCTTATTAAATTATACTAGGGCCTAGCTGCCTACTGAAAACAGAAACACAACCCGGATCTTCAGGTTTATATGTATTTAAGAAACATAGGAAAACTGTTTCACCCTCAAAAGAAAAAAAATTGTGTTCACTATCTGAGATCTTTCCACGGATTGTAATTGAGGGGGTCAATATAAATATTACCTTACTACGTCGTGTAATTTAGAGATGAGTGGGAAAGGCATTTCTGGTTTCAGGATGGGACAGGAAAAAGATTTTCTTGATGATTTCGGGACAGGAATCGGGAAATAGCCGAACCTTCTTGCTTTCTCCACCTACCCAGCATTATCACACAAAAATAAAAAACCTATAGCGAAAAAATAAAAAGTTTCAAAGTAAAAAAACCTACTTTTTCCTAATATTTTCTTAAATGTATCAAGAACTATTAGGTTTAATGTAAATATGTTAGGCATTAATATTGTAGAACATTTAATAACAAACAAAACAGAAAAAGTTGAACTTGATCTGATCATTAGTTACAGAGATAATGGATGTTCTGTAAATATCGGTGTTGGGGGGGGGGGGGGGATGGGGAGTGAGGCTCCAGGGGGATTTTTGGGGACTTTTGTACAAATGTTCCTCTGGCAGTAGTCTATCAGTGGGATAAAATTTAGCTTTACGCTAATTATTTCCCAAGCTTGATGTTTTGGGGTCTTCATTGACATCCCTCATAGGTGTAGATAAAGATGCAGCCATGCTTAGTTTACTGCAAATGTTACGTTTCTGAGAGTCTTTGGCGATATTAAAATTTGCGATAGATCGGATATGTAACCATGGTTAACATATAGATGTATCCCAAGTAATTGGGAAATCGCGCATTGTATTTCCATTCAACTGTATTCATTTCAATTGTATATAGATAGGTACTTTTTTCTGCTTTTATTAAAGACTTGCACATGCATTTGGTTACCAAAATTTACCATTTAAAATATATTTTGTAAAAGAAAGAATATAAGTTGTGTAACACTTGGTAAAAGTTGGTGATATTTGTAAGATTTTTTAACAAAATCTATCTGCCGGTTTTTGAGATATTTGTTGTTAAACTTTTAAATAGTTGATATTTTTATTTTTTATTTCCCTTTTTTTTTTTTTTTTTTATTTAGAAAAATATTCCTAGTTCAACCGTTAGTGCTTTAACATCTTTTTTAAATATTTTTATTGTAAAATCAGTATTGTTCACATACAAGGAATGCTTATATTTAACCAAATTACTTACTCTGATGATTTTTTCAAATGAATCTAAGGAGGGCACAATCATTCCACGTACCTTGTGATGGAGGGAAATGAGTTAAAAATACCAGTAAAAATTAAAAAAAAATCATCTCACCGTTATTGAGAAAATTAATAATTTTAATGTTTAAAAATCATTGTTTTTCATGGCGTCATTTCTCCGTTAATTCTGGACCCATTCCATCCATTTTTATGCATTACATACCTTAATATTATATTTATATTGTCGCTACATATCTCTGCGCTATTGTTGTTAATAGGGAAGTTATAACAGTTTTAGCACATGCATACATTCTCCTTTCGTCATTGCCCCTGAAATTTTGTTATGCAAAGTTTAGGACAGCTTGGCACAGGTACTATGGGATACGAAAGTTCGTTTCATGATACGACCCTTGGATACGACAAATGCTTTGATCCTGAGAGAAAAAGAAAAATACGCTATCATCTAAAATTTCAAAAGGAATATTATAGATTCACTTTTGTATCATTTGTACTCATCGTAAATGCACTAAACAACTTGTGATTGCTTTAAATTTCAAGGCCGAAAGTCAGAAAAAAAAAAATTCCGAAACAGTATTTTCGGGAAAGACTTCCTGTCTCGAACTTCGGGGTGGCCAAAAAATTAGGGAATTCCCTATGTTTCGGGATCCTGCTCATCCCTAATTATAACGCAAGGCCCTGTATGATTATGTCCACCACAATGGAGATCTCGAGGCAAGCTCAAGACCCGTTTTTCGAGCATTTTGAGATTCAAGCGAGATTCAAGCGCTTTTATCTTGTTCGAAAAGTCGAGACACACAGCCCTATTAATTAGTGTTGTCGTGAGTGATAAGGCGTATTTTTGCCACCATGATGACGCTGTTTTTATGCTTGTATGTAGAGTACATATTGGTTGAACTGGGATTTTAACTCTACTTCGCTTATTTCAGTTTTAGTTCATATAAGTTCGTTCTCCTCTGTGATTACTTGTCGAACATTTCGTTAAATTTTCATTGGCTGTTGTGTATTTACTTCTTTTTTGTTTCTGAAGTAGTAACAGTAATTCTTCCTTGACATGTTTTACAGTCTTGTGAATAGCGTTAGACTAGCGTGTGACTTATGAAGAATAATAATAGTCCAATCTGTGACACAGACGACGAGGAATGACGGTAAAATTAGCAGACACATTATAAACTATGACATGATTCACTTTAGGGATTGTGGTTATGTCATGAATGTAATTACGGATGTACAAATAACAGGCATGATCAGACAACCTAGTTCTTTGCATCAATTTGATGCCTATGAACATAGTTAAACAAAGATTCAAAAACCTTATCGAGATATCGTAGTGAATCATTTCCGTGTAGTTGAAGGTGTAACAGAAATCGTTCTGGATTATACAATTGGAGTCACTTATTAATTGATCATGTAATAATTGACGTTTAACATTGAATAGCATGACATCGAAATACATTCATTGAAAATCACGTCAGCTGCTAGTCATCCATGATGATGTCGTGACTACATCATATCTGCCTCACTGAAAGACCTTTGTAAGCCAGTACCCTATTGGTTGTAGCTTTAAATGCCCCAACACACTCTTATATCTTGGACGCCCTTTGGTTCCTCTCTGACATCATTATTTAAGATTAAGAGTGAAAGCACATCCTTGTTCTTCATTTCTTACATTTTCTTCTGTTATGTAGTTGCTGGCTATGCGGGTTATGACCAATAGGGTACTGGCTTACAAAGCTGTTCTCCACACAGTGTGCATATTATTCTTCTGTTAGTAACTGCCTCTCTAATGCTCTCTAGGATAGCATAGTATTCCAATCCACTTTGTCGAATGGTCTATTCCCAGGTTGATGAAGTCAGTATATGTGGGCTGGTCTTTGTGTATCCAATTCTCTGGGAGAAGTCTCAAGGCTTTGAAGTTGCCCATCTTGTCAACCTAATTTTCCTTAATCTGCATTTGTCTTCATTCAGGAATTCTTCCATCTTTTGTTCTATCATTCTATAGATGATTCTTGGCACAATTTTAAAAAATATGCTGTGAGGCGTATTGTTTTAAAATCTTTGCATCTCTCAGCTCTTTTTGTTTTAGAAATAGGAATTATTATATTCTTGTTGGGAGTCTATTGGCATTTTTCCAGTTGCATGAGTGTCACAGGTCAATTTATATTGTCTGCTGATGGTCCTTCTGGACACTTAGAATCTCGTTGGAGTCTCATCAAATCATCAAACTCTGGTATTTTTTTTAGATGCACTTGTTCATCTTCATCTACACTGTCTTCATCCTCTACTATTCATGTATCTCAACTGGTGTTTTGAGTTATGTCTTTCCTGCAGATTTGTCGGTTTTCCTTGCTACTTAATAGATAAAATAGGTCAAGATTAGTTGCTGACATTATAGAGTTTGAATGAAAATACTAACATCCAAAAAACACTCTAAACAAATACAGTGAAACCTTGCTTAAACACCCCTGGCATTGACATACATATTCCCTTGATTTACAACATTTTCTTCAAATCCCAAGAATTTTAGAATCATTGTAGTGTAATCTTATCCCGCTATTTATACTTTCAAATTTTGAAGTATTGCACTATTTACTACGATTGACGAGAAGCAAGATGGCAGCTGGCACACTAAACGCACATCAACTGATGGCTCAGTGATAGACAATATATACACTTAAACATGATATATGAGTGTTGATTTATTTGATTTTCTAAAAAAAAACATGCATTCGTTTGGTGGTAATGCATAACATCACTAGCATTGCTGAAAAATGCGTTTGCCAAATATTGTAATAGTTGGAATCCAAATTGTTTTCGAATAGAGCAATTTAGTAGAATGTTGCATGTCCGTTCAAAGTTAAGTGGATACCATAAAAATTTTGAATTAGATGTTATTTGGCCAACTAATGCTGCAACTACTTTGTTGTCATGATGGGGAAAAGGTTAAAATTGCTGTTAACTCCCATTCTCATACTTACAATTAGCAGTAGGTAATTTTCTTTTTTATTTCTCGTAATTCACGCAGATTTTCTGTCCATCACACGTTTTCAGTAAATTCACCTTTTGTGTTACTATATGTAAAATTACTTTCTCTAATTGTGAGGAAACCTATTTTAAAATGACAAGCAATTGTGTGAAAAAAATCCTTATTTTTGGAAGAACTAATTAAACATTTTGCAAAGAGTTGACTCTCATATGGGCATTCATGTTTGCCATGGGGACAAACAGAAAAGCTCATTTCACTGTTTTGTTAGGAGCTAATGCAGATGGCAGTGAGAGACTGAAGCCCTTTGTTATAGGAAAATCCAGAAATCCATGTTGTTTAAAAAGCATTAGGACGTTGCCTACAACCTATGCAGCCAACACAAATGCATGGATAGCATCAAGTATTTTTGAAAGACAAGTGCTTTCCTTTGATGCAAAGATTGGGGGTCTAAACAGAAACATTGTTTTGTCATTGGATGGGTGCCCTGAACACCCAGTTAACTAGAAATTAAGGAATGTTAAATTAGTATTTTTCACAGCCAATTACTCCAGCCTCTATATTTAGGTATAAATTATTCAAATTCAGTAAAATTATGAAACATTTGGTCTTGATTGCTTCCATTTCATACGAATTAAGATTTCCCTCAATTCACATTTTTCTGCAGTTTACACTTTTCCTTTTTCCCCATCAAAAGTGTAAAAGAGGGGTTTCACTGTACATGAAATATAAGAAATCACATGAAAAGAAATAGAAAATATGGCTTTAAATAAATAATTTAAAGTACCTAAATTGAAATCCAAAAAACAAAGAAATTAAAATGAGGAAGGTAGCATAGATCGGAACACCTCAGAGCATTTTTGCACGCACAAATGGCGATGAATAGAGCAATGTGTTTAGGGAAACGTTCGGTAACCTGCCAATATGTAGCATTCTATAGGTTCACAATAGTCATGGCCGAATGTCTTATCTAAAAGTTTAAATCGTAGAGAAATCTTAATATGATTTATAAAAGTATTTAAATCTGCCCTATCATTTACATACATATATGAATATTATGAGCTAATATTTCAATCTTCCTTTGTGCCAAAAATCGTGAGAATCAAAACCAGTCACACCACGATTACTTGTGTAAGGCCAATTGTGTAGAATCGCCCAATAGTGAAATTAGGTATGTATTACTTTTCATAGAAAAATGCACTATGGAAGCAGGTAAATAAATATCATTTCCTGCCTGTGAAGCGGCAAATGCCTGAAATATAAACAAAAAATAATCACGGAAAGGAATTGAAATGCCTTCAATTAAAGCACTTTTGGACTGCTCTAGCATCAGTATTTTTAAAGAGGGTCTTCAGTACACTTGGTAATTTGGTTAATAATAAAAGAAACAGATTTGCACCCGGCAGATATCATGGTAGACTGGAGATGCTCCATTTCATAAGCAAAAATTAACAAGTTACTTAGCCATTCTTTGCATTACTTAGCTTTCTTTGCCATTCTTAAGGAGGTTCCGCCACGACTGTGTGACTCAAAACAAATACTAAATTCCACGTTTTTTATATTTTGTCAAAAAAATCCTGCTTTCACTGATGCAATGCGTTACCTATAGAAACCCAAAAGTAAGGAACAACATTTACAGATTATTCCACGAATTTATTTTAAATGAGCACTTTTTTCCAGCCATAGGAGCCGACTGCTGCGCCATTTTCTACGAATTACTGCATTTTTACTTCAATTACTGTATTAATTCTTCAATAACTAGAAAAATAAGGTGTTAAGATGCCTGTATTTTATTTTTATTCAATTTCTCTGGATTATTTCCTTCTTAGAGACAGTTTTCCATGAAAATGACATTTGTATTGTGGATATGAAAAATAGTATTTATGGAAAAATACTATTTTTCCCAGTGTTTCTCTCATTCCCCCATTGAGCACCATGTAATTTCAAGTTCAATTATAGAATAAAATAGTGTGGAAAGGTATTATTTTGTTGTTCATATCAGATAGAGGACAACTTTTTCTACAAGTGGACAGAATATGAATAAAATGAAATTTAAGTCATTTTACGGTGGAACCACCTTAAATTAAAAATTAATAAATGTCATTGTGAAACCAAGTGCTGCTCAATTGTATTTCTTCTTAAAAGCTAAATTATTAGATTCGTGTTGGAAAACGTAGAGCTCTCAAGGGGAACATAAATTTACAAGAAAATGAAAAATGGATTAGGATTTGTTTTATGCATGCATGTATTAGTAATGATAAGGAACTGGGATTCATAATTTGGTGAAAGCAGGATTAAGATTCAAGATTCGGTATTTGAGATTTGATAAAAAAAAGAGATTTGGATTCGATTAATTTTGGATTTGACTCATCACTATGAAATTCCTTTGCAACTTCTACACTCAGGCAACCACAACTACATACATAAAGTCAATACATATGTAGTTGTATAAAAATAGCTTTTTTTAAAGTTGACACAGCTCTTTTCTCTTATTTATGAAAGTACATAGGTATATCCATAGCATATTTATTTGCATTGGAATAGATCAGGATTTTTTCCTGGAGGCATTCAAATGAGAAAATAGTTTACATACATATGTCAACAAGCACGCAAGCAAGAGAGCATGTATTAAAGAGGAGAATTTTAGGTAGAAGAGAATGGGGTAACCAAGACAAAATTGACATTAATACCCATTTCTTAACATTTTATGGCAAGGTGACTGGCTATCAATACCTTTTATAGACCCTATACGGGGTTCATGATTCACAATGGAGAGCATTCTTTGCAATGGTGTGCATCGTATACAATTTTATACCGCATTGAGTTCTCTCAGGCTGCCCTTAATAATGCATTCCACATATGAAAAAAAATTTTATTGGCAGCCTTTTACTATTCACTCGATATGATTCTGTTTACATTTATCATTGTTACCTATTACAAAGCTGTGCAATGTGTTAATATCAAATGTGACTTGAGACCTTTGGTTTGTGATCTTGAGGGATGTGTCAGGGGAAGTTGTGCTCTCTATCAAGAAAATACATAGTATGCATTAGTTGCTCAGGAAAAAGTTTTTGTTGAGTACCATGCAAGCGTTTGAGGTCCTGAGGGTAACTGGAGGACATGACACAACGTGATTAAGTGATTATAAAGAATATAAATTGTGCCTGGAAATTTTTAATATGATCTGAAAAAGAATAAATCCAGCGGGTGCCCTGATAAAAGATTTCCATGAAAAACATGATTTTCCGTCAGGGAAATCTGGAATAATGCATGATTTTGGCAACAGAAATCCAGTGGCCATCTTCAAGTTGCATTGAAATTGAATACAAAGTTGAACCCCATGGCTGTATAAAAGGTATGCAGCATTTATTAAATCCTCATAAACTTTGCTACTTGTGATGGACTGTCGTGTAGCATCGATTACTCCTATCCTTATTTGTGAATGCTGGAGGAGTTTGGGGTGTTTTATTTTTCATTTCCAACTTTCTCATTTTACATTTCCTGATTATTGCGTAATATTTGTTTCCCTCCCACCTCTTCAATGAAAATTTTCTATCGCTGTTGGCAAAAAAAAACTGAATATTCTTAGACAAAATCTGGTAATGGATCTCATTGCCGGATTGGAATTGTAACTTTGCTATGTATTTTAGGAAAAAAAATCCATTAAGTTATCGCATTATCGAGAGTATTGTTACCATGATTAATACAGGGATAGGTGAGGTGCTGCCAAGATTGCCTGTTACATTGAGAGCAGGCAGTCCCTCCTTTTTGCTCAGTTTACATTCTCATAAATTTCGATGAAAAGTGGAACGACAAAAAGAAGATCATGAAATCCCATACGCATTGCATGGAATTAAAGTATGTACCCATGTACTCTTTTTTGTGGTATTGTTGACTTTCTTGTTGAAAGTTAACTCAGTTCATAACTGTACCCTTTAAAGATGATAGGGAATACAACAAAGGGAAAGGCAAAAACTTTGAAAATAAGGGGATTAATGCAATGGATTAGTGGTGCAATATTTCACCCGACGTATTATTGAGATGACAACAAGGGCAACGATTTAAAATGGAGACTGCCAGTATATTGTTGCTTGAGAGCTGGAAGGGGGTTGGGTTGGTGTGGTGACTGGGGTACTGGCTCCTAGGGTACACAAAATAATTTTTGTCATTTTTCCGACTGTTATTGATTTGGGTACATTCTGAAGGCCTTGGTTTGCATTCAAACTTATTATTAATTTCTTTTCCGCTGTCATTGATTTCCCTTCGTCATACTGCCATGATGAACGAATGCTTAAAGGTACTGGAAGTGGGACAGTTATTGAAAAACAGAAATTATAGCCTGGTGATTTACCTCAACTTCATATTCCAATAATTTTCCCATCTGTGTTGTCCAATTTTAATGCATAGGTGTTTTCTGAGTGAAATAGTAATGGAAAACTTAAGTTCTAATTTATTTGTATTAATATCTTCTTATGTTCCTAAATAATTTAGATTTTTACTGTTCCATGCTGATGCTGTACATTTAGTTGTAGCTCACTGTGATTTTCTTTCTTATTTTAAGGAATGCGTCTGGAGGACATAAATTACTTCATCTAATACTGAGCACTGAATTCAACTCTCCAAGCCCAACAATGGTCAAGAATATGTTTAGCTGGAAACTCCTAAATATTTTTTAAATAAAAAGTAATGGTCCATTCTTCTAGAAAGCCTTTTGATTAGGTTCCTGGGTAATTGGTTGTTGATTGTGGAAATATGTGGATGGGCCATTCAGATATGTTAAAAGTTTTTCTTGAAAAAGGTCTTGCTGCATGGCTCATCATTGTACATATTGCATTGCATAATGCATTGATAACATCATTGTGTTCATGCAGATTTAAGTTCCAAACCTTAACTTGTTTTGGTTTGTAAAATTTTTCACAAAGGGAAATCACCTTTTTTATGCATTTAAATAAACAGTTCGATCATGGCTCATGTGGATTGATCGTGGAAATACCTGGACGGGCCATTCAGATATGTTAAAAGTTTTTCTTGAAAAAGGTCTTGCTGCATGGCTCGTCATGGTGCGTATTGCATTGCGTAATGCATTGATAACATCATTGTGTTCATGCAGATTTAAGTTCCAAACCTTAACTTGTTTTGGTTTGTAAAATTTTTCACAAAGGGAATTGACCTTTTTTGTGCATTTAAATAAACAGTTGGATCATGGCTCCTGACCGCCAAAATATAATCTTGTGACTAAAAGTGGAATATATAAGGTATACCTGCATTCTATATGAAAGGAGTTACCATTCACAAGTGAGCTAATGCACGATGATAGAAAGACTAATCAATGTGGATGTTCCTTTTTGAAATCACTTTCACATCAATTATATTGCTTCGAAGTTAACTGTATTTAAGTACAAGTTATTTTAGTGGTGCAAAATTTTAAACTTTGTGGTTGATGAAAATCACGAATTTTTCAGCGAAATCGTTAATTGTTGAATGTTCAAACTAATTTTTGAAGTTTTACTATCTGATATCTTCCTGCTATAATATTTTGTTGAGTTTTGAATTGGCTTTGTTTTGAACTGATATTGAAGGGTATCACTTAAAGGCATATTTTTTTTGTCATCTATTGACCTATTGTATTAAATATCTTCAAAGAATAAGGCACAGAATATATGTTACAAAATTATTCGAAATCCATTCCATCTTCAATTTTAGCAGAACAATGTATATTTTTAATGTGCTTTATGATTGTAAATATGTATTTTATTTTGTAGCAATGTAAGTTAATGTAAAGAGTATTAAAACTATGCTTTTCATTAATGTGCGATGAGTTTTTGTTGCATGGAAGTACTAGGTTACCATTTGTGTGATGAGATATTTACCTACTGTGGTTGTGGCAATTTTTTAAAAGTGATTGCAGTCAAACTTATATAATTTATACAGGTACAAAGGAGCCTTATCTAAACCAATAGCTATGTCCTCTGCGGTGGAGTTACATAGTGCTATTAATAATAGTTAGCAAAACTCAAGTAATCCTGAATTGTTTTAGCTCTGTTGTTTGCTTCCTTAAACCAGTGTTTGACTCCTAGTATAATCCCATTTATTGCATAGGATGTTTTCCTTGTAGTCAATGTTGGCAGCAAAATTGAAGAGTGAAATACTGCTGTGGTTCTCCCTACAACAACCCTCCTCCGTCTTTTATCATGGTAATACATGTATAAAAATGTGATGGTTTCTGTTTGTGTCTGCTACTCAATCACGCAAAAACTGCAGAAACAATTACATTGAAATTTTGCATTTGGGTAATTGAGTGCACTGAGATGAACATAAGCTATATTAAAATTTCCTTGTGGCCCATAGATTTTAATCAGTGCAGAGGTTGGTTTTTTTGCTTCTTTAAATTACTTGCTCTCATGATGTAGGATTGAGATTTTCACTATCGGTTGGCTGAAAGAACGAATTATATTATTCTTGCATTCGATAATTTTATTTTTGCTTATTAATTAGGTTTTCTAATCCAAATTCATCTAAATCATAGGCTTATTTCCTTTGCAACCTGAGCAATGGCTAAGAATGGGAAATTTCACCAGGGCCATTTATGGATTACATTATATTGAATGAATAAACAAAGTAAATTTCAGTCAGAGTATTTTTTTCCCCAACCTCTATATGCGTAAGCAAATAGCACATTTGGTAATTTTCTGCTTCTGGGATGTCTACAAAATATACCATTAAAAATATTCTGGGAATTAGAGCTTATAATCATGTTATGTAGCATCATTTATTTTGCCACGGAAATCGAACAAAAAGGGATCAAACCAGAGATTGTTGCCGATTTTTCTATCAATGGTTTGAAAGTTTTACTACATTTTGTTTTTGAGTTTTGCGCTAACATTATCAAAAAATATAAGTGAATTTCAGATAGAATTCATTGTGAGTATTTTTCACTCTAAAGTTCGCATGCACGGTTTACAGCTTATAGACAGTACCTGCATTTAACACACCGCATTATTCTTTTAATCATATAGTTAAATGACTTATGCTGAAATTCTATTAGTACATTCATCTTGCCCTTAATGATATTATATTGCATTATTTCTGGACCCAGATTGTAACAATCTTACCTAATAGGTGGTGTTTTGTACCATTTGTTATTTCTTGGCTTCTGAAATATCTATAGATTACGACATTTGAAATTTTCTTGAAACAATACCTCAAATTTCATGATACGTGTAAACTTTTTTGTTAGCCAAGAAAATGTAAAATGCTCAACATTCCTTAATGCGTAATTGGTGCAATTGATTCACAGCTTCTCGTGGGAAGCTGATAGTAATGGTAGTCTAATACCCCTGTGATAGTAATAAATAAAATTCCTATGTATGTACTAAGAAAGACATAAAACCTAGAAATCACGTTTAGATACACAATTATCAGGTTCTTTTTGGACATCACAAATGCCTGATAATTATGTGCACCTAAACATGTGATTTCTGAGGTATATTATGAGTCCTTCTTTGTACATATTTATTGTAAAAGATGAAATTGGGTTGTTGCGGGAGAACCACATTACCAGCATTTTGTTCTTCAATTTTGCTGTCAAAAATTACTGCTAGGAAAACTACCTATTTTGAGGGACAGCTCATGGTTGAAGGTGTGTTCATAGTCTTCCCCTACTGCCTGATTATGTAACGCTGCCCTTACTACTCTTAGACGAGGGCTCTCCTGACCTGTAATTATACAGCTTATTTACATTAAGTGGAGAGTTAATGCTTATCAGCTGTCACAATTCAAAAAATTCATTTCCTCCTGACACGTGTGTGGCCCAGTTATCTCATCAGTGCCTCATGGGAAATTGAATACTATATACCAAGGTGCATTCAGTAGTATTTTGATGTGATATTAGTGCAATAGGCTGGGAAATAAGTACATATGAGTACCATCGTACATATTGCTATTTTATTGGATTTCATTTGCGGTACTCCACAGAAGGGGCAATATGGAGTGCTTATAAGCATTCCATATTGCCCAAGTGCTTATATATTTATTCACTGGGTGAAACCTGATACTGATGACCAGTTGGAGTTCCGAAAGGTTCTGTCCATTTATTCCAAGAGTGCCTGAGAAGTACTCAATCATGTGTTGGCCACCCATCTCTAGTCCACTGAAGAGATTCCAGGGAAGGCTTGTTTTCCAAATTATTGTTTCATAATTACTGCTCATAAAATAGAACATTTTGAATGTGACAGTTAATTTTCGCGAATTTATTATCTATTTAACTTCCTTCAAACTAACTCCTTGGCTGGACCGGTTTATATCATGGTATTTTGAGAGGCTCTGCAGTAGCAATGAGCCAGTCATTTGAATCATTCTTGACTGTGGAGGCTAACCACGCATTCCTCAATACTACTATCAGTTGCTGGGCTATTTGGTGTTGTAGCATCATCTGTGGTTCCTCCACTCCGTAATTAACTGCCCGAGGTTCAGACAAAATAAGTCTACAATTTTCCCATAAATACAGTTTTATTTCCTCAATTCAACGTGATTTTGTGTATTTGACAAATGTGAAACTTATTATCTGAACAGAGTTTCACGATGCAAGATAAACTGATTGCAACGTTTCAAATTGTAGGTATGTTCAAACGATCGTAATGTACATACTTCCGTAAAAGCCGCTCCTCACGCTGTTCAAATGCGATTCGCATTTATTTTACAGTCTTCGTTGAAACTACCTAGTGGATTTTTATGGTTGTTAACGTATCTATTCTTTCCGAAGGCTGACAATGAGTCAAGCTTGTTTCAAGAGGGCAAACCTTTCTGCGTCGACCAATAGCGGAAGTTCTATTCTTTATTAATATCTCTACGAGATAAACTCGCTGGTTCATCGACGTCTTGTGAAAACCTGTGGACACAGGGTATGTACCTATACTACTTAACGTACTTACTATATAGTAATCTCATTTTTGCATGTTCGTATTTGCTTTAGTACTGGATACTGTACAATGTACATGTATCGTCTAAAATTCACCGTGTAAACACAACTATATTTGCTTGAGTGCACGTCCAGAAAATATCCCGTTACAATGACGTGCATTTGTTTTTGTATGCATTCTCTCATGAACCCGCTCGGGTTACAGGCCTTATGATACAATATTTACCTGTCCAAGGGTTTTAGGAAAATTGCTTGCATCAACCAATACACGGTTTAGAGTTCGCCAAGTCCTTTTGGTATAGTAAAATCCCTTGGCGTAAAAATATTAGCCTTGCTTCGCTCGTCATTCGGTTGAATGGCTGGACCTGCCGATCCGGCATCTCGAACGAACTTTTGCCATTCGGTCGACTCAAGGAGGTTGGAATATTGCAACCTTCTTGGATCGGCTCGAATGCACCTCTATTGCCAGATACACTGGATACTGACTTCCAGCGAAATGAAGTCGTTCTAATACACACCTACCCTTGCGTTTGCTTTGGCGTTAACTCTGACTCGCTCTCTAAAATTACCTCTGAACAAGAAAAAGGTGATGGATCAAAATCCGACCCTGTTTGGCTAAAATAATGTTACAAAATTAGGTGCCTTAATTCGCCATTTGTGGACTCGAGAAGACACATTCATGGTTTATCAATATCGCTCCTATATTTTTAATAAATACGACGTAAAATATTTATATGCTACATGAGCCAGTGGCGAATATATGGGAGGAGGAGGGGGGGCAGGGCCCCCCTCCCCCGAAATAAGGCCGCGGCGAGAGGCGCATGCCTGGATACCTAATATATAGCCGGTCGCCGCTAGCTAGCCGGTCTTGCCCCCCCCCCAAGTTATAACTAATTGTAAGCTGAGGACATTTAGGCACTAAAAATGAAGAAATAGACAGCCTAAATAGGCACTAAAAATTTCAAAATAGCCACTTAAAATAGGCGCTTAAAATATTTTTTAATCGAAGATCTGAAAATCAAAATTAAAGAAACCGATAAATCGACTCAAGTTCAATTTTTAACTTTTGCTCCAAAGATTTGGTCGATTCCAATAACAGTAGTCACTATTCATTCACAAAACATGCAAAAAAGATTTCCAGTGACTTCGTCCAAGAGACTCCAATAATTTTTTCTTCCTCCATTCCAATTAGTATAAAATAATTTTCATGCAACAAGGAACGTGTATCATTAAGTAATAATCAAATATTACACGGTAGACAGATTTTCCCACACATTAACATGGGACAGTAATCGGGTTTATCCCGCAACCGGAGGGAGTACCCTGTTGGGAAAAACTGCAACTACCGAAGCTCCGCCCATTCTCGACTCGTCCATTAAATAAATAAATAAGGCCAAATTCATCGAATTAAATGCTGTGAGTGATATCTCGCTCAAACTACCTTACGTCTAGAGATGGTAAAAATTGCAACGGATTTCTGTACGATGCATCATGCAGTGGTATATCGACTAAAGAATGAAAACACTTCAACTGGATGAGCGCTTTTTATAGTTTTTTTTAAATTACGGGGACATTCTCCAAAGGTATTTGGTACGCTGTCAAAGAAACACTAATAATTTAAGGCGTGCCAAATTTTCTTGTTTACCAAAATTGCATATTTATCTTTTATTTTTTTGGACCTGAAAGATAGTATGCTATGTATTTTAGTTTAATTTTAAAAAAAAACTTTTTTCTGTACCAGCGTTAGGTTATTCTGTACCAGCGTCACCATATTTTCGTGGCCAAACATTTATAGCCAAGAATGATTTCAGGAACTTGGCTAGGTGACCGCAAGGCATTCAATTTTTCATCGAAATGCTGCAGTAATTTTTCTGTGTAGATTTTTATTGGGGATACATTTTACGATTGATACGACAAAATCTTTTTTTTTAATCTTCATTTTTAAGAGATCTATATTTTAGGTAATAAAAAAACATAGATTAACGCGGAAGTTAATGGGACCATCTCTGCCATCGAAATGACGGAAGCCTACATTTTTAGACCTTCGCGAATCATTTGAATTCCATTTTTCTTCGAATAACTTCGTAATCCGAAATATTCCCTCGGCTTCATTAATCAAATCGTATTTTTGCAATAAGCTAGTTGGTTCAAGATTATCTGATGAGATCTGGAAAGTGAATGAAAAATTGTGGAATAATATCATTCTCACGTTAAGCGTGCAGTGTGCCATCATTTCACGAGCAAAGTCATCTTATCAGAATGATTTCTTTGAAGATTTAAACAAATTTGCAAAGCTTGCATTATAAGTGAGGTGAAATTGGTTCCGATATCTCTGTTTAAAGTGGGTCAAAATCGCGAAAACAAGTGCGAGACGAAAGCTCACCTTTACCAATTTTTTCGGTATCTGGGTAGAGTTAGTGGAAATTTTACATGCTACATTCAAGTGAAAATTAATTTTTTTTGTTATTTGCATCTTAGAAGTTAGCTATGGGGATCGAAATTACAGTAATAGTTCACTTTCCCTTCAATTGTGAAGCGAAATAATTTTGTTAGTTGTGTTTCACTTTTTGCTGAAACGATGAGTTATTCACTGCACGTAAGAAAGGAAAGGTTAGATTAAAAATTCCGTGTAAACATTATTGCGTGTCTACATGCATTAACATACATGTTGTATGTGGGTAACACATCTCGGAAAAATGTTATCGCCTGCATTGCTTTGGAATAACGCTGGTACTAGGGTGAAAATGGCAACTGAAATTAGCGAAGGCAACAATGTCGCTCTCCTTGGTAACCAAGAACCGATAGGATGGAAATCGCCATGAAAATACAAATTTATTTAAAAATTATAATTCTTTAAAAGGAGATTTTTTTAAAAATTGATACATTTCAGCGTAATTGTTTTATTTTCAATGAAAATATCGGACGTAATGCGAGTGGAAATTTGGCAAAGTGAACTATGCCACCATGATTGAATCTAACATTTTTGCAGTCACCTGAATTACAATTTGGAGATAATAAGTGTTATTAACCTCCTTATGTTCAACCACCAGATCGTTGCCAGTGTTACTTGGTGCAAAATAGTGCTAAAATATTTTACCTTATTAAAGGTGAACAAGCTGCGGTGCGAATTAAAACCTTAAAAATCAGGTCTCATTGTCGGCAGCAGCCTGGCCGCGCGGTTATAGCGTCTAGAGCTAAAATTGCATATGAGGGAATCAAGACCCTGTCTAACTTAATGGTAAGTATCTGAAAAAAAAGAAAAAAGGTCGAACGTGCGCGGTGGACGGGCTGCTGCATTTTTATTTCATTTTCTCTCATCTTATGCACGGAATTTTATTAACACTTTATAAAGCATGGACAGTTGGAATTGTTGATGAAACAATAACTTGAGGGTCGCCGGTTCGAGTCCCGGTGAGGGGGAAGTCTTTTCTGTGCATAGGGGAAAATATTTTTTCGGGATAATTTTAATTTGCAGCCTCTTCGTACCAATAAGTATTTTTTCAAACATCTTCTTTCGTGGCAAATGAGGCTCATTTTTCTTCCTTTTACGAAGGCATGCTCGTTACATTCAGGTAATACAATACTATTGAGATGCTGTTCCCCGGAGCTTATTTTCTCATTTACTCCGGATTGGAGGTCGGAATTTCGGTTCATTTACAAGATTGGATTTATTCGATTTGGTTTATGCGAATGAGTCGACATTTCCATTCGTTTAAAACGAACCTAATGACTAGAATGAACTAAAGGAAAATATAGAACCACGTAGATTAGACAAATTTTCTCTTATTGCTAGATAACAAGCCATAAGTACGGCGATTAAATACTAAACATTTTCGTCACTATAAGGAAGTTGTAATAATATTTTTAATATTATAAAAACATAGCATATTATTATAGTAGTAATAGTATTAAAATATTGTAGTAGTAATAGTATTAAATAGTAGCATGTTTGTTCTTAGTTTCACAGTTTCCTCTGATTAACCTTTTTTAGATCTTAATGATGCATTTGAAGATGGATTACGATGTCAAGAATTTGAATTAATAAGAATTTAAAAAACCCAACTCGTGTTAATCAAGCCCTCTCAAAGAGGTTAGAATAATACATTTTGACTTTAGAAATATCTATACTTTTAACCTCCCTGCATCCGGTGTTCCTAGTATTTTCTTCACAGTACACCTACATTTCATTCGGAAATAACGCTGAAAAATCTACCGTCGCGGAGTCCAAAAGCTTCCTCACTCATAACTAAGCTGAGGACATTGCCTAAAATGCCTATTTTTTCTTTTACTCATGAAACCCAATTTTATGAAGTCATAAGTTTATTTAGGATCATTTATGGCGAAATTAAAGCGATTTGTTACTGCCTAAAAATGACTATTTTACCTGTAAATGCCTTTTTCTGCTGGTATCGCCTAATTAAGGGCCTAAAAAAGCGATATTCTTTTCAACGTCGCCAAACTTCTCTTTAGTGCAGAGCTTGTCTGTTATTTCAGTTTCTTTTTTAATTTATCAAGTTTGAAATAATGTCATTCGACATGCATAAAGAAAAATCATTCAAAGAATCATTATATAAAGAGTAGAAAAACAACCATGGTAGTTTTACGTGATGCGTACAAGTGATGGTTTCAATTGCCAAAAACTTGTTTTTGAAAGTACATACCACTCAGGATTGCTGAGTGTTAAGGCAGATCAACTTCAGGCAGTATGCCTTAAGTTCATCTGCCTTCACAGCCAGTATTGATATTATGGGGAACATGGCTAAATACTGCATTATACTCTGCAGATAAAATTATTGAAATACGTGAGGTATGTGACAGGAATAATGTGCGCCTCCAATACATCAGTTCGAACGTCTTTTTCACCCACTTAAAGGTACACTATTGGGCCATTCCATGCCAAGTGGACTGGTGGTTCCCGCTCCACGATCACTGATTTCAATGAAATTTTGTATGGACATTCACACATATTCCCAATAAATATTTGTAAAGTTTTACGTTCGCCAACTTGTGGATACATTGTAATTTGTTTGGCCCCGTGCCGCAACCTTCTTCAGTAGGGTTATGAGATTTCGGTACCTTTGAGGCATAGTATCTCAGGAGATATTTTGATAAGAGAAACAAAAATTGGCTATCTTGTACAAAGTTTTGAGCTCTATTAAACAACATAATAAAAATAACTGTAAAAGCGACCTCCTTGTAGAAAATTCAGGGCGAAACTGGCCCAAAAAATTATGTATCGAAAAAATTTAAATTTTTGGCTTTCTATATTTCTGGAAGTAAAGGTATAATCAACGTGAAACTTTGAGCATGATAACATATCAGAAAAGGTTTATGAATATAATATTTCATCTTCCTAGTGATTTCCATTATTTTAAAAATCGAGTCAAAATGTGACACTTTTTGTAAAAACGCCAAAAAAAGGGTATTTTCTCCCCGCTTTTACAAGAATAGACCCTCTGGATTTTCTTTTGGATCATTTTCATTATAAAGAGAATGATTTCAATCCTCTAAAAAAGTATATTTGGTTTTTCATCGCGGGCATATAAGGCTCTAAAAATAGGGACAACGTTGAGGATGGCATTTGAAATACGACCAAAATAGGTTATTTTCTACCGGCTATTACAAAAGAAAGACCTTCTGGATACTTTTTCGAATCATTTTTATTTAAAAGACCATGTTTTAAACCTCTTAAAAAAGTCGACTTGGTTTTTCATCGCGAGCACATACGGCCCTCAAAATATGGAAAACGTTGAGAACGTTGCTTTGGTGGCCCCAAATGCATTCTGTTGTTTGTCGTCCTGTTTGTTTTATGTAGACATTTTTAGTACATTGCGTTGGTCCATGGTGACATAGTCACTACCAGTTCAGGCATTTGAACCCGTAACCCCATCGCCGTAGGGGTGGCGCCCAATTGCCGTGCAATACCAGCCACAGGTGGGTTTCTTGGTTGAGGATCCCAAGCCTGCAATTTGGTTTCTTCGACAAGGTTCTAAATCCTTGTGTCTGTTCTGTTTGGTTCTGGTTCCTAAGCCAAAGGTTAGGCTGCTTATCCAAGGTTCCCAAGCCTAAAGTTTCCAAGCCGAAGCTCGTGTGGTTTTTTTTAGACTTGGGTAAGGAGACTATACTAGAGCCTTGGGTTAAGTCGTGGCTGTGTGGCCGTTCTATATTGAGTGACTTCGATTTTTTAACTTGTGAGTGATCCCATGTATTCATTTCATGGATTCTTCAAATTTCATCTTAATGAATCCGTTATTCTGCTAGAGGTTCTTCTAGAATAGTGACTACTGTTATTGGTATCGACCAACTCTTTGGAGCAAAAGTTAATAATTGAACTTTCGTCGATTGACCGGTTTCTATAATTTTGATTTTCCTATCTTCGATTAAAAAATATTCTAAGCGCCTATTTTAAGTGCCTATTTTGAAATTTTTAGTGCCTATTTAGGCTGCCTATTTCTTCATTTTTAGTGCCTAAATGTCCTCAGCTTACTAATTATATCCTAAATGTGACTGACACTCGCAACGAACTTCAGCATAAAGCACAATGGAAACTATGGACCAACCTCCTTGTAACCTCCCGAGTAACGTTTTTGACGTATCGTTCAGTTTCTATAATATTACTGTTTAAGTGAAAGGTGTTTTCGTCGTCATGCCGATTTTTGCAATTTCCGAGTTACAGGAACAACGTTGTAACGTGAAAGATTGCGCGAAACTTGGAAAAAAACTTTTACGGAAACCTTCAGACTTTTGAAGGAGGTTTATGGATCTAATGCTCTTAGTCGTTCGCAGTGTTATGTATGGTTTAACCGATTCCAAAGTTGTCGTCAGTAGGTTTAAGACGATCATCGAGCTTCCTGGTCGAGGATCGTCTTGAAGCTCAACTGTCTCGCTCGAATGTAAAGGTGATGCTCACCATTTTTTAGAATTTGATGGCGCTGTACATTTTAAATTTCTCGGCGGGTATTTTTGGACGAATGTCTGGAAAATCAGTAAGGTTAGAGATAGGTGACTTTTTCTGGTGGCGGTGGGGTTATATGTCCTCGCTTGCTAACCCAAAATGCCGCGGGTTCGAATCACGCCTGGGTGGATTTTTCACCACTCAGGGCATGGTTGTTCGTTCTTTATTAACTGTTATATACCCCGAGGTATTAAGCCATTGGTGCCGATTTAGGTGGTTATGACAAATAAATAAAATAATGGACGAGTCGAGCGAATTCGTCACACGGTCACGTGACCACAACATGCGAACCGTGTTGAGGGATACATTAGCTGAGTTCCTCTCTGCCGCGCGTCGTGATCCACACCAATTTAAAATTATTGCGAGAATTAGTGCAATAATGTGATATTGCTCATTGGAAAAGTTCGTGTAAAACACCAGGGGTATCATTCCAGAAATTTCCTGCGGAAGGAAGTATAGTTAAACTGCGGGCACACGACAGGATGAAAGAAAATCTAACATTTCGTCTTCTATGCGTGTCTGCTCCCGACATTTTTTACCCGGGGATTACAAAGAAGTCTTGTCTGAAAGTAGGTTTTTGATTTTTAAGAGATTTTGTAGTTCAATTTGCAATGTTTGCACCTGTTCTGGTGAAAGAATCTCACTAGGATCAACGCAATACTGGAATGTTCAAGGCTCCCTTTTTCTTTTCAGGCTTGGCATGTGAAATGCAGCATTCATTACTGCATCAGGGTCAATTTTATTTCCCCTGGGCTTATGCCATTTCTGTTACGCGGATGTGCAAGACACATCTACCGGTATCTCCTTCAGCCCTGTCGAAATTAAATGGTGGAGGAGGTAAAAGAGCCCAATAGTGTGCACGCATTTACCGAGTCTAAAATGGGAAAGAACAAATTAGCAGAGCTTCACATTATTAAGATATCAAACAACACATTTTGTTCTGTGAGCTGAAGGGATCACAGCCGTAACAGTGTAAAAAATATAAATAAGGGCGTTGTGTTCGCAAGAACAAGATGCAAGCACGGCAATAGGTAAATGTTTTCATCCAGTCAAGGGTATTTCATGTTCTATATTCGTCAGCTTCGGTTCAAGTTTCGACTCCTCTAGATTACCTATATCTTCCACGAGCTTTGCGACCGTGTTCTCGGGTACCACTTATCAGCGAGAGAAAACTGTTATGGTGTCATTTATAGATTTTTAATTTATGGTAGGTAATCAATTAAAGTAGAGGTGTATATAATTAAGTGGCATATAGTGATTGCATCAAGTTCATATCAAAATAAATAAGTAAGTAAATACATCGTCGCAGCGGAAACAAATCAACGAACTAATTATTACATCATGCATAGGTACTTAGTTCGTAGGTGAAACTATTATTTTCGCTGCGACGATGTACATACATCATTAGAACACGATGTACCAGAAAATGATGTCGTCATATATATACATCGTCATTTAAAATATTGCATGACTAATTCCTGTATTTGTATTACTTGTATTATTACCTACCCTGCTTTGCATGCACATTTCGAGGATATAATCTCAAAACTTTCATCTTTATTGTGTCCTTCATAATAGGGTAATCGAGTGGGCTCATTCTTTCTTTGCCTGGGAAAGCAATACGCCTTCACAAAAACCGTATCATCCTCCATTATTCCTGTCCATACCTCCTTGTAGTTGGACGAAATAAACAGATCCTTCCTAGGAAAGCCTCGCGCTACCGCAACTTCCCGCAAACTTGAAGCCGCAACTTATGTCAAAATGCCAAAAGATTGTTTTGAAAAGTTTTTACAAATACCATCCTCAACGTTGTCCCTATTTTTAGAGCCTTATACGCCTGCGATGAGAAAACCAAATATACTTTTTTAGAGGGTTTGTAATGAAAACGATCCAAAAGAAATTCCAGAGGGTCTTTTCTTGTAAAAGCGGGGAGAAAATACCCTTTTTTTGGCGTTTTTACAAAAAGTGTCACATTTTGACTCGATTTTTAAAATAATGGAAATCACTAGGAAGATGAAATATGATATTCAAAAACCATTTCTGATATGTTATCATGCTCAAAGTTTCACGTTGATTATACCTTTACTTCCAGAAATATAGAAAGCCAAAAATTTAAATTTTTTTCGATCCATAATTTTTTGGGCCAGTTTCGCCCTGAATTTTCAACAAGGAGGTCGCTTTTACAGTTATTTTTATTATGTTGTTTAATAGAGCTCAAACCTTTGTACAAGATAGCCAATTTTTGTTTCTCTTATCAAAATATCTCCTGAGATACTATGCCTCAAAGTTACCGAAATGTCATAATCCTACTGAAGAAGGTTGCGCCACGGGGCCAAACAAATTACTATGTATTACTGCGGGAACCACCAGACCACTTGGCATGGAATGACCCAATAGTGTACCTTTAAGTGGGTGAAAAAGACGTTCGAACTGTTGTATCGGAGGCGCACATTATTCCTGTCACATACCTCACGTATTTCAATAATTTTATCTGCAGAGTATAATGCAGTATTTAGCCATGTTCCTCATAATATCAATACTGGCTGTTAAGGCAGATGAATTTCAGGCATTCTGCCTGAAGTTGATCTGCCTTAACACTCAGCAATCCTGAGTGGTACTTTCAGAAACAAGTTTTTGGCAATTGAAACCATCGCTTGTACGCATCACGTAAAACTACCATGGTTGTTTTTCTACTCTTTATATAATGATTCTTTGGATGATTTTTCTTTACGCATGTTTAATGACATTATTTCAACCTTGATAGATTAAAAAAGCAACTGAAATAACAGACAAGCTCTGCACTAAAGAGAAGTTTGGCGACGTTGAAAAGAATATTGCTTTTTTAGGCCCTTAAATAGCTGATACCAGCAGAAAAAGGCATTTACAGGTAAAATAGTCATTTTTAGGCACTAACAAATCGCTTTAATTTCACCATAAATGATCCTAAATAAACTTATAACTTCATAAAATTGGTTTCCTGAGTAAAAGAAAAAATAGGCATTTTAGGCAATGTCCTCAGCTTAGTTATAACCTATATTCGCCACTGTCATGAGTAAGATAATTTTGGGGAAGGTATACTCTGCGATCGTGCGATAGTCTTTGAATGAGACGGTGTCGCCTCGCAACAGGGCAGCCTGTGACACAATCGGCTGGTTCTACCACGGATGAAATTCAGAGTATTACTTTATGTAATTAACTAAGCAGCGTAAATATTTAGCTAGAATCACGGTATGGGGACCTATGCCAAGACGTTTTTTTTTGTATTTTTTCTCTTTCTCTGGTGACTCGATGTAAAGACTGAACCCGGGCCCGGAATGGAGCCAGGCCCGGACTGAGGAGATCCGGGCCCCTAGGCAATTAACTATGAGGATACTTTAACTAAGTATATTTTTTTTGTTGAATCTCCGAAGAAGAGGCCCCTTTAGGGGCTTCCTTTTTGGTAATTCAACAAAAATTAACTTCATTTTAATGTTTTATTTATTGAACGGACCTTGACGAAAGAAAATATGCCAGCAGCTTGGAAATGAAATATAGAAGAACAAACTATAGGTACTTTGTTGTGTACTCAGAAAAGCAGGACTGCGACGGATGATTGGTAGATAGGGCGTAGTTTCGGAAGCAACCATCTCAGCTCACGGGGCATGGTGGCATGGGAAATTTGACGCATTCCCTATTATTAAACTATAATACCAATCTGTCAAATAATGAACGAATTTGTTGTGGGCAGTACTCATGACTAGGGATGCACCGATTAATCGGCAAGTAATCGGTAATCGGCCTTAGCGGCCATTTTGCCGATTAATCGGCGAAATCGCAGATACCGATGTGGGCAGTACTCATGACTAGGGATGCACCGATTAATCGGCAAGTAATCGGTAATCGGCCTTAGCGGCCATTTTGCCGATTAATCGGTATCTGCGATTTCGCCGATTAATCGGCCTTAATAATCGGCCTTTTTTATAGTTAATGTTGTAAATAAGGATACTTTTGTAATAAAGGTAAGGCTATAAATAAAGATCAGAGATTTCTGTTACATAGTTGTTACTTACATAGGGAGTGTGATAGGGATAATGATGACTTAAGTTATCAATTTTCCTAACTTTGAAAAGCCATAGCTCAAATGATCCTTGGGCTTAAGCGTAAAAAATGAGGAGATGATGTGAGTTATATTTTAATCAGCGTCATCGGCAGCCATTGATGCGAAGATTGATTCAGGGGCTTATTACGGAACTCATAACGACGGCGTTATGAAGTGAAAGTCTTTATTATAGCTACCCCCAGTGTTCATACCGACTAGAGTGATTACGGAACTTATAAGGCCGTCGTTGTGAAGTGAAAAGTCTTTATTAAAACGACACAAAATAACGCCAGCTCAAGAGGGGTATTATGAACATAACGACCAATAACAACGAACATGGCGCGTTTGTGTAGGAGTTAATGCTGCGAACTCGCGAGGTATATAATAATAATCTAAGGCTATGTGCAGAATGACATTAAAAGAAACAAGCGTTCATACTATGGAAAGTTGCGAAATTTTTAAAAATATTTCCGAGTTTAAAATCAAGTGAACTGTTGAGACTCGGGAGTATTTCTGATGACCGTTTAATTCTGAGGACTCGCGAAGTATATAAATGTAATAATCACAGGCTATGTGAAGAATAATATGAAAAGAAGTACGCGTTTAAAATTAGGTAAGTTGCGAAATGTTTTAAAAATATTTCTGAGTGTTAAAGCTAGTTAATTGCTGAGACCAGGAGCATTTCTGACGGGGCAGCATACGGCTGAGCATTGGCATACAAGTTGATTGATAGAATCAAAACAAACTTTGTAAATTTTACAATCAATTTTATTCACTACGACCGGTTTCGACGCATAGGCGACATCTTCCCCCCCCCCCCTAACCCTTCCCTTAACCGCCCCCCCGCCATCCTCCAAAACATACTCCACCTTTCCTCCTACCAAAACCCTCTCCCACTGTCTTTCCTTCCCCTCCCCTCCTGTCAATACCTTCCTTCCCTTCCCTTCCCCCCCCCATACCTCCCCAGTTCATGTATATATACTCTGTGCTTGATATGAAATTTACCTGAAGATGTCGCCTATGCGTCAAAAACGGTCGTAGTGAATAAAATTGATTGTAAAATTTACAAAGTTTGTTTTGATTCTATCAAAATGGAATTTTACAAAGTAACGCCTGAGAGTATCGAGTTCATTACAAGTTGATTGATAGTACTCGTATTTAAGGCAATAGAAGGTTATACGAAGAGACAGAAACAGATATTTCATCGTCTTCTATAGAGTAATTATCCCTGCTGCTCATGCCACCCCTGAAACATGTGCGCGTTTATAGTTTCTCATTTCAAAAATACGTGTCACTGTCACTTTCAGTCTCTCATTCCTCAATTTTAAACTCTCCGGAGAGATAATTACACGTTCAATAAATATAGAAACTGTTGGTGCTTACTTCGTAAACGCTTGATATGCTCTTTCCACCAATTTCTGTACGGTGACAATCAAAAGTAACTTTTTCAGGCAGCATCTAATGAATTTTTTGACACTTAGATCGTGTTCGCGCACGATTCTCACTGAAATCCACTTTAATTCATCAGTCTCATACACACTGCACCGTTTTGAAATAAAACCCTCTGCGCATTGTGTAAGAGTCACTTTTCTGCACATAAGTCGTAAGAATTCTCTTTATTTTTCGACTGTACGGAGTATATACCGGGGACGATTTTCTCACTCTTTATTCCCGTGTTCATGGGACCGGTAATGATTGTACCGGACTGATAATGACCGGGACCAGATTGTGCATAATGCGCGTACTTAGTCCATTTGGATAACAATGCTCGATAACGAGCTAATGACCGAGAGAGATTTCCACCAGCGTAACTCACGAAAGTAGCAATTACGTTGTAATAAAAATAATAAAATACTTCTTTCAGGAAATAATGACTGAAAAAATACTCAGCCTTCATAATTAAAATCAAGAAGATTTATTTACATTCCTGGCGACGACCGTCGCTAAACGATACTCATTTCTTTAGTCGTGTTTGTTTTAGGTTGATATGACGTCCCATGAATTGGACTGTTCCACGCAGAAACATTGAGCATTTCATTTTTCGATGTAAAGTCCGAGAGAGTTGCACGGTCTTGAACGAAGAATTCGCCATAACACTGTCTTTACGTGGATTACGACTGTGTTCAACATTTCTACCCTGAGTTCCGTAATCACTAGGGTAGATATTTTCAGGCTAGGTCAGTCGCTATTTAAGGCAGTCCTAGAGTTCCGTAATTACCCCCCAGCTCTTCACCCCAATCTCCTATGAGCCTACCGTTTCATATCTGCATAGTAAGTTTTCACTTTGACGTCCTTCCTAATCTGCGTGATGTATTTCTTCGTTGGTCTTCCTCGGAAATTCTTCCCATTCATTTCACCTTCAATTAT